>CM067377.1:48956790-49625853 GCA_034510155.1 Eucriotettix oculatus | reverse complement strand
GCCGTTATTCAGGTAATTACCGTAACGGAAATCCAGCTTTCGTATGGCTTCGTCAAAGAAAGAGTCCGCCTGTCGGTCGCACTGCTGCTCATTTTTACTACAATCCTTAAATGTTTAGTGCACTTTCTAAATTCATCACTCATTATTGCTTCACCATAACTCTCAAACATCTGCCAATAAGTGTTTTCTGATCAGTCATTCAAGAAACGAATCACTGATATGGATTCACAGTCGGCTAGTCATTCAATTGTTTTGGACACTCCGAAACGCTCCAATAAAAGTAAAATACGAAGTTTCGATGCTTAACAGCTGTGTCTGGCTTTACAATCCCAACTGCATCACTGTAGAGGACCGGTCCTTGGTTTGGAAATAACTCTTGGTCTTCTTTAATTTTTATGACTTGAAGTTAAGGGATTTTCAATCAGTTTTGAACTATACTACTAATTTTTTCAGTCGAAAGAATTCTTAGAAGAGAATAATGCTTCTGTTTTCTGACTAAGAGCAATAATTCCACACATGACAATATTAATGTAGTGTTTGTAGGAGGCCTATGTTTGAAAGCAAAGATATATTGTTTTTCAAAAAGGGGGGTCGATGTTAAAATGAAATAAAACAGGATGCTTGAGAGGTATTCATGAAATTATATTTTTATTTGAAAGAACGTAGATGGCATTTCAAATAAAAAAAGAATTTCGTTAATACCTCACACACAGGTTTTCTCTGTTCCATTTCAGCGCGGATCCCCCGCCTTTATTGAAAATCCTTATGTATGCATAATACAGCAGAATCGAAGCTAAAGAAACCAGTAATACATATCCATATTAGTTTTCGTATACTAAATAAATTATGTGTATTGGGGTGCAATAAATACTGGTAATAATGTGTTTTTTTATGGAAAAAATAAAATACAAAGCATTATATAACTACCGAGATTAGTTGAAAATAGCTTACTCACTTCATAGTCATTTTACTGTATGTTATAAATCCTTCATTTTAAATTGTAGACATCATTATTTCGTACATTATAATTCTCAGTATCTTTCAAAGAAATTGTAGAAAATTTCGAATGCCTTCATTGCACCTGGCGCGTTTCATATCATAAGTGAATAAGTTAAGTCCATTCGCTAGTGTCTTCAGAAATAATGAATTTTAAATTTAAATAATTAATGCACTTATATATATACATATATGTATTTACTTCGTCAATTATATGGTTTATTATGGAAAAATATTCATTTTAATAGGTTTAACCTTAGAAATTTTATATATTTTTTAACATGTAAAGTTACAGCCTCAGCCAAAATCAACGCAAGCCGGGAATGTAGTTTGCAAGTTGCTAGTTGTTGGAAGAGTGGCGCGTAAACCAGCCCCGAGACGCATTGTTATCGGGGAGACGTATTATCGTTTGGCTGACGTAAGCGGAAGCGAACAGGGCAGTATTTGGTGGGTTATTGGTGGTGAAAGATGTGTTTCGTGGAGTTAAGGATGAGTGAGTGACCATGCCCTGATTTAGATTACCAACTTCATGCTCTGATTAAAATTTAACTATTAAATTGATCTTTTGGTGTTTTTCTGAGTATAAAATACCTGGCGCCCTATAAAATACCTAAAATTATATATCAACGCAGAGCTGAGCTGAACGGGGAAACAACCGATCTGGTTGGCCTTTTACTGATCTTACAGTGTATACAATATATATATATATATATATATATATATATATACTGTAAAAGGCGTATAAGTTTTATCTAGTTTCCTCGTTTGGGAATTTGTGTAACTGGGTAGCAGTACGTTGACTCAGTTATTACTATATTGACGATTTAATTTCTATCGTTTCAAAGGTTTAAAGTTTTTAAATACCATTTGTTACATGGTTCTTCATTGGTGTGAGGTTTAATAAACAAATTCGGATCATAGACTTTGTTATGGTTGGTTAGAACGAGATCATCACAGAACTTATCCATGTTATTATACCTTAATAATAGATTTTAAACAGAAAACATTTAAGGTAGAATTTACAGTAGTCAAATATCTCAATGGAGTTGGAAGAGGTCTGTGTCACAAATAGAAGCAACGACAGATTAATATCCTGTTATATTACAAAGAAAATATATTAGTCATTGATACAACTATTGTAATCCCTGTGTGTTTCAAGACATTGGGGAACTACTTAAAATTTTCTAGAGAAATCTTACAATCCAATTTTCAATGCGATTCTCTTTACTAAATTAATTAGCAGCTCAGCTAGGTTGATTACTTAATCTGGAGAGCGTCCCGTGGGACGCTGGAGGCAATTTGTAGTCTTGTGCACGACGAGCATACATAGCACCCGTCACAGCGTAATATGTTTCTTAATGATTGCGAATTTAACTAATACGCATTATTAAAACAAAGTTGGGCTAAACAAAAAGAGAATAATATCGTAGCCAACGATTTCTAATGATTATACTCGTTAGTTTCGAAGCATTCAAAATGGACAACAACTAATCTATAAACATTCTCCTCATTTTAACTTAATGTGCAACTTAATCAAACCACTAAAGAGATATATCAGAATGAAAAACTCTAAAATTAATTTTTATATAGCGATTCTAAGTCTTATTAAATAATTCTGCGCATAAAAGTAAAATTTATCGAAAGTATAATTTTATACCCATGTTGTACAGGTTTAATAAATTTTTAGCAAATTTTATCGATTGAAAATTTATAATTCAAATAATTAGCTTATATGCTATCTTATATCATGACGAATTTTAATGGTAGTTACAGGCTCATTTCCTTAGATATTATATACAGGTGAATTTACATACAAATATGACCGGAACCTTCGCATTAATGCGATTGCGTTGAATCAGTTATAAAATTAGAGTAGGTTTAACATTTGCTGATAGTATTAGTGTTAATGTTAATTTTTAAAATGGAAGTACCTATTTCTCTTTGTTGTAGATTTCGGTGTTAAACAAGGGTCCCATTATCTGCAACACCATTTAGACTCATTATAGATATAATAATGTTACAGTCAGACAACATAGGCAATATTACGAACAGACTAAAAGAAATTAACGCATACGCTGATGTTCTATTGATAACCACCAGAACCAAAAAAGCAATGTAAACATTCCTCCTTAACATAGAAAAAAATTCAGCACAATTTGGCTTAACAGTTAATGTAGACAAAACCAAATATATGAGAGGTACATCGGAAAACAGAAAACTCGCTGAAGTAGTGATAAATGGAAAGACCTACCAAGAAGTAAAAGAATATAAATATATTGGATCTGGAGTAAGTCAAAACAATTCGATAGAAGAAGAAATAGAAGAGAGAATAGCAGCTGGTAGCAGATCATGTTTTATCTAAAAAGACCTATTCAAGAGCAAATTATTGTCAAAAAATGGCTTGTCAGCCTGTAATATGACCAATAGTCATTTATGCGGCGGAGGCATGGACGCTTAAAAACAATGATATTCAAAAGCTTACGCGATACGCGAGAAGAATATTAAGGAGAATATATGGTCCCGTTAAGGTAGATAAGGATACGTGGAGAATAAGGAACAATGCATAAATAGATATGATTATTAGGTATAAAAATATAATAAATCACATTAAAAAATTGAGATTGGGATGGTATGGACACTTATGTCGAATGAATGAAGACAGAGTAGTAAAAAAGATCTTCAATTGGAATCCACTAACAACAAGGAAAAAGGGAAGACCCAGAAACAGGTGGGAAGGATGAAATACTCATATGAAAGTCAATAATTGGATAGAAATTGTACGGGGTAGGAAGAAATGGAGAGCAGTCGTGGAACAGGCCAAAACATTCCATAAAAGAACGTTGTAGTTCCTTATTAAGAAGAAGTACCTTTAATCGCCGACGTTTCGCTAGTCGTCAGCTTCGTGCGTGCTCATCGCTAGACCAAGACTGTCTCAGTGACAGATTACGTGTTAGTCATCCACATGTGGCCACCGTCCTAAAAGAGCACAGGAAGGCGAAGCACTATATATCAGTTATAGAATTGGTCAAAGTGTTTAATAACTCCAACTTCTAATTACAATTATTACGCTGAAAGTAGAAAATTTTATATTAGGACAAATAGATATCAGAAGCTAATATTTTCTTGCCTCACTTCCCTAGTAATCAAAAAAGAGTAATCAAAAAAGAGCTATGATATATAATTTGGTTTGCAATAGTTAACTGGTTGTTCCCTTTCAGTATAAAAATTTTCTTTACTGCAAAAGTGTTGAATGAGTTGCTCCTCAATTTACTTATTTATTTAATAACTTTCTTACTTTATGATTAGTTTTCTGCCTATTTCTTTGCGACTTTCATGTACGACCTGGAATTTTTACTATCTAAATTATTTGCCTACTATGAGATTATCAAACCAGTCTTAGGACTGAATGCCAAAACACGTGAGATTATTTGTATGCATATTGTAAATATTGTATCATACCTTTATAAACGTTAAAATATTTATTATTATTTTTCACTTGAAGCTATGTATGTCCAGAGTTTTATTTATGTGCCCTTATACGTATAACTGTTATTAATTGTAACAAGTATGAGTTAATGAGTTATGAGTTCACGTACATTATTTCCTAATACGAGGACTAATGGAATAAACAAATCAAAATCATTATCAGCATCTTATTAGCTAATTTCTGTTACATTATTCTATCAAAATCAGTATCAGCAAAAATTATCATCCATCAATATGACCACAGTATTCCTAAAATTAAAATGGTTCTTTCGTAATATAGAGACTTTGACATTAGGTACTCTAATATACTCATTAAATTCAATATTCGTCTCATTCATAATTCCACATCTCGCTACATTAAGAATGATAACGATCCAATGACAACCATTTTACGGTCTTATAAAATAGAATGAGTGAATTGCAATCCTGTTTATATTGTTCAAACTATACACACTTTAAAACCCATGATCAAGATAAATAATCATTATTGTTCAAAGTTTGTTTATGTGAATAAAAAAGAAAAATAAGCTTATATAAAAAGACGCGGGGAAAATATTTACTTTAACTAATCACAGAGTTGTACTTAATCAAAACATTAATTGCATATTAATTTCAGAATTATTAACGTTAAAACGAACTATAATATCAGAATCACCTAATAAATTATCAATATTAAACTGAATAATGATATTACTCAAGTAATACTTATATTTGATAGCATTTAACTTCGACATATTCATTTCGTAATTTGGAGTACACATAAAAACTTATTGAATTAAATACTTTGCATTCTAAAATTATGTATACACCTTCAAATTCACTTCTTTTATAATTAAGTTGAACATTTATCAGATAATACAACGTTCTAATCTTTTATAAAACATGGTATTGATACTGTCTTTCGTCAGTACCACATCTATAGACTTATTTGTTGGAGTACCAGTTAAATGGGAAACTTTATACAAGTCATCGATGAAAATCGAAAAGATAGTTTCACTCTTATTGTTAAAATTGATACATATGCGCTTACATATTACCTCTTACTAGATATTTGAGATGTGTCCTCTCTTATTTGTTTAGTTAAATTTTACTGTTTCCCGCTCGGATAGTTTAGTTTATGATTAGTAGTTGAAAAGGTTAAAAAAATTGAAATACCATACGATTTTAATTGTTTGGTTTGCATGTTTGTAGCCTTTTAAATTGAAATTATAAGAAAATGTACCAGCTGTAAATAACCGGTCGTTTCCCTTGTAAATAATAAACTTCCATTACTTTAAATTATGTAACGAGAAATACGATACACGTGTTGAATATAAAATCAGAATGTGCATAGTAACTTAAACGTTTCCATTCACGATTTGTGTTGAGGCTTGTATATTGCTTTTACTGTAAATGAGTCGAGACACATTTCCTAGTGCATAAATTTCGCCGTTCGTCACTGTCAAGCTCCACTCAAAGACATAACTAAATCTTGGGAAAGTAGTTTTCAAGTTTTAGTGTAATTTGCATTTCTGTGAATTTCTACGAAACTGAAGAAACAAAAACTTTAGAGAGCAAAAACAACTTGGAAAATTCCTCTGTAATTTATTATTGTGAGAAGGCTTAGGACAATTTCACCAACATACAACCGAAAATAATACACATAAAATTTTTCTCCGTCAATAAATCACTTTTATGACCTAGCGAACGTTTTAATATAATTTATGCATGACTGGTTAATAGTCGTTGGCTATGAATTGCAATTACCTGGTTTTAATATTAAGTGTGTGACGTATGACAACATACAAAAGTTAAATATAATATCATTCGGTAATACTTAATCGAACAACAGAATTTCTTTTATCAAGTATGAACTTCTAAAATATTATGATAGGGTTGAGTAAAATACTTTTTATTAAAAAAAATTGTAATTCAATATTTACCATATACATTTTTCTTCAATATTTACGGATAATATATTGTCACCTCCTCTTCTTTCACTAGCATATTTCACCTCCTGTGAAACTGCGGAAGTGACTATCCCTACGTTCAGTTACCAGTGTCGGTTGGTGTAACGAAATAAATAGGGATATTTCCCAAGCTAATTCGCCGGTTGAAGCGTGTGGATAGACGCGTTAAGTTCAAAGTGATGAACGAAACAACCAAAAAATTTTAATATATTTGCTCTTGCAATTTCTAACATTGATAATAATTGAAGTTACCACTTCGTTGAGTCGAATAACATTCACACAAACAAAAATAATCAGAAAATTTACCAATAAAAAGTAATGGGAAGTAATTATAAATAAAAGGAAATGACACAAATGTAAAAATAGGAGGATAACAAATATACTTTAATCTATGGGTAAGGTCTTTGAGCGCAACTAATGTCTCAACAAGCGGAAAATTTATATTCATCAAATATTACGTTCTAATAGCAGCCGCAATAAGTCGATCACAAATGTAACAAAACTTTTTAATCTTACAATGATTGTCCGCTGGCCAATCTGCAGGATTTTCCAGGAACCACCACACGAGAACACTCTCCTAGCCGTTCCAGCAGTTTTCGACGAAAATTTGAAGTCGTCACCTGGAGCCAGTACCGATGCAAAGTATCGTCCAATAAAAATGTAGACTTAACAATAGTTTCAAGCTTCTGTTTATAGCCTGAAAAAAAGAGTATACAATCAGGAAATATCTAAAAGATAAAAATGGGAAAATGTAATGTAATAGAAAATTATTTGAATTTAAGTTTTAATGTCATATAAAATTCTTGTATTGTAAAGACTTGGTTTTGAGCTTCTACAAATTCAAAGCTAACACCGGACATTCATGGCGTGATCTGTGGAATGTGTTGTCACTAACACTTTCAGCATGCGATCGAATTGCATGCTGATGCAAAACGAGCGCAGGGGAACGGCACGTGCACTGCGACTATAGTGATTTTGAAGGAGATTTCTCCTTCGTTCGGAACCACTAGATTGGTTGTCTCATCCCTCCCAATACCAACAACCTCCAGAAGCAGTCATTCTGGCGGGAGGGGGAAACAGAACCAGGACGCAAACCAGGGAGCGGCATCGGCAGCTCAATCTTTAATCTGTACCAATTGATGTAAACTTCTTCTTATTCGAAATTATATATTTATTCTAAAAACAGGTTAAGCTGTTTGCACTAGTCACATCTGATTCCTCACGAGAGTTTCCAAGGGAACTCCTTACAGCGCATCCTGTGGTGTTCCTGTCCGCTGTTTCTATCTAATTTTCAGTCTAACCACCATCTAATCAGACTGGTAGCGGGCCAACACTACAATTGGTGGCAGTGGTGAAATGCAATGAGGTTCGATCGACGGCCGCCTCATCAACGTGCCACTTGGTTGAATTCGGGATTAAAGAGGGCAGCAGATTCCTACAACAGATCCAGCCAGGGGGACTCTGAGCTACTCCACCACATTAAATCCGTAGCCTTCACCGAAGTGACCACGCACTAGTAAAATCCGCAGTGCAAGCGATCTGGTTTTCTGTTTTCGGAACTGTTTCCGTTTCACACGCCATAACACTTGTTCCTATTACTTTTAATCCTAGAATCCTAGACATCTTCGCGAACTCATAGATGGGGTAGAGATGGCAATGCAGGTGGTTAGACCTTCAAAACATCCTTTATTATTAAAATTCGTGGAGTCAAATATTAGTATGGAAGCAAAGGATAAACTTTTGGCCAGGACAGATAAGTCAACATGGGAGAAAATAAGAGCAATTCTTGACGAAAATTTCTTGGTTAGAAGAACATTAGAATATTATGAAGGAATATTATTCAATTCCAAGCAAGGGAATCAAGAAACTGTTGCTCAATGGGGATCGCGTTTAGATTTAAGACGAGACGTTGGGATTTGCCTGGGTTGTTTAGAAGCAAGAGATGATACTAATTATGTTGAAGGAACACAAATGCTAATAGGGGAATTTATGAAAGGAACGTTCATTGCAGGGTTAAAAGACGAAAAATTCAAGTATATGGTAAAGTCAAAAGGGGAGTCTAGCGCAGATTGCTGAAACGGCTATTCAAGAGGAGATTGATATAAAGTCGCAGAGATTTAAGGAATTTCTGTAAGGGAAGTGGTGACTCATAGACAATCACACAGTAAAACAGATAATAATTTTACGATGGCGTCTTTCCAAATTAAGAAAGAGGTCAGTACAGCCTCAGCGAGAGAATGTAATAACTTTCGGAAGAAGGATCATATTGCGCGTGATTGCAAGTATTCGGGAAACAGGAGGTAGGGCATTTCTTTAGGCGTTCGGAAAGGATCCTTCGCAGGGATCGCCCAGTGAATGTGATTACTGAGAGTAAATAGAGAGATATTTGAAAATACGGGAAGAGGAGCTCCTATAAATAGAACTGTGTGTAACAATGATAATAATAATAATAATAATGTACAGAAAGTTGCGAGGGTTAATATATGAGTAGGAAATCACGCTGTGACAGAATGTGTGATCATAGCAAGGTTGTCGCAGAGCAATCAGATAGCTCACAAGTGTGAGGTTGCAAGGACGACAGCTGAGAGCATGTTTGCTTATGAGTTCGGAAATGCAAACAGTGGGACAGAATTTAACTTCTATTATCCATTCGAGTTTTATGTATACAGTAATGAGTTAAAATTGGGACGTGGTAGATGTTTGATTAATCCTGGGACAGAAATTAGTTTAGTTAGAGAAAATTTGTTAGTTGCAAATATTAATAGGTTATGTAAAGTAAAGAAAATACGGAGAGTAGTTAGCAGTGAAATTGAGATAAAGGGAATCGGACGGTTGAATGTTAGGGGATTTTAAGGTGATAAGAATAGTAAACATTACGTGTTAGATAAACTTCCGAGAAATATAGATGTTATCATAGGTCAAGATTGGCTTATTAAAAATTATGTTGTGTTTGCAAAAAGGAATTAATTCCACCTTTTACCGAAATATTAGTTCAATTTCCTTTAAATGATAAAGAGGTAGGGTATATACAGAAACGAGAAATACAGTCAGGTATATTTTGTTCCGAAAGCTTAGTTAGATGTGACAGTGAAACTTTTCCATGTCTTGTAGTGAATGTAACTCCTGAAACTATTGTATTTAATAAGACGCCAAAATTGCAAAAACCTCCAACTAAATCATTACAAGATAAACAACAAAGAAAATTTATGTCATTATCACATAGTAGGATTGAACAGAGGGTTAAAATAAGGCAAATTTGCTCAGAATTTGCTGACATTTTCAAATTACCCGGTGATAAACTTACGTTTACAAATTCTTTTGAACACACCATACCAACACCATCAATACCAGACGGTAGCGCCATAACTTAAAAAAATTATCGGTTACCACAAGCACTCCAAAACGAAACATATGAACAAGTCAAACAAATGCTTGATGAGGAGATAATTGTTCCAAGTGATTGTGCGTGGAATTTTCCTCTTCTAGTAATACCCAAGAAAATCGATGCATCCGGTATAAGGAAATACAGAGTTTGTGTCGATCTCAGAAAGCTAAATGACGTTATAGTAGGATATAGTTATCCTCTTCCAAACATTCAAGACATTTGAGGTAAAGTGGGTAATGCTAGATATTTCTCAGCCCTTGATTGTGTGAGCGGATATCATTAGGTTCCTGTAGCTAAGAAAGAACAGTGCAAAACTGCATTCAGTACTTAATACGCTCATTGGAATTATCTTAGATTACCATTCGGACTTAAATTAGCACCAGCTACCTATTAGCGACTAACGTACACGATTTTGAGAGAATCGTTAGGTAACAAATGTTTCGTTTATTTTGACGACTTTCTAATTTTGGGAAACACTTTCGAAGAACACAACACAAAATTAATTGATGTATTTGAAAATTTAAGAAAACATAATCTTAAATTAGAGCCGGACAAATGTGAATTTCTAAAGCCGAAACTAAATTACTTGGGTCACGTAATTACTTCTGAAGGAGTTAAACTTGACTACAATAAAATAAAAGCGGTTACTGAATTTTAACACCTAAAAATACTAATCATGTATAAATAAAATCTTGGACTTACGGGTTACTATCGCAAGTATGTTGAAAGATATTCTTCATTAACAAAACCACTTACGTAATTATTAAAAAAATTGTTAACTGGAAATGGACAGATTTGGAACAAAACAGTTTTGATCTATTAAAAAGAAAACTAACCGAAGCATCAGTATTAAAATATCCAGATTTCACGCATTCATTTATTCTAACAAGCGCTAGTGGGTTTGCATTAGGAATTATTTTGAGTCAAGGAGAAATTGGAAACGGCAAACGTGTTGCTTATTCAAGCCGTAGTTTGAATAAGGCAGAAATAAATTACAGTACGGTAGAAAAGGAACTTCATGCTATAGTGTGGGGATGTAAACATTTCAGACCTTATTTGTTGGGAAGAAAATTTGTCGTAGTTACTGATCACAAAGGATTAGCATGGTTGTTTAAGGTAAAAGATCCTAGTTCACGTTTGATAAGATGGAGGAAGATGTTAGATGAATACGACTATGAAATACAATATAACGCGGGAAAGAAAAATTGTAATGCTGATTGTTTAAGTAGATATCCAGACGAATGTTTATCCGCGGAAGTTGAAAATATTTCAAAAGACAGGAAATTAATGATTTTAAATGGAATGCATAATTGCCCAGTTGGTGGACATCTTGGTGTACAGAAAACTTGAGGTCGAATTAAGCTATATTTAACATGGTCTGGGATAGAGAAAGATATCGTTGAATTTATTAAATCATCTAAAATTTGTCAGTTAAATAAAGATCCAAATCATTCAATTAAACAACAATTAGAAATAACCGACACGCAATCTGAACCATGGACAAAAATTTATCTCGATATTGTTGGTCGTTACTAATTACAATTTTATAAAATGTTTTCTAATCCTAATTTTCAATTTCATCTCCCACTTTTCGGCCCTCAAGACGCTAACCTACCTTGGAATTAGGCATCCATTAAATTACGTTCACAGAACCTCACAAAGTTTTGTTCGAGTTATTTGTGAAATCCCGTCATAAGAAGCAATCGCCACCTGTCCCAGAACTTAAATTCTTAAACCTGTCTTTGACATCCTGTACCGCCTGTGCCAACACACACGCGGCTTGTTTTTACTGCAGAAACTACTCCAGCGTCGATGGCATTTGTTTTGAACGTGCTGTCATTAGAGAATTTCATACAAAACGTGTTCCTGTGTGTCACCGACGCAATAGAATATTCACTAGTGAATCGCGATTATTGTTTAACAATATTTAGCATATTAACAGCCAAATATTTTCATCTTGAATAAACAGTATTTTAAATATTATTTTTGCATCAATATTTTTATTTTATGGTTATTAACACCAAATAAAATGACACTTCGTCACTCGATTAAAAGAAGCTTTCGTCTGAAATCAATTCATAAGAAAATTACATTTACAAGATAACAGGAAAAACTCTCTTTCATGAAACGATAAACAAAAATAAATGGAAACTAATAAGAGAATTTTTAAGTATTTTAAGCATTTAGTGGGAAATTCAATAAAGGAGTTAATAATTGCCTATTTTGTTGTGATATTCAGTCCTAAGACTGGTCTGATGAAACCCTCCATGCTAACCTATTTACACAAGCCTTTTCATTTCCATATTCTCCCTAATCTTTTGCGCATTCCATCCTTCGTCTCCCTCTTCTGTTCTTAATCCACACACTTCCCTTTAATGCTAATTTTACAAAACCTTCATGTCAACGTCAACGTCCTCTATATTGTTTGCTCTTCATCGCTAGTGATTCTATCAACCCTTCTGATTTTCAGCATTCTCCTATAGCACTACATTTCAAAGGCTTCTATTCTTTTCCTTTCTGTATCTCCTACCGTCCACGTTTCGCAACCATATAACTCCACACTCCATACAAAGTTTTTAGCAACTGTTTCCTAATATTCACACTTATATTACCCGTAAGTAAATTCCTTCTATGCGAAAGCGTTCCGTGCGTGTGCTATTCTACTCTATATGTCTACTATACTCCTACCATTCCTATTTAATACTCTGCCCAAGTAGAATAATTTCGTAATCCATGAACGTAGACGTATTTTTTTCTTATTCTGTCTTCTAAAATTTGACATATCCAAACTGATCTTCTCCTAACTCGAATTCTATTTGACGCTCCTTTCACCTGTATAATATTTTCGTTAATATTTTGAATGTATGAGATGCTAAACTAATTGTGCTGTTTGCACAGGAAAATTAGTTTAGTATAGGTATGGGTATAATTATATTTTTATTAAAATCTCCTGGTATTATTCCTGTTTTGTAGATCCTGAAAAGCCATGATATTTTTTCGACGTCCGATGATCTTGTAGGGTTATTTATTTATGATATTTATCATTCTTGATAAAATGTACAGTCATGTCAGCGATCTGCAAATAAACAAACTGTGATGCCTGCTAACCTGCGATGCTCACTCGAAAAGAATCTCTCTGCCTGCGATCAAACACACGCCAGAATCTTATCAACTTTGCTGAAATTCTATCAATTCAATATAACTGCCTATAATGGGATAAAATAAAATAAATGTTTTAGTAGTTTTGTTACATTAGGGGCTTATCAGGAAAAATAAAAAGTATGTTGATTAAGAATCGTGTAAGCAGTATCATCTTCGTAATGAGTTCAATAAATAAAATTTAATTTTGTTTATCATATGAAGGATAGGATAAACTTCTTGGAATGTAAGAATTGTGATTTTACGCTGGTATGACTAGTATAAATTTGTGCACATCGATTTATTACCATAAAAGCTATGTAAAATGTCATACTAAATCTACTACTTTATTGTCCAAACATCTATTGGAAAATTAAGATAGCTATAATTACAACGGTGTTATAAATATACATAAGGAATTCTAAACATTTAGTTAGGCTTTATTAGAAGGAATTTATACATACAAAAAAGGAGATAAGGCCATGAACAAAAAATGTGAATTGACCCAATTAATTTAAAATGTTTATTGAAACTTATGTATTCAATTGCACAAAAATCAATTGTTTCAAATGTTTATTTCAATTCCTTCAAATGAAATATGTGTTTTTCTTATACAAATCGTATCAAATTCATGAAATTTAATTTGGTTTCTGAAAATTAAAAGATGTATTATATATCTCAAAGATAATTATTTTATGTATGTTTATATATATATATATATATATATATATATATATATATATATATCAGTTCGTATGAAACGTATGCTTCTTATGTTTAGAAATTGTTAATGATATGTTTAAAAGGGTGAGTTTTTGTAATTTTGGACGAGAGTTCTTGTTACATTGTAAATTAATTTTGTTGTGTATTGATTCCAGATGATGATGACAAATTGTCTAAAGCTTCTTTAAATAAAGTAAGAAGAGTTATTTTGACACGAACGATGTAAGCGCTTCTTTATCTGGTGTTAATAACCTTGAATATTATTGCAGTTTATTTAATCGATATTGTATAATTTTTTTTCACTACGTGATTTTTTCAACAAACTCTTGAAGTATAATTCTCCTTTGGAGAAGTTGCTCAAAATTCTATCGAGACTCAAGGACACCTAATTTACGCATTAAACTGCAGTCCAGTATTTAGTTGATTACTTAATATTCTGAACGGTGAAACACAGCCACATTAATTACAATCGTTGTATTATTCATTGTACAATTCTCATTGCGTGTGTATTGTTTCCAAATGCACGACGAGTTGTTGCGAATTAACACGGGTAATATTATTTCTATGAGTCGGAAATAGGATTCACTTTTCGCAAACAATGTGAACTCGGATTCGGGCTCCATTAACAGCCAATTAACGTCCACACTGAACCTAGGTCGACAAAATAATTGCTCCACAAAGGGGACAATCAATATATATTGGAATTTTAGTGTTTCTGAAAATTGCTTCATCGCTTATCTCCTCTTTCTGTCAAAACCTACCCGATTTCGAAAATACTTTAACGGTATTCTACATGTTGGAAATGTTAAAATGTTTCAATGTAAATCAATTCCCACAATTCTGCCTCACATAATAAAATACTGTAACCCTAAATGTTTTTTTTAAAATTATAGGATTTTCAATTACCTTTATATATAACGACAGTTTAAGTTTTGTTAAGATTATAATCGGTAATTTCTAGTGCTATTCGGAATAGTTTTATTTTAAAGCATTAATTTTCATTTATAAAAAGTTTCGTTTTCTCTAAGCAAATATAATATTTTTTGGCTTAATATTTCAACCTCACGAGAATTATAAATTAGCGTCTATAATAACATAATAACCGACCTCCTGGAGGGCCCGGGTTCGAATCCTGGCATGGACACGGATGTTTGTGTCGTCATGGTCTCTGAGACTGGGATTGAAGCTGCTGGAGAATCTATACGCTGAGCATGTATCACAAATTCGGAATAGGTCATGTAAGGTGACAGTCCACAGTCGACCCGTTAAGCCAAGGTCCTAAATGGGCTACAGAGCCAAGTAAGAAGAAGAATAACTAAGTATTTGAATATTTTACTTTCCGTAAGCAAGCGGTAACATGAAACAAGTTTTTATTTTAGTAATTTTGAAATTTGAAGGCTATGTGTTTGTACTAGATATAGGAGAATGATTAATTGAATCTATTACATCTACTTTCCTCTTTCTTTTTTTACACAGATTATGAAATGCATTCGATCTAGTGTCGTGTACATTTAACGCTCAGTTTGTGTTCTCTTTATTATATTAAAAAATTCACGACTTTTGGCATATTTAACTCTTTTTCTTTGTCATTGGCTCTGCATCAAATTGAGGGCCTTCGGCTATTGGGATGAATGTCATAGTCCCCGAAAAAATACGGATTATTTGCAGTGGCACGTGGTGAGTTTTAACCGCAACTTTCTTTACCATGAGAAGCACCAACGTCCATGACAGGGTTCGAATACGGGACCTCTACGATGCAAGACGGTGAAGCTGACCATATTTCATCTATTACACTTTTATATCGGCATATTAATTCCTAAGCACTTGAATGTTGTGCTGCTAAGCAATAGAACAAGAGCTTGGAGGATGATTACCATTTATTAAAAATGATATTTAATTAAGTAATTATGATGCTGATGGAAACAATTTCTTCTAGTGTATGTAATACTTGTAAGCCTTACTGATGGTAACGCTAGAGCAATGAAAATGTATATGAAGAATGTTTAATTCAACGCCTGTTTCGTATAAATTTATGCAATACGTGGAGAGTCGGGTAAGCTCGAGTTAGTACTGAAGAAATAAGCCTACTCTTGAATGCTTGTTTATAATACATTCATAAACAATCATCAACAATAGGACAAAATTAACATTTTCATAGTAAAACCCACGCGACAAAGACTCAAGCACTAGATCTACGAAATGGCATATGACAAACAAGGGAACTCGGGGCGGAACAAAATAGAAAAGGGTACCCTATGTTTAAGTCTGGATAGTACAGTAGTTTAGTAAATAGGGGTGTAACATGATCATTGGTCAAGGAAGAAATCACGGCAGCCGACTTGACCAAGTTCTGACTGCACCTTATAAATGAACTTTTGTTTTCGCGTCTTACTTCCATGAATTTATAATTTTTGCAATATATCGACAGAAGGTAACTTACAAAACTCCTTGCTTTTACTCTTTAATTATATATATTCGTAAAGTAAATGTATTTAGCTGCATATAAGTTACGCATTAGGTTTAAATTTGCTTGCATTAAGGCGCGGTGAAAAACATTAAACTAAAACTTGCGTGCGGAGCGTGAAAATATTGTATAAGGCAAAATGTTATGTGTTTCTCAACAAAAATAAAGAAAAAAACAGACAGACTCACCTTATACGAAAGATTTATAGGACGTTGTGTTCAAAAAGAATGGATAAAGAAAGAAAAGAATCGGGAAAAAGGGGAAAATGCTAGCAAAGACAGCGCATTTGCAGAAGAAATCTGTTTACGAAAGGATATTTTGATCATACGAAAAATACATAAAAGGAAGAAAACACAAACCGTAATAAGATTTTTCTTAATTTAAATTCAATTTTATTGTATAAATTGTAATTATAAATCATTCTGTCCCGTTCTGCCCGGGAGTGGGACAAAAAAGAAAATATGTCTGTTTATTTTCAAAAATTACCCAACATCTAAATTCCATTTTTTAGTTCTTTTGATAATTAATTAAGTAAGTAATAGAATAAACTAAATTTTTATACCTTTATAAAGCGATAATTTTTTCGAAAAATTTACAGAAATTGTTAAACTTTAAGTTTCGCATTCCGCCTCAACTTCCCCTATTGAATTACGAAACTATATGGTATAGATTCTAGCGCTTTTTGAATCTGTTGAAGGTTATGTACTACTAATTTTCATAAAAAGCTGAGTTCCTTCAAAGACTGAATTAAAGTTTACTTAAAGGCTTAAACAGTATTTCTACAATGATGTGTTCATGAGATTATGTAAATGATATTTGTAAAGTCGAATTATGCATTTTTTGTAATTGTAAAATACGATTTGCCGAAAAAATATAATTTATTGCTGTTCAAGAAGCCAATGTTATTGTGTAGTCGAGACAAATGAAGTGCGAACACAATTGAGTTCCATAGATGATACCATTAATATCACACTGTTGTATCGGTACTATCGCACTCAAAATGATTAATAATAAACTACCTCTTATCCCGACCGTTAACTAGTATTTAAATGTAAAAGAAACATATATTCAATGGACAGTAGAGCATATTATATTAAAAATAAATTTCTTGCAGAATTTATGAGTAAAACTGAATCAAAAATGTAATCTATTAAAAGAAAACAGATTTATTAAAATAAAATAATAATTGTCAATAAAGGTAATTGAAAATACAGTAAATTTGGTACCTAAATCTTTTACGAATGATTGAATTCGTTTCATAATAATTTGTATTAATATTATTCTAAATAATATCGAGTAACTACGTAAGCAATTAAGCGCAGTTACGAAACGTCGCCAGAGAGGAACAAAGTTGCACAGTTATCGTCCTAAGCTTCTAAAGTGAAAGATTCTCATAATTTCACGCAGTTTCAAATGCGATGAAAAGCAAATAACCTCGAATGAAGTACACAAACAAGCTACCAGAAAATTTGAGGCTCTTCATTCAGTAAAGACGCTAACAAAAGAGAAGGAAATGAGATTATTAACCGAGGTCGCTCAGAATATCAGCTTTGAAAATATAAGGTAAAAATGTTCCAATTTAATCGGGCAAAGACATACTAATAATTTTAAATCAGCGGGCCATCACTTTTATATGTCCTAAATTACTCAATCATCTAGATACATTAGTCATCACTAAGAACGTATGTATGGTTTTGTTCTCAAAACATTACGTTCTGATTAACTCATTGCTAAACCTAGTTTTCTTAAAAGAAGAAGAATAATTATTACTAATAAAATGAAAACTTGTTTATAAACATATTTTAACATAATATTAATCGTTTTAAATAAAAATGAATCATATTACGGAAAATAGCTCTACCAAAATTAATGCTTAAGTAAATAAATAAAAATGAAAAATATTCAAAAAACGACGAATAAACTGTTACGTCGCGTTAGATGGTTCGCGGTGCCAAGCCCTTGTCCTCGGCTGCGAGGCGTATTTTCGGCT
The DNA here is from genome assembly GCA_034510155.1 of Eucriotettix oculatus. Lineage (NCBI taxonomy): Eukaryota > Metazoa > Arthropoda > Insecta > Orthoptera > Tetrigidae > Eucriotettix > Eucriotettix oculatus. The sequence continues at coordinate 49,607,722 of CM067377.1, read as the reverse complement.
TTCTGGAAACCAGAATTGACCCTTTTAAGTTTAAGTTTATTTAAGCAATTTAATTTTAGCAAATCGGCGATAAGCAACCGAGTTATTATAAATAAATATACTGCCATATTTTTTGTTGAGTCTCCCCCTCCTCCCCAATCCAAGAATTTGTCTTGTCCTCTGATCGTCCAAAAAAAATGGCCACCTTAGTTTAATGATCTGCAGGGTATGGTGGATGGTTTCAACTGAATAAGAAGTTCACGGGATTTCACCAGAGTTATGCCATTTGTAAAGTACAACGTTTCGACGGCTATCTCCGCCATCGTCTTCAGGTAACTAAGTATATGGCAGCTGTTGAAAAGGAAACACCAGAAACACATTATAATTGATAACTTTAAATTTGAGAGAGTCCAGAACTTTGTATATCTTGATTCGTTAATAAACAGCAACAATAATGTATCTGAGGAAATCAGTAGAAGAATCCAACTAGCTAATAAAAGCTATTATGGTCTCCGAAGACAATTCAAATCAAGATTACTCTCCCGTAAAACCAAATGTGTATTGTATAAAACATTAATTAGGTCTACATTAATGTATGCATCTGAGAGTTGGTCTCTTATAGAAACTGATAGGCTGAGGTTAGGCACATTTGAAAGGAAAATTCTTCGGAAAACATATGGACCTGTAAATGTAGAAGAGATCTGGAGACCAAAATATAATCATGAGCTGTATCAATTGCATAAATTGCCAGATATTATACAAGTAATAGAGATTTCCATTTTGAGATGGGTGGGTTATGTTAAGTGAATGAAGGATGAGGAGGTACCAAAAAGAATCCTGGATTACAGCTCGAACAAACTACTACACGAAAGACAGAAAAAGAGAAGGGAAATTTGGTTGGACTTCTACATAACAGAAGCCATGACAAACAGATCTTGGACCAACACGAATCAAGCAGTGCACGGATACCATCACAAAATGGATTCCGAGAAGGTTACTCATGTGAGAGCCAAGTCGTTTCCTTGTACCAGGACATTGCCGATGAGGTTGACAGAGGAGGAAGAGTGGATGTGGTCATCATAGATTTTGCAAAGGCTTTCGATCTTGTACCTCATGACATATTGTTACAAAAAATGTCCAATATTGGGATTGATAGACGAGTAGCTTTATGGATTAAAGAATTTTTACGAGACAGACAGCAAATGGTTAAAGTAGGTAACGAACTATCCTCAGTTGAGAAAGCTAAATCGGGTGTGCCGCAGGGTTTACTTATTGGTCCCTTATTATTTCTAGTCTACGTAAATGACTTAGCATCAGGCATTAATTCTCAGGCGCGACAACTGCGTAATATATAGGAAAATAAAAACCGTGATCGATGAAGAACTTCTACAAAAGGTTTTAGACACAATAATAGATTGGGCACTTGTTAATAAAATGAAAATAAATTGTAACAAGAGCAAGGCAATAAGCTTTTGTAGGCGTCGCGTAGAAATAGTACTTAATTATAAGCTCAGCGGTAATGAAATAGTACAAGAAAGTAACTGTAAGTATTTGGGTATATCCTTGAGCAGTAATACGGGTTGGGAATATCAAATAGACCATGTGACTAGGAAAGCATGGAAGGCACTTCATGTCGTCATGCGGATTTAAAAAAAACTGTGAAACACGGAAACTTGCATAAAAATCTCTCGTGCGTCCAGTACTAGAATACGGCTGTATTTGTTGGGATCCGTTCCGAAAATATCAGGTCGAGGCACTGGAAAGGGTACAGAGGGGGACGGCAAAATTTGTTAAGCGGTGTCCTGGTCACGGAAACGAGAAAGTTGGTAAATTAGGGTGGGATATGTTAGCAAAACGACAAAATTTACGTCTCGGGGCTCTTTTTAAAGCGTATGCAGGCCAGAAATCCTGGGAAGATATTGCATCAAAGTTTTTAGAAGTAAATTATTTCAGTAGAGGGGATCATCATTGTAAAATTGGGCAGTGTAGCTTTAAAACTGACGTTGGGAAATTTTCATTTTTAAATCGGACTGTAAGGGATTGGAACAATTTACCTGCAAAAGTTTTCGAAACATTCCCTGCCAATAGCAACGTGCTTCAGGGAAGAATTAGGAAGTGTAGTGCAGTGCGACGAAACAATATATGAATAATGGGTTCTTTTTATCTTTTTTTTGTTAGGATTTAATTTATATTATATTAGTGTAATTATTATTAGTAACATATTTTGTTTTTAAGTTTATTTTTTGTTACTGCCACTGAGTGCTACTCAATTGCAGTACTAATAAATTCATTCATTCATTCAAAATATGCTAGAACAAGAGTTTCCACGATCCTGACAGCAATTGTGTGTGCGACTTGTGTGATCAACCCTGTGACCGTTGCCATGTGATCAGCTGTAAAAAAATTGGTATACTCACTGGTGGACCTCTGTAAATAATAATCAATGTGAACACTAAAATACGAAGAACAAGGTGCGATATCAAAATATATGCAATCTAAGTAACCTATTTAATCTGATAAAATAAAAAGAATCCTGGATTAAAAAGTAATCTGGGACGCCCAATGCTTCATTGGATGAACTATGTTAAGAACGACATCACTCGACTGGTTATCAAGAGCTGGTGGGCTAAATAAAATGCCAGAGACCAATGGAGGAAATTCCTGAAGAAAGCCGAGACCCATTCTGGGCTGTAGAGCTACTGATCATGATGATTTATTAACCAATTTTGTATTTTTTCTATAATTCCGTTTAATAAATAAATACAGCTCATTAACAAACTACAACTAGCATGCATAAGATTTCCTGATTCCCCGAAGAAATTAATGGGAAGTCAAAGAAAGTACTTCATAACAGTAATAAATGTTCCATTCTCCAGAGATGAATATTTTCATACGTTGACTGGTTTAGAAGACCTCGGTTTATTCCTAGTTCATTTGTCAGCTAAAGTACAAGAAGGAGAGCGCCCAAAGTATATTTTATTGTAGCCTTACAACAATTATTAGATCAATAAAAGGATTCCGGTATCGCTTCTTGAGGCGAAGTGCCCCGCTTAACATAAATGTTATCTGATATGCCAAGAGAACGAGGCATCGCGTTGCAGTGGAACACCCAAGAAGTGTCCAGCTCTGACAAAAATTACTCACGAACGCCATGGCAGAAGCTCTGTCTCGAACGACGAAAACCTATTCAAGATCTAAATGGTCAGAATTAAATTATAATATCATTTGGTTTACTACTATAATCATGCAAAAGTTAAATACGTTTTAATTTCAAAATTAACCATTATTAAGGGATACGGGGACTGTAATTTTAAATTCCTGTAAATAAAAAGCTACGGAGCCAAAATTTTAACTGGATGTTAACAACACACTTGTGTAGCAATGTACAATACTTTATTTCCCTAAACTTGTTTTTTGTTGAGATATTTAGGAATTTATTTTTAAAAATTTGGCAGATTTGAAAATATTCCTTGCGTTACATACTTGAATATATTTTAGCTTCTTTACATTAATATGTACGAATGATCGTTGTTATCAATTATATAATTTTGAAATTAATAAAAGTGTGGGGAGAAAATATTTTTTACTAAAATTTTTACTTAAAAAATGGCAGTTTTGATCATTTTGAAAATTAATTTCACCTAAAGTACTTGAGTAATTCATAAACTGTGTATGTGTGTGTTTTGGTATTCAGTCCTAAGACTGGTCTCATGCAACCCTCCATGCTAACCAATCTTGCACAAGTATTTTCATTTCCTTATAACTAGCACAACCCACATCCTCCCTATACTGCTTAGCGTATTACATCCTCGCCTCCCTCTTCTGTTCTTACCCCATACACTTCCCTCTAATGCTAATTTTTTCAAGACCATCGTGTCTTAAAACGTGGCCAATTAATCTATCCCTTCTCTTAGCCAACGCCCTCCATATTGTTTGTTTTTCCCCTATTCTGTTTAGAACTTCCTCGTTTGTGATTTGACCCACCCATCTGATTTTCAGCATTCGCCTATAACACCACATTTAAAGGCTTCTATTCTTACCTTTCCACAACTTCTATCGTCCACGTTTCTCACCCATGTGACGCCACGCTCTATGCAAACATTTTTGCAACGACTTCCTAATATTCACACTTATACTACCCGTAAGTAAATTCTTCTTTTTCGCCTCTGCTATCCTACTCTTTATGTCTACTATACTTCTACGATCCCTACTTATTACGCTTCCCAATGAGCAGAATTCCTAAACATCCGTCAAAATATCCTTTCCCAATCTAATACCCTTTGTTATTCCACTGTTTCCCATACTACAGTCATAAACTAATACTTGTATTTGAAAGTATTACCATGTAGATTATGTAAAATAAGAATGAAGACAATATCTTAATATTTGTGATGCGTGGAAAGTTTTTGGTAGCAGAAATCATGAAGCTGAATGTAACACATTTTTTCTGAAGAAAGTAATAATTTATTAATTTAGAATCGAATCCTTTTACATTGTTCATGAGCCTTTAAAAATAAAATAAAATTAAAGGTTTTGGTATATGATCTGTAACACTTATAGGCGTATCAATATGAAAAAAAAATAGAAAATCTTTTTTTTCCCAAATTTCAGTACCCGTGTCCCTTAATTATATGCGTGCATTCATAAAATAAATCAAGACAATAAATATGCCAAATTTTCCTTCAAACCGAATAAATAATGAAACTTTATTAAGTCCACGATCTGATTCACAATGATTGCAACAGAGACAAGCTGTATGATTAATGATCGTTTCCCTGTTCGTATTAAATAATCAAAATTTGTGTTGCATTTGTTTCAACTCATGCGCTTGTCTCTGATTATAGATATTATAATATTTATATATTTTCTAGGTTACGTTTTATTATTTGATCGGGAGAATTGAATAAAACTGAAATTACAAAACAAGGCGATAGTAAACTCACAGAGGAATCAGAAAGTTTATTCTTACAATACATAAAAAGTAATATTTTCAACCTTAATTTCACGTCATCTGTTTGAGACTTTAAATTACGGATAATTCTGAATGAAAAATTTGATTTAACATCCTGAAATTGATCTCTGTATGTTATGAGCAATAAATGGTTGATCGTCTTTAACTGATTGCTTTACTGAGAAAAAGAAAGCATGTATTGATTTAATTTTCATGGTTTACATTATAGTTAGAATTTTTCATGAAAAAGCAGTAGTTAGTGTCTGAAAAATACTGAAATTACCTATTGTTAATCATATTGAAATTGTTAATCCGATGCGTAAAGAAAGTAAGCAATACATGCAGCTGCCTACCTTTTCCTTCGACGATGAATTGTTTACAAGGTCGAGCGCACTTATGAATAAACCAAACGTCCTTGTTGGAGATTTTAGGAGGAATGACTTCCAGGTTTCACTCTGTAATTTAATCGTGGACGTCGTTTTATAATGAAAGTTAGATATTTGTTATTAGTGTATTTTTTCGTAAATCACTTTCTTCCAACGGGTTTGACGAGCTCTTCTAAACACTTCTCATATATAATCGTTCTTTGCAGCATTTCTAATTTTAATCCTCATATGGACTCCATTTATTCTGGGTACCACCAAATTCAAATATTCAATTAATAACAACTAAATTTTCCAAACTATTTTGGTAATTATTCAAAAACTAAACAAGTAGTTAAATGTGACTACCAATGGGCGGAAGTAAATAAGGCTTATACGATGTGGTCGTATGAACATTTTATGTTTTAGGTGATGAGAATTTGCAGCAGATGGTTATGGATAATTTAGCCGAAAACTGAAAATAAAAGTATTGTGACTGTTAATTGGCCCAGATTCTGTGAAATTACTGTTTGAGCTTTAACATTTTATTTTAAATCAAATTTAAAATATTTTTAATTTGAATGTAATTTTTAGAAATAATAACCAACTTAAAATTATAAAATGAGGTAAAGACAAAATATTTTGCTTTACTTAATTGTGCTCAGTATAATTTTATAAAATTTGACACAAGCTAAACTAAACGTTCTATTGAGACTAGATAAACACAAAACAGAAATCTTAACCTGATAATGTTCACACCATCCATAAATAGGAAGAAAATTGTGTACCTGATTGGAAATGATGTGTTTTGAAAAAAAACTATTTTAATAATATTTATCTTAAACATTATTTATTAAACAACAACAAAAAGTTTTGTCGTACTTCTAACCCTTTATTTTTAACATTTCATGTTTTTAAACAAATACATTCAGGTTTAGTAAAAATATACAAATTTTAGAATTAATATTAAAATATTACGTTTATAATTATTTTACTACTGGTAACATTTATTGTCAGTTTGAGAAGAAGTTATTTAAAATACTACATTGGTTTCTAGTACAATTTGTTATAATTATTACATTGTATGTTTCATTAACGATTTTAATTCCCACACACTCAGTTGGTCTAGTTTAAATGTCCCTGTATTATTAAATCACATTTGGGCTGTAGCTGTCCGTAGATACAGTCCCGGACGAAGTAAAGAATACTTGGATCTTCATTTATTACCAATTTTACCTTCATAGTTCTTAATTGTAAGTAATATTATGTACTTAATTGAAATTAATTATTATATTATATTAGACTGGTCTGCAATATGCAACGGAATATGGAAAAGGAATCATATTGCAAGGAGAAGAAATAAAAACTTTACGCTTTGCCGACGATATTGTAGTATTAGGGGAGTCAGAAAATGACTTGAAAAACATAATAAATGGCATGAACGTGGTCCTGTATGAAGAGTACAATATGAGGATTAATCGAGGGAAAACCAAGGTGATTTAGTGTAGTGTGGGAAACAGTGGAATAACAAAAGATGTTAATTGGGAAGGGATAGTTTGCAGGAGGTTAAGGAATTCTACTACTTGGACAGCATAAGGACTGTGGATGGTAGAGGTGAAGTAGACATAAAGAGTAGGCTAGCACTGGTAAGGAAAGCTTTCGCAAAAAGAAAGAAAATGAGTGGAAGTCTTTTAAATGAGGTACTATAGGAGAATGCTGAAGATCAGATGGGTGGATACAATTACTAGCGAGGAACTTCTATGCAGAATGGGGGAAGAGCGAACAATATGGTGGATATTGACCGAGAAAAGGGATATATTAGAAGGACACGTTTTAAGAAGTGTGTGGGGTAATAACAGAAGAGGTTCTCAAAGAATGGAATACGCTAAGTAGTTTAGGGAGGTTGTGGGATATGGTAGTTATGCGGAAATGAAAAGGTTTCCGCAATATAGTTTAGCATGAGGTCAGTCTTAGGACTGAATGCCATAATAACACCAAGACTGCTCCGATGCAACGCTCTATGCTAACCTATTCTGCGCAAACCTTTTCGATTACACATATCTTCCGTATCCCTCATCCTCCCTAATCTGCTTAGCGTTTCCACCCTTACTTGCCTCTTCCGTTCACTTCCCTATTCACTTATTCTGCTTAGAACTTCCTGGTTAGCTACCTTATCCAGCATTCTTCTGTAGTACCTCATTTCAAATACATCTATTCATTCACTTGAAATCAATAAAGAATAAATATATTTAAATTAATTATTTTTCAATTAATTGATACTATAATTTTCTAATTTATTCAATTTTTTCAGTTCAAACACAATTTTTCCAAAATTCTGGGACGTAAACTTTACTTTTTTGTATTTAATTTAGTTTTCGTTTATCTTTATACAACTTTAAATAGTATACATACTATGAATTACCGAATGAGTTAGTTGTATTGCTCTAGTTTCTTTGAGTGTCTTTATTGTCCAAATATTTCTTGAATTCACCGCGTGCTTTCAATATCTTTCACTGAAATAAAGACATGTGACTTCCTACAAAGAAACGTATTCCCAATTTTGTAAGAATTTATTTTAGAGTTTCTTATTAAGCCAACACTTTACACACACTATAGGTTACTACGTTCGGAGCATCAATTATCCTTAGTTCTCTTCTTCTCCGTTTTTCTCTTTCTGATACGCACATCCAGCTACCCGCAATACCAAAGTTAGTTTAAAGAGTATTCAGACATAACACAAATTATAATTCAGAAAGTAAGACTGTATTTTTGATTTTGGTAATAAAGCAGGAAAAGGAAAATAATGAAAACCAGTAATTTCATATATGCCTATTTATGAGAGACATTCATGAGTAAATGTTAAACTGATTCAGTTCTTGTATATAATAAATCAATTGGTATCATTGTGACAATAAATTGCTTATGAGAGTTTCTGAACAGTGTTACCATATACGGTACAAAACACTCTGGATCAAATTTATGCTGAAGTCGCTAAAAAATATTCGTGAATAGATTCTCGACATGCAGGCCTGTGTTTCCCTAGGTTCCCTTACCCGGTGTGACGCAATGCTTCTTCGACTAGGTATTCGATTGGCCCTGTTCCGTAACACGGAGACGAGTCTTCTTGAGCAACGAATCTTCATTATGGGCACGTGCAGGACCTCTATCCCTTCCTATGACACCCCCCTCCCTCGCTTCGCCCCTTTCTCTCGGCGATTTCTCTTCCTCTCCTTCTCTCCTCATCGCCTTACGTCCTCGAACTTTTATCGTGCCATCTTCACGTATAAAAGTGGACATGCACGATTTCTACTTAAACACTAGTACTTCGTCTTCTGCTTGACCAGCAACAACGGAGACACGTGGTGGTAAGTGCCCCTGTACTTCCCATATATAGAAAGCGGCTTCATTTACCCATTACAGGAGACGCAACAATTATTAGATCTGTACTGATATTGGTGAAAGACACTACCCACATTTTGGAACTTTATTTTTCGATCGAATAAATACCGTACTTCACTGTGTGTAAATTTTTTGAAACATAACGACACCCATGTTGAATTTTCTGCTGAGGCATTCCAATAAATTGCAACGGATTCATTTATACTATACGTCGGTATCTGTAGGTTATTAATAATCAAAATTGAGCCCTTTAGAGTGAATTGAGATTATTATAAAGCATATTGTATTAAATAGTTTGAAAAAAAATTATCTGTTTCACTTTTTGAGAAATTTACAAAGAACAATATATATATATATATATATATTCTGTTTGTATTTGGTTCTTCTACATATGTTCTTATTAGTCTATAGAATTAGAAAACCATTTCTAGCATTCAGATTAACTTTGCTGCATAACTAGTTTTTATTTATTTATCTACATAAACGTTTCAATTTAATTTATTTACATCATACTAATCCCAATTTTATAAATATTGTACAGTATTTTAGTCAACTAATAACAATTTAATACCAAAATGATAGAATCTTATAATTTCATTTTTAATGACGTAAATTTATAAAGTTTTTACATTACAAAAATCATAAACGTGCTTCTTTCTTTTGAAGAATAGTATAATTTGCTATTTATTAATGCACCCTGTAACTTTTCTGTCAGAAATAATTCCAAACGTCTATATTTATAACTCTGAGCAATAATAAGTTCTCAGGAAAGATCTTATACTTTTTCCGTTTCTGAAAGAAATATCTATTCAGAATAGTAATTTTAGGAATATTTGTTGTAAAGCTCTGACTGGATGTGTTTTATTTACGTCTTCGACATTGTTATTATTTGTATTTAATTTATGTAATTTAATGAAGCTTTTTATTGTCAAGCGTATTTTTTACGGGAGTGGACCAGAGTAATAATTACATCTCTGTCCAATCGTAGTATAACACGAAATAGAATATTCAGAAAAAAATACTGGAACGAGTTAATTAATTAGTATTGCATTTTTTACGAAACTTAATTACCGTAATGAAACGTCAATTTCCTTCCAGCGTTTTATACGACGAGGTATTGAAAGTTTCGAAAATAAAATCACTTTATTTCCATTTTAAATACAGAAACAGTGGGAGTCCACTAATTTAAATTTTCCAGTGACGGTTAGTTCTAAAAGTGGATATAAATTTAATCTCCGGAGGGTATTTGAAGATATTCTATTTCATTTCCTCTGCGCATAAAATGTACTTACTCCTCGCAAAATATTCATTAGTGAGTACATATGAGTTATTTGTTATTTAAGCCTTTTTGCCAGACTGAAACGTCCTAATCTTTTCCAAGAGATCCCCAATTCTAGAGGAATTTACTTCCAGTTAATATAAGTATGAACACAAGGAAATCATTACTAAAAATGTTCGTATGGAGTGTGGCGTTATATGGGTGCGAAACATTGACGATAAGTGTTGCAGACAGGAAAAGAAGAGGATTTCGAAATGTGGTGCTATAGGAGAATGCTGAAAATCAGATAGGTGGATAGGGTAACTAACCAGGAAGTTCTAATCAGAATAGGGTAAGGGGGAACAATTTGGAGGACTTTGACCATGAGAGGAGATATTTTAATAGGCCTCGTTTTAAGACATGAGGGTCTTGTAAAATTAGCATAGTAGGGTAAGAACAGAAGAGGGACGCAAGGATGGAATACGCTAAGCAGGCTAGGGAGGGTGTAGGGTGTGGTAATTATGCATAATTGAAAAGGCTTGTGCAGGGTAGATTATCATAAAGGGTTGTATCAGACCAGTCTTAGGACTGACTATCACAAAAACGACAAGAGCGTACGTATGCACAATATTCAACAAATTAACGATTTAGGGCAATGTTCGGACAATGTTTTACATAAAAATTGCGGTACTTGAATAATAGTTGTGAAAATAAAGAAAATTCCTCGAGAATACTTGTAAATTTCCTATTGTCTCATGTCTGCAAAGGAAGTAGGTATACACATATTTCTACTTGTAACGAAGTATAAATATTCCAGTTTCAAAAATACTATAAGGGCCAAACGTGTCACATACGTACCGCAGGGATTGAAAGAGTCACTTGAAGTCATTGTAATATCTACCAAGCTCACGATTAAGCTTGCATTCATTGTATTGCAATATTCGTCTATCGTGTTTATTAGTATCGTGCCCTAATCATATTTAAAAATTATAATCCATTTACCGAAACGTGGTAAAGATTATAGACAATATCAGATGATACCTGCCCCGTTTGGTATAGTAAGATAAACAATTTACGACTAATAAAGGATTACTTAATCTTACATTTTACAATAGAAAAACTTGGTGCAGATACCAATGCCAGGCCGGAAAACCGACTGTTATTTTGTAAATCAAGGCTTTCAACTGTAAAATGTACGATTTAGTGAACGTTTATTAGTTGTAAATATTGTTTACCTTACTATACAAAACTGGGCAGGTATCAACGAATTAAATAATTATAGATGTTATGTTATAAAGTTTTCTCAGGATTCCAACCGGGTAGCGTCGTTTATTTGCAACAACGTTTCGATGGTGAAGAAGATGACGGTGCAAGCCATCGAAACGTTGTGGCAAATGAACGACGCTACCCGGTTAAAATCCCGAGAAAACTTAATCCAGCAGTTACACCGGGAAAACCTACGTTCCTTATTATAGATGTTATCTCCGTCTCTATGGCTCTACAGCCCATTGAGGGCCTGAGCCTACCGAGTCGACTGCGGACTGTCATCTTCCATGACACATTTCGAATATGGAGTGACACGTGGTCAGTGTATGATCCTCCAACAGTCTTAATCCCGGTCTTCTCGACCATGACAACAGAAACATCTAAGCCCATGCCAGAATTCGAACCCGGGACCTCTGGGTTGTGAGGCAGCAACGCCAGTCACAACACCACAGGAGGTCGGCATATGTGTTATACCTAATATTCACAATTGATCTTCATAATCAATGCTAACAGAATATTTTTGTTTTCCCTGTAAAATATAAACTGATTAATTAGATAACTAGCGTATTTTAAAATTTGAAAATTCCAGGTCCGGTGCATGTTCTTTATATTTAAATATTAAGTTTTTATATTTCATTTATATTTTCTAATATTTGCATGGATTTGTATTGAATATTATATTAACAATTAATTAAAGAGAACTGAAAATTTCACCATGGTCACCTTAAGTGGAAATGAAGTCTTAAAATAAAATCAAAAAAGCCTTTGGACTTTTGGTTAATTTTTTTTCTCCTGATAAACGCTGCCGAGTATACTATATTCGGTTTACAGAATCTCGTAGAAACTGCGGCCAGTATGATCTCTACGCGAATTATTATAGAAACACAGCACTAATGTTTTGATATTCCTCACGCTAAAGTAACCCATCAAGGCGGAGTATTGGTTCCACCTAAGCGTTCGATAGTATTAAGACGTTATAGATGGATGAAATATTGTAGCTGAAGTTATCGAACAGCGTATCTTCCGAAATGCCAGTTGCCCACGAATTAGCCCAAGTGAAACCAGCGGCGCGCCGCAGTTGCGTGTCCACACAGCAAAAGATACGGTGAAAGGTCGCGCCTCGTTACTTTACGAGAGGCGTATAAAAGCGATCACGTGAGCCGTCCCTCTCCTTCCCCGCCCCCGCCCCCGCCCTTCCGGGAAGAATCTGGTCGTGATTTCTTCTCCGTGTTATGCAACTGCCGCTAGGACGGCGCCTGCAGAAGCAACACGAATAACTGAATATATTTCTAAGGTCAGAGTCGAATATCTGAATCATACGAAGCGGAGATGCTTGATAATTAGCTGCGGAGCCGCATCGTCTATTGATGCGTATGTTTTAGTCATGTTTAATAATGTACTGTATAGCAGAATGACATGTAAAGTGCGCCTTACGTGTTTCGCTACCTTAAATCGACTTCGTTGAACCTCAGCCCTTTCAGCGTCGACTTGGCTATACATCTCCGCATCATCACCTTAAAACCCATTCTTCACAGAAACAGCACTAATAACCAATAATACAGACTCCGTTATGAATACATATTCGAGTGATAATAAGGCCACAGAAAACAGACGTAGCTAAATATTCGTTATTAAATAGAACTACACAAGAGTTGAATAAGTTACCTTCAGCGCCGTTCGAGGTAAAACCTCATAGTATTAGGATATTTCGGGAGAAGCTTTAAAGTCTGATATAAATTCGGGGACAAATTAATTCTAAAGTATTAATTTTAATTTTTTAATTTTGAGGGAATCTACTCTAATCAATTAGATGAAATAATAATAGTAATTGTTGGAGTATAAGGTATCTATAGTCAGTAGTTTTTAGTACTTTTTTCGTTGTTGTACTTACACCGGACGTATGTCCCATTACATACATAATGGAACGCAAAACATTTCATTCAACATGGGTAATAGACAAAAAAATGAGCCAACCCTCTTAGGAATCGTTTTATGAAGAATTTCAATTTCTAATTATCTTCAACGGTGATTTATTTCGATAATACGTGTTAAAAAGTAAACACGGCTTGAATTCTAGAAATGAAGTAGCATAATTTCCAAACACTAACAAAAAGTTTAGTTCATTGAGTTTACGTAAAATTTCATACTCACTTTAAAATCTCGATATGTAAGATGTAACAAGGCAAGTGGGGAAACCTTCTATAACAGCTTGTATCAATATATATATAAAATACTTCTCAAATTTTTACTCGGATGTAGCAGCATTATAACGATCTAAATTTCAGGATTATATGGCGATTTTTGGGCTGTTAAATCGCCATATAATCCTGATATTAATATGGCCACGAAAACAATCAGTAGATCTAAATTTGTATTAAAAAAATTGACATAGTTCGGAAGTTAGAATGTATTTACTCAAAGTAAATCCAGACCACAGTGACGTGATTTGTTTGATCTTATTTGGCGCCGATAAGAAGACAAATTTCAAGTACGAACCGATGCACTGCCGCAGTATCCAGGTTCCACAAGATAATTATATTAGGAAAACGTTTTTCAAGACAAAATAAAAATTTTGTTAAATATATTCAGAGATTTTTCTCCTCTTATTTCAATGAAAATTTGATTGTATTTTAAGTATATACTTTACTTGTCAAAATAATGTAGGATTTTGTTTATAAAATTATTAATATAATTTGAAATCACAGTTTTGTCGATAGTTCCTGTTGCAAAAATTGACCAGATTAATAAATATTATTTATAAATGAATTTGATAAATTGTAAACTTATTCAACACTCAAGGGGATCATTATAAAATTCAATAGGAACGTCTTATTAAATGGATATTAAAAAATAGGTGTTATTTGTCAATTAACGGACAAAATGAATTGATAAATTAAATACAATACAACGTTTTCCAAACATTTCTGTGTCCTTCAGGTGAAGAAATCCCATAAGTTCTTACGATTTTCCTACCTAAGAAAAGCGACAGGGATTCCAGAAACGCTGTGTGGTAATTATAACGTTATTTTATTGTCTGTTTCATTATCGGTATTTATGTTTTATATGAGTGTGAAGAGGTGCGTCACGATGGTACATTTACGTGAGTTTCCGTGTTCACAAACCATCTCTCTGATGCACGATGGCTTATCTGTGAAAAAGTATAATCGCAGCAGCAGCAGCGGTGACATCTAACTGGTGACTAAGTGTCGGAGTTCCTTCCTCGTGGCATCAACTCCGCGTTGATTTGGATTTGTACCTATGACACACTAAATAAATTGTCATTACTAAAATGTCATCTTTTGTTAACATATTTTAACATAACATACATACAATTGCCATTACGGCTACCTAACGGTGGAAAATATATTACATTCATTCAAATACCGCTGCTGCTTCTACTTCTTCCGCACACCTACAAAGGCTGTAAATGAAGGGATTATAAAGGTGTAATATAATCACATTTCGTTTCCATTAAATCAGATGTCGTGGTAAATATCACTGTAAATTTCATAGTTTTATATTACTCGAAGTGGAAGCCCAATTAATATACTCATGGACCGACTTGTTAGGTGACACTTTAAACTAATTCAACTTATATAATGGTTTAAATAGTTTGAATATATTTCTTGAATAGCTTTATTTGCGAAGTGACGTCGTCGTCGCATACATTCTCCGGTTGCATTATTCAGAAGGTGTTTTCCTCAGATACGTACTATTTCTTTTTCCAGGTCAGATTGAAGAACGCCGCTAAAAATAGTCTGCAAACTGACGCGTCGTTACTGGGGACCGAATGTCAGTAAATAACAATATTTGTGCACTTTTCTGTAGGAATATCTCGAGCCATATTTATTCCTCTCTATACGCGATTTATGAAGCCGATATTTCGCCACTAACAGAAATTAATTCTTTATCAACATTCTGCTCTTTAATCATTAAAATTAATAACATTTTATAAATCTGTAACGGAATTCTGAAATTTTTATCTGAACTGTTTATGTAATAATTACCATAAATTATGAATACGTATAAAAGAGTATTAAATTTGACGCTATACTGGAATGAAGGTAGATAGTTTATTTATCAACTGAATTCATATTTTTGTTGCATAAAACTATTGAGGAACGGTTGATGCTAGTAATTATGAATCCGATCAATTATTACAATTATAACAGATTCAATGTTTCCTGTTTCCTGGCGGCTTTCTGCATGTACTATTATTTGGTTCTATCGTGTCTGTAACCATCATCTAGGTTACTTCTGTATCCACCAACGATCATTCGTCATAGTTTTCTACAGCGTATCAATAACCACAAAACGTGCGAGTAAGTCCCTAATGTGTTGTTTCCTATAACACGACGTTTTCAAACAGTTTTAGCCTTAAATAGTGAAGACTTCCCGTCTATTTTACGTATACGTATAAGGTTCATGGGATTTCACCTGAAGACGAAGTTGGTGGTAGCCATGGAAACTTTGCACGACTGCGACGAGTTCTTCCTCAAGGAAGTCCTAGAAGACTTTATACACCTTTAGCGCTTGCTCCACTTCATGTTAAACTGAAATTTTACTTGTTTGAAGATATGCGCCTATTAATAGAGGGTAAACCAGAATTCTGAAAACACACTTTCAGAATTTGTTCAAGGATTTTTGTATAAGGCCCAACGGTATCCAGTGGCTTTTACAGAGTAATAGTAACTGTGATTTATATTATTTGTTACATAAATCACCCGTCTTTATGTGAAAATACCTTCACAATGCTGAATAAACCTGTAATACGCATGAACCAAAATGTATAAGATACAACAGAGTAAATGCAACAACCCTCAGACAAAAGACGTACTGGTTTACAAACTTCTGTCGGTTTACGATACAGCACGTAACAAATACAGAACGGTTCCCTTGCAGGATTTATCACAATTTCGACCACCATGGTTACAGCTCAGAGTACTGGGACGCACCATTGACTGTCTTACACGCTCAAGAATTCCAGGAGTTTGATGAACTGCTTCCGCGGCTGCGATAATCCTAGCAATCAGGTCCGTGAGAGTATCTACCGGAGTCTCAGGAGTAATTAGATTCTTCACATTGCGCCGTGTCATAGCCGTCCTTGCGTTAGATTACCGTGCGACGTCCATGCAGTTAATCCGTTTGATCATTATACCTGCCTTATCAGGTATAGAGGTCTTTTTCTCCCTGCTTCCTTCCTCGCTTTAAGCAAACTGCAAGTTCATGACTTGTATAAATTAAATAATGTTTCACCATGTGATTATTTCACTCATTCTCAAGAAGGAACATTCTCATAAAAAGGCAAATCGTTGAGAAATTAAGTTACATTGTCAAGCATTTAAATAATTTGCTTTTGATATGGACCCTCAAATAGCGTAAAAAGACAAAACTATAAAATTTTTAGTGATAGGAACACAAATTATACATATATGTCATGTCTGACCATGGAACTGGAGCATCACGATATTATTGTCCTCCAAACTGTATGTTTTGCCGACCTCCTGTGGTGTAGTGGATAGCGTTGCTGCCTCACAACCCAGAGGTCCCGGGTTTGGATCATGGCATGGGTTGGATGTTTGTGTTGTCATGGTCAAGAAGACCGGGATTAAGGCTGTTGGAGGATCGATACGCTGACCACGTGTCACTCCAAATTCGGAATGTGTCATGCAAGATGACAGTCCGCAGTCGACTCGGTAGGCTCAGGCCCTCAATGGGCTGTAGAGTCATGGAGAAAGAAAACTGAGGGTCGTTGCACAACTCTGTGTTGTACATATTGAGTATTGAATACAATTACTTTTAAATGTCGAGAAGATATTTTCATAGAAACAAAGGTGATGGCGGCAACAAACCGAATAAATCATAATTACATTATTACTCTGCAACGAGCCGCAGGTGACCGTGTGTTGTCTGTTGTGTCATATTACTCATAAGTTAGATCTGAAAAACCTCTGAATCTTTCGAGATGCAGTTCTGGTTTTTTATGTATTTATATTGTCACCTACTCATCTTACACTCGCATATTACACCAACTGTGAAACTGCGGAAGTTACTATCCTTATTTTCCGTTGTCAGCCTCTAATGGTGTAGCGTAATAAATAGGGATATTGCCCGAGCTAATTCGCCGGTTCGAGCGTCTAGATTGACGGTAAAGTCAAAGTGATGAAAAAAATTAACAACAATAAAAATTAATTTTTTTTACTCTGGCATCTTCTAAATATTGATGATAACTGGCGTTATCAGTAGGGTGCCACCACTTTGTTTAGTGGAATTAAATTCACACACAAAAAAACTATTATAAATGTACGGGAAGGAATATAAAGAAAAGAAATTACACAAATGTAACAAAAAAGAGAAACACAAATGTAATGAATTTAATTTTTGGATAAGGTCTTTGGCCGCAACTAGTGTCGACAAACAGAAAGTTTTCATTTATAAATATTTCGTTCCAATAACAACCGATACGATCACAAATGAAGATGAAATTATTTTTTTAATCTTACAATGGTTGTCCGCTGGCCAATCTGCTGGATGATCCAGGAACCACTACACGAGGACTCTCTCCTCTCCTCTCTCCACTCCTTCGTTCAAGCTGTTCCCGACGTAAGTTTGTAGTCGTCACCCGGAGCCAATAACGTTCAGAGTACATGGAAAGGAAACACTCAAGTAGGAATTAATATTAGATCCTGAATTTTTTGTTCACAACGAGCTATAGTCCTTTTAACTCAAATTATATGGTCGTTTGTGTTACACTGAACTCAAATAGGTCTTCCTTCCACAGTCTTTCTCTGTCCAATAATGAAAGACCTTATCTATCATCTCCACCCGTTCTTTAAATTTTCTCAAAGCATAAAAGAAAAATCCTGCTTTGATATAAAAAAATAATATTCTTTAAATTAATTTTATGGAATAAATATCTTATAGATATCACAAAATAATATTTTTGTGATAAGGAACAAATATGAATGATATAAGTAGCATTATTTTTATTTACTTAATCTCGAATTTTTTTCGCGGACAATAACATCAACAAATTTGTTCTTTTTGTTGGGGGGGGGGGGTTGACAGGCTACATGAGGGTGATCCTAAAACAGGCAACTCCCCTTTAATAGCATAGGAAGGGAATTTGAAAGGGGGCATCTTTCGTAACGTAAGAAGACAATCGAAATATATAGCGGCTGCGAGAAGCATTACAATACAAATTACAAGAAATAATCTGTGTTCGAAAGTAACGGGTCGTTATAATATGTATGATATATTTTGCAGAATTTTCCCTGAATTACTGAGCAAATAATGAAAGGACTACATTTACACAGTCACAAAGATTTTAATTTTACATCGTTACATGAATACCAATATTATCAGGATTTTACGGCTACGTCTATATTGATTAATTTGTAGGATTCCATTCCGGAATTTTTCATTCCATTATATCTCTTATATGATTTATGGTCGGAGGAATACGAATGTATATATATAAAGGGAAGTTGCCTGCTTCAGGATCACCCTCATGTAGCCTGTGGTTAAATATGTATGGGAAAGGAATTGCCTATGGGAGTTTTCTCTAGCAGGCATTTCTCTCCAGAGTGACTGCGGGGCTCACCTGATTATGTCGGGAATGCCTCGTACTCTCTCTGTTCACCTGCTGAGACACCTTCGCGTAGTTTAGGAGGTATATGTCGAAGACCTTGGGCAAGAGTTGTCCGCTGGCCTCCTAAAACTGGTGGAGGCACCCTACAGAAAACTCGTATCCCGTCATTCGGAAGGGCGTGAGAATAGTACCCAATGCCCGACTTACCTGATGCAGGTTTTCTAGGGGATTCCCTGCATCTCTTTAGGTGAAACACCTGATAGGATCATTAAACTATTGCCTGGGGGGCCCCAGTCAACCCTTGGCTACGTTGCTCTACCTTCCACATCACCCCTTTTTAATTCCCTATTAAAGTTGCCTGCTTCAGAATCACCCTCATTTAGCCTGTGGTTAATATATATATAATATGCTCATTTGAGAACTAGCTAATCCACTGATTTTTATAAATGTCAAGTCTCTTTGAATGAAAACTTGATGACGTGTGAGGGGCTGAAGTGAGTAATAATTTAGTGTGAAGAGTTGTGTACCGAGGTTTCGTATATGTGTAAGTAGCAGTCCACACAGAAACGTAATTATTCGGTTCAGCGTAGCTACGGAGAGTGTTTCCTGCGTAGGTTTGAAGTTAAAGGTGAAGTGTTTCCCCGTAAATTCGAGATGTTGTGTCCCGGGAATTCTATAACAAGCTAAGGTTCGTGTTGGCCTTTTATTTACTTCACTTACTGCTCAAACATAACTGTAAAATGTTGCAATGTATTAACTCCGTAAAAGGTAATTACGTCATGGACATACATCTTTGTAACAAAAGAATATATACTGCCCACTTTCTAACAAATTCCATCGTTTACTACTTTTATTATAGGTTTGTATCATCTGAGTGCTAGCATCAACATGTAGTTAGTATTCCATTTTTTTAAAAGCCGCTGCCCCACCCCTATCAAGTTACGAAATAGAACTTCCGATCATTTGGCACTGTCATCTTAAAATAATAAATTATGCAACTATTTTCCATCTACCTTTATTCTGAAGGTTTCCTCATGCGTTACTATTGTGAATCGCAATTTCCCTGTCTTTCTCGCAATCTATTTGTACTTGCCGATATTATCGTGACTTTTTACCTCGGCGTTCCCTCCCATCCAGATTTGCTCGATATCTGGCACAATCAACTTTCCAGCTGTTTGCATTCATATTATCGGTGACATTTATAACCAAAAAATGGGAAACGGTAATTAAAAGCCTTCTGAGATATGATCTTACGGAGTGAGTGCGTGGGCGCGTGTTCGCTGATGGAAAGCTGCGGCGATGGCTTGCTGACAACCTGCGAGAGGCTAATCTGCTGACCCCCTGCCGACTCACGTGTGCGAGAGTTCGAAAACAGAAACCACGCCGAAGTATGGTAGCGGGGACCGCCAACAAACAATATAGAAAACCTTTAAGACGTGCTTATATGCAAAGCAGAGAAATAAGTAATAACTTCATTAGCAACTTTGGCTCGACAAAGCCGTAAAGAAAGCAATACTCGAGACAACATGCATTTACATTAGAATAATAACTCTTTCGAAATTGTACTTATGAATTTTCTCACAATCTTTTGTTAACTTCATTGTAATTTCAGCATATTTCCGTCGCTTGTTCCTAGTGGGCGTGTGATAGGTTTCTTTGTTTAATTCTCGTTTGTTGTGTAGTTACATATTTAGTGATTTGTAATATTTAATTGTCTAAATAGTTATTTAGCTAGTAGGTATTCAAATTGTAGTCACGCCGTATCATATATCCTTAGCCACGTTTAAGGATTTTTTTATAATATTATATTTCTATTTCTTGTTAGACTTGACATGCAAATTTTTGAATCCTGATTTTTAGTTATGAACATTTATACTTCTAATTGTTATTATTTTTGTAATGTGTTAAAATTGCGCAAGAAATTTTCTAAAGGCTACGACGCATTTTGTGTGCGTGGGGGGTTTACACCCTTTCCTTCGGACAATGTAAACGGACAATCCAGACCTTCACAATAGCATAAAGGGGTTTTAACGGACAAAGGGTGTCATATCGTTCTTAATCTGACAAAAATTTTCTGCTTTCAAGACGGGAGCAACGCATAGATAATTAGAAACGGCTACGGGGTGCGGAAATAGTACAAAACATTTGTGAAGACACTGGTCCACATCTGAAACTATGAATTTTCCTATTGGCTGCAATGTACAAATACCAGACAATGAGTGCTATTTGAAATTGCAGCCGATTGCCTACTGGAAATGAGGAGGAGAAGTATGGAAACCTGCCGAGGTGACGCGGAGAGAGATTTTGAGGCAGAGTAAACACAAAATTTCCAGCTACTGGTAAGAGGTTGAGAGACGCTGTTGAGAACTGGGTGAAGCTCTTGAGAATGCAGGAGATGCATATTTGTAGTAAAAGTTTCAACTATTTGGGCCCAAGGCATCGTCTAGGCAGCCAGAACTTCAGATGCAAACAACGATAATCGAATTAGCAGGCGTCTCCGAAGCAGACCGAAGCAAAACGCCGCCAGAGCAGCTGCAATCGTCGACTGTTTGGTTGATTTTGATTTTAAAAAGTCCACCCAGGCCTATTTTCCATAGAAAGTTCTGCTTCTTTTGGTTCACGCTATTGACCTCCTGATTTTAAAGCATGGATTTATTATTGCTCTACCGTTTCATCAGTATATAAACTTATTAATGCTCAACCTCTTCATATAAATTAATTTTGCTTTATTATGGATTTTACGAATTTCATTTATTAATTTTTTATAGAATGAATGTCTACTTGATTTTAAATTCATCTTCCACTGCATATTTTCCTTCAAATTATAATTTCCCAATATTAAATAAAAGTTTAATATATTAAACAATTAATAAAAAAACATTCCTACTATTTGTTTTGCAATTGAATCTTTTGAACATTATTTAGTAATTTTGCGTCTTAACGTATCCTAATTTCTTTTTGGAGAGCTAATGGAATAAATTATATGACGTTAAATATTAATAAGGAGCGATTTTTCTTTTTACTGTAACAGGTGTCGTTATGTTTAAAAGATAAATATATACATGCATACTATTGATAAATAGTGCGTGTCATTTGCCCGACACGTCTTCCCGATGTAAGTTTTTCCTAAAATATCCCGTTTGGCGTTTTCCTGACTGATCAATATTCCGATGAGTTCCGAAAGGCGTTTTTATGAAACATAGTTTAATATAAATTGAACATTTTATAAGTTAGGTATCTTATTACATGTATTTTATGGCAAATTAAGTTATTGATTAATGGGTACAAAAATTTCAAACAAATGTAATTAATCAATAATGTGACAATTAAGTATAAAAATACAGCCTATTTTCAGCATTAATTTATTAATTTCAACCAAACTTGATAACGTATCACATACGATTACCACTCTACGGGCCTCATTGGTTGGGAGAAACATTTAGACTGTTATTGTTTGAATAAAATTGTCAGCAGTCAGTACAATTATTCTGTTTTTTACCAATTTAGTTGCATTATTGTAACAAATTAAAATTTTTTATATTATTGTAAAGGTTAAATTGTGAAAGTGCCTAGTTCCTATCGTATGCAAATAACATGTTGAGAATTCATGTGCAATAAATTATTCTGTGTCGTGAGTCATCTAACGAGTAGGAAGACGCTTTTGCGAGAGTAATTTATAATATTTCCAGCAGCATGTTGACTTAATGTATTCATGGTTGATTAAAGATTTTTGATGGCCTTAAATATTTTATGTCATCCACATAAATTATTTTCAAGAAGTAAATGCATGATTTTTATTTCTAGAATCACAGGATTTAAAGTTTCTTTGGAAAACCTGAAACTTATTGCTTCAGGTTCGGAAGCGTATAAGCTAATAAATTATAACTCACAGACGCTCGTTACTTCTTCAAATCCCTAAAAATCTATGCTCGTATTTCATTTTTATTTGATTAGTGCACAAATTACATTCCTAAAAGTCTTTAAGAATACGAAGAATCTATTTCTTTTGTCAAATATATTTAGATTTCAGATTATCAATAAACAGCCACTTGGCAAATAATAGGTATGTTGCAGTTTACTCTATGTGTCATGCAAGATGACAGTCCGCAGTCGCCTCGGTAGGCCCAGGCCCTCAATGGACTGTAGAGCCGAAGAGGAGGAGGATTATATTCTAAAGTTACGGCCTGTTATTATCTCTTACTGATAGTAAATTTTAATTTTTGTATTTAAAAAGTTTGTGTCCCTTTCCCTTCCTCTATTTGCCAGTGCCCCTTAATTGTGTTGTGAAATTTTTATTTTTGTTCCATCGGTTTGACATTATAAATTCTATGACTTAAAATACGATTATGAAATCAACCTCCGACTCATTAACATATTTATATCCGAAAAGATGAGATTCCTACGTAGACTATAAAGGCCAAAGGTGAAATATAACTAACGTTGAGATCAATACATCCGGCAGAAGTTCCTTAGTTTGTGTTTTGTTTACTTCTCAATGTTGACGTTTTATGTGCTAATTAGATTAAATGAAACAAGAAGAAATGGGAACTGCTTTTTACACTTCTGAGGTAGTTAGACTGCTTTTATTGACTTAATGAAACATCGGCTGTGTTTATTCGAATGTTTAATTATGATAATGATTCGTATAATGACCCAAATAACCAGATAAAACAAGTAATGTATGATAGTTTATTAAATAAAACGAGAGGGTTATTCGCACTACTAAATTGGACACACCAGTAGAGCTTTTACAACTTTATGGATAGAGTGAGAATAGTGGCAACCTGTTGATTGACGTTATCTCAAACAATCAGATTAGCAATCACGTGCACCAGTTAACTAGTTGTATATAAAATAATTCAATGAAATGTTTAATTACAATTGTTTATTAATCAGATGGAAACTTATACAATGGTCAAATATCAGACAAATATTTCAATGACGATGTCTTCAAAATACTTTTTCCTCTTTCTTTTTAAGTTTCACTTGTAACGCCTGGCGACTCTGGTGAATCGTTTCTATTCAATAGAATTTTGAAAAATATTCAAAGAAATATTAAGTATTATTATTAGAAACGACATTTTTTTAATTATCATAAACATTTAGAATTCCTATTAATTCAAACGCGATTATCTAGTTGAGCTGTTATCAGGCTATTTGGTCTCTAAATAACACTCTAAATAATTTTTTTGTGTGCAGCACTAATTATGAATAAATTATCGTATGAATTGCGTTGACCACAGTCTTGAAGACTGATTTGCCAAATTTTGGAATAGTGGATGGTTTGGATTATACTTCCAGACTGTTGTTATGTATGACTATTATAACATTTGGCGAAATTAATCACGTCACTGTTAGAATGGAACGATGATTATTAACTACGAGTAGGAAATGAAGGCTTCAATGAATTCACCTTTCAACCATGCAATACGTTAATAAAGTGACTGCCCTTTTAAACTATGATTTTATGAACCACTCTGAATTAAGAGATAGAAATAATTAATGACTAGATAATTGATTAATAGCGAGGAAAGCAATTAATTTATTATATAACTGGAATTATTATTGACCTGCAATGGAAACAAATTTATTTCTCATCCTTCTCAATAATTGAAGAATTTGAAACCAAGTGGAATTCCTCTAAAGTGGAAGTTCAGATTAGATAGATACTTACAAAAAATTTTCTATGGAAAGAGATAGGAAAACCTCTCATAAAATACTCAGCCGAAGCAGAAATTGCTGCACTAACTCAAATTGAAAACCAACCATAGATTTCTCGAATATTTTAATGCATTCAGATGTTGGAAACTATTCTGAGTGTGAAATCAAACTCCAGTACCGTCATTCGGAAGGGCGTGAGGCAAGTACCCGAGAGATCAACCTTCCTGATGCTGGTATTCTAGGGTTTTAGCCTGCATCTCTTTCAGGTGAATAGAGGAGAGGGTCGTTAAACTGTAGTGCGGGGCCCCTTGCTTAACCTTCCTCATCCCCCCTTTTCAATTCCCATCCTATGCTATTAAAGGGAAGTTGCCTGTTTCAGGATCACCCTCATGTAGCCTGATAACCCCTCAAAAAAAACAAGTTTTCTAGGGTTTTCCCTGCATCTCTTTAAGTGAAACTTTAGCCCGGGGACCATAGCCTACCCTTGGCTACCTTCCAATCCCCCCCTCCCCCGTCCACCACCTTTTCAAATTCTCTTGGTATTAAAGAGAGTTGCCAGTTACTGCATCACTCTATGTAACCTATCATCCAAAAAATGTGTATGTTCGTTAAGTTCAGTGATCATACTTGGACAAGTTTGCGTTGAATTGTATCGAGTTTCATTTCTAAAAAGCGTTAAATTTGTTATATAGGGTTTCTCCACGAGGGCGAGTCGATGTTGAAATTTAATAAGACGCTGTGTCTGAGGTATTAAATAAATTCTCTTTTTATTTGAAATAGCATACTGGGCCTTTTAAATAAAGAAATAATTTATATAACACCTCGCATAAAGCTTGTTTTATTACCTTTTATTACCCTTTTTCAAGTTATTTTAATTTTCACAATTTAGCGTACAATTAAGTTGGTCAGTGAGAAAAATGAAAATTTTACGAAAGCAGTAAATAGTGTTTTTGGCCTTCTTACGTGAATGAGCGAGATGACGGGGGCTTTCCCCTAACAAATTGATGCCGAGCTAAGCGAGTAGGGTACGGGGCCCCTAGTAATTGTAATTATTAAAAAGGCTAATGCGCTTTCCGAACTTATAAACAAAACTTGGACATAATTTTCACATAAATTAAAATGTAATTATGAATTTTGAAGCAATAAATAAACATACTTATAAAGTTTAAATAAGTAACGACCCATTAATTTTAACATATTGAAAATTCTGTATCACCATTGTGGATTTGTATAAATAATACGTTTGTACTTAGATGTATGCAATAATGTGTATTGTTGTATACAGTAATATAGGCGATTTACAGACATGTGTATTGTGCTCCATTATCGTCGAGATGCATTTCCTTCCGTTTCCCTGTAAGAACCTCAGTTCCATATGATGGCTTGGAAATGGTGCGTAACTGCAAAGTTGCTTCCTTCACGAGCGTATCGTTACGAAAGTTCTCCCCAGCCTTTTTCCGGTTCCTTGGACGCCGAACAACACCAAGGTTGACTGAGTAACATTATTCAACTGACTTTCTCTGGCCGTCCTTGATCTGGCCAGAGCATCCACGCCTCTCACAGAAACAAAGACCCCATTGCTTCGAATGTTTACGACGGGTACAGGTGTCGAGGACATGCTAATCAAACGATAAATTTCTATATGAAATAAAGTTAAATACAAAAAAAATTGTCTTCATAAGTCTTAAATTAAAGAGCGTTATATATTTAATGACAGCAGTTACGGTGTTTGTCCCTATCCTTTGTGCGGCAGTGGCATCAGATGTCATAATCGTTCAAAGGAATTTCTCAGATACTCATTGTCTTCTTAATGAGACAGCCGCTCAAGCAGATCAGTGTTACGGATTGAAGGACTTTGTGAATCTAAGATGGCACATCGCTTTCTACACAAGGAGTACTACGTTAGATTCCTTTATGATCATATAATTAATTATCTGATAGCGTTTAGACATATAAGAATTATTTATTAATTATTATTAAACTACCAGATGCAAAATATAGGTTTACATTAAGGATAAATCCATAAAATTCTAAATTCACTTATACCCGATATTTGTGCGTCTAATAATCTGAAAAATATTTTATAAAGCAACGATGCGTTTGGTGATACGTTGAATTCGTTGTTGGCGAATGAATGAAACTAATGTTGCAACGTGTTTTCAATGGAAGTTTCTCTGGAAGATTAATACAGAATTTTTATCCTCGCATCAGAACGTCTCAGCTCCATGAAGGAATCGTTGAGCAATTATGTCTTTTAATATGTAGAACCTTCATATTCATAAAATTTGTCTTAAGTTTCAGTAATTCGTGAGACCGTGTAAATTTGATGTTCCGCCAAAGAGCACCGCATGCTAGAGTAAGATTAGCAGAGAAAGCTGAAATAATGCTGTAATAATCATAAGTCACAAAGTAAAATAAAAAATTATATGGACGACCGAAGCCGTTGACCTGTTATAGCGTCGTGGTTGAGGCAATAATCCGGCAAAAATGTAAGTAAATACATTGGCTCACATGATTATGTACGGAGTAACGATCGTGACGAATAACTTTTATAAACTCGTGCAGAATCTTATTTTATTTTGGTCTTATTGTTCTTTGTTCCTTTATGAACTGTAATGTATGACGTATGCTATTTCCCCAACCGAGGACTAATGGAAACAACGATTAATCTGGCCTAATCTAAGAGTCCATCAAATAAAATATTATTGGAAGAGCCAAAGTTAAGCATTATAATTATAAAATTATTGTTTCTCTAGTATTCAAATTCGAACATTCATTTTTATAAAGGTTGTTATATTTTTGGGTATTTCATTGTCTAAGTGAAAAAGCAAGGAATCACAAAGGAAAAGGTATAAGACGGTTAAAACATAGGAGAGACAGCAGAAGTGAAAGCGTCTAGTAAAAAAGTGAAGCTGAAAAGGAGGAGATGCAAGAAAGATGATACAGACAGATTACGTTTATTGAGCGACGGTGACAGCGACGAAGTAATAAATTGTCCAGAAGAAAAATTGAGATGGTTAAAAATAGTCTAAAGGAGAGATTACTCAATTCTGATCCACAACGCTTTATTTACCAATTATTACCCAAAAAAGTGTATGTTTCAGTAAGCTGTACCAACCCTCAAAGATTATCCCATGAATATTGTGTTAGTATAATAATGTTCGGTACCATAAAATTAAGGAACTATTTGAATATAAATGTAATATGAAATTTCAAAAAGAATAAATCAGTTTATTTTTATTTATTAAGACCTAAACAAGAAAAACTAGTACTTGCATAAATGATGTTTATATATATATATATATATATATATATGTTAGTGATATATATTGTCATTTTTTGCTCCATTTTAATCCATATGACCCTGTATATGCTAAATATCTTACCAGGGGAAAATTGCTCAGAAGGAAAAAGAAACTTACTGCTGGTTACCCAGGGAGGTTTCGAGAGTTGCCACTCCTCGCCCCCTAAAGCATGCGTCCAGTGTAGGCATCCTGTTCATGAAATTGGTTAATATTAATGAATCTCCACGTATCACCCCAAATTCGGAATGTGTCACGCCAGGTAAAGTCCGCAGCCGCCTCGGTAGGCCTAGGCCCTCAAGAGAGCGGTTGAGCCATTGGGAGAAGAAAAAGATTAATGAATCCATATGCAGGATAGTGGGGGATTTTCACCGCCCTAAAAAACCTTCAGTTAATTTGAATAAAATCTGGTTGTTGTCTGGTTTATATTTTCGATTATTTCTTTTTGAAATTCAAAATTTTTCAAGGCTGATATAAATGATTGATAAATTTCCTCATATCCTAAAATTTTTGAAGGTTCCGGTTTTCGGTAGTCGTGAAAGATGTCATGCCAAAAATCACATTCCCGTAAAATGTGATAAGATTGTTTCGTCTTCCTGTTTGCAGAAAGAACATGTAGAAGATTCTATTAAATTTAACTGTTTTAATTTATAATTGTATGGTCCGTGTCCAGAGAAAAATCTAACTACTTCTTTTGTTGGAGTTATGAAGCTGCGTTGTAATCGTGATTCAACCGTGGGTATTAATTTCTTTGACCAAAGGCATTTTCCAATTTTGTCCCATTCTTTCAACAGCCAATATTTACATGTACTATATATTGTCAGTGCAATTTATAACTATAACATGGTTGCTTGAATCTGTCAGTGAATGGCACAGTAATTACACTATTTCAAAAGTATTCCATAGCGGCCACTGACAACAAGAAATGTTATGAATTATTTGTCAAGAATTTTTCTCTTACCCAAATTAATTGGACACCCGTTTCACACGGGCGCTGTAAATAAAGATAGAACCTGAATATATGCCACGTGTAAGATATTTATCATTGCTGTAGCTTCTAAATGATCCCTACAATTACAAAATTTTATCATTTTTTTCGAATTTCCTTAATGTACAAAGAAATTTATTTATTTGAGTAGCTTCTTCGAAACGTAGGTAGAAGTTTATTGAGATCTGGGAGGCAGTATGAAAATACCCCGGGTATTCATCGGGCTAAGCAAGTAAGATTATTAACGCGTGGAGAGCGCTCAGTAACTCGTGCCATAAAACATCCAGGCGGCCCTGAGAGATGAATCTTATTAACACCGCTTGTGATTCTACTGCGTAGGAAGCTCCCGTAATCACGCCACGGTGTTCTTACTTTTGAACACCATATTCCTAATATTTAAGTAACGAAATTGCGGACTAATGTCTCATGTCCAGATATTTAAAATACGACGAAGATTGAAAAATATTTATTTTCAAAGAGAAAGTACGACGTTTTCTACTCAGTACATAAAACAGAACAGACGCTTAACATTTTTAGCCACTATTCATTTCTCAATCAAGGTTCAAGGAACTTAAAAGACAATTTTGAACCAAAAGAATCTCATGTTCAATGATAATGCAGTAATTTCGTTAGCAGAATATACTTTTAATACAAACTGCCTTAACGGAGTTTCAACTGAAAACCTGGGTAAAGTAATATTTGCAATTCATTTGTCTACAAAGTAAGTTCAGATAAATACATGTATTTTCTCTGCGTTTTTTCTTTGTGCATATAACTGACAGTAATATTAGTTACTTCCTTTTAAAGTAATAAATTTGCAGTGTACAGAAGTGAAACTACTTAATTAGGGTTAATTCATTAAATTTTTAATTGTTATAATAGTAATGTGTTAGTGAAAATTTCGCTAGAGAGCTGGGAGAACTACGTGAAATCAGATAGAAAGAGACAAACATCTATTCGGTGGTATTCTTATGACGGGATTAACTCCGGCTAAGATCGAGTTAAAAGTTGTAAAATATCTGCGAAAAGGAAATCTCAGACCTAAATATTTTTTCATGGACGAGAAA
Organism: Eucriotettix oculatus; assembly: GCA_034510155.1. Lineage (NCBI taxonomy): Eukaryota > Metazoa > Arthropoda > Insecta > Orthoptera > Tetrigidae > Eucriotettix > Eucriotettix oculatus. Next base: position 49,577,898 of record CM067377.1, on the reverse strand, counting down.
ATTTTTGCAGGTAATAGGAATTCACGGGGACTTGCCTTCTCATCGCCCTGATGTAACATGTGTTGTACCGTATTGAGATTTTTGGGGGCCCAGGTTAGATTCTCATAGGCCAGAATCATTGAAGTTTCTAGATCTGGCGGATGGAACACCGTGGTGACAAAATGATCAGCAGATAGGAGAGGAGATGTATGCGATGTGATAGGACATAAGGACAAGTTTCACGAGTGAAACCGTAGCAAAGAAGTAATATAGGAATAAGAATAAGTTAGGTGACGTCTGTGAGATCGTGGTTTAGAAACACAGGGGAAGCTGCAAAGGCAGCCGATCCTATTTCTGTAAAGTCCATTGTGGTCGACGAGACGGCTGACTTAGAAGAAAGCGATAGCCAAATACTCCCCAAAAGTTTATATGTAATGCATTAAACAATAACCCATCGAAGCTATCACATTCATAGTGCCACAGTAGGCATTATTTTTTAATAGTATGGCCTAAATTATTCTGTCATGTTTTGGGGCCGATAATTTAATTAAATTTTCTATTAGGATTTTTATTGTTGTTAATCAAATATAAATTTTAAAGCATACATTATTTACAATAAATAAAAAGACGGCCAATATATCAGAATATAATTTATTACTATAAATACGATGTTTTGTCTCCCTTTTAAGACTTTCTTTAATCATATTTAGATGCAAGTTTTTTGGCCAAGTGTCATAAATTTAACTCTTCTCATTGGCTGTCTTTGTTTATTGTATACTTAGTCAGAAAACTATGTTTAAATTTTTGATGCTTGGCCTGAAAATTTGTCTTAATAGGTCTGAGGAAGTTTAAAAGGGAGACAAAACGTCGTATTTATAATAATAAATTCTTCGCCGTTTTTTATTTATTATAATCTTAAAGTCAAAAAATTATGTTTACACATGCATTATTTAGTTATACCCTGACTTTTGTATCAATTATTTACCTCAGTTACTCTGCACAAGGATCTAAGGTTTCCTTTGTTAAGAGAATAAATATAACGAATATCTGACACCTATTACAAAAAAATCACTTATCTTAAAATAAAGTAGGTAACGAGTGTGTCCGAAAGACTTCCAAAAAGACTGAAAGTCAAGTAATGTAAAAAGGGAGAAAGATCAATGGACGTTTCCCCTTACACGTTGAGTACATACTGCAAATTTGCTTAATACTCTGTATAAAGATGTAGATTGTAAGTATATATTTGAACAAAATAAATTAAATAAGTACGTATTGTTATATTAATATGTTATCTGCCAGAGTTAATAAATACATTACAAAATTAAAGCGTCAACTCTGTGATATCATTGGGAGTGTTGACTAATGTTTTCAAAGAGATAAAATAAGCATACGTACATAAAATACATTTAATTAAGTTTACTGCCTCAACGAATAAATATTTTTCATCTGACATGTTATCTCATTCAGTTAATGAACCTACTTGTTTAACGTTTGGAGGTATTTTTCATGTTATTTAGTAGCTAACTGCATCCTTTACAGTACACGTGAAATGATAAAGACACTTTGTCTTTCTCTCACGGCATTAATCAGGTAATGTCTCCGCTAAAATGTCGATTCTCTGTATTTATTATTAACATCTCAATTTACTTGTGATCCGTTAATTGATGGCGATTCATAATGTGTTTACTCACCTCGACTAAGGGTAAACAGTGAAAACAATGGGCTTTTGTGAATCATAAATTCTATTAAGGAAACCTCGTCCACTATTAATTTTATGTAACACTAAACAAGGAACTTGAAAGTGAATAATCTGCCTGACTAGAATTATAAATTAATTTAAACTATTGGAACTTAATTAAATATAGTGGACGACGGTTTGGTATTAAAAAGATTCGTCTTACGGCTTATATAATTAATGTCAGACGTTTCTGAAAATCGGTTCAATCGTTTTTTTTTCTAAAATCAAAAAGGAAAGATTTGTTTCTGTAACTCCAATCGGCGGTTCCTTACTACTCTCAAATCCTTGATTATAATCTATAAAACAATATTAAGTTTAATTCAAATCGGCCTTATAGTTTTACTGTACAAACTGATGATAATCAGTACATTGTAAAACTAACATTAAATGTCTCAATATGTCGCATGGTGGTTTTTTGTTGTTGTGGTATTCCGTCTTAAGACTGATCTGATGCAATCCTCCATGATACGCCATCTTGCGCAAGCCTTTTAATTCCTCATAAGTAGCACATCCCAGATACTCCCTAAACTGCTTAGCGTATTACATCCTCGCCTCCCTCTTCTGTTCTTACCCCACACACTTACATTTAATGCTAATTTTTTCAAGATCATCGTGTCTTAAAACGTGGCCTATTAATCTATCTCTTCTCTTAGTCAACGTCCTCCATATTGTTCGTTCTTCTCCTATTTTGTTTAAAACTTCCTCGTTTGTGATTCTATCCACCCATCTGTTTTTCAGAATTCGCCAACAGCAACACATTTCAAAGGCATCTATTCTTGTTCTACGCTGGTTTATATCAAATAAATAAATAAATCATTTCCGATTTCTTTCGAAACGCGAACAATGTGGTAGACGGGAACTCAAAGGATATGGATTTTATAACCCAAGAAATATGAAACGTAAAGACGTATTGAAGTCACTGTATTCAATTGTACTAACAAAAATACTAACTTTAGTTTTATAGATGACCTAACGAAAGCTGCTGAATGGTCAATGGGATCGGATGGGAACAAAATTACTGTATTTGTAGAAGAAACATTTAGATTGAAACTTAATACAGTGTCTTTAAAACTTGTGTCTATAAAGGTCTGAATCCTACTCTAGAAAGTAGGCTGTGAACGTGAACGTTAAATTCGTTATCGAAGCGTTCGCCTCAGAGAAGCTTCGGAGTGCCACTTAAACTTTGGCAGCAGTCGTCACGAAATTATGTTACTCCTTGAGGTACCATATCCTTCTATTAGGCCAATGTCGATCTCCATATATTGACTCGGATTAACGAGTAAGACTGTCAATTTATTGGTTTTCTTAGTGGTAGCACAAACTTAAAATTTTATTTGTATTAAATACCCGTTAACATTATTCTTGATGAGATTATTAACAATACTGATACAGCACCAATAGGTTATTACTTTTAACTGATAACATATTTGTGACATTTACTTACTTTTCAGTAAAAAAAATTAACATTATCATCAACGATCTACAAAATAACTGCCCTGTGATGTTGAGAACAATGAGGTTTGTTTTTTCAAGAACAATAGCAGGTTTCCAAAGACTTAGCTAGTTGAACTACGACCTGGTACGTCGCTTTCTCCAGGAGTGTCGCTCTCGGACCCTCACCAAGCAAAACTGGAAGTGTTCCAAGTACGTGTAGGTGGTTCACCACCAGAAACTGGAGATGCTCTTCCGCAAGCTTTCACATCTGCAAAGCTACGTGACTGTAATTCGATGTGCGATAAACTCGGACATAACACCTCTTCCAAAGAGACTTTAGGTATTAGTTAGATGTGCAAAGAAATTTGTTTTACGTTTCATAAATGTTCGAAATAATTCCTTCAATCATTTTTGTTCGGTTTTCTGTAAACAGATGGCGCGTTATTAGGTCCAGAAATACTTTTTCACTGTAAGATTATTTTGTTAAAATCTGAAGACGCCTCGTGAATGCTGCTGTTAAATGCACGAGATGAAAAATTGGGAACGTTATAGAATTTCTTAGTTAAATAAATACAGTATCATTGATTACAATAAATACAAGCTATAATAAAAATGATTATTAGTGTCTAGACAGTCATTTATTCATATGCTTCAGAAGAGTTAAAATTATTAGAATAAAATTAAGTTATCAATAATTTCTTAGTTTTTATTTCACCAGAATCCTACTTTCCAAAAACTTAGTAAACTATTAATAACATCTGGAATCCTAGTCTCGTTTAATAATTTGTCATGGATGCGTTCTGAATTTAGTTTTCCCGCTTCTGTAACAAACATTTCCTTTACATGCACCTTATTTTCATTTGGAACCCAATTTCATTTAACAAACAGATGTGTAACAGAGGTCTGAATAGTTAATACATTAGATTAATTTAATGAATAAATTTTTTGAAATAATTTCCAAGACTACTTTTGATTGTCTACTAGCACACCACAGTATGTTGAATTATCCATTTCCAAGAAGTTCACAATTTTCTTAATTCTCATCGATTCTGACAGAATGCACCCATGACAAAGACACGTAAGATGTCATAAATATTCAACTAAGAAAAGTTTTCAATATATATTGAGAATATAGGATTCGGGTTCCAAGAAAACTAAGAAATTATTAATATAATACCTATGGCCTTAAATTATCACGCCTCTGTAATAGTAAATACGATATGGAGCCGAAATTTATAAATAAAACAGTTTATTTACCATTCATACTGATGTGGAATGTATATTGTCCAGTTTAAATTGTATTTCAGTTTTGGAAACTTTTACGGTTTGCAACTTTTTTTATTGTTTCTAGCCTGCTCCCAATATTAACAAGATTCACCTATTCAACGGTTTACAATACTATTATTTGAGATCGTGTCTTTAGTTTTCGTACCAATTTATTTGTTGTCGAACTTCACCAGTAGGAAAGAGTTCTTTAACTGTGTGGGTAGAAGCTGTCATGTCATATAACATCTTGAGGGAATTTGGAAGAATTTTAAGACAAAATTTTCAACAGTGTCTAAAGTACAGGTAGATATATTGCCAATGTCAGTAATAACAGAAGGTTATGTACCGTCGTCCAAGAAGAAGAAGAAGAAGGATTTGGAAAATAAGTAACAGTGAAATATAAACCAACAAGAAAATTTTATGTTAAATTATATATAATTACTTACACATATTGCCAAATTCTACTTTCAGTGGCTAAATTAAGAAGCGTGCGGTGAACTTTCAAAATAAACTTGTTCAATCTGCCATGCGATATCTCTGTTAACGCGCATACAGTTTTAATCCCGCAAATGGAATTACGGAGAGACACTTCGCTGAGTAAATCACTGAACTGCAGTGATGTACGAGTTTAATGGAAGTAGCGATGTCTGCGCTTCCAGGAAGATATTTTCTCTTCCAACGGTTGCAAATCCAGTTCCCACTCGTAACACGCAAATATGATTCGCAACTGAAAAACAAGTTGTTAGCTACTGCAATCAGATCGTGCACAAATAAATCTCTCCTCGAAATACAATGCGTCATTAAGCTGCGAACAAGCTACAACCAGTTCTTTCACTGAGCCAATTGCAGCACATACACAGTATGATTACGGAAATGACGTTCTGCGCTGTGTCCTGAGATATAAAGAAGGGTAAACATCTTTGTAACGAAGAAATCTCTGGAGCTTCGGAAACTAATTTTCTGCGGAAAGTATAAACAATACTAGCAGCGTGCCGTGGCTCATATGTAACGTGAAATTCCAGACTTGACAATTTTAAATTTATGTTTAATATTCTTGACTTGCCCATATTTTATTATGTGGAATTTTACCCGGCTCTTTGTAAAAACGAGACTGCATAAACATTCTGCAATGAAATTGTGTGGACATTGACTAAAAAAGGTTTAAGTTTCTTTCGATGAATGAAAATGTTGAAATTATAACACAATTAAAGCTGGCGTTAAAATCCTAACGTTTCCAAAAGATTTGGATTGTCATCTTTAGCAGTGGCAGCGTTACTCAACATATAACCAGCTCCACATTTCGAACTTCGAAAATAACACAATTGCAAGAAAATTAGAAGTCGTCAATGGAACAATTTAGATATTAACTGAGTGGTTTTGAGTTCTACGTAGTTACTGGCCTAACTATTAACGGTCCTACGTATACTATGAGGAGAAGAAATAAAACCCCTACGGTTCTGATGCAACCCTCCAGCAAAATACATAGCATGGAGGGTCTCCCGCTGATACTGTAGTATTAGAGAAGTCAAAACAAGACTTGGTAATCATAATAAATAACATAAACGTGGTCCTGTAGAAAGAGTACGATATGAGGATTAATAGAGGGAAAACCAAGGTAATGGAGTGTAGTATAGGAAACAGTGGAATAACAAAGACTGTTAGATTAGGAAAGGATATTTTGAAGGAAGTTAAGAATTCAGCTACTTGGGCAGCATAAGGACTAGGAATGGTAGAAGAATAGTAGACATAACACAGGCAAGGAAGGCTTCCGCAAAAAAAGGAATTCACTTGTGGGTAATATAAGTGTGAATATTGCTAAAAATGTTCGTATGGACTGTGACGTTATATGGGTGCGAACGTGGACAGTAGAAGTTGAAGAAAGGAAAATAATAGAAGTTTTAAAATGTGGAATTATGAAATCTGAAAGTCAGATAGGTGGCTAGAGAACTTATCAGGAACCTCTAAGCAGAATAAGAGAAACGAGATATATGGAGGATTTTAACGAAAATAAGGGATAGATTAATCGTCACGTTTTAAGATATGAGGGTCTTGTAAAATTATTATTACAAGGAAATTTGTGAGGTAATGAAAGTCTTGCGCAGTATAGATTAGTATATGATGGGTTGCTTCAGACTAGTCTAAGGACTGAGTACTACAACAACAACTTGATTAGTTAAGAAATTTTTTACCCGAATATTTTATGTTTTAATCAGTTTTGTTATGCAACATAATTAGTTATAAACGGCGTGTTTTTGTTTTGTAATCACGAAAAATAAAGGCAAAACCCTGGCTGTAACTAAACTTTGCTTTCACGTCGCGCTCATTAAAACAAAGTTCGGCTGCAGATTTTCATAAATTATAACACACAAAAAATTGACAATAATATTTAAAATTAATGATATAATTACTGAATAGTCTTTCTAAGAAAGAATCGTAACTTTATGATGTTCCTGGTGTTTATAAAGTTTCATACGCCATATTTCTCTCTTTACCATTTTACTGATATGGCGTTGTAAAAATGCCAATGAAGAAGTAAAATAAATGGAATACAAATTAACATTTTTTTGGATGACAAGAATGGAAAAATGTCGACCGTACCCGGAAATAGAAACCTGAGATCTCCCGTTTACCTCTCTACCGCTGAGCGAGTTCACGTCGATTTTTATTTCTCGTCTTTGGCAATTCCTTTCTCTTTGTAATTACATTGGTATATAAATGTCGTGTCCACTTAACTCCCCTGACTTATAATATTTCTGTATGATAATATAGCGTAAAATATATTTGAACTGAATTAGGTTAAAAGCTGAAAATTAGGAATTGACTATATTGTTTTAGAGGTACAGTCACATTAATTTTTAAATGAGAACAGATTGCGATAATAACCGCACCTACCGATAACTCGTGATAGTTTATCAAAATTTAGGATATGGAGAAGTATTCTGAAATCATTGTTCGATATTGTAGCTGGCTGAAGTCGGAGATTTATTGGATGGAACGGGATACTTGGGCAACAAAGAGTATAAGTGTATTATTGTGAGTGGGAGGAAAGCAATTTACAATTGCCATTGTAACCGTCCGGCAGCGAACTATGACCTCGGGAATCTTCCATCACCAGCAGACCGGGGCTGTTAGAGCCAGCTGGTGGGAGACTCGTCCTGATGCAACAAGTAATATATGACCTGCAGCCTGGTGCACGAGGCGGACAACTTGCACGGAAGAGAGACGTCTTCATAAAAGAAAGTGTCCTGACAAATTCTGCATCAGTGAAAGGAAACTCGGCTTATATCCAAATTTTAATACTTATATTGATTTGATTTCACTGAAAATAAATGAGCAAACAGCCTTGATATTCAAAAATAAAATTGAATTCAATAAGAAGAATTTATAAAAATCGTTTCTTTCATTGGAACCTCTTCCGCCACCTTCCCCCAAGAATAATAATACGTTTCTGTAAATAAATTCAGTAGATGTAAACTGATGAATATTCTCAACATCCACAATGTTAATGAATTTATCACATTCAAACTTTTATCAGTTTCTTCTTGTTGTGGTATTCATTCCTAAGACTAGTCTCGTGCAACCCTCCATGCTAACCTACCTTGTGCAAGTCTTGTCATTTTCGCATAACTGCCACATCCCACATCCTTCCTAATAAGCTTTGAGCATTCCATCCTTGGCCTCCATCTTCTGTTCTTATTACCGCACACACATCCCTCTAATGCTAATTTTATAAGACCCTCATGTCTCAAAACGTTGCCTATTAATCTATTACTTCTCTTGGTCAACGTTCTCCACATTGTTCGCTCTTTCCCTATTCTGTTTAACTTTCCTCGTTAGCGGTTCTATCCACCCATCTGATTTTCAGCATACGTTTCGCACCCATATAACGCCACGCTACATACGAATATTTTTAGCAACGATTTCCTAATATTCACTTACCCGTAAGTAAATTCCTCTTTTCCGCGAAGAATCCGTACCTTTGCTATCCTACTCCCGATGCCTACTATACTTCTACCATCCCTAGTTATTACCCTTCCGAAGTAACAGAATTCCTTAACTTCCGTCAAAATATCCCTTCCAAATCTAACACCCTTTGGTATTCCTCCCTTTCCCGTACTACATTCATTACCTTGGTTTTCTCCTATATTAGTCCTTTTATTGAACTCTTTCTCCGGGACCAGGTTCATTCAATTTTTTAATGTTTTCTAAGTCTTCTTCTGACTCTCCTAATACTACAATATCATCTACAATCCTTAGGGTTTTTATTTCTTCTCCATGCATTATGATTCCTTTTCCTTATTCAAATTTAACTTTCTTCTTCGCCTATTCTATAAATACGTTAAACAGCATGGGTGACAGGCTGATTCCTTGTCTTACTGTTTTCTTGTTTTCTGCTTCTTTTTTGATCTTCAATTTTATTTAATGCTGATTGCCCTCTGTAGAGATTATGTATAAGCCTTCATTCTCGGTATTGTATTCCTGTGTTCTTCAAAATCCTTAATAGTGTGTTCCAGTTCACATTATCAAACGATGTTTTAAATATACAAATCCCATAAACTTAAGTCGGTTTTCTTCTTATGCTTTGTTCTAAAATTAGATGTAAAGTCAATATTTTTTCTCTTGTGCCTACGTTGTTCGTAAAAAAACTGATCTTCTCCGATCTCGCATTCGCTTTGACGTTGCATCCTCCTATATATTTATTCGTCAATATTTTGGATGCATGAGATACTAAATTAATTTTCCTGCGCTGTTCGCATGTTTCAGACCCAGTTTTTTTCAGTATGGGTATCATTATGTTATTACTAAACTCTTCTAGTATTCTTCCTGTTCGTAGAATTCGTAAACTATCCGGAACAGCTTCTTTTCTATTACGGACTGATCTATATTTTCACCATGATAGAGCTGTTCTAGATATTCCTTCAATCGTTCTTATATTCAGTTTATATCTCTTTAATTTATTTATAGTAATTTATTATTGCACCCTGGGGTGGGGGAAAACTTTCCAATAATAGGAACGCAACGTCATGATGCACTGAATGTTTGTTATTGTATTAAATTTCATTTCTGACTAATTAAAGAATTGATGTTAGAGTTGTTGGGTTCTAAAATAGACGTCATGTCCTTAACAAAGGAGATGATCAGAGATTCAAAATTTTGGTTTCTATGGGTAAGCAACAAATATTTCCCATTGTCTTCTATCATTATAAATCAATTACCAGTGCTCTTGTAGTATTTTGTGTCGTTGTCTGGATCCTGTGTTTCGTGTAATTGAAAGGAGTATAAAGTTTCAAATAAACTAATACAAGAAACAGAACAACTTTAATAGCTAACGCAATAGTTGATTCATTAATCTCTAGAAAGAGTATTTGTTGAATGATTTTATCCAAATGTATCAATTTGATTCTAGTCACAAGCTTTATGCTCTACAAGGCTGGCTATGGAGGTTGAGATCTGTCTATAAGAGATAAGTTTTTTCCAAACATACAAAATTTGCGACTCAAAGAAAAAGACATATTTACTTTGATATTTCATTATTACAATTAAAAAATTATCTTTCGAATTTGTGTTGAGAAAATACCATCAGTCAAATGATATAATTTGAAATACTGCTTCCGACAAGCTCGTGTTAAGTTCTCGCCCACTTATCACGATAATTGAAGGAAATTTAATGCCCAGCTTCTATGTATATACATTATACGTAACGTTTATTATGAAATATCTATCGTAGCCATGTTTTATGAATCGAAAAGATGAGAAATAAAATAAATATTACATAAAACAGTCCAGTGAGCAGTTTTATATGTAAAAAAATATAAGGAAACTTAATTTCTGTTAAGATCAATTTTAAAAAAGTAATATCTTTAATCAAAATAGAATTTCTGAAATGTTTTCTGAGCATAATAATCTCATGAGATGCTAAGAAATGTTCTTAGACTTTACAAGAGTTGAAATTACTCTCTGAAAAGGTAAATGCGGAAACCAAGTTAGGTAAATAAATTTAAACGGAATAAAGGTACACTCAGAAAAATGATAAAACTAGCACGACGTATCGTTCTTTACTTAGAAACTTTTTGATGTTCAAATATTATCTTTTATAAATGCTTTATTACATGAAATTTAATGGAGAAAATTGTGCTCAATGCCCACACATTGCAGTATAAATGAATATTTTAATGAAGTCAGGTAAATATAACTATTTTTCTCTCGAGTCGGCATTCTGCTTCGATCGCCATTTAAAGAGAGAAAAAAAATCATAACTCAAGGTAATTAATTACTAATTTCACAGAATCATAAGAAGTTATTTATTTCCCTGAAAGTGCTTTGGCAAGATCCCAAAAAGAGGAAAACCTCATCTCACCGGTGTCGCGCCGCTGTTTGCGTTTTCCTTTCCTGGTCAGTGGTAAATGCGATACTATTAATACCTGTCTCAAACAATCATCAATTGCCCGGAGAAAAACAAAACGCAGCCTGAGATTTATTGCAACATTTCATTAATTTCCGTGGTGCGAGACACTATAAGATTTCTTTATTGTGATTTCAACACTACGTTATTGAATTTCTTTTGCTATCAGAATGAGAATTATATTCATTATTGATCTTAATTATTGTAAATATATAACTTGACACAAATATTTTTTGTATAAATTACTACATTATTAAGAGAGTGGAACTCATTTTTCCTTTTCTCCAGTATTTTACACGTTTTGCTCTAGGTATAATATATATGTTCAGAGGCAATTCTAAACAACAAAAATTTGGAATACTCCATTGCAAGGTTTCCAACCCTGATAATGTATTAATGTGTTTTGTTGCGGTGTTCAGTCCTAAGACTGGCCTGATGCAACCATTCAAGCTAACCTATCTTCAGCAAACCTTTTCATTTTCAGTTGCTTAGCGTATTCCATCCTTCGCCTTTTTCTTCTGTTCTTACCCCACGCACTTCCCTCTAATGCTAATTTTACAAGATTCTCACGCCACAAAAGTGGCCTATTAATCTATCACTTCTCTTGGTCAAAGTCCTCCAAATTGTTATCTCTTTCCCTATTCTCCTCAGAACGTCCTTTAGTTACTCTGATTTTCAGCATTCTTCTATAAAGCCACATTTCAAAGGCTTCTATTCTTTTCTTTTCTGAAACTCCTACCGTCCACGTTTCGCACCCATATAACGTCAAACACCATACGAACATTTATAGCAACGATTTACTAATATTCACCTGATATTGGCCGTAAGTAAATTCTTCTTTTTGCTAAAGCCTTCCTTGCCTGTCCTATCCTACTCTTTATGTCTACTATACTTCTACCATCCCTAGTATTAAGCTGTCCAAGTGGCAGAATTCCTTAACTTCCTTCAAAATATCCCTTCCCAATCGGACACCCTTTGTTATTCCACTGTTTCCCGTACTAAATTCGATTCCCTTGGTTTTCCATCTATTAATCCTCATATTGAACTCTTTCTCCAAGACCACGTTCATGACATTTATTATGGTTTCCAAGTCATCTTTTGACTCCCCTAATACTACAATGTAATTATTCCCCTTGCAGAATGATTCCTTTTCCATATTCCGGTTTCCTATTCAAAATCCTTAATAGTGTGTTCAGGTTCACATTATCACAGGCTTCTTCTAAATATACAAACTTTATGAACGTAGACCTGTTTTTTTATCCTGTCGATAAAAATTTTGTCCCCCAACTCTTCATCATCCACCTCCCCATCTTCTTCTATTACTGGCTGATCGAGATTTCTATTATGACACACCTCTTCTAGATATTCTTTCTTTTTTCTGACTTTTCTTCTGTATCCATAATTAGCTTCTCATCCGCTCTCATGATGTTCGTGCTAAAATTTTCCTCACTCTAAATGTTTCCTCGATTTTCCCATAAGCTGTGTCTTTTTTTCATTTCAACATGAAATCTTCAACCGCTTTGCATTTGCCTTGAAACCAAGCCTGTTTGGCTGCTTTGCAGTTCCAATCTATCTCATTCTTCAAGCGCGTTTTTATATTTACGCCTGTCATCAATTATTTTTATTATTTCTTGTGTTACCCAAACTTTCTTATTGGTCTGAGCTATTCCTCCGATATTTATTTCTGTATTCAAAAGTGCCCATTTCTTTTCTATATTGTTTCTTTGTCCTTTCTTTATTAACGTAGTCTGGATACCTTCTTTTGAACTTTGATACCTCTCCTGTTGTTTCAGTTTTTCTAATTCTCATATTTTTGCTCTAAATTCTTTCTTGAGTTTCTTCATTTTCAACATGCATTTCATATCAAAATAAGAAATGTATATTAATACGTAAATAAAAAATCAGGTAAACAGTTTTAAGGACATATCACACAAGGATGAGTTTAGATTTGGCATAGTTAAAGTTGATATGGAGAAGGAGAATGGAACGATAATTATTTGTTATAAATACATTAAATTAAGTAAATAAACATCCATTGTATACGTTCATGCAGAATGTGAAACATATCTCTGGTCAAAGAGCCACACTGAGGAGAGATATCCCTGAAGCATTAAAAATACACTAAACTAAATTAAATAAAACGAGAATACATTGTACATGTATGTAGTATATATTATTATTGATGGTTTCAAAAAAGTTAGAATATTCAGGTATTCACACGTATTCCATTTTGCCTAGACATTGAATATTGACTAGTCGGAGTGAGACGCCTAATACAAATTCAAATAGGGTTAATAGTAAACAAAATGATCAAATTGATTTTAGAGATCAATTTAAATGTCATTCCAAGATTTTTTATATCTTACGAATGTGAATCGATGGATTTACAGTGCAGGTTTTGCAATAACGTTCAAATTAAAACATTTCATAAGTTACCGTCTAATTTCAAGCAACCACTAGAATACTAATATTTATTAATACGTATAAATTAATAAATATTAGATTTATTGCAGTTCAAAACGGATAAAATATTTTTAATGTAATAATAAACATTAACAAAGTTTCAAAGCCGAGAATGTTTTATTTATAATTTACACAAGGAAACTCTTTCCTCTCTTATAACACTGGGTTTCTTTATCTGCCAAGACAATAATAGAAAAATAGTCATACTGAATTTTAGGTTTTAAAATCTTAAATGATGGATAACAATTTTTTTATCCTGCTTCCGAGGAAATCAGCCCAGCCGTTTTCTCTGTAGAGTTAATAAAAGCAGTTCGGAAATTTCATTTCATCGTTCTAAATCGGGATGTTAGTAGGCGGGTGATAATTTTATATTTCTTAAAATCGTTTTACGCCTTTATATAACACAACAAAATTCCTGAAATTTTGAACTTAATCTGACTTTATTTGTATAAATAAAATATTTTTTAATAAATTTACATTTACGTTCAATTAAATTTTTCAGTTATTACTGTTAATTAAAGATCAAAGGCATTCCCAGTGTGTGGTTAATGAAGAGAGTTCTTGGGCACTACATAGAACGATTGAACTGCTACTATTCGACGAATTAACTTCTGTCATTACCATCCAGCCAAAATATCGTGACCATCTAAATCCATCGTCTGAAAGATGGCTAAGGAGCTTACAGAAATCGAAACATAATGGTTTAACCGCTGCTGTACCCGTCCAGAAACCCGAGAAATGTTTCGTCAGTTTGTTAATTTTTTTTCACTTTATATCTTTATAACCATCGAACTGTTGATGAAACAACAATAAATGAAACATGCTGGACTTCGAGATTAGTGCATTATATTTAATTCTGATATCTCAAAAAATTCTGCAAACTGTTTCTTTTTATATACAGCTGCCTTCAGCATAAATTATGGTATTGACGAGTACTGTGAATACAACATTTCTGTTTGCATTAGTGATACAATATTTAAATTCGTATACCAATATGATCGCCCCCTTCCCCAATTCCCCCACCGGAATGCTCATGGGTGCAAACTTCTATTGACTATTGAACATGGAATCCCCCACAGAACTCTCTTTCAGTTGTTTGTTTTGCTACAATACCAAAATATTCACTGCCTCTGTCCATTTAGTAGTTTCCAGTAATTATTTTTGTGTTGTGTGTGTAGGATCCACTCATTTTCATTACTTCATTCTGACGTCACCCGACTCTCGCACAGCAATCATATAAAAAGAAAACATTGATAATTTACTAAATCAATTAATGTAAATCTGAACTACAGTATTATTGATGAGTTATCAATACCTATTGAAATTCTTTAATCACATTCAAAATTACCGTCATTTTAACATTGTTACTGTCTTTGACAAACAAGTCAGTGATGCAGACCATGCTGCTGTCTACCTTTAATTATTCCTTGTAGGTATACACATTCCTACTTGTCTCAGAACTCAATCATTTACATACCACGTACAAATTTACAAAGACCTCATCACCGCAAAAATAAATTTCATCCAAGGAAATCTTTTAATTAGTATCTATGAAAAATATCGCAGCACCTGAATTTTATCACAACCAACTAAAACCTATATTTACACTTCAATTTAATAACATAAGTGATGTTAATTACTTTACTTTTCTACACAATTAAGAGTTATTTAAATCTCGGTCCATGAGCAAAGATAATTCCCGAAAAAATATACTGCATTTATCAGATGTGCTCACGTTTGATCTCTCCAATTTCCTAACGCGTGATATTAATTCATGTAATATTAACATACTTCTGACTGGGCACACTGATAATGACTGGTCATGCAGGCTCTCTTTTGATCTTCTGATTTTCAGAAAACTCTAATCAAATAAGAAGTAGATACGAGGTTGTTCGTGTTGTAGAGTAACACATTCGGGGGATCGAAGAATCACAACCCACGATGGCCCATCGAAGTATTAAAAATTAAATAAGTCCTTTATAAGGGTTGTTGACGCGTAACTAATACTTCTCTAAGAGAATTTTTTGATGATGGTTAAAAAAAATTCTTCCGTTTTTAATATGGTTAAAAATTTACCTGCTTCATTTTATTAGAAAAAAATTGTGTTTAAGCATTCAAAATATGATTTAATATTATTAGTTTTGCTGTGAAAAAACACATAATATTTGGTTGTATCATGGATTATTTTTTTACAAATTCATTAGTTATATATCGTGATCAATATCTACTCAGAAGAGAGGGTGGGGCGATATCACTTTATGCCGAGAGAGAATCAAGATGCGAGAAGCAACATTACAAAACTCAGGTAAGGGATGGAGTAACTACTGTTCGGTTCCCCACGTGAGAAGGATGGCGGGGTGCGGTATCGAAACGTTGTAGCCTAAGCTTTAACTGATCCGGGTTTAACCTAAGAAGTAATTATCTACCAACAGGGTGTAAGAACACTCGGTGGTAAAATTCAAAGAATCGATTCCTCATATTACGGGAAATATGTAGAACTCTGTAATTATGAATATCTGCACCCATACTGTAATATACTCAATATGAGGAATCCATTTCTAAAACTTAGCCGCCGACTCTTGTTACATAGAACTCACGACCAAAACTAACCAAGAATTAGGTCCGCCATTGTCATCGAAAACCAAATAAAAACTTTTTTTAGAAGTAACTTAAAACATCCTATTTTTTAATATCCTGAAATTACTATATATACGAGTGAATAATTATTTTATTGAGATAACAAGTGGGGATTTATGTATCTAAGAAATTACAAATACATTATCATATACCAACTTCAATATTTGCAGCTCGCTTGCTATAATTTGGATAATATTCTGCAGTACGTGTGTTGAGGTGAGGTAATTAGGACGGAAACCTTGGCAAGCCAGAGCCTGATGAGCTCCGTAACAAGTGCTGTGGATTTTCTCCGGGTCCAAATCCCATCCGAGCGCGCGGAAGCATGGAATTACGAGCGGAGTCGTGGTCACGAACGGGTTATTCCCCATGGTACGCTCACCCTTTAGCTTGAAAACCGCTGGGCTTGAGAGAATTCATACTTTGACGAGTACGTGACTTTGCACCATTTTGAATTGTGCTCACTTTGCAATAGACTCTACCATGCTTGACTATCTATTCATCATCTTCAAAGATTGTGCTGTCACTATATTAATAAAATAACTTAATTGTTGTCTTTCACTTAATGAAGGTTTGGGTTAAAATAATTTAATTTTTCAGAATGCTGCTCCATATGAAGGATGTTCCTCTCTCGCCTTATAATAGGACAAACGTTGCCATGAAAAAACAAATTCAGGTATTGTAAACAAGTTACTGTTGATTTATTTTCTTTTACGATAACATGTAAAATAAATCAAAATGTCTGTTTTCCTTTTTTAGTACTTTTACATTTTACGAAAATCTGAGAAGAAAATCTAAATACCAATCATTTTTAGAAGCCATAGACTATTTAGGTAAAACTATGGGCACGGTTGTGAATACTATAATATCATTAAATACTTCAAAAATGTCATAGATAAACGATTTTACACTAAAGTTCTGGGTGCCCGGCGTTTTCCGGGTTTTTATTTATAATCTCCCGGTACATTACCCAGAAATAGTCTTCGATAATTTCGTGTTACGATTTAATTTGCAGTGAATTTCATAAAAAACTAATTAGATGCCTGTATCGTTATTTCATGTTATAGATTTGCACTTTATCCACCATTCACTATGAGAATATTTAAGAAGATGGAACTTGGTTTCCACCCTTCCATATATTTCTTAGGGGCTTAATAGAACGTTAGTCGGCCTGTTAAATATCAGAATCTGGTTCAGTGATTCAAATTACACAGGTTCGACACCAAGTTATTTTTTCCAAGTGTCACCTGTTTTCTCAAACCACTTGGAGTATCTCACGCTGAAAGGTTATATTCAAATAGTGCCGTTGGAAAGACCGTAAAAGTAATTGACCCCGAAAAGTATTTATACGACGGAAAGTCGACCTTTTTCATATTACAAAATTTCCGTCCCCTCCATCCCCGCCCTTATGGGTGATAGCTGTGTCTCACGTGCTGATTTCCGGTTCGCATAGAAAGTGTGTGCGAAATTTGGATCAAATTTTTCCACGCGTTTATATTAGAATACATATTTGAATATATATACAAACACAAGTACGAAATTTGAGCATTTTTACACATACGAAATGTATTTCATTTATAACAATAAGATAGTTGATCAATCTACTTGGTCTGTTTAGTGCGAAATAAATTTAATGAACGTATTATTTAAGTAAAAATATATTTTTAAATCTTAAATAATATACAAAAAGGTTTATCTCTCGAGTTCGGCACACAGGCCGCGTCATATAAATACGACGTGTTGGGCCGCTCACAGTCAATGTTATTTTGTTTAAGATTATATATAATATTTTTCCCAATTTATAAGTAACTGTTTTAGTGTATAATATTGTTGAAAATTTTCCAAACTAGTGAAATTCATGTTAACAAATTCGTGTAGCGATAAGTTTCTTTAGTTTTCTTTAAAGAGGACCCCGGTTCGAAAACGGGAATGGATTTTTGCGTCTAATATGGTCATATACACCAGTGTTAAGATTGAGAAGGAGGACGGACACACCGAACATGTGTCCGTCATAAATCCAGAATGTGTTATATAAGACGGAAGCCTGGCAGTCGTAGCTGATAGAAATATATATATATATATATATATATATATATATATATATATATATATATGTATGTTACCGGTTCCCAATGTAATCTCTGTTAGTACGAAATATCGAGTTAAGTGTTTATAACATGAGATTCCTGGAGGCTAGTTCCCAAGAAGCCTAGGTACTAATAAAGAGACACTAATAGTCGTAAAAGGACAGACAAAAACTCCAATTGAATGGACATAAAAAAATCCAGGAATGTATACGTAAAATGTTAAGTATCATAAAGCAATTACTCACACCCAATACACACGATTCACGAACACTATTTTGATATTACAAGCAGCAGGTTTGTAATTGGCGGGTATGTTCGTCCATGAAATTGATACTGCTCATTAGTTTCGCGTCATTAAAATTCTCGTCGGTCGGAATTAGTCGTTGGCGCAGTTGAGTAGCAGTTAATTTGATACGCGGCTGACTTGTATGTTGCTCGTATTTACATGCATGACTAGAGAAAACAACATTCGTGGATTGAGTTACGCGTTGTATAGCAAGTAAAAATTGCTCTGGCGAGCATATCGATGAATGAAATTTTGAGTAAAGAAGGATACTTACAGTTATTTCTAAAATTACTAACGATACACGAAACAAGATTTTAGCCACACTCGTCAATACTTCCGTCCATGACATTTTTAAATTGTATACAAATGTTTTCTTGATATTAATAGGTAAACATTCATCTTTGATGTTGGAGTGTTACATCCATCATCTAAATTATTTATGGATTTTACAGCTAGTATAGTATTTGGCTACAAAGTATATATAACTGAAATTCAATCACACCAGCCACTCCAATAATCACACGTTCTTGGAATTCATAATATGTTCCGGTTGGTAAAATATTAATATTAATAAAAATGAATTGAAATTTTAATAACAAAATGGAAAAACAATTTTATTCAATTAAAAATTTAAAACTTGATGATTAAAAAGATATTAGATAAAAAGTAATACATTAAATGAAATAAAAATAATTATTTCATTTAAATTTTGACCGACTTGCTAAGGTCAACAGAGAGCAATAATTTTATCTATAGATCTAGTGGGGATAAAAATCAAAACTTGACATCGAATGTAATTAACCTTCAAATAACCAGGGGCGTGAAACGTGAATTTGTACATCACCGGTCAGTTGTTAATCAGTTGGGTCTCGATATCGGTGCATCTCGTGATCCTCGTCAGCTGCGGTCGCCGGAAATAGCTAGTCATTGTCTGGACGCCAACAATCAGCCATGTGAATGAAGAGAACCCTCCAGATAATTACCGAATACTCTGCAATGCTGCCGACTCGATACTCTTATCGCAGCGAAAATCTCAATAAATCTCCAATTAATAATAAGTGACCTCAATTTCGTCTTTTATTATTTGTTCTCGGCCTACGTCTGTCTGGTGGAGTTAAAAATAAATGTCCTTCTTTGCTGATTCGTGCTGACTTTGTCTGTCAAACCCTTGGGTTCGGAGGTGCAGGCCAGATGTCTAGGTTGCAAAAAGTGTCCCGGAATCATCGGGCATCAAAAAGGTGTGGAGCGATTTGACTCAAAGTATTTCCATGTCCTGCCCCTTCTTACTTATTGTCGCAAGGGATTTGCACTTGCAGTGGCTCTTAATTTACATATCACATTTTAAGGCCTCCAGGGCTCCCGTGTCAAAATATGTCAACCAATGGCATTAATGGTATTGGATTCCCGTGTCTAGTCTGGCTATATGTATGATCTCAAATGTATGTTAAAATTAACCAATCGCGTTCATTTTTACTGTTCCGTTGTCTTAGTAAGAAGCCTAGCCCGCTTCTTGAGATTAGTACGGTATATATACATAAATAATAAAGCTTTAATAAATAGTTATAAATGGAGGTAATTGTTTTTCTTATATATGTGGGTGCAAACACACACCGCAATAATATAAATCCCTGCGGTTTTGAAATTTCTTGTAACTTGACGATTTGTTTAATAAGGGGAACATTAATCAATTTATTGTTATTAAATGCAAATAGTATGTAATATTATTCGTACTGCATGTTTGACGACGATTCGATCTGAATGTTACATGCAGCCGTTCCATTAACACCTTGCATAAAATCAAAGCAATTCATAGTTGGTTCCGAAATTAGATTTAGGCAGACTTTGTCTATAAACACATTCATTCCAGGTGGATGAATGACCCGCAGAGAATTCTCTTCAATAGGGCATAGTGTCGTTTACATCAGTCACATGCTGTATGATGTGAATGGAATTTAGTTTCCTTCTGGAATCCAATTTCCAACAACACATTATAAAGGACAGCAACGTCGAATATGAATTTCCATTTTGTCTGAGGACTTATATTTTTTTGTATTTAACAGCATTCATTATTCAATAGTTAACTGTATTATTGCTGTGGTCATCGACATATAATATGCCAATTACAATTTCCCAGCATCCATTTTTAATAATACTTGGGGAGTAAATTACCTTACTAACCCTGCTTCTGGAGCATATGAAATGAAAATTAGCCTATAATATAAATAAAAAAAATATAGTCTTCCGTACAAACGCAGAAAGTCCCATCTTCTTATACTAACAGTGATGCTTTATTCACATGATTCACAATTTCTCAGAATGCGCTGTTTCATAGAGCGTGCTGTTAGAAGTTTCCCAAGCCAATAAAAACATCAAAATATTAAATATGTGAAGGACTAAATTATTTAAGTAAATAATTTTTAATATTTTGTAGCCCGTGAAATTAATTGTTCAACTTGAAAATTTTTTACTGTTTTTGCGTATGGTTACATTCACAACGACATCGAGGAAGGCAGATTCACGTGTTTATTACAGATGAAATAAATTAGAATACTGAAAAAATTGCTTCACTTTAAGTAAAGACTAAAAATCTTTGCTTTAAGGTCTTTTTAAGATTACTATAAATGACATTTTTGCAATAAATTAAACGTGTAAATAATCTTTATATAATACAAACTATTTTCATTTTCTGATTATAATTTATTTCGTTAAAATACAAATTACCTATTCCTATAGTATCAAATTTATGCATTTCAATATATTTCAAGTTAAGGTTAGATGTTCAAGTAAACATTTTGTCATGGAATGTGACCGAAATGTGTTTAAAGAATTCTATCCTACATTACACTGAATGTGAAAACCGATATTAATAATTTGAAAAAATTGAGAGACTTGTTGTTATTGTAGAATTAATTTATTTATATCAAATCAATATTTATTTCAATTAGTTCGATGAATTCACATTGTTCACATAAACGGTCTACAGTGTAAATATTACTCCGTATACCATTCGCCCTATATTATCCTACGAGGTGAAAAATAGAGTTTTATTGCTCGTGTGTAATTTAAAGAAAATCCTTATTCTTTGTTTCTGCAACCCATTGAGAACCTTGGCCTTCCGGGTCGATTGCGGACTGTCATATTACATGACACATTCCGAATATGGAATGAGACGTGGACAGCACGTCGATACTCCCATAGTCTTAATCCCATTTTGCGTTACGTGACAACACAAACATCCAATTCCATGCCAGGATACGAACCCGCGACTTCTGGGTTTTGAGGCAGTGACGCTCGGCACTAGACCACAGGAGGTCGGCGTAATTTAAGGATAGTGCAGAAAAAACTCTTATAATGACAGTAAAACAGTAAACAAACTTAAAATTTACCCATTAACACTGAGCTTTTTAATACTTTACTTACATTGATAAACATGTCATAGTACGCAATGTCCATCATAAAGTTGATAAAGCTGAATAGGGGATGGATAATGCACTGGGTTTTGGAAATTTTCATCAAAATACCTTATAAATATGTTAATACGCCTTGTCTAAAAATTAAATTTTGTTCGATTTTGATAGGATTATTTTTTTTCATATATCTAATAACTTGAGTTTATTTTCCAAAATTATTCCTGATTAGTAAATTTGAGAAAATGGATAATTGTGAAGTTTCTTACAATTACTTCTTGGGTTGCATTTAAATAACTCTCTTTGTCCCCTCGGCCAAATTTGAATAGTATATATAAACATTTCTGTTTTCCATTCTATTTTCTTTTTCGAAATGTTCTTAGAAATATTTACTGACTTCACAAGTGTTATATTGTGTTACAGTGTTGAATAAACAGATTTATAAGGATTAACTACCCAGAAGACACTATTGAGGTAGCGACGTAAGGACATAAGAACGGTGTGATGTGTGAATTGCCTTTGTAGAGGTTTCGTCTATGAAGCGTAACGTTACGCAACGAAGTGACAAGCGACATTCCCAGGAGAAAGTGGCGCCGTATGGGCGGCGTCTGCTGTCACATTACAAATGCTCTTCAAGATTCGTCTATGCAATCCGATAAAAATTCACGACTATTCGTTTCTTGTAAACAAAAGAGTTTAAATAGAAGCAGGGATACTCTTACAGTAATGACTACTAACTTAAGGCGCCTGATAAATCAATTGTTCTTTATTTAAAAATTTTTATTCATAACACAATATATGTAACGAGTTAGTCGAATGCAGAATTTTACTATATCTCTTAGTATTTTATCTAATATTTTTTAATTCATTAATGGCACCTTTGGACAATTTTTTTTGGAACCTGCAACTAATATTCGCGTTTGCTAGTTTCTTATCCATATTGAAGCCGGGAGTTTAGAATTATATTTCCATTCACATTCTAATATCTATATGGATAATATTCCTACCTTTCATACAATTATTTTTTCTATATAATGGCTTTTTGTGAGAGGGGGGGAGCTACAAGCATATTTAAAAAAGACACTTCATAGAGCACCTGCTGAATATTTTGCAAATGTAATAATATGAATTTTTGTTCTGTTCAGAAACGCATTTATAAGTCCAGATTATGTTTATCCATTATTAGTACTCTTTGATAAGTGACTTTCTGATTGACAAAATTAAAATTAGTATCACCTTTATTTGAAAAACTAAAAACCAAAATTGGCGTATTAGTATATTAAATTTAACAGCAGTCATTTATATAAATCTGTAGAAAAATTATGCTTGGTTGACCATCAATATCAGTATTACATTTTTTATTTGTATTTAATGCGTGTTATAAGTTCGCGGGCAACAGTTAAGAACTGTAGTTTTTACGCCAGTTAACGAAAAGAATATAGTGGTTAATTCTTTGCTGTGTAAAATTCGTCTTTCACTTCCATTCCTTCAAATTCCGTTGAAAGGAACGTAATTTTTGTAAACCAAGAGCCTTCACGGTTTTATAGCTTTATATACCGCTGTGCGAAGATCTTCTCGCTGAGGAACACCCACTCATAGAGCTTTCGCCCTTTACGCCTTACGCCTCTATGCATATTAATTAGGATATTCTCCTCCAGCTCGGGAGAATAATCTTCTTACTTGATAACATAAAATTACGACTCATACAAGTAGCTGATTTAGTCCTTGGTTGCACAGAATAATTTTATGATAATACTTGTTTCGTAGCTCTCACTTCAGACTGTCATACGAAACTGAAATTATTTAAACGAAGCGTTTATTTCAAGTAGAGTGTGGGGTACTAATTAACTTTTCTTCGCTGAAATATTTTACTACCAGTTGTTTTAAGGGTTGTTTTACCTATTAATTATATTTTAGCGTAGCCTCTTTTCACATCATAACTCGTTCGTCGTCGTCGATAATGTATTTTCAAAATTATAAGCATGTCGGTTATTGACTTGATCTTGTGTTAACTTCAAAATGCCCTGAAAGGTTATTTTATCCTACGATGCGTGGTACTGTCTCATTAATAAGTGCAAGTATGAATTATGTGACGTGGACCACTTTATGTATTGTTATAGTTAAATCTTTGCTAAATTTTGGTCATCTCAAAGTATTCCACAATTTTCTCTTTTAAATCTCTACACGAAAAATACCGGCTTCCGTCATACGTAAATCACCAAACTCGATATATTAGGACTAACTGGAGTCGTACTTTTGAAGTTTCCTCGCGTTTCCTGGAAGGCCTAATTGTTGTTCCTAACAAAATTGCGAAAATTATTTGCCGTCTGTAGTTACACTTCTGATACCATCCGCGATAGTGAATTCCTAATCAGGTTTGCAGAACAATTAATGTTTATAATTCCGGGGTACACTGATACAGATATAGATAAGTTGGGTCCACTGCGAGGGTTCATAATTGTATGTACTGATATAGGACACCAAATCACTTTAATCATAAATATCACAATAAATAAAATTTGTCTAACGCGTCCTGGTACAAATGCTTGCTAAATATGCCTTAATTTTATTGCTTTCACCAATTTTTTAATTATTTTCTTTGAAAATAAGGTCATTATATGATATGGGATACTTGATGGGAGAAGTATTTCTTTATATTTACACCGGTTGCAACAATCTTAAAATAATAATTACTTATATAATTTGAATAATAGGGTAAGAGTAAATAATATAGCTGTTAGAATTTATATCTTGTTAAAAAATACATTATCTTGCTGCTCTAATGAAAAATTAAAATACCGGGTTATAAAAAGAACAAAACCATTTATCGTTTTTCTGAGATTCTTGCTGGCATAGAATACTATGACCATAAATATTTGTAAATGTGGACTTCTGTGGCTTTGATAGCTTTGACGGACATATTTTTTTCAGTACTCCAGCCGCTCAGGTATCATGGGCGGCACGGTACTAGACACTCACCATTATCCAAAAAGGTCACAATGCTTGTTGGATCGTTTTGTGCCTTTTCTCATGGTCAGGAATGGGTGTATTCAAGTATTTCAATTGCCAACTCATAACGTCAAAGACCTTGGGCATATGACAAGAGCTGTCCGCTGATCCCATTGGATCAGTCGGCCAACTGCCTCCTGAAACTGGTGGAGACACGGAGAAGGGAATGCTGCGTCCCCACAGCAGACTCGTCTCCCGTCATTCGGAAGGGCGTGAGAATAGTACCCAATGCCCGACCTACCTGATGCAGGTTTTCTAGGGTTTACCCTGAATCTCTTTAGGTGAAACACCAGGTAGATCCTTAAACCATAGCCCGGGGGCCCTAGTCAACCCTTGGCTATCTTGCTCTACCTTCCACATCCCCCCTTTTCAAGTCCCTTCCTATGCTATTAAAGGGGAGTTGCCTGCTTCTGGATCACCCTCATGTAGCCTGTTACCCCCAAAAAAACATAAATGTATTTTCTCTCAACCACTGAACAGCTACCAATAAGCGAACTTTTCTTTTTCTCTCCGCCATATAATTACGATACTAAGTAATTATTTTTATCTTACTAACCTTATTGACCAACTAATAAATATGCAGTTCTGAATTTCTCTCCTTTCTGCAGATCATCTTGACACTTTGGTGAGCCAATGTTCCGCCCACCAGATTTTGAACGGGATTGAATGAGAATCGAATCCCTTCCCCCACGATTTATAATATTATATTATCTACTTCCAACTGCAGTGTGACTTAGGTGACAAATTTCCGTGGAAAATTTATCGTACGTGGTACAATCTTGCTAATAGAGATTTGAGTTGTCAGATATTTGTAATTTCATCGCTTTCGTGATCATCGTTCTTCCTCTAAAAAGAGAGTGATTTCAATGTGGAATAGTGAAACAGTTGTCATTAAATCCATCATAATATCATCGTGAACCATGCGAGAGATGTTTTTTTAATATATAGGGTTTTTCAATAATTGTGGGCCGATGTTGAAGTGTGGAAATGGAATAAAAACAAGCCGTGTGTGAGACATTAATGAAATTAAAAGCATACATGGGCCTTTAAAATAGAAAAGAATTTCGTTAATATCTCACACACTCCATTTCAACATCTACCCGCCCTTATTGAAATTTGTATCATTATGCCACGCAACAACGCATTTTATCTCCCCGTGACCTAGAGAGAAAGAACCATGCTCACAATTGAAAACTAAATTGTTATTAAATTTGTAAAATCAAGTTATTATTGTGAATAAATAAAAACATTAAATTTTCATAATAATTGTAATAAAATTCCTTAATTGTTTTACCGTATGACTGGTGTAAATTGTTCTCAAATACTTAAGTCATAATGTACTTTTTATGTATTTTTTCTTTACGGATGGACTTAACGTTGTAATAAGTATGTAAAATACTGTATTGGACTTCCGTGGCTGCTGTTCTAAATTTTAATGCAAAACTACAGTGTTCCATAAATCTCAGTACTGATATTGCTCCTTTAGTCAGAGAACTAAGAACGTAACTGTACATTAAATTCCTACTGAAATTCTTTCTGGAATTAATATCCGAAAATTAATTTAAACTAAAATTGTGAATTTAATACAATCGCAGATTTTTTAACGGTACTGTAACCCGGAAATACATAATAATATATAATACGCGTGAACGTAAATAATAACTATTAAGTATCGCCAAGTGACAAAATATTAGAATTTGTTTTTAAATAATAAATTTGGCATACAACTATAAATTAATTTGTCTATGGAACGTATTAAGCGTTTCTTTGTCCACGTTGCCTAAGACGGAACGTCTGATTTATGAGTACAATCCATTCATAATTCAATGACCGGCTGCATTATACAGTAGGATTCATTGTATATTAATTACTACGTATCAATAAAACTGAAGCCATTGATGTTTTGTAACGTTTCCTTTGTGTAACTTTCACCATAAGAGGCTCACAATGCAACTATTGTCGATCTTTGTATCAGACAGCCGTTGCGAAATAATACTCTTGCGAAGACTATAAGCTGAAGAGAGAACCAGCTACAGAGAGCCGTAGGTGGGTTTGTTTACCCACTGCGTTGTGAGTGCGTGTGTGGCGAGGCGTACAATGCGCGTGAGGAAATAATTACTGATGGGAGATGGCAGATAAAGTACCGAAGGCCAAAGTTACGACTACCGTGTCTGTGGCTGGGAGATTATCACTCGCCTGGCGAACCGGCTCTTCAGTCCGCAGGAATGCAGAGCCAGCCACGGATGCATTAATCCTATCAAAGTGGCAAATTGAAAACGAAACCCTAAAACAAGTACTGGGAAAACGAAGAAAAATAAACTTGAATGAAATTTATCCTATGAAACTTGTAGAGGACAGCTACTTTATTCCTCTTCTTAATAGAAACCAGTATTTTAATGAAATAAACTAATGCTGTGAAAGTAAGATTATGCAGTATTGAATTTCAAATAATATCTATATACGTATATTAATATCGAAATTAATATATATTTTTTTGCATGAATCAAATATTGCACTCATTATAGAAACTATTTGGCAGTCTTTATCTTACTTCTTCTCCAGAAAATCTCCAGGTTTTGATACTTTCTTACCGTTGTCAAATTTAATATATATTAAATTCCGTAAATGTTTTACCGGATGCCTGGTGGAAATTGTTCTCAAATACTTAGGTCATAATGTACTTTTTATATATTTTTTTCTTTTCGGAGAGGCTTAACGTTGTAATAAGCTTGTAAAATCTCGTATTGGACTTCCGTGGCTGTTGTTCTAAATTTTACTGCAAAACTACAGTGTTCCATAAATCTCAATACTGATATTGCTTCTTAGCCAGAGAGCTAAGAACGTAAATGTATATTAAATTCCTTTTCTTTCTGAAATTAATACCCGAAAATTAATTTAAACTAAAATAGTAAATTTAATAGAATGGCAGACATTTTAACGGTACTGTAACCCGGAAATACATAATATTTTTTCGAAGAACAGGCAGAACATGTATTATAACATATTGTTCGAAAAAACGTGTGGTCGTAAATAATAACTATTAAGTATCGCCAAGGGAATGGCAAGTGACATTAATTGTTGGCTGACGAAACTACATGTTTGACTATGACGACAGCAAAAATTTTGTGTTTTATAAACAATTGACCCGTTCATAAAGCAAGAATCATTTATTAAATCAATACACAAGTAAATCACACGTTATATGATAACTACAAACTGTGTGTTTTGTTTCAACATATTACTATAGAACATAGAGGCGGTTCAAAGCGTTATTAGTGAGCCTGTATTCAGGTCTATACAACGTGTAAAGAAAGCTTACATATGACTGAAGTCAACGACGATAGCTCAATGTTAGAACGACCACTTACTTAGCGATGATTCTGAGTTTCACTATCGGTATAATTTTTTCTATGGTAATCTGTTAACATAATTTAGTAGTTTTTAGAGATGAACTGATTCAAATAAGAATTATTCGCTTAAAATTATCATAATAATACATTATCAATTGAAATTTATTGTTTTTTTTCATGTGTGTGCTTTTACCACGAACCTTTCTTACGGTCTCATGGTCACCCGTTTGGCAATATTCTCTTCCCACAAAATATTTTTCTAACTCATAATTATCATAAAATTACAAACATCTCGCCATAATTTCCACCTGTATGTTAATACGGTGCTCAAACGTTAGTCACAAAACTATGTGCCTGAACGAGTTATTTTCTTACTTGTGTGCAATAAAAATTTAACGATTTCTTCATCCGTTGTTAAATAAAACATGTAAATCCGACCAAAGTTTTCAAGATTAATTTTTTTTTGGTAAAAAGAGTCGGCCCGCTTCCTCGTAAATTGGTCAAGGCATGGAGAATGAAATGCCGATCACTCCTGATATTTCACTGCATACCTCATGAAGGCTTGTTCCAGGTTTTCCCTATACATATTTAGGTCACTTCCACATACACAATTTTTCCCCCATTTCTAAGATATTAAAGGGGAGTTGACACAACGTGGATATTCCCTCGTGTAACCAGTAACCGTTGAGAAAAGGCCTAGCTTGTAGTGGAATGAATTTTTGACTATTCTTAAGTATATAATGACTTCTATTGTCACACGTTTGCCTAAAATTGTAGGTCCTCAGGGAGCCGCAAACAAGAAAAGTAAGGATCCTTTGCAGCTTCTCGAAGTTGTAGAATCAGGCCTTCACTCTTCAATAAATGCTAGCTCGGAACGTAGAAAGGAAATGAGATGTAAGGATTATCTCGAAGGGTTGTAAAGATGCAAGACAAGTAAGGAAAGGTTTTGGTAGTGAGAGTAGGTACTCCTGAGTCTGATCAGGTAAAAACTGTAAGGTTGGGGTTTCTACCAGTTAAACACAGATATGTAGTTTTATATATGTGTATAATTACATTCAATATTACACACTGTAATAAGTGGGAAAGGAATATAAGATTTAGGGTAAAATCTAATAAGGAGTCAAACCTGAGCGTTCAGCCAAGCTGTACGTAATCGACTTAACTTGAAGTAGTGGAGTGAGAGACTTTTAAAGATGCGTGGTGGATGTCACTGCCCTAATATGAAGGACCGCTGATATGTCATAATTCGTCAGAATTTCTGTGCTACTTCCAGGTTTGTTCACCTGTATTGCAAACGTCTTAAGGAATGCGTCCATCCACCAACGCGACGAAAACGAGAGTTCACTACACTGTTGCATTTTTAAAGTTGGACTCAGTCTATAGATGTTTAATCGTGGAAGAGAAAAAACTGAATTTTTACGATTAAATAAATATAGCAAGTGATATTATTAATTTTAACAACATTGTCAAGATATTAAATTACACAAACATTCTGTTACTGAAGGTAGTGCTGGAATTATTTTAAATTCACAAACATTGTGATGAAAGATAAATTGAGGGGTTAAAATAGATTAATGAAAAATAGCTCCTTCTGCTATTTGACATTCACCTCAGTTTGTGTGCGTACTTAAAGTTTCCCGCAAAATTTAATCCCCATACTATCTTGTCTTTGCGAAATACGTGTAACTCGGACCGCAAAGAAAACAATTAAAATACTGAGAGGTGTGACATGAGGTTTCTGCCCTATTATATATAATAAAAAAATTCCGGACAACAGAAAAGTAACTTGATATTTACCAGATAAGAATGTTTAACAACATAATTGGAAATAACGCATGTTCAATTGTATGCATTTTCTACCGCTAAATTTAATTTTTTTTAATTCGCATCTACAGCTGGGGTAATTAGCGACTATTTTACCATTTATGGGGTTGCTACATTCATTGTAAGGGTTACTCTATTTGTAACACAAAGACGCTCACAAATACCCAAGCCCTTGTCAGGAATCGAACCCGGGCCCTCTGTGGTACGAAGCATTAGACCACAGAGCCCCGCATTCTTACATCGTAATGTTACAATGAGACATTAATAGATGTAAAAAATCTGTACGATTGAGTTCAAAGAACCTAGAGATAACTAACAAAAGAATATATCATTTTGATTGTAGACAGGACTGTTGAAGTCAAATTAACACTGTTAACTTCACGCATTTTACGTTAGGACCTGAATGGCCCCATAAAAAGTGTGTGCACACCATGGCGCAAACAACAGCTGTTACTGAAACAACAGTTCAGTGGTATCTTGGGTCGTAAACGGCCGCTTTTATGAAGCAATATACGCAATGCTAGGCAATTGTTTTTTTTATTATTATTCAGAATCTAAAAATCAACAGTGGTAACCTGCTTACATCATTGAAGTGCGTAAAAGACACGTGACGTTTTTATATTTTGTCCCAAACGACGTCGGCTTAGTGGTTAAATAACGTCTTGATATTTAATCATAACTCGAGGAACCTTTAAGGAAGGGAACACACAGAATAGATTTTCGTAAACAATAAATAAATTTATTTAACAAACAAATAAAGTTTTAATATTCACTATCAATTCACTTCCGGCTAGCTAAATGTTCACAAAATAAGAAAACATGAGCTTCGTTCATAGGAATGTGATCTGGAGCTAAAGGTTGAACTTAAGTTAACAAGACACAAATTTATTACATTACAAAGAAAGAAAGTACAGCCAAAGAATACTATAATTGAAGAACCAAAGAACATTATTATTTAGAAAACAAAGACAACCAGTATACATTTGAAACATTAAATTTAATGAATTGACATATTAAAAATACTACTAGACAAATCAGTGTCCGTTTTCACATTCAGTGTGTTAGTGTTGCTTTTTATGTGAAGCATTTCAGAAACTAAACTGAATTGGTAACTGTTGTCTTTGTTTAAAATTGGAAATAATACGAGTCAATAGAAAACTCGTCTCTCATTCGGGTTACCGTCAGGTGATTCAGTACATAAAATTTATAAAATAATAAATATGTGGAATATAACTATTCCTTCACTAATGTTAAACTTGGATTCCAATAATGATAATAACTTAATTTAAAAACAACGAAGCCATTTGTATATCAAACATATTTTTTATAAAAGTTTTAATATTTTCTAATTAATATTACGTATTACCTGATCAAGTTCCAAACAAGGGACAAAACATTGTGTACTTTTACTTTCTTTCAATGTTGAATGTAACTATTGTATTTAACTATTGATTAAGTATACTCGAACATGTTCTGACGTTTATATTTATGTTGTTATTTCTCTGGTTAAGATTAAAATTGCTGTGGCACTAAGTGAATATTATCATCTCCAATCTTAAATGATGTTCTGAGTTTCCGGAATACTTATTTGCACCTTTCGCACTTGAAAAGGATTTAGACTATTCTGAGGCATTTTGATCCGTTTGTCGATGCTGGATTGTGATTATTTAGTTTTAAAATTACCTTCATATCTGTACAACTGCCATCTAAAAGTTGTTGAGACACGGAGAAGGGAATGCTGCGAGCCCACAGCAAATTCGTGTCCCGTCATTCAGACGCCCGACCTACCTGATGCAGATTTTCTAGGGTTTTCCCTGCATCTCTTTAAGAAAAACACCGGGAAGGATCCTTAAACTATAGCCCAGAAACCTAGTCAACCTTCCACATCTCTCTTTTCTATTCTCTTTCAATGGTATTAAAGAAGAGTTTCCAAATTATACCAAAACCTCAAAATAATTTGCGATCTTTGTTATTATCAATTTTTACATTAGTTTTGGTTTATGACTTCTATTAGTCCCCGGCTGTGGATAATTGGACAAGTCAAATTTATATTAATTGAAAAAATAAATAGATTAAGATATACATTAATACAATGGGTGTAATGATTATGCATGAACATAATGCAAAAATGCATATTTGGAAATATATGTAATACCAGACATTCTATATGAGAGAATTCTTTAGCGTTTTAGATCATTACAAAGAATAATGATTACGAAAATAAAAAGGCATATATGTTAACTAAGAATAGAAATTATTATTTAAGATATAAAAACTTCACTTCGCGAGTAGTACTAAATTTCGCAGTGCACGAGTAATAAACACGTTGATCATCCCAAAAAATGAATATTTTATCCAAGAGCTCTTCCCAGCATTTAGAAATCTCGTGCGGTCGACATGAAATAAATAATTGTGAAGTATCAGTTATTACTGTTATACTAATTGCGACTAAAATTTTCTAATTATTTTTTAGCGTGTGTTCAATAATCTGTATGTTTTCACTTCATTTATATCCCAATTCGAAACACGGGGGTAAGGATTTGAACTGTGTATGAATAGAAGAAATACAATTAAGGTACTGAGAAACATATGGTATTAAATTATCAATTTTCCGCGTAAGGATATTAATTTACGACGCTGAGGAAAAGTTCTGAAATTGAATTTTCTTTTCCATGTTTAATCGCGCTACTACTGCAGAGGTATTCTGACGTGGTGATGAATTTATAACTCTTTTTTATTCAACATTTAATATATTCTGATGGCTACGTAACATAATTTTTGTGGCTTGTGGGAGAATTCTGCGGCGCATTGACTTGGAAATTTGGCAATAATTTTTTTGCCATGTAAATGACTTTACCGCTTAATATGTCTCTCAATTCCCACAGGTTCAGTTAATAGTATCTGATATTCGCTCGAATGATTGATTGAGCTATAAAAAGCCTAATAACTGCAAAATTTAAATTTTAAATATTAGCCAGTGAGTTTTGAGCCTTAACAATAGATCTGTTTTCTGTATGAAAAATTATAGTTTGACTATTCCATAAACACAAGACTATTTTTGACAAATCAGTCATCCTCTTCAAGAAGAGGTCAGAGCTGTACAGGAAAAACAATGGATTAGGATGAACTAACATCAGTATTTAATAACAACTAGTTTGGTGGTAGTTTTTACGGGTACTTATTTCTATTAACCCGATCGAGAAATTGAGTCAACAAAAATGTCTTGGTAAACATGAGTTTTAATCCTCATCGAGCGCGTCATTTCTTTAAAGCAACCCGATATAATCTTTATTTCATCATGACTCACATATTATAATAGAGCTTCCGGTAAAATAAATTAGCACACTAACTTAAAACAGTCTAAAACATCCTGTGAATAGAAAGAAGAAAAATATCAACGCTTCCTTAATTAGGTTAAAAATTCCCCTACGTCAAGAATGCATGCAGTGAAAAATACACATTTTATCATAAGGAAGTAAATAATTCCCCCGGTTTCTTAATGGTGTCACAGAAACTTCCTCATCTTGGAACGACAATCACAAATCTTCCAATCATAAGACTACGGAAGAATACAAAATTTACGTACGGGTAAATTTGTTTCCCACGCGCTGTGCAGCATGAAATATAAAAATCCTGCGCGCGGAGGAGATTTTAAGATTAATGTTCAAATTATGTTTCAGTGCATAAAACAAATTTAAAACATTTACTGAATACACTAGCTCTTCGATAGAAAAAAAATATTAATTCTATGAATTGTCGATATATTCATTGGAAATTATTACGTCGATCTTTGAAATTACTTATTTAGTCATTACAATGTAAAAAGAATCTATTAAATTATAATGATTTAAAAATCTTGTAAGTTTTTATCGCCCTTTGATATATCCCAAGTTTTATATGGCAGGATATAACAGGAAATTATTTCGAGTCTGAAATCTTCCTTGGATCAGTGAAATATAAATTGTTAAAAGGCGGCTCTAAATAGAACGAAAATATTTGAACTTACGCATTTAAAACAATATTTCGTATTAATTACAATGATGCTTCCTTGTGTTTGTAGTTTGCAGGATCTAAATAATGGGTATCACACTGTAAGCCAATAGACGCCATATTTCGTGGAATTAAATATGCCTGCATCAATGCAAGGTGACGTCACAGACTTCCACGTTCTGGCTCTTTAATTCCTTCCACGTGAGTGTTAGTTACTTATTATCCCACTTCCCCACTCCAGTGTTTATTTTTCAGGATTTTAAGAATGTGTGTGCCAGGTTAGATCCGTACAAATAATAGACAAATATATAAATAATCATACAACCATGAACACAATGTATTATATCTTTAAATAAAAAAATTGTAGCATATTGCCTAATGCAATACGTTGTAATTTTAATTTTTTACTACACCTGAATAAGTCTCAAAAGAGATATGAAAGTAGAATATTTCGTTATTTAAGTTAAATAAAAACTGACAACGTGGTTCTTTTAAGTTATTTGAACATACATCAAGTTACATCAATATAATTGAAAGTAAAAAAGACAGGAATGAACTTTTACATCATGATGTAATAAAACCCCGGGTCTGCCTTATCCGAATGCAACCCGAAAAGAAATTTAGCACTTTGTGTAAAATATAAAACGTGAAATCTACAGCTTGACCAAATTTGCTACCACAATAGAAATTCAGTAATTTTCATGACGGACGGATTCGACAATAATATATACGATATTTATTAAAAAGTATGACAACCGTAAGTGAATTTAAAATAGACGAACTATCTAGCGGATCGTAAAAAACACTACGATACGAATTAATTGAACAGAATAAATACCTATAAATGTGCCTAGGTATACAAAATGGCACTTCAGAACAGTATATTGTGCGGCTATACGTAATAAATTCTTTGCTTTTAAACATCCAGTCCAGTCTAAGCCAGGATTCTCTGTCCTCAAATATGGATGTGACCGTCTTGACCCATTCCTGAGGCTGATCCCTCTGGAACAACTGCCTTCATGACCATAGACAAGAGACTTGGTTACCACATGGCCAAAATATTTCCAGTCATCTACGACTTCATAAACTAATAAATCTTCTCACTATTTATACTGCCAACTACCCCATTGTTGATAAAATTTTCTAAATATATTTTGCAACTCATCAATTATTGAATGTGACCATCAAAAGTTTTGAGTGTGTTTTACTTTTAACAACCGAATCAGTTCTGCGGTAAAATTACATGTTGCTACGGACGTAAGAGGAGATGTCAACAAAAGAAATGAATTTACGATCAGTTTGCACAAACGCAGTTTTTTTTGGACCTCTTCAGGCGTTGAAATTTCAAATTTTGATGAAAGAAAAAGATACCAAATGTGTAAACACTCAACCTTGAGTGTCTACAAGGGCACCTCCAACCGAGTTTAAAGCTAACTTATTTTACAAATGAAACTGTTATCGATCTCCTTAGTGTTTGTGCCAGAGATCATTATTTCTTCGTCACACTCCATCCAAGGATTAACGGGGAGACGAAAGTATTGAATATATAACCAGAACGTATTGGGATTAGAGGTGTTCTAGTACAGTCTCAAGAAATTAGTGTCTTTCTTTCATCGATTGATATTCCACTCCGGAGAAATCTTTGTGGACGAATTCAAATTTTACCTGATAAATACAGGCAGGAGTTGTGGAAAAGCATCTCACAATAATAAATACGAAGTATTCTGGGGAGAGCTAGGTTTATACTGGTGATTTACACTCGTTATTGAGCGCGAAACTCTGAGTTTGTTCGCAACTTTTACCTTCTCCTTGGACTCATTTAATGCCGTAATTACAAGGAAGTCCTATGAGTTCTATTCTGCTCTGAAGAGTTGTTTTCAAGCGCCAGTTCAGACAACGTCCAGTCAAAATTTCTGTAGCATCGAAACGTTAGGGAAATTCAGTTACATCCTGCTTTACCCAAGTAAGTAACGTGCAAATGGAGGCAACTTAAAATGACGCTGTGAATTTTCTCAAAATATGACGATTTTTGAGCGTGAGACGTGATAGAGTCGAATTGTATCCCGAGTATAATTACGTAGTCATTAATTCCTACCGAATTTCCGGCACATAGACACGTTTCGTGTTAGAACCGATGCACTGAGATGAAATTGATATTCCACGTAGAGAAATTAAAAAAAAAGTATTTACCAAATGAAGTTATCTAAAATTAAATCTTGTATTACTTTTTTCATGTTAATTTATTAAAAGGAAAGTATCAACGTTAGCAAAATATTAAAATATAGGGGTTTGTAAAGGAAAACCCTTTAAAAAAAGTATTCTTTCTGTAGAGCTATACTGCCCGCGATTTACGAGTTCACGTAAATAATAGAGCAGGAATGTAATTAAAAATAAGTGTATTACAATACTTCAAGTTACTCTATATTCATAGTTCTATTACAGGGGCATGTAAACACTCGTTTTAAATGATTTCCAAAATTCCAAATCTATTTCTGTTGTCAAATCCAACGTATTTTCAATTCTAGATGGTTTAAATGACGAAAAATCGTCAAAATGATATTTTTACAGAGAAGTGACATTTTGTCCATTTCCGGTGGTCTGAGAAGAAACGAACGTATGGTCAACATTGTAGAGAACCGAATATCCAATCGACTAGATGCCCTTAGAATTTTTTAAAAATCCTC
This sequence comes from Eucriotettix oculatus, assembly GCA_034510155.1. Classification (NCBI taxonomy): domain Eukaryota; kingdom Metazoa; phylum Arthropoda; class Insecta; order Orthoptera; family Tetrigidae; genus Eucriotettix; species Eucriotettix oculatus. Next base: position 49,541,344 of record CM067377.1, on the reverse strand, counting down.
AGTTCTACAACTATAGGATTGTGTTATAGATCGGGGAAAGAGTTGGTCCACCTTCTAAATAAAAATATCTACTGACAGGACTCGTGAGGCAAAGATAATAAGCTCTTACTTGTTTCTTTAAGTTGACTACAGACTTTGCTAAGGGCGGAAAATAACGAAAAAATTGAAGAAGAAAAAACGGAGTTTGTTGACAACTTCAATTTTTTCACATTAATAACTTCAGTCCATTTAAGAAATTTAAAGATCATAGGCAGCTTCGGGCTCTGAGGAACACATGCGTGCCAATTTAGTCAATCTCGGACGCCCGTAGTTGGACATACAAGCTGAAGAACGCACAGGTATTGTAGATTTGTGAAAAAATTATTGGTCACGAGTTCTTGTATTGAAATTGTCAAAAAAATTGATAAAACAATATTTATAAATGGAGCTTTGAATATTATTGTCACTGATTGAAATCCCATGGGGATGATATACATAAGAATCAAAATTAAAAATCTGTCATATTACATTTTAATCCTTAGAGAATGTTATTAAATAAGTTTAAAAAAGAAATAAAGAATTTTATGAAGTAACGTTTTTAAAAAAGAAATAAATAATGTTATTAAATAACGTTTTTAAAATAAAATATATATTATTTGAAAACTGTATAAACTGTCATAAATTAGAAGTTAATTAGTAATCTGGAGGAGGTAAAGCTCAGGGTGTTTTTGAGTAACAGGTTACATGAGGGTGATCATGAAACAGGTGACTCCAATTTAATAGCATAAGAAGGGCAATGAAAAAGAGGGATGTGGAAGGTAAAGAAGGTATCCAAGGGTTGACTAGGTTCCTCGGCCTACCCGGTGTTTCACCTAAAGGAATGCAGGGAAAACCCTACAAAACTTGCAGCCGGCATGTCGGGCTGTTCACGTCCATCCGATGACGGGAGATGTTTGCTGTTGGCTTGTAGCATTCCCTTCTCAGTTTCTGCTACAATTTTATGAGGCAGCAGGCCAACTGATCTAATTGAATCAGCGGGCAATCCATACCGTATCCCCAAGGTCTTCGACCCCAGTACATACACCTCCTAAAATAGATGAAGGTACCTCGGCTTGAAAAAAAAACAGAGATAGTACGACACAGTCAGAGAGCCCGGCATTCAATCTGGGGAGAAATACCAGCGAGAGGAAACTCCCACAGGTATCTCACTATTAAAATTCGGGGAATTTTTTTGTAGGTTAACAGGCTGCACGAGGGTGATCCTGAAACAAGCTACTCTCCTTTAATAGCATAGGAAGGGAATTGAAAAGGGGGGATGCGGAAGGTAGAGCAAGGTAGCCAAGGGTTAACTAGGGGCCCCGGGCTATAGTTTAAGGAACCTACCCGGTGTTTCATCTAAATAGATGCACGGAAAACCCTTGAAAACCTGCATCAGATAGGTCAGGTTTTGGGTACTATTCTCACGGTCTTCCGAATGACGGGAGACGAATTTGCTGTGGGGTCGCAGCATTCCCTTCTCCGTGTTTCAAACAGTTGCAGGAGGCAGTTGGTCTACTGATCCAATGGGATAAGCGGACAGCTCTTGCCATATGCCCAAGGTCTTCGATCCCAGTACATATACCTCCTAAAATAGGTGAAGGTGTCGCGGCATGTGAAAACTTTGATAAAAAAACAGAGAAGAGCGTGAGGCATTCCCGACATAATCAGGTGAGCCCCGCAGTCACTCAGGGGTGAAGCACCTGAGAGAAAACTTACGCAGTGCCTGATTTTTTACAATAATAATTCCCAGTTTCATCTGTATGTATACTTCGAAATTTGGACGAGATCTTGTGGTATCGCAGCTTTTACTCCACCCTTTATAAATCATCAATCAAACAGCTTAAACGCTGTGTTCTTAATTTTTATCTAATCTGCGGTAAATCTGATTAATCTTAACAGGAGGAACGATTCTGCCACAATATTAGCAACCGTTTAAATTACGACGTGTTTTGCGTAACGACGGCGCCAGGGACCCCGGAAATTCCGTGGGCTCAGGTGCGTTGCGTCACTCATCTGTGGTGGGCCATACGTTGGCTTTTTATGGCTCTTAAGTAGTTGTGGCTGTCATTCTTGAGAGGTCCGCGTTACGCGAGGATGACCATTAAGCCTAGCGCGAGAGGCTTTCACATTTGTCAGCCACCATAAACGCCTCATTGGCAGACGCGCCGTGGTATTTTCGTGTTATTTCAGTGGTGGTTTTTATATTTTTAATAGATTCTGGATTTTCTTCTTCATAAAAGGAAACTTGTTTTCTCGATGTTTTTCTGAAGTGGGCGGAATTCCTAGTATAGTCAGACCGACTTCATAATACTTTCAAACATGCATAGTTAAATTAATAATCTAATTAACTATTAATGGGCAACTCTGAAATAGGCTAACATATTCTGCCGTCCAAAGGAGAAAACCAGTAAGTCTAAAAAATGGTTTTGAGATATCAAGGAACAATTTTTTTTGAGCTTCGAAATTCACATAAACTCCTTATCTCTTTGAAAATGTTTTTTTCTGTAACAAGAAATATGATTCTGACTTTATAAATTAATTATAATACATTTATCCGTGAAATATTTTAAAATTCGAAAATTTTTACTTGCTGCCTTTCTACTTTGGACGACAGTATTGTAGTATAAAAGTGTCACGTTTTAACAGTCAGAATAATTAAAAACAATTAATTTCTCTAAACTGAGAAAGTCCAGTGGTGTCGGTAAATATGATATTCCGTAAGACAAAAATTAAATAATTATTCCCTACAATGAAATACTTGAAATTAGTTTTTGGATCACGAGTACTACTACAAGGCTCTTTTTTGTAATGGTGAATGTTTTTATAAAATCGGAGACCAGTTTTTTCGGATATTTAAAAATTCCACAGACTTTATCGAAGGGGTGGAGGGGGGGGCTAGTGAGGCGGATCTTATTTGAAGAGCTTCTACCTTTACTAATATAGATTATTCCTAAAGATGAACAGTTTCCATTCGTCTTCTTCATCAGTTTTGTCTTAGAACGCTCAAGGTATGAACAATCAATCGAAAAACAATTTACGTCAATGCTAGACGTTTTATATAAGAAAAAACAGACATCCCACCCTTTTCAATTTCCCTTCTTCCACATCATCCCGTTTCAATTCCTTCCTATGCTATTAAAAGGGGAATTGTCTGTTTTAGGAGCACCCTCATGTAGCATCTTACCCAAAAACAAGACTTACTCAACACGAGATTTAATTTGAACAATGGCGTTACAAATTTTACGTTACCCCCCTCTCAAAAAAAGAAAAGAAATCTCAATGGGATACCCGAAATAGAGGATAACTGTGAGAACTTATTCTCGCACGTTCTTCTTTATAGAATGACAACGGAGCTTAACTTCCGTGATACCTCGTTCTATCTAATTCCATGCCGATGTACCTTCATCTCTTTTAGAAGACGTATGTAATGGGGTCGAAGACCTTGAACATACGATAAGAGTTTCCCGCAGATACCATTGGGTTAGTTGACCAACTGCCAACTAAAAATGACGGAGAAACGGAGAAGGGAATGCTGCGACTCCACAGCAAACTCATCTCACGTCATACGGGTATAGAATAGTACTCAATAGCCCGACCTACTTGATGCAGGTCTTATAGGTGTTTCCTACATTTCTTTTAAGTGAATCACCGGGTAGGGTCCTTAAAGTATAGCGCGAGGGCCCTAGTCAACCCTTGGCTACCTTGCTCCACCTTCCTTTTCAATTCCCCTCCTATGATATTAAAGGGGATTCGCCTGTTTCAGGATCACCCTCATGGAGCCTATTACCCAAAAAACAAGACCTACTCAACACGAGATTTTATTTGAGCAATAGCGTTACAAATTTTACGTAATTTATTAACATGTCTTATTTGTTCTATTTTGTACCATTAAAACCAGAACAATGGGCTGCGTAGTCCACAGGGCCATTTTCTAAATGTACAAGAAGCGTGAAATGTTGCATTCGATTAATGAAGTATAGGTGCCTCATAAAATCAAACTTTCAGTAGATTCACGAAACTTTTATGCAGAAACCGCCCAGTATGAAAAACTCTCAAGTATACCATCACATTATTAGCTTTGTTTCATATTGTTTCTCTGTGGAGGGACGATGGGAGCTTACCTTCCAGGATGTCTCATTTTATCTTTGTTTTCATGGTACACAAGCCGAGAAACATCAGTTTTGAGAACGTCGCAGACCTTTGTCATACGGTAAGAACTGTCTGCTGATCATATTGGATCTTAATAATCCTGCCGCGTCACGGAAAAAGGAATGCTATGACCCCACAATAAACTGTTTCCAGTCATTTGAAAGGACCTCAGACAAGTATCCATGATTTTCTAATGTATCTAGGGTTTTTTCTGCATTTATTAAAGGTGAATACTGGGTAGGATCCTTAAACTACAGCTCAGAGACCCTAGTTAACCCTTGGCTCCCTTATTCTCCCTTCCGCAGCCCCACCCCTTCATAATATCTTTTCTATGCTATTAAAAGGGAGTTGGATCACACTAATGTATCTCGTCACCCCCAAAAAGTGGACTAATGGCTAACGTAAATTTGAAGTAATCCGCTGGTAATATTTATCAAGAACATTGACGATTTGTAGAGAGTGAGAAGTTAGGTTAATATGTGAAACGGGGAAGAATAGCAGGTTAAACGAAAGAGTTTCAGAAAATGAGTTTTCAGCAAAAAGGAAAGTGTGACACACTAGTATTTCGAATAGTCTCTTCCCTCTCAGCTACTTTATTTCATCAAAATTGATTTTCAATTATATTTACCACACTTTTAATGATGAGAAAATGGTTCATGTAAACTCTGAAAGATTGTTATATTGACTTATAGATCACATTTGCATTCACTCACAATTGGTATATATAATCTATTATACGTGATATTTGCCTTTAGAGTGGATGACACAGATCTTCAAAGTTATTTATTATAGAATTTTTAATTTTAATATTTAATATCTTTCAAATGTAATATTATTCAGTCTTTCAACTTATTGGCCATTCTGAGCTCCATATAGCGGGATGTTATCAATTTATAATCCCAAATTCTCTGTTGACTTCCACAAAACACGCAATGAATAATACATTATAAATGAAAATCGTTTGCCACTGTAAGGCGAGAATTTTGTGTTTCTCTTGCGAATCCCAACTGGTGAACTTTGTGTGTAATGCCCGGTTTGTGTTTCCTAATTGGGAAGCTCCAAGCGCGGAAACAGAGATTAAGGCAGTTGAGGATTCGTAAACGAAGTGGATTCGCCTTACAGAAACTTTTTATCTTCAGGCAAGTTAGTACACATCCTTGTTAGAGGATCACCTGCCACGACTGGATAAAGTTGTCCAGGTAGTCAAATACGATTTCAAATAGGAAATAAATTGCTTTGATTTATTATGCATTGTAGTTATAACAATCTTAAGTACGAGTATTATAGTTTAAATTACTGTAAGTTCTCTTAGCTGACAATTTTTTCACCGTCAATATTGTTACTTTGTTCTCATATGTAACAAGGTTTCAAATTTTTAATAAATACTTCTTCACTGAAGTTTAATTAATAACGACCTCAAAAGTATGTGTAACCATTCTTCATTTATAAAAAATAATATATCTCCAAATTCCATTTATTATGGTATAAAAACTTTAAAATAGAAACAAATTATTTTAAGAGAAGCATGAAACGGCATTACTGTCACAAAATTATTTTCGTTGTTAAAAACTGATATTTGTAATAATTGTTTTACTTTACCATAAAAATAACGCATTGTTAACGTTTTGCGATTTACAGTGTGAAGTGAATATGCAGGATTATAATGGATATTATAAAGGAAATCAGTACATATCGACTCAACGTACTACTACGTTCTTAAAAATACTTTTTGTGGAGGACATACGAGGAAAACCTCAGAAAAATTATAACGAAGCGATTCGACGTTGCTTGTTTCGATTTTTTCAACAAGCCATATAAAACAATAAAATGAAACGTTATCATTTCACGATACAGAATTTTTAATTTTAATATTTAATATCTTTCAAATGTAATATTATTCAGTCTTTCAACTTATTGGCCATTCTGAGCTCCATATAGCGGGATGTTATCAATTTATAATCCCAAATTCTCTGTTGACTTCCACAAAACACGCAATGAATAATACATTATAAATGAAAATCGTTTGCTACTGTAAGGCGAGAATTGATTAATTTAAATAAATTTTTTCAGAATATGCCGCTATGAATTCCTTTATATAAACGGGAAAGAAAATAATGATCCTGCCAATGGCTATTGGCGTATTCCTCATAACTAGGCACTTCGAAAATTTTCTCATTCATGCAAGTGTAGTGAGACAAATATATTTTGGAGAGCATCCGTCTTCAGGACAAAAGAATTCTGTTTGTCGGCCGAGTATAGGCTTAATATTTTTTAATATATATATACATCAGATGTTACTTCTTGCAATAAAAAAATTATAACGAGAAATTATTGCTTTTACTATTAAGTAATATTGTTGTAAAAAATGAAATTTTTAAATCTTAAGATAAGGAAGGCTTCTTATAATAAAAAAGGCCAATATGGTTTAAATTATTTTAAATAATATTTCTACTGCTACCATAAATTTTTTCTTATTAAAGAAATTTTATTAATTATGCTAGTAATTTTGGGTGCAAATTGGATAATAAATGTTAAAAAACTAATAAATTACACATCTTTTGGAAATTAATACATTATTCTAATGATATACTTATAAAGAACAAGTAGATGACGACGTTAATGATGTATTGAACTACTAACAGCCTTAAAAATATTTTTGATTAGCTTATTTGATTAAATAAATATTTTACTTTAAAATTACATAATGAGTGCCGTGAAATTTCATTAAACTCGTTTCTTTTTTTTTCAGATTATGAACTTCTCATCGCCTGGTTTATACCTCTTTGTGATCGTCTGCTGTATTTCCCTTATATCTACTTCTAATGCATCTTTACTTGATGATGAACAATTTCTAGTTAGTGCGCCAACGGCTGAAAATTTTGGGAAGCGTATAAGAACAGATGCAATTCGAAAGCGAAAGAGGGTCAACGATTCTCCAGATAATTTCGATGAAACAGATCCCAGATACTCAAAACTAGCTCCTTCAGCGTACTTGCCGCCTACAGAAGAGTTAAATCCTTTCTCAACTGTCCAGGATCCACAGTTAACATATCCAAGTGAACCTCAAGCGTCATCAATAGACGCGCAAGCAGCGGAAGCACCTGCATTAAGAGTGGTACCAAGTCCTGGCGGGACTGAAAATGCTAAAGATGATCAATGTGCACATTCGTTTCACTCGTTCCTCTGCAGAAAACCGGGGAATAGTGGAAACAGAAGGCTTAAAGTGAAACAGCCGGTGGCACCTGAAGCAAGTTTTCCTCGACCAACTAAGGTGAAACCCCCTCCGCTTCCTAAAATTGCTATCACTACAACTAGCCAGAGACCTGCACTTGAAGAATCCAATGCTGAGTTTGGAGCCACATTTATTCAACCAGCCCGTGTGAATCCTCCAGCCAACACTCCAAACTGCTCGTCGAGTATTCACGTAAACCAACCTCAAATTCCTTTAACATATTTTTCTACAACTTTTCCTCCTCGCGCAAGCTCTAAACCAAAACAAAAAAATATATTTAAGGTCAACGAAAACAATGACAGACCATACACGACAAGACAGACAACACGAAAACCAATTTATGCTGACGCAACGTTTCAACAACCGTCGCGCTTACCTCCTCCTCCCCTCGATCACAAAAATTGTACGTCGAAAGACCATTCTGTGCTGTTTAAACCTGCTCCTACAATTATTACGCCTCAGTTGCGATTACAACATCAAAATTGTTCTACACATAATTCTGAAAACGTTGACGTCCAAGCTACATTCTTAAATTCAGCAAGAGTTCCACCACCTGAAGAGAAAACGCCAATCATTCCTCAACCCGATACAATACCATCTAAACAGCTTGCTCCTAAAGAACAAGAAAGCCGTGACCACCCGTTTCACAGCGTTCTCTGTAAGACAGGAAACAGTAAAGATCGTGTATTTCCAATAAGAAAAACCGAGCCAGGTACATTAGCTGGTGACAGCTCATTTGTGGACTCCTCGATAGTTTTACCTCCCTCCACGACTCAGAAGCCGAAGCCCACTATAACGACTACTTCACGCGTGCCTACAACTGAGAAACTGATAGAGCCTCAGGCAGCTCAAAACCCAACTTCCGTAATTGCAATTCCTCCTGTAGCCTCAAACCATAATCATGACCACCACGGTAGAGACATATGCAGTGACCCATTCCACAGTTTCCTCTGCCAGACAGTAGATCCAAGAAACAGGCGACGAAAGTATGGAAAATCTCCTACTAATGCTCGACCTACCTTGGAAGAAGCTAATCCGAGAGGTGATAACACTTTTGTATATTCGGAACGAGTTCCTCCTCCTTCAGCCTCAACTGAGCCACCTACTACACAGAGAACTAAACCTTATATCCAACCTCAATTTTTAGTAACTACAACTTATTCCCCTCCATTTGTTTCAAGAGCAAAAGTCAACACTCCTTCCATATTTGATATCATACCTAAAACTGTATATCAGACTACACATAAGCAGCCTTGCGATCATCCAACTACTCCATTTCCCGATGGTTCTCTATCACTTCCGTCACAGCGTAAAGAAACTAATCCAACAGGTGATAATACATTTGTATATTCGGAACGAGTTCCTCCTCCTTCAGCCTCAACTGAGCCACCTACTACACAGAGAACTAAACCTTATATCCAACCTCACTTTTTTGTAACCACAACGTATTCTCCTCCAATTGTTCCAAGAGCAAAATTCAACACTCCTTCCATATTAGATATCATACCTAAAACTGTATATCAGACTACACATAAGCAGCCTTGCGATAATCCAACTACCCCATTTCCTGATGGTTCTCTATCACTTCCGTCACAGCGTAAGAACTTCATTGCAGACTCCAGTTCTCAGTTTCAAAACAAATTACCGATACAAAATAAAATTGCAGTACCACCACCGACAACGTCTACTACTACTACGACAACAACGACACTTCGGCCAGCAATTCGATTCACAACACCAGCGTTTATTTTGCATCCTGACGGAAGCATTTGCAGAAACCCAAACGAACACTTACCCGAGGATTCTAAGACACTGGATCCAGCTGCATCTTTCATAAGTTCCGAAAATATTTTGCCCGCAAGATCTGATTCTTTACATTTTTCAACTACTACAGTTAGGACAACAACCAGAGTATCACCTACTACGAAACAAAGGGAAGTTGAGCCTCAAGCTGCCCAAAACCCGGAAACGATCGTTAGACAAAATAATCCAGATCACGATCATGAACACCACCATCATCACCATGAAGGTGACATTTGCAAGGATCCCTTCCACAGCTTTCTTTGCGAGCCAATAAAACCTAGACGTCGTTTCGATGGCCAGCCGCAAAGTTCCGCTCCAAGACCGTCTTTAAGGGGTGAGAGTAGCCTTACCCAATCAGTAAAATTGCCACCACCAGTATCTGTTGTTAACAGTAGAAATGCTCCTACTTCGATTAATGACCAAATAGATTTTTCAATACCTTCAAGAAATTCTCAAAGGTTACCACAAAATCCCCCAACTTCGCGGGAAGCGTTTGAACCGACGAACACACAAAACGTCATTTTATTTAAAGATATTCCAAATACGTTCCCTTCACAGAGAAATGAAGGAAACGTCCAAAAAAATTCAAATCCTGACAGCCTTAGCCCTAAACAATCGGATATTGCCCCTGCAGGATCTAGCACCAACCAACTTTTCGGTAGTACTGGCTATACTTATCCAAGGCCACAAAACGAGCTCAATTATCCCAAAAGAAATCCAGTATCCAGTCTTCGAAGGCTATCAAGGAATCCTGTAGAACTGCAAAGTGAAGATATTGGAAGCAACGTTTTCGATTCTACCACACAGGTGATCGGAAAACATGAGGATACGTTTAGAGCAACCAATAGCGATCCAATATACCCTTTCTCCACCAACAAAGATGCTGTGAAAAAGGAATCTAGGCTCAACAGTGAAAAACCCGTGAGGTGGTCGTGGAGCCCCACTGCTTCTGCGTCATCGTAATGAACGTCATTAATCTTACATGTTCAAGATCATTACCTTTACCACATTCATTATTAACTACGATATGATAAAATCATTATTATCACTAATTTCATCACAAACTTTAATTTTAAGATTGGAGTGTTGCATTAATTTTTCGAGTTACAAGTGCTAGTTTTACTGAAATAAGGACACTTCAGAAGAAACTGTGTAGCAAGCCATGTGTGAAGTTTCATGTTGATAAATACGCATTTTATTAATTCTTAATAATTTAATATGAAGTATACGATTTCATAATGCCTGCCATTTATTTGTAAGATTGTTTAAAAATGTAAATATAAAGACACAAATAAATATGATAAATTTAAACTCATAATTCCTTAATATATATTTATGATTGGTAAGTATATTTACGATAATACGAGATAAGCATCAATACATCCTTAATTAAGATTGAAACATTTAATTGACTAACGTTTATTTTATAAAACTTCAGTGATTTTAAAATACTTCAGGGAAAATTATAATTCCTGCAATTATAATTGTCTTTTTAAAAAATATCGGAAAATAAATCTCATTAGACTTTTACTATTTACAAAAATTATGCAACGATTTTAAATTTGAAGTAGATGGAAGAATTTACTCTCAGGATGTAAAAGATATTTTACCTTGGAAATTTATTTCGTGAGATACTTTATTGGATTGTTCAAAGAGTTTACAGCCGGTGGAATACGACATCTTTTCGTGCAAGTCAGAACTGCTTCCAATCTAAAACACATGTTCCGTGTCTTTACAACAAGTACAACGGTTTTATTACTCTACAATATACTTTTATCAGCGCTTCACGTTTTCATATAATTCGTGTTTCTTCTGTCTTTCATTTGTTTCTCATTTTTATGTGTCTTAACAATACTAATGTTATTCGACTCGTTACTTAATTTTTTCCTCACCATGGAGGTCACCGAAGGGTAATAAAATTATGTATAAAATAATCTTCCTTGTAAACCTGGAAACTCGAATATTTCATTGAACGCGATAATTTATAAAATATTTAGTTTTTCAAATTATTTGACTTGTTCTATTTCCAAGAGTGAGAAAATTCTACCTTTCAGTTATTTTAAAGGTTCTACGTAATGCTTAATGTAATGTATATTAAAACTCTACATTGGCGTTATCTGAAACGCTCTACTCCGAATGGTAATTCTGATCACGAAGCGATAAGTCATTTGATGAATTATTATTGCAATAAGTCATTTAATGAATTATTATTGCAAACCTTTAGCATATTTAGAAATTACTTGAGCGTTTATCACACGGTTTATTAACATTTAAAATATAAATCTTACCTCATTACACATGCATGTGTTACGTGTTACTTTTTATATATAAAAACAAACTATATTGACGTTTGCCTTATAAACTAACGAAGAAATGCACAAACTGAAGCGTACTCCGTATTGCAATGTAGATTTCCCTTTTCCACAGCGCCAATTTCGCAATGGACATGTGGACTAGCTGGAGTGAAGAAGGGGAGAATAATAGAAAACAGGTGGATGGAGGCGTATTACAGTAAAAGTTGAGAAACAGTTATTTACATCTTAAGAAGTTAACAGTTAAAAAGTAAAATAGCCGTAGTAGAGCATAAAATTTGTGACTAACTAAAATTACACATCTTAACGTCTTTGCACTATCTGATTTTACTTCGATTATCGGACTCGTGACAGAATCAAAGCTTACAGAAAATCAGCGCAGTGTAAATTTAATTTCAATTTCTCCCCTCCCCCGCCGTCTTATATACATTTTAGGTATTGGTTATTTGAGTCTCTAAGCAAGTAATTGTTGTTTACTTATTTAACATAGCACAATTTCTCCCTTCCCCCGCCGTCTTATATATATTTTAGATATTGGTTATTTGAGTCGCTAAGGAAGTAATTGTTGTTTACTTATTTAACATAGCACAATTTCTACCCTCCCCCGCCGTCTTATATATACATTTAGGTATTGGTTATTAGAGTCGCTAAACAAGTAATTCATTGATTACAGTTGTTTACTTATTTAACATAACACAATTTCTCCCCTACCCCGCCGTCTTATATACATTTAGGTATTGGTTATTTGAGTCGCTGAGCGACTAATTCATTGATTACCGTTGTTTAAGTATTTAACATAGTAGTATTTAGTGAAAATTATTCATTATAAAGGCAATACTTTGCATTGAACTGCAGTTCTAAAAGAATTAAAATATCTGTAAAGTGTGCAAATATGGGGGGAGGGAGAGAGAGAGAAAGATAGAGAGAGATGGAATCCAAGAGGGTTACTGTACGTCACAATGGTATAAAATTACAAAAAATCAATGTTGTATTATTGGAGCCAAATCAATTCTTAAAGCGAAAATAGCAGTCGTAAACGTGACAAAGACATTATGTTTGATTTTCCGTTGAGGCGGCGGTGTTTGCTGTTCCAAACTGGCTCGCGACGCTTATTTGCACAGCTTGGATTTAAGTGTGTGGTAATTTCGGCAAAGTACTGCATTGGTGGTGTAATTCGAAACTGTTATTACACAAGCTTCACGCATGACGGCACTTAGCAGACTGGAATGGAGGAACCGACATTCCTTGCAGTCCGACACGAATGGGGCATTACTCTGAGGACAACGGTGACCCCGACGCTCAACACTTCCAGTCGCAAATTATGGGCCCTTGGTCCGTGGCACATGCTCGGAGAACAGGCGCGCACGTGTTACGTGTTGCCTCACAGTTCGCAGGTCCATCACTCATTCGGCGCTATTTCTTATGCGAAACTCGTTTTACTTAAAACAAAGGAAATTATCATTGCCTGCAAATTTTTCCTTCTCGAAATGTAATGTAACGCATTTAATAGTAATGACTTCAGGTTAAATGACACGTTTGCCTGAGGAAATAATTTGATAAGCATGTTGTTATCGTGATATTTAGTCCTAAGACTGGTTTGATGCAATCCTCCATGCTAACCTACCTTCCTAAATCTTTTTATTTTCGCATTATTATCACATCTTACATATCCCTCATATTCTTAGCGTATTCCATCCTTGTCCTCCCTCTTCTGTTCTTATCCCACACACGTCCCACTAATACAATATTACAAGACCCTCTTGTCTCAAAACGGGCCCATTAATCTATCCCTTCTCTTGGTCACCATTCTCCATATTGTTCGCTCTTCCCCAATTCTGTTTATAACTTCCTCGTTAGTTACTCTATCCACCCATCTAACTTTCAGCATTTTCCTATAGCACCACAATTCATAGCCTTCCGCTCTTTTCATTTCTTTTCTGAAACTCCTACCGTCCACGTTTCGCACCCGTATAACGACGCAATATTCCATACGAATTTTTTAAGTGTTGATTTTCTAATATCGACACGTACGTTACCCGTAAGTAAATTCTTTATGTTTACTTTACTTCTACCATCATAAGTATGCCCAAGTAGCTGAATTCTTTAACTTCCTTCAAAATATTCCTTCCCAATGTAACACAGTTTGCTATTCCACTGTTTCCTATACTATACTTCATTAACTTAGTTTTCCCTCCATTAGTCCTCATATTGAAGTCTTTCTCCAGGACCATGTTCATGCTATTTATTATTTATTATGGTATATATATATATAGGTAGGCAATCGTGGGAAAAATAAGATCTTTCTTCATAATTGACACATTGTAAATAGAATTTGTTGATTTATTACTAAGAATATTTTACTCATATTTTATTTTTATAGAGCGCCAAGTAATTTTCTGGGTATTTAATTCTTTTTAGCCACTATTCATTTTCATCTACTCTAAAATTTTACCAATGGAATGTTAACCGAGCGCACATAAAGAACTAAAACTGTGATGTGATAAAACGTTAACAAACTGTCAGATTTAAGAGACAAATAAATGAACTTTATACGTTTTTCAATATAGCCATAGATATTTTTAACTTTATCTTAAGTCGCTTAAACGATAAGGACTTTAGCGACGATATATTTACAATACATAAATTAAATATTATAAAACACATTTAGTAGTTTATTAATTTAATGAACTTTACAATGTAATTCCGGTACGTTGTTGAAACAGTAAGTTTTCTGAGATCTTCTTTATCCATGACATCTTCTCTGTGTTGGTCGTAGCCTACTTATTTCAGTCTTGTATTAAAAGGTCCTCTGCTAGTTACAAATTACATGCGTCGCATATGGATATGTGTTATCTTTGTATGTCCGGTTTTAGTTCTTGTGACAATTATCTAATCCCTTCTGTTCAATTTGTTTTGATTTTTAAGGAGTAGAAGTCATTCATATGTAGTTTACCTGCTTTTAGTTCTTTCCATCTAATATTCCACTTTTCCAACATCTCCTTACCTTTTTTGGTCCATATGTTTTGTTACTACTAAGAACCGTATTTTTTATGCATGTTACCTGTGAAGATTCACAATCCTGTTCAACCTCAATATCGTGTTTTTGTAAGCTTCTTTTACTTATTTGGATCTTTATTTTAGCATATAGTGCAAGCAATAGACTGGATTCACTACTCATAATTCTGAACGTTTGTGATATATTGTTTATGGTTATAGAATATTAGTGCTTTAACTGCATATTTGTGATTAAGGTCTCTCGTCTCTGTTATACAGACGTTTCTTGTGATTCAATAAGTATACTGCCAGTTGGGGCAGTGTGAAGCAGCAAGTACCGATATTTATTGATTGGTTGTGTTTCACGTGAAGCTTCTTCAGTATTTTTCTTCTAGATGTGGACTACAACATACACTCCCAATATATTTTAGAACGAATTAAAGCTATGTATGTTATCAGTAATATTTCCTTATCTGCTTCGCAGTTGTTTTCAAGAAAGCATTCTGTAATTAAGTAATTAATATGGCTTTCATATTATGGCTTTGTATCGCAGTAAATTCCATGTATCTTAACTCGGTTTACATTTGGTAGTCTTTTCCCTCCTAGTTTTAATAGTAGAGGAATGGGATACCTCATTTTGGAGAACAGTGTACATTCTGTTTTCTGCCTTTGAAAACTTAAATCCAGTTTTCTCTGACCACGTGTATAACTGGTGGTCTGTGTGATATCTTTGGTATCGGATATGTTTCTCCCTTTACACGCGGCGTGATGTCTTCTGCGAATTTCCGAACTATCACTGGAGGCAAAAGGTTTTCGTCTTCGTCGTTTCTGGCTAGTAAGAAAAATGTAACACTCAATATTGACCCTTGTGGAAAATCATTTTCTAGTTGTGTCTTCTTGAACTGTCAAAATTCTGCTGTGGATTCCCTGAACACATCTACGCAATATATTGTTTCCGATGTGAATATCTTGTGTAAAAACGTTAACAACTGAATCAATGACCCATAAATCAACCAAGGTTTTATAAATCCCTCTTATGAAACATACGCAGCAACTTGCTGCATCAACGATAAAAAATCATAAAGTTGCATTTATAATTAAATATTATAATTTGAAAAATAATAGCCCATTTTAACATTTTTAAGATTGAACTTTTTAAACAAAACAGCCTCAAATAAATTTAAAATTAAAAGAAAGAACTACTTCATTCATTATATTTTCAAGTTTTACAGGAAAGAATCAATTACTATTGCAATCTAATAACAAACCCTCCAATTCGGTTAAATCATCCGAAGAACTGTCAACCAACTTTAGTTTTAATTTGTAATATATATATATATATATATATATGTGTGTGTGTGTGATATATATATATATATATATATATATATATATATATATATATATAGTAGGAAAATCTACTAAATAAATGGGGAACTATTTACTTCGATTAGTTTATAGACAATTAAAAATTAATTATTTCATATTTATGCACACAAAAGAAATCAAAAGAAAATATATACAAAGAAAATGATTTAAGTTACAGAAAATATTCATTACTGCTCTAAAGTGAGATTATTTCCCCCAGTTACCGCTTCAGTATGGAAACTAGAAAGGAATTTTCCTCAAAAACGTTATTTATTAAACTTATCGTCGCAAAACTCCCAGGTAACAACTTCTGACGGCTCATAAGAATAGGATTTATGCCACTGGGTTGGAAGCAAAGCCCAGTTCATTTCGCCACGTGATGTTCATGTGCTTCTCTCTCCGTTCTTCAACGATCCTTCCTCCATCAATTCTCAACAAAAACTGTCCCCCTGTCTCTTCTCAAAAGTATTGTCTTGATATTCTCCCCTCTCCCTTTTCTTACAGTTCAACTAATTGGTGGAAAACTGTTCTTAGCATCACCATCCCAATCTGTTATCAGGATCCTCATCGGTTCAACTTTTCCCTCCCTGGATAGATACTTGCCTTTCCCGTAAATTATTTACCTGTGGACTATTCTTAGCTGGAAGCTTTTCCTGATATTCCTTGTCTAAGCCTTGCGTTGCCTTTAACAGACGAATATTTAACTCTAAAATTTACGTTAAATGTAAATTAACATAATAAATAATCTAATAATTAAATAAACTGGGAAGAGCGCTACAGGACTAATCAATCAGTAAAGTAATCCGAACAATTTTGTAGAATGAAAATATAGCATCATAAATATTTATACTTCGTAATTGATAATTTAAATGCGGTCAAAGATTACAGTTAAAGTAAGTTTCTTTAATTAACTTACTTAAACTCGAACCTTGTGGTCTTTGTCGACTGTAAGGTTAATGAACATTAAACATTTCACATATTACTCGATACCTAAGAGGGCTGCACAATACACTTATTCCAAAAAAAACACCTCTCTGAACATGTTTAAATATTCCAAACCAACTTTCAAACCGGAGAGCGAAGATTTTATGTAACTAGTTACCATTATCGAGATTCTGGAAAGTAAACACATAGGCAAATGTGGGCCTATTAGGATCCAAAGTTGCGTGCGACTGGGGATAATCGACAATTTAATGCTTCGAGCACGTAGCAGCAGGTATGTAGCAAGAGTTCCTCTCCAACAAATTGAAAGACTAAAAATAATATAAGTTGCTTAAGTCACTATTTAACCCAAAAGTCATAAATCTCTCCATGTTTCAACTTTGCAAATTTACGAAATGGCAATTCAATTGGTATTCAATTACTAGACCTTCCGACTTTGTGTTATGGGAAATACTGAAATACGAGGCCCGTTATTTGTGTGGTTGGTTATATGATATTCAAGGCATAGTGTATTACGAAACAAAAATTAAAGTTTCAGTGTAATATGATACGAATGTATATGAGAATATGCGCTTGTAATTAGGCTAAAATTTTATCTTCATTATTGCTCATTGTTGAAAATTGTGATTTCGCAATAAAAGTCCCGCTTTATATCGTTGCTGTTCTTACTTTAAAAAACGTTCGATCAAGTCTTTACAAATACTATAACATTTATGTCGCCTTTCTCTGACCAAAGATGGCATTCTTTCAAATGCAACGACCTGAGCATGTCGGAGTGTTGTCTGAACCATCACAGGTTCATATCCGCGAATAGACTGAAAATATGCGCTTACATTTCGTCAAAACAATACTTAGAATTCTTGTGATTTGGTAGACCGCACATCAGACTGGTATTGGACGGAGTAAGCTAATATTTTACCCGATGTTACACACTGCATTTGATAAGAGCAACGTTTAATTCAGCACACAAGTAAAAAAAAGCAAATTAAGTAACCTCCGTTAATTGAAGATAATCATTAGCTTTTGTAAGATAAAAAAAACTACTTGCACTTACATCAATATTGTAAATAACCAGTTTGAGCAACATAAAATTTTCCTAACATAAACTTGATGCACTCAGATACTATTATATATTTTTTATATATGATTTAAGTAAAGATATGCATTAGCTGCGATAACCTAGTCGTAATAAAACATAACTGATACGAACCGATTTCTCGAAATTGTAAAAAACATCTCATGCAAGACTTATTTAAAATATTTTCATGTACGAATGAAGTATACAGTAATTAATATTTCCGATAAATTAAGATAAAAGTTAAATTGAACGTTATTATTACAAAAGTACAAATTTGGAATCAGTGAAATTATGCATTCCGTAATTAATTATGAATTTGAAATTTTCTAAAGCAGGAGAAAAGAGTTGTCTGAAAAATTGCTTGTCCTTATTTGACTTTAACAGGAGAAACTAGTTTTTAAGCTGAAGCCATTTATATGTAATAAATGTTGAAAAGTTCTTGGCTTTTACGAGGTTTATTACCCGTAAAACTTTCTACGTTCCCCAACCGGAGATATAATGTTTATTTAATTTCTGATGTTATTCATCTAGCCTGAAGTAAACTTCAAAGTGTCTAGACCAAGTGAAACTTATACTGAGTAGAACTCATTCGTCCAAATTTGATCACATTATGAAGAATTAAATTACATTCTCACAGTGAAATGATATTAAACGTAAAAGGAAAATATTATTAGTCAATTAATTAATAAGAAAAAAAAAGAAAAAGTAGCGTTACTACAGTAACAAATTTTAAAGTGAAATATAGACCTTAATTTGACTTAATTTAATAAAATAAAATACAATAAACTAGCGAAAAGTCACATACAGAAATTTAATTTAAATAAAAGGCATTTTGTGCCCAACTTTAGGGATCTCTCCAGTTGTCTCTATAAACAAAATGATATATAATAAATATATATAGATATACAACTGTTTTCCGAAAAATAAAAATAAATTTTATAATTTGTTAAATGAGTTAAAACAGCCTCTTTGTCAGTTTTCATTTTATTAAATATTGACCTAAGTAACCCATTGTAATTTTCATTATAGTATACATTAAGAAGTCTCAAATTAGAGATGAAACGTAGTACAGTTCAATATTTAATAAAATGAAAACTGACAAAGAGGCTGTTTTAACTCATTTAATGTATATTAAATTGTCAGATAAACTATTTATTTGTATAATATGGTTTCTTACATAATATGCAACTAAGAAAAAATTAACTTCTACTAATTCATCAAGGGCTTAAATGACAGAATGAAGTGCATTCATTAAACAAACTTTTTTTAACACAAGTATTAAATTTAAAAGTTTCAAGAATGTAATTTTAAATCATTACTGGGTAGATTATTAAATTTATTTTTGAGTGTCTGTTGTTACATTTTTATAATTTCTAATATGAAGCATTTATCTCATCAATCGAGGATAATAATTGCTTTCTACATCTAAATATTTTACATTACTCCAGTCAATACTTTGATAATTGAAGGATATATGATGTTCTTTTTAAACAGATAATTTGTCTAAAGATGGTTTAAAATGTGAACAATGATGTTAAAGAGAATATGTATACTGATATTAATTGGTTACATCTGTTGACTTGATTACACGCTTCATGCGTGAGCGGCATAATACGGAGCCACCTAGCTGTTAATAGCTACTCGTGTGCTGTGATGATGTACCTCCATCTAACATCCAATCGATAACTTCCGTTAATTCAAACATTATTCTCCAGCAGTATTTAGAAGAAGTGAAACAAAGATAGTAATGTTATAAGATTTCAGCAAAATTTAATTTCTCTTTAATTTGAAATCAATTATTAATGCAAAGCCTCGCCAAATACAACGAGTGAAGCGTTCGACAAAAGTTCGTTGCTATAATTATTTACGATTACTGTAATAAATACAAATGCTATAGAAGATTAGCCATTGTAAAATATCCAATTAATTATGAAGCAAAATGGAAAACATTCGACGGACCCACTAATCGATACCGGTTTAACTGCTTTGCACGATAGAGCTCTAACCGTTCAGCAACACTATCCACTCGATTTCCTATTCTGTTAGAATATCTCTTCATCTCTTTTTAAATCTACTAACCTATTTATTTATACGTAAATCAAAACGATGGATTAGTACAGTGGATAGGACTCCTACGTACAAAGCACTGAATAGAGCGTAGATTCTCTGCTCCATCGAATTTTTTCCTTCTTACTTAATCATTATTAATTGTCGCCCACCTTTGAAGCAGAGCTAAAGGATAACAATTTACAATAGTAATATACATATAACAAGGAACAATACCAACGCATTTCGCGTAAATTAAATATTTCCGATATGTGTAGGACTCAGATCACGGTATAAATTATTTCTTTAAGCACTCTAATAGCATGTAGGGAGGGGTGTGTTATAATAAAATTTCAGGGTAATTTATTTTTCAAAAAACGTAACTAGGAAACATAAAAAAATTCGGATGGTACAGGAAAGCAATCAGATCTCTAAATACTCGGGTTAAACCCGCGGACGATAGTCTTCTTAGACTTTAAAGATTGGGAAGCTTGACAGCATACCTTGTTGGAACGTACCGTCGCCTCTCTGACAGCTTCTCCGTGGGACGCTCTCCTCGGCGTTGAAGGTTGACCCTCTTGAATGTCCGGGACCAAACGTCGGTTCTCTTCAGTCTCCTTTAAATTCAAAAAAAGAATTCTAATTGACACAGCCTCACCACCGTGTGCAGAAGCATTGAAAAGTTGGCCTTTTAAATCGATCTTCTAAACCACAAAACGCCATTGGTGAAGACAATCACGTGGTATTAATATATTTTCTTGGTTTCCTGGTTCTCGATTTCAATGCAATCATGGTTACTGAAATTCCACAACTCATATCCGTACGTGTCGAAATGCAATCCCAGGGTAGTGGCGGCACCAGGTCTCGACATACCGACGCCATGTCCACTTCCAAATCCTCGTTAGGTTTTATAATAATAATAATTCATGAAATATCAACTATCACGTTACAAAAAATATATTTATATTCTTAAAATTACTTATTTTTAAATCATTATGTATTTAATAATGCACATTAAAAAGATAAATGGGAAGTACTATTGGATTTAAAGAATACCCAAACTAAAAATTTGAATGCAGTGAACACCTAAAATATTTCATTCAAATGTTACTGGAATGATATGACAAAAATAATTTTCTACACAATCTCTATAACATTTTGTATGTATTAGTCAACTTTTAAAAAGTATTCATCACTGGTGTTTTGATAAAAGTAGCCGATATGAAGGTTTCTTCGACAAAATACCCATATGTACGACTTAATGTGCGTTATTCAGAATCATACAGAATTCTTTAAAATTACAGGTGTTGTGCAACATTCTATGATAACTGAACCCTCAAAATTGCAATGAATTTGAATTAATCTGAAAGTTTTTTCCAATTTTGGAATATTTTTTGATATGTTGAGAGATAATGAATAATCCAAGTAGGCAGTTACATTTACGAAAGTCGATAAGAAAATCTATGGTTTGGTTAGTTTCATTTACAGCATTTACCCTTTTGTGATGTCAAAAAAGTGGAGACGATATACATAATAAAATATTTATTTGCATAATGCTAAATTTTTTGGGAAATTCCGCAGTGTTTATATTGGTAGCTGGAACGTTGTAAATTTAAACAGCATTTATTTGCACAAAAATGAAATGCACTTCTGTAAAATGAATACATCACTATTGAATTAAAATCAAAATGGATCTGTAAAGCATTTTACTGTATGCAAATATAATTGGTCTTGGAATAATTGTACTAAAGTTCTAGAAAGAACTGAAATTTTATGAATCGTAATTTTAGAAACGTTTTGCTTTTCATATAACAGTTTTTATACATTGTTTCTCAGAATTATTATAAATTAATGATCTTCGAGGGGCTCTGTTTTGATTAAACCACGCTTTTAGAACAATCGCAAAAATCAAAAGGATTTTCTAAACGTCATACCATCATACACACTAGATCTTTATGCTTATACTGAAAAGCCTGCTTTATTATTCATAAGAATGATTAAATAACGCTTAAACGTTTAAATGTTTTGCGTTCCTATTTTTCTGTTAAGGGAATTTTAATTGAAATATATATATATATATATATATATATATATATATATATGTTTCTCGAAATAAATATGGCAGACCAAATTCCTTAGAAGATATACACTTTATAAATTTTCCCTTGTTCATTAAACACAAAAATTGTAAGATGCACGAAACAATAATTACTAACTTATATTACAAATACATATTTTTAATTTTTTTAAAAAAACATATAGTTTTCATGAATTTAAATAACTCAATTAAGGGATGGTGTTAATTCCTTTAATCTGATGATAATCGGCAAGTACAAAAAATTAAAGCTAAAAACTAATTAATTAAATTATGACGGTTTTCCGGTGCTATAATATACGGAGTATCATTTATTATAGGAGTTAATCTTAATTTTAAAAAAATATGAAATGCTGTAAGAAGATCAGACTTGAAGGCTAGGGATAGAGAAGGGATAATAGGCCACATTTTAAGACACGAGGGTCTTGTAAAATTAGCATTAGAGGGAATTGTGTAGGGTAAGAAAAGAAGAGGGAGGCAAATAATGGAATACGCTAAGCAGATTAGAGAAGGTGTGATTTGTGCTAGTTACAAGGAAATGAAAGTACTTGCGCAAGATACGTTAGCATGGAGGGTTGCATCAGACCAGTCTTGGGACTGAATACCACAACAACAACAAGGGCATTTATAAATATGTAATGGAATGTGTATTTTTGGACTAAATAAGTCTGGAGAGTAATCACGATTCAGACTAATCTTCAAGAACCAAAGTATTTACTCTCAGTAAAATCAGAAGAATAATTATAATAGTCTCGGACAATGTCTTTAATGTATTTATAACATTTACAGAAGCTTTAGACCTTGTGTCATATTCATCTTTAGCTTAAATAATCATACACATAGACTTTATACAAGGTTATTGGTCAACTAGTATTTACCCTTTGTGTAGACACAAGGATATAATTACTAACATCAGGGATGATATCAGAGACGTTGTAAATATAACCAATTTGACTTTAAATCCTAATTAACGGTACGTGAATTCCTACGTGACATGTACATTAAATGCAGTATAATCCATGCATATCCGGAAAAATTAAACTAAAAGCCCGTAGCCCCTGAAATAACTCAATGATGAACGTTTTAAATTAACTTGTAGCCTGGCGGTAATATTTGGGAGATTATTCCATTCTAGGAGAACAGAAACCAGTTCCGTGGTTTCTGAACCGTACAGAATGTTTCTACATAAGAGACAAAATCGAATTCGTTAGATAAAGGTAACAAATGAGCTGTGCAGTAACTTTTCCTCGCAAGTTAAACTGCAATTTGTCTTCGAGTGGTGTGAAAAGCTTCTTCATTTATTATCGTTAAGCAGATTATGTGTTTATCATTTAAGTTTCTTATTTCACTATGTTGCAACAGGCTTCTTCAAAGTAGCCCTTACAGTCCAGTTCCTTTTTGATTCTCTCATCTTTCACACGCAACAGTACCCATAATAAATTAGCACTCATTACAGTATAGTAGTAATATAAGAAATGCCTGTGGGAGTTTTCTGTCGCAGATATTTCTCTCCAGATTGATTGTGGGTTTCACCTTTGGGGTTTTTTCAAGTTTCTCACACGCCGAGGCACCTTCATCTAGTTTATATTAATTTTATGAACGATTGTGCCGAAAACCAAAATGATTTTTTATTTGAACTTGTAATTATATATGTGCTGATCTGCAAGTTAGTACTCGTGGTATGTGCTTGTAAAATAGGGATGAATAAAATGGTTAAAGATATATGCGCTTAGAGGCGGTAACGACAACGACCCTACATTATGGTGCATTATAAATATAATTTATAAATATTTCATTTGTAGCCAGCACAAAGCCAAGAGTTGGAACTTTCGGGACAAAGGGTGACGCTGGAAAATCCCGTAAAGGGACAAACACGTCTATTTTGGCCCCCTTTCTCAGAAAGGGCTAAGGAGGTGATATTGGGTTTAGCCATAGGCTGGCCAATAGGAGGATGGAAAAAGTAGTACCGTCGTCTCAGAGATTTTCAGAGACAGACACTTGTGGTAAAGACGGCGAGAGGGATGGTTCTGTTAGCGCCACACAACGAGTGGCGTCCGAGAGTTCCTGAATGTTCCGGCTTTTGTTGGCCACAAATGATCACGCGACCGCGGGTTCGTAACCGAAATCACCACGGTTATCCTTGGGAAAAGGAGTCTCATTTTTAGCTTTCAGAATTGGTAAATTTTAGGCCAGACGGATAAATATTACATATTTTATTTTGTTTTCTTTATAATAAATTTCTTTTTTTCTTTACGATATTTATTTCATTTATTTGCTGCGTCAAGAACCTACGCATGTGGCGCCCAAAATCCCTGACCACGTGGTATTCCGAAGCGTACCACAACATAATGCAATGGCGTCAGTCATGAAGACTTAAGAACAACTGTTGCGTATAAAGAACAAAAAATGTTACACAATTCAAAAATTAGTTTGTGTTCATTAGCTTCACTGCTGTATGCTCGGAGCTGTGACGTGCAGAGATAACTAGTCAACGATGTAGCCGTGGTGTGTTCCTCCACGATCATCTGTAGCTGTGATGAGGTAGAACGTGTGGTTTGCTGTAGTCGTCTCGTGCGCGCCGCCTTTGGTGGCATTCGTCTGGCTCCTACATATGGACTGGGGGCGAAGTCCTTGGGCATCCGGTAAGAGTTGTCCCCTGTTCCCATTGTATCAGTCGGCCAACAGCCTCCTAAAACTGGTGAAGACACGGAGAACGGAATGCTGCGACCCCACAGCAAACTCATCTCCCGTCATTCGGAAGGGCGTGAGAATAGTACCCAAATGCACAACGAAACCTGATGCATCTCTCAAACGATATGCACATATATACTTCATTAACAAGGAAATCATTATCCTGCTACTCTATTTACAAAACGCAAAACTACCGGCTATACAGGGTGTTTCAGAATTCCTATCACAGACATCACGTATAAAGTTATGAAAAACATCCCATGTCCTGATATATACTATTTAAATGCACAATAAGTTTGAAGGTCAAATAGATTTAAAAACTCCTGCTTCACAGTCATCCGATAATAGTTACGTCACTTTCAATGGAATTTGATGATATTTGGAGGTCTACGAGCTAAGTAAGCCAAGACGCACATCGCGATACGACAGGCGGACAAAGCAACCGCTACGCGAGAAGAAGATTCCGCCTTCACCCGACACAAAAACCCTCAACAATTGCGGTGAAACGCCATTATTATTATGTTGCAAGCTCATAGCAACTTTTGGAACCCGAAACCTGCCAACAGTACCAGTGAAAGTTCTCCACATTACAGGTTTTTGTTGTAACATACCACTTTTATGTGCAGAGAAGCTGGTTACGGTGTCGGAATCGACGTGACTTTGTTGCCAAGTCCACCGATACTAAAAAAAACTCTTCATTATAGATATTCTTCTATGCTACTATTATCTCCCAAAAATATTAACTACAATGGCACGAAATATTTGATAGATATATTTTGTAATCGTTAATTAAATATTTGAACATGTTTCATTAAAACAACTTTTATTATCCACAATAAATATCATTAAAAGTATTAAGGTCGACATTACAAATTGGTGAAGAGCTGAAGGGCGTGTTTAATAACCAAGATCGAGCATTTCAACCTTATTATCAATGTATTGTTGTGGTGGTATTCACTCCATAGACTAGTCTGATGCAATCCTTCATTCTAACATATCTTGCGCAAGCCTTTCATTTCCACATAAATATCACATCCCACAGCCTCCTTAATCTACTTAATGGATTACATCCCTGGCTTCCCTCTTATTTTCTTACCCCACACACTTCCCTCTAATGCTGATTTTACTAGGCCCTCATGTCTCAAAACGTGACCTCATGTCTCTTGATCAACGTCCTCCATATTGTTCTCTCTTCCCCCATTCTGCTTAGAATTTCCACGTTAGTAATAATATACACCAATCTGATTTTCCGCATTCTCCTATAACACCACATTTTCCTTTCTGCAACTCCTACCGTCAACGTTTAGAACCCTCAATGTAATGACAGTTATTCGCCATCCTGCTGTCAGAGTCACGACCTCACATCACATAGGTCTCTAGTCCGAATCCCGGCAATGGCATAGATGTTTGTAATCGTCATAGTCACGAAAACTGAGGTTAAGACTGAAGGAGAAACTCCACTGTGACTTAATCTAACTCTGGAATATCCTGAATTTATCGCTAGATGACGACAATCTTGCAGTCTTCCTGGTCTGTCAAGTCCCTTTACAAGAATGGTAGAGCCAATGAAGAATACGGTTGGCAGTAATTTATATAATCCAATTTTTTCCCGAAAAAAGTAGCTAATACAAATTGCATAATTAAAATGCTATCATTTCTAATTATAAACTTCATTACACAAATTTTTAAAAGAAATTATTATTTTTAAACAATTTGGTAATTTAATTCTTTTTATACTGAAGAAGGATTGAGATGAGTTTTCCTAAAAAGAATTATGTTAGATCCACGCGATAATTACAAAGAATGGGGTCACACGTTACGAACCTCGGATGCGTTGCGTGGCTACGCTGCTTTCAAGTGAAATGCAAGGTAGCCCCTGAAGAGATGTTGCAGACCCCAAAGGGGAAGAAGTACATGTGAAGCAGCAGTATTGCCATGTAGTCGCGTTCATCAGGGAATTCTTACATGGAATAACTAAATTCTTAAGAAGAGCGGTCAGAATAGGGGTCAAGGAAGTGACAAAAAGGGCAATCGATATGCAGGTGACTACTAAATATTCTGTTGAAAAATATTAATAGTTATCAATAATTATCGTAAACTGACGACAAATAATACACAAATTTTTATATATTATATATAATAGGTAGTGTTGTTCCGAAAGTTTCCTTAGAAATATGGAAAATACAATGGCCTTGAGTAACGCTTCTCACGAAACGCTCGGCCAACCACAGAAACACTCGATTTATCTTCGTCAAGGAAACCACGTTGCAGAAAGTACCCTATAAATCAGTTTTCCATAATAAGAATTACGTTATATTACTTAATGTTTTTTATTTACATTAAAGGGTTTGAAACAGTTACGTAATACTTCTCCTGCTTATGGTAAGTTATAGACTTTCATAAATTATAATAATATACATACTTAAAATAAGTTGTTAATACCGTAATGACGGTAACATATTGAAGAAGACGCATGGCTACTACATAAAGTACTTTTCGAGCCATGGAATAAAATATCAACAACTTGCTTCCATTAAACCTAGCAGTTTTAGTTCAATAGATTATACACCTATTTTAAATGGAGGATCCGGTAGAAAGAAGAAGACACATGGTTAAGGCAGCCGTTCCTTAGTTATATACCCAGAATTGCACAAATAAACTCCGATTTATAAAGAGTTCTAAGGTTCATCAAGAGATTACCGTTGAATGAAATACTATAGCGGGCTAACGTAACCAGCGGGCAGTCAGCTAGTATAGAAAATAATACGATTTTGTAGATAATTTTACCACGAAACGTTTCGCCTCGTGTAGTTTTATTTAATATATGAAATAATTTCATTAATAAGTATATACTATGATACACGGTTAAATGGATTTATGCTGTAAATACCAATAAAAAGTTTTAAAATTAAAACTAATAGAAAATAAATTAAACCTGTACTTCCGAAACAAATGTAAAAAAATAATGTCAAGTAAATGAATAATTGTAAACACACGCGATTATTCTCACAAATACTTTGCCCCAAGGTCATATTAAATAATTAGCACACTAGTATCAGAAAAAGGATAGAGGGCAAATACTGGTAAAATTTGCTAAAATAAATAAGAGGAGCAGAAAAGCAAGTTTGAATAAGTAAAATGGAAATATTTATAGTATCACATCTACAGGTAAAACATTTTATGAAGCTACAGAGGAATTTATAAGCCACGAACTGAGGATTAAAAAATGACGGGCAAGTTAACTTTATATTGTTTGACAGTCACACAGTTTTTACAATTACAACGAAGGCTATTATATAATGATAAGAAAACTGCGGTTTTGTAAGTCCTCTATGCTAACGGAACGTTTCAGGTGTCTTATCCATAGCCCATAGCCTCTTTATATAGCTAAAAGTTATATTACCTACCACGAATTCTAATTGTTTCATAATTAAAACCTTCCAACATTTATTAATTTACATTTACAAAATACATACCACAATTTTGATAAAGTTTTTGGAGATATTAGTAACGCACTAAAAACATTTATCAATTTCGTCGTCATAACTATAATTATCCATAATTTTCGTAATATTAATGAATCTACAATTTGGTATTGTGATACTTGCATGATTTTACTTGAGACGTAAGTAGATATCAAATGATAATTAAACTTAAAGCCCTAACTTTTATTTCATTACAATGCTCCGTAAAGGGAGGTTGCACTTTATATTTTGTACATGAACAAAGATTTAATCATAATTTTTATAATTTATATTTACACACAAATTCTTACTTGGATCCTGTAGTCTATAATAATAATAATGTGTAATGTTGAAATAGCAACTGCTTATCTCAGGCAATATTAAATACAAGACTTATCTGGGTTAATTACTTTGGGGGAAAACAACCGGTAACAGGGATTGAGCGGGAAAGACGAACCTGATTTTTGTTCTTCCGCCTTTTCGGAAGCTTCTCGTCCAGGTATCAGGGATTACTTCCTGGAATGTCTACGATGGCAAGCATCAAGTTATGACGATCCCGACCTCACAAAAGGGTGTGATGTCGGAAGGCGGAAGACAGGAGATTTTTACACCGTCCAGCGACGAGGAAAACCAGTCTTTAATCTCGGACAATTTGTTCATACCTCTGCAGAAAGGTTTAGGCTGAGAAATTTTTTTGCGCACATTTGTCTTTCGATAAATTACTGAAAGCACCTTCTGTCCTCTCCTTAAATACATCTTCCTTCCAGCTTTCAACCAACGCTTCTACTTGTCTCCTCTCCCGACTTCCACAATACTCAAATTGCATGCGATTCAAGTTATAGGATGTGCAAAGCCGTTAAAGACAATAACCGAAAGTAAATTGGGAATATATCAACAACGGTATGGAAAGCTAAGGAATTAAAAGAACTTGGAGGAGGATCAATACATAGGTGTAAGGAATATTTTGAAAATATACGTGAATCTGGAAAATATATTTACATTGAATAATTTAGAAACGCAGTTCAAGAATATGAAATTAGTGGAACTTATACACGTTTTGATTCAAATAAAGGCAGATTGTATGATGTCATATCAACTGAATTAATAAAATCCGTGGAAAAATTTGTACGTCAGAAGTGTTTAGATTGCTATCTAAAATCTAGATGACGGAATTACAAAGGTATATTTTTAAAAATCCAACCAAACAAGAACAGAGAATTGTGTAATTTATCAAACACGAAAACTGACGTCACATGTACCAAAACTATTGAAACCAATATTATGCAGAAAAATGAAAATAAGAAAATATGAAAGCGTCTATTTTACTTTTATATTAAATAGAGATTATAGAGTAGCAAATTAGTCATACAAAATGAGGTGATCGATCACTCGATGTTTCTGCAAGCCCAGTAACTTAGTCACGCGTTAAGAATAGTAAGAACTTATTGAACGAGTCAGCTGACGAAATAAAATACAATTTGAAAGAATAATGACCAATTGCTTCTGGTTTCATGGTCATCCCAACTCAATTGAAGAATCAATAGCTAAATGCTTCTGATGCGCCCCTGTTGCACTAAGGAAAGCTTACTTCATTCACTCGCCCACTTAACAGGAAAAGTTTAAAAGGATGCACAGTGTAAGCTGTTGTCCCCGTTCTGGCGAGATGCTCTCGGAAGACAATAGTCGTGCACGCAGGTGGCTCGGAAGCTATTAAGGACGACGACTGTTTTGTTTCGCGACGTAACACTTGTTACAATAGCGCGTCTAGAACGCAGCTCCACGCAGAGTGGTGATAATGGCCGTTCACTTCCAACTTACCCAAAATGTCTCTCAAAACTTATTTTTTGAGGGAACTGTCCTGCAAGTCAACTATTACTGTCGCTGAATCCAGTAATAATATATAGTTTTAATTTACATGAAATTAATGTTTCAGTGGTTTACTACAGATATATGCACTTTTCTAAACAAGAGTGAGTTGTGTAAACGATCAGAATTGCTGGTAAATCTTGTCTCTGAAACCTATTTCCAAACAAGGAAATAGACCACTCCATAGAAGCAGTATAAAATGAAGTATAGTTCTTTCCGTAGATCATACATAAATCTACATAAATGCATTTAATAACCAATAAAAGTCAGTTTATTCAACGAACGTTTCCTAATATTTTTATATAATTAGAAACAAACGTAAAATTCAAAATATTAACTTAATAGAATTATGGAATTATTTTTAAAACGTTTCTGAGGCTTATTTTTACTTCCGAATAGCTATTTGTTAACTATTTTCTCTCAAAGACCTATCACCAGAATTTTTCCTTTTTTTTAATAATAGCATCAGTGTGTCTATCATTGAAACTAGTATTAAAAGACTAACTATTAATTTTATTCTAACAAATCTTGTAGGATAATGCAAGAAAATAGCGACCCTTTCGCTATTTAGTCTCATTTGTCTTAAATGCACTGATTGTGGTCGCTCAGAGGCCTGGTACACATGGTCGCGCGACAGAAGCGCGGCAGCAGCGTACACACGGGAAGCGACTTGGGTCGTTGTTGAAGAGCCATTGTTGGCAGTCGGAACAAGGCAGACTGCCGGATTTCCAGTATTAATAAGATTTCACTTCATTTCAAACATGGAACTAGAAGAAAATAAATGTCTTTGGTTCTCTTTCGTCGTTAAAAACTGCAGAAGTGACAGGTTATCTCGTATTTTAGCAACACTACTCAAAATTGTGGTATTGAGACAAGAATTTTTTAACTAAACATTTGCAAATTATGTTGCGTATAGATTTTTTGCTGCTGAGTATTTGGCCTCAAAATGAAGACAAAATTTGCCGCGACAAATTTTTGTGGCGACTTTGGCTTGAACAGATATCAGAACGTCCAGCTGCAATACTATATAGATCATACCACTACATTCCGGGTTCAAAGTTGTATCGATAAGCCAAATTATCGCCGCTAAAACTGACTTCACAAGGGATAAAAGTTAACCTTGCAGCGGTGCGTACGAGTTATCGAGGTGACAGCCTGACCATTGAAGATGATCTTCTAAATTCTTAACCAGTGCACAATGATATTTAATATTTTTCACACTTTCAGTTGCGGTCTGGGCTTACTTCCTTACAAAACCTACTAGATTTATAAAGAGTCGAGTGCGAGCCATAAGTTGTTTTTGATCCAGTTTACCTCATCTCATTTTCCTGGTGGAATTCACTATTATTTCGTGCTGGAGGATTAAGTACACTGACAAAATAGAATTGTATAAATTCTACTATTAGTGTGTTTATTTATCAATATTATTCTAAAAAAACAATTTCACCACTGTAAGGTCAAAATTATTTATAAAATTAGAACATACAGGAGCTTCCAATCACTAGTCAGACGATACTAATCGATTCTGCGGATTAAAATCTGAGTACCGTCATACGTCCGTTATACTGGCTCACTTTATAAAGATGAATTTATAATGTATAACTGGTGTATGACGGAACTCAAAATGATTATAAATAGATTTTAATCCAGAGAATCGATTAGTATCATCTGAGTACTGATCGAAATCTCCGCTCTGTTCAAAGTTTAGAAATAATTGGGATTCTACAAATGTTAACTTGTTTTTTGTTTTACAAAATATTCTCTGTTCTCGATAAATATAAGCGGCAACAAACATAGACAGTGCTGTCAGGTTTCCTTATATTTTCCTAGTGGAATTCACGACAACATTTATTAATCAGAGGAATTGATTTGTATATATTCAATTGTGTCAGCAATATCATTGTCAGTATAATATCATGAAAATACCCTAAGAGGACCGCCGATAGTGATAGAAACATCTTATATTTAATTACACTTTACGTAATATACTTATGCATTTAATTACTTTTCAGAATCATTTTGCTCTTAATTTTAAATGTTATTTTACATATTAAGTCATAGCAATTTTGATATTATAAATGAAAAGTCCACATGATACAGGTGGGCTGTTTGGTATTTCGTCGTTAAACAAACAGAGCATTGTCTGAGGTAAAACGCGCGGCACATCCCCGCTACTAACAGCCCAGAAATCTCAAGTCGCGCGGCTCATAAAACCGCGTTAGTGACAGGCAGCATGTGTACGCTCCCATTTACCACAATGTATCTCGAGTCGCGCGACTGGCTGCCGCGCGGCTGCAGCGCTGCTGTCACTAGCGCCACCATGTGTACGGAGCCTGAGGCTGTCGCCGTCACACCCAACACTACACTCGCTTGTTTCTTTTTCATTGTCATCCTTTGACGCGTTGCGACCCCCCATAAAACCAAATAATTATAAGGGATATAAACTATCTACACACTACATACTTATCGAGTACAATCCATCCAATCTAGTCCTGTAGCTTTCTTGTCTGTGTACACTTCACTTACGCATTGTGCCCTGCTTTTATGCACTGCACATTAGACTATGTCAGTTTATTTTCTTCGTTTCAGTCTTCTGGTAAGGTGTTGATTGTCCAGGAGTTGTCAGGGCACTGAATTGGCGTAGAGGTGAAACCTCGCTTCATGCTTTCCAACATGGGGAAACAGTGATCGAGGAGACAAACTGTAAATACCTATGCATTTATTTTAACAGTAATCTGGGGCAGGTAAACTATGCTACAAGGAAAGCGTGGAACACCTTGCACTTTGTCATGAGAACACTCAACAAGGGGAATGTGAAATCTAAAGAGATGACATATTTGTCATTAGTACGCCCACTTATGGAATATGGTGCAGCATGCTGGGATCCGTACATGATAGGTCAAATAGAATCCTTAGAAAGGGTGCAAAGAAGGGTCGCAAAATTCGTACAAATAGGACCTGGGCATGGGAACGAAAAGGTAAAGCGACTAGGGTGGGATACGCTACAGACAAGAAGAGAAAGAGCTAGGCTACACATTTTCTACAGAGCTTTTGCAGGTCAAAAACCTTGGCACGGAATCCGAGATAGAATGAAGGAATCGACTCGGAACGGGAGGAGAGGTGTGATCACTTGTTTAAATTACAAGAAAGGCACCAAAAACAGACGTTGGAAATTACTAATTCCTGAATAGGACTGGAACAATCCGCTTATAGGAGTGTTTGGGGAACTTCTCTAACAGAAAGAAAATTTCGAGTTAATCTAAGTTTAGTGCAGTGTAGTGAAGTGATCAGTGCTGCGAAATCTCTAAAAATATACTACAGTGAAATATATTTCCAGTTTTTTGTTTTGTTTATTTGTTTCTTTTTTTTCAGGCAAAAACAATATTCTTTTTAAAAAATTCATTTTTAATAATATTCCACACTTATTTATTTATATTGAATATAATTATACATTAACTAATTTTTTAAATCATATTAAAAAAATATTATATTATTTATCTTCACTTTCAATCCAAAATATCAAAAAACAAAAAATAATACAACAAAAAACAAAACCCTTCATTAATACAAACATATCACCACATAATTTAGAATCATGTCCACTAGAATCCAACTCCCCAGAAACTAAATCAGCTACCAAGATAGTCTATTATCATATGTTGTTATTGCTCTGCTCATAGATAACAGAGTGAGAGAGATAGAGACACATTTCTTTGTGATGTTAACCCTAAGAGAATATAATTTTTTACATCCACACTTTCGCTCTGTACCTTTATTAGGGTTATTGTGTGTGCTCAATTATACCCCCAAACTCCCCTATTCTCCCCCCCCCCCCCCTCCACCCCCTCCAAACCCCCCCCCCCCCCCCCACATCTCCCCCCCCCCCCCCCCCCCCCCCACCCCCCCCGCATTATTTCATTAGAGAAATGTATGCACAAAGCTCGGTGTTAATCAGTTTATGTTCCTATCTCTCGCACACAGCATGGTTTATGTGTATATATAGTCATTTATTGTAGTGGTCCTGTCACTCTCTCACAGATAATGACACTCTAGTCCTCTCGCCCTCAAGAGACTATGATGTTCGCACTAATAGACACCGTTGTCGCCAGTGTTAAACAAATTCCCCCCCCCCCCCCCTCCCCCCCCCAGTATTATAATACCCCACCCCTTCGCATCTCATATCTATACTATAGTGATACGAATTCATGAGATATGTGATTTTTCTCCGATTTACAATACTCCTTTATCTCTATTTTATCCCATTCCACACCCATCCAATAATCCACAATAATACCATATCAATAATCTCACAAAATCAAAAAATTTCTTCCCCTACAACCCTTAATACCACTTTCTATGTTTGCCACTTTTTTATACTCAGAACTCTCCTTCATATCGTTGGAGATTAAGAATACGCTCACTACTTAGATCCCCTCCACTTATTGTTAGATGTTAAAATAGCTACATATTACCTTGGGAGAATTTTGTTAAGTTTATGTCACTCTCACATATATATATCTGTATGTGTTAAGAAAGCTTGAGGCCCCCATTTTTAGAAGACTGGCGCTCTCAAACAGCTTTTAGAGAGTATAGATGCTCCGCTCGCTAGCGCTCTCTCGATCGCACTCGATATGTGTGTGTGCAGTGTATTATTGTTGAGTGCTTTTGTCTGAATCCAAATTGTAAATATGGTATCAGGTTTTCTATTTTTTTCTGCATCCTCTTGATTAATAGCTTCTCAAACACTATAGAGATTATTGGCAATAGACAAATTGGTCTGTAGGATTTCACATCTCTGGGCTGTACTCGTGGCTTCAACACCTTGATCACTACTGCTACTTTCCAACATGAATTAATCTCAATGCTGCGTTAAATAAGTGCTTGAGCATTATTATTGCCTTCCTATGCAGGTGCTTTAGAATCTCTCCAGTGATAAAATCAAAACCTGGAGCTTTCTTCTGAAAGAACTTTTTATAAAAATTAATTTAACATGCGTATTTAATTTTTTGAACGTTTCAGACCATATTTTTAAAATGCTAAATAATTTCAGTATATTATCATGATTTCAAGTATTTCATCGTTAATACGTTAGTGGCTGCTTAAAATATGCGAGAAAACATCATAAAATGGTTGTAATTAATTATACGAGTAATTAAGTCAAGTAGTGTGTGTTGACTAACTATAGAAAAAACTAAATAAAAATAAATATAATCTTCAGATTTTAGCCTTTAGATTAAGAAATTAACCTGCGTCCAAAAGTGCGGAAGTACTAAAACTCATTTTAATTGTATCTCGATTTAAATTTTATCTGCATGAAGATCGTATCTCTTTCTATTTCTTTTATAGACGTTAATATCTATGTTTTTAAAAGAAAAAACTATTACACAAGTAGGTAGGCCTAAGAATTATATAAAGTAGATTAAAAAGCATGTTGAGATTATTTAACAAATGCTTTAATAATTCAAAGAGTCCATCGTACATTTTACTGTAATTATGAATGATTTTCCACTAATCTTTTATTCTTTACTCTGATTTATTTAAAAAATATTTTATTTGCACTCTTGCTGTGGTTATCCGTGGCTCCCTTTGCCATTCATTCTAGTTTAATTTTCTTCTAAATTTTGTGAAAAGTCAAGCATTCATTTAAGCTGTTTAGAACCTTTTTTTACTGTCTTCAGTTTCACGCATTCTTTTTGTTCTGACTTCCTATTAGCTGTTATTTGGAGTTTATTCCATCCTCTCGATTACCATTAATTACATATTTGTTTGAGCTTGATGCGCACACATATATTATATTTTCTGTGTTTCTTGAATTTCTTGCAGCCGTTGAGGAAATTCCATTAACTGTTATTAAATCTTCCCTATTATTATTTAACAAAATTATTAAATAATTAAAATTCTAAAGGTGAAATTTCGGATTATAATATTTAAAATAGTCTTGTTTTTATTATTTTTACTATATGTTGGTTAAGTCCTAGTTACTTTTTAAGTTTTAGATTCACATTATTAAGTTTATACTTTGATGTTACCAGAATGAAGTTCAGGAAATCTGAATATTTCGTGAAACCAAATCAGAGCCTTTTGAAAAATGAAAAATGTGAGAACGATAGATTTCCTCATTTTTATTAGTTTAAGATATGACCAACTATGCTTTCTACGTTGCCATATACCTATTTTTTCCTAGAGTATGTGTCCAGTCACCTGGGAGTTCGGTTTATTTAGTTTTATATATAAGTTTTGCTAAATATATTCATTCCTGTAATTTTGAGGCTTTAAATTTGCGTTGATCCTATAACCCCTATATGTATTTATGTATGAATATGAAAGATGATTATGTCTGGATATGGTAAAAGCTCCTATAATTTTAGTGTTTTAGTTATACTTGTAATTTTGGTTAAATAAGTTGATGATTGTAATTTGTTTTTATTATTTATTCTTTAATAATTAGTACAGACATCCATTTCTTTATGAAACGGAATTACTTTCCTCACTCTACAGTGAACACAGAACACCGTTTCTAATATTGTATCAATGCGTTTCCAACTTATTACCACTTATATTTATATAGTGTTGTTTATTATAGCATCTCATGTTTAAACGTTCAGCCGTTTTATGACTGTTATCCCACATGCTATGTTGTGGGAAGTCAAGGGAACTAAAGCTGATGAGATGTGCAGATACCTACTAAGCCCTATTCCCGCAAGTCGTTTATCAACATATCTAGCTGAGGGAGATATACGGCACTCACTAACCCTTATAATGGGGACATTATTCATTCGAATACGCCACATGTGGAAGTGTGTTCCTCTTCTCTCATGAGGTGTCCGATCTTACTCGGATAAACTCTCCCCTGTCACAGTAGTATTACAGCTTTATCATTAATAGCAGCTATATTGTGGTACTTTTTGGAGGGTTTAGGGGTGGAGACTTTACGGAAGGGCTCTAGAAAGTTTTTACGTTGATGAAACGGATCAGCACGTGGATTGGGACTGTGGAACCAGGTCATAAAATAAGTGATTGTAAATGCAAATCGACTTCACGCTGGTGCTTCTCGGCCAAATACAAGGGTGTGTTTTGACAATTTTCTTTAATATTAATCAATAATAAGAATTCAGCAAACTGCAGTGTGGAATTTGAACTCATAAGGTTTTCTTTTGGTTCACCAGTTTCCAATTCTTCTGTTAGTTAGTCAGTTACTAATTGAGTTCGGTTCCTCTCCTCACTGAGGGACGAAGAATAGAGCTCACAACTGTTTATATTATAATATTATATTTTCCCGCATGGTAAAACATCTTGAGAAAGACTGCTTCTCTTGTAGTAAATTAATATGTAGCAAACTACGAGGCAATTACCACGTTTGGAAGTAATACGGTGAATCGTGCACGGGCCGCATAAGTTTTTGTAAACAATAAAATTCTTAACAAGCAAGGGAGATATTAATCAATAAATAATTAACAAATTATTATTTAATAGAACTTTTATGATATATATTTATTAATTATGTTTAACTGATCCAAACAACCTGATCTCCTTTAAATTGCGAGATAACCGTGAACCTCCATGTTAGGGGCGGTAAGTACTGAAAACATAGTGT
The DNA here is from genome assembly GCA_034510155.1 of Eucriotettix oculatus. Lineage (NCBI taxonomy): Eukaryota > Metazoa > Arthropoda > Insecta > Orthoptera > Tetrigidae > Eucriotettix > Eucriotettix oculatus. Next base: position 49,503,692 of record CM067377.1, on the reverse strand, counting down.
AACCCGTAGGTATAAATATGAGTTGATAGTCACTAGTTAATTATTATTCTTTCTTTTCGCCGATAACTTGGCAAATCTCAATCTTCCTCACTGTACTATACACGCCTAACGGTTTTTCATTTAATAATATATTTTTTTCCTTTTAGCCGAGTGGTCCCGACAGCTCCTTTTCGTTGACGACAATTTTTATATCTCAAATATGATTTACACTGCAGTCACGTTTCTCGGGCACTTACAGTTTTGTGGCCTGGAAGTACAGTTCAGGTATTGTGTCAAGACGATGCGCAGCGGACAACTCCGCCCATATTGTAGTGGGGGTAGACATCAGCTCACTTTTACTCTCGTTTTTGCCGACATAATATGGTAGTGTAAAAGCAATTCTGAAAATATTGGCGTTAGGAAATATATTGCTGTTAGTTCAGGATGTGTTGTACGTCAAGAAACGCATCCTTAAAATATAATAGATAACAAGTATAGCGTGTGTTAAAAAAATGTCGTCGCAGTTTCTATATCCCGTTCGTTTGAAGACAATTAATGTTCTTAACAATGATAGAAGCGTTTAACCAGGCCACTTGGAGGGATAGTACCCCCTCAAACGACAATACTCCCGTCCTCCTTTCGCTACAGCGCATGTAAACACATCGTGTAGAATCTCACGAACTGTACTTTGTAATCGATCGTAGTTTGTAGTTGTTTTGACAGACCTTGTCCGTCTCCTTCGCTCCAATTAAATTCCCTTTATTCTTTCATAAAACAGAATAAATTAACCAAACACTTACTTAAATGAATTATTTTACTGTTATGCTTCAAAAGGCCAAATTACTCTTCATCTTTTTTCCATAGTTTATATTACGTTTATTTGTGTGTATTTCATTTGCGTTCCGTAATTGTTTTTATTCGGTAGATACAACGATATCTTAGTTAAGTTTTTTTAATTTATTTATTTTAAGTAACGTGGACCTTTCGATCTTCAGCGACTGCTACATTTTTATATCACATATATAATATTTTATTATTTGTCATAATTTCTTACGGAACTTTAATAATTTAACATCAATGAAATTTATCGTGTTTGTACTGTTGAGTAAGACATTTAGGTTATTGTTGACTAGATTTCTATTTCTGTCGACTTGTGTTGAATTTCATTCAAATGTTATAGGGCTTTACAGAATTCTCATAGCGTTGGTGTGTTTTTGGATAAGATTTTATTTGATTGTTTCAGCTTCTGATAAATAGCAAGGAGATGCTTGTTAAACCTTAGAGCAGAGCGAATTCTAGTCGCGTATTCATGAAATTCGCCATTCGTTTGAAACAAATTTGCTTGCAACTCAATAAAGAATTCGTACTAGAAAGTAATGTAATGGCACACCTTTACAACTTAAATATTTCATTGCTCTTGAAGGAGTTTCCCCAACTATAGCATAATAATACAGCATATAATTGAATGAAAATATGTGAAGAACACATTTTTTACGAACGTTTTGTCAACGTGTTGTTTGCATTACTGTTCTTAGAGACTACCAAGCCAAACTTAGTTTCCCAGCAAGCAGATCTATTTGGCCTTTCCACTTTAATTTATCAACAATCCGAAGACCCAGGAAAGGTGGATTGGCTGAAAATTTGTCTACAGGTCTGTTACTAGCATCAGCACTTAACTAAACTAACTTAGTCTTATCTATAATGAGGGATAATTTATTCGCCAGATTATCGCAGTTTTTTTCTGAAATAACTATATTTATGACATCCACGTAGAGAATCGATTTTAGAGGGTGTACGTATCCCGAAGATCATTTATGTGTATAATAAAAAGTAAAGGCCCAATAATTAATTCTTGAGGAACTCCGCATGTTATAATCACCAAATCGGATGAGTGAAGTTAGCCTTCTTTAGTTTCAACTACTACTTGTTGTTTACGGTTTGTAAGATAAGTTTAATAAATGAGATGAAAATTTCTTTAAGTTCAAACATTGTATTTAATTTTGAAATAATTTTATTAATAAAAGTAAATATAATATTTGAACTTTTATAAAATTCTTGACTTATTTATTAAACATTATATACGATAATTATTTATAATATTAATAAATAAATTCTTCACATATAAATTCAATAATCTTTTCGGCTGAGGGAGTCAATGAGTATATATATGTATTGCTAAAATTTAAGCCTGAGGAAGTCTCGAAATGGAGATGAAACGTCGCTTTTGTGAATAAATAGTGATATATTTAATGCCGACTTTTTATTTATTGTAAATTTTAAATTTCAGAAAACTATGTTATAATATTCATGTACAGATAAAATTATAACACTTTGGTATTAACTCTTTTCATAGTATGGCAAAAACGGCCATACCGGCAAAAAGGTTTGAAAATAAAACTTGGCACATACAAACAAAGCAGTTCGATAGTTCCTCCGTCCGCTGCAATTACCGGACTGCTGATGTGTGGATCGGATTTGTATTCATGGCGAGTGCCTTGCTGGAAGCTGGCCTCGAGTGCTTCATCTGCCAGTTAATCGACTCGGGGCCCCCGATACGTTCACAGCGGGTTAGTTGATGAGTTTATTTTATAGCTCTTGCCTAACCAGTAACTGCTTCATCTGCGATGAATAGAATTCTACTCCAAATATTCTGGTCTTTTTCACTCTCCTCCAAGTAAATCTCTTTTTCACACTATTTCATCCTTCTAGTGCCTTACAACTAACAATATTTAACAAGACACACAATGTCCCAGATTGAGGAGTTTCTTCTATTTTCTCTATATCTACTTGAATTAAAGTAGACATTACGACTCACTCTCACTACCTGTAAAAATACGTCTTAAAAAACTACTATGTTGTGCTTAGCATATTTTCTTAGCCGCTTAGAGCGCCTTCCTGTTATTGCAGCAGCCATAAATGTTGTTTCTTCCATCAGCACTAGCTAAAAATTAACGTCTGTTAGGGCCACTAAAAGAGACAAGTACCAGACCAACAGCTGTTAAAACCACAATAAATTTTTCAGTCACTCACAGTTCGGCCCTTTCCTGCCGTTCAACATTGAGTCAACATAATGTCATTCTTAACTATCCCTTTGTTCCATTCCTGCGCCGTCATACTTCATATTCTTCTTGAAGCATCAATTTCAATATATTACAATTTATTACATAATTTAATAATGACCTGCAACGAATTTTAAAACACTAAATAAAACTTATTCTGTAAAACTGATTACCACTAGGGGGAAAAATTTTTTGTCTCTGTAAATACTTTGTCTTTTAAATTCAAATATGATATCGGATCTTCGCCAACCAGTATTTGTTTCCGACATTCAAGCATCTATAATTTCAATCACTATTATATTTTCAGAAAATATAACTATCCGTAGAAAGTTATAAATAAATATTTTCAAATACACTTTTCTTGTGTAGTATTCCTCTTGATGGTACAACAGTAATAAGCCAGTATATAGGGATTATAATTAACTTAATACCTTTTTTCCGAAGATGAAATCTCGTGATGAAAAAATTTCCCCGTGCACATCGCTCACTCCGCCACGATTTTCAGGAATGAAATCTAGGCGTGAGTATAAAAAAATTAGTTTTAGGGAGATATTACAATACGAATTTCTATAAGATGTTATGTCAATACTACGATAATTTTCCGCCTTTCGATTTCTTTAAATATGCAACTTTTTTGAAACAAGTTATTCTGGTCGCTTATTGTTGGAACGTAAAGAGAAATACTCCAAAGTTGATATGTAGCAGAAACTCGTCATTTATTAATTTATATGTGAGACATGCTTGTTTCAATATTGAATAGTTAAGAATATGGAAAATATTAATGTTTGCAATTATAATCGGTAATCAGGCGTGATGGGAAATACCCGATATCATATTTGAATTTAGAAGAGGAATACTATCACAATATTATATTTTTTTATATTAATGTTTAGTTTTTATTTCCTAAAGTACTGAGTGAAAACTCGATTATTTTTTAAAAGTGAAATATAAATAAAAAATATTGCAGGTGACGGAGAAATTCCGAAACATTAATTGAAAACAAGATAAAAAAACTTGAAATGATACCTGGTGTCAAAGTGGATATCGTGGAAGTTTTTTCTCACAGGCGTTTCTCCTCAGATTGACAGCGTTGGGAGAGCCTCGTAGTGTCTCTGGTATTTTCAAGGTTCTCACTGATGTACCTTTATCTATATTAAGAAGTGTACGTACTTGTGGAGGCACGGAAAATGGGAATTATGGGACCCCTCAGCAAACTCATCTCTCGTCAATCGGAAGGACGTGAGAATTGTACCCAATAGCACAGATTTTATATGGTTTTCTCCGCAACTCTCTTAGGTGAAACAACAATGTAGGATACTTAAATTAAAGTCCGGGGGCCCTATCCAACCATTGGCTACCATGCTCTGCCTTCCACATCCACCCTTTTCTATTCCATTTCTATGCTCCTATGCTATTAAAGGGTAGTTGCATATTTCACGACCGCCCCAGTAGCCAGCCTGTCATTGCGATAAGAGCCGTCCACGCCTGAGACCATGATATATATATATTGTAATATACTTTTTTGGGTATAAAACATTAATTAATTAACAGAACAAATTATGATCAATTTTAAACTTTTTCATTTATTAATTTAAAGTGAATACACGGGCTTAATCTCAGGGGATTTTGGGTCTCTCGAGAGATGGATTATGCAGTAGCTGAAAAAATCGAAAGAAAAATCATTAAATGTTATTTATATCCAGAGCAATTGAGCAAGTTTCACAATTTTTTATAGCTTCCCACAAATACTAAGGACTTACTCTACTGGGCCAAACAAACATCCACCTTCTCAATGTTTTGTGCGTCTCTCTGCGTCTTGTAAGGATTTTGATCAACGCTCTGGACAACGTTCTTGCTCGACGTCCGTCCCGTCTCATCAATTCGTCTGACTTCTGCAAGCTCGGACCACGTCCGTCCTCCTCATCTATCTCGTCTGACTTCTCACAGCTCGGACCCACGACCGCCTCGTCATCTGCTTCTGGCTGCTCGGCACCAAGTCTGTCCATTCCTCCACTACGGTCCACACTTCCAGGATAATCGGCTCGGACCAAGTCTGTCCTCTCCCGCCACGTCAGTCGTATCACATCTTGCTATCGCGAGCCACCCATCGGCTCCCTTTAAATCTTCCGACGGAATTACCCTGATTTTCCAAACAAAATTTCTGGGTTCCCCGCCCTCATTTTTTACAGTCGTTCGGCGGGGGTTTCCCGCGGGGGTTCACCATCGTCAGTTTTTACACACGCTCGGTGGGACACTACCGCGGGGAATCACCATCTTTCAGCCGACTAGCCATTGTTGTTGGCCGAACTGCGCCTCATAACGCCACAACCTCACAAAATCCGCATTTTTTATCACTATATATATATATACATGATATATATATGGAGTTTCAAGATCAGGGGTGGTAACGTGACTGTTATCCCCACTCATTTAGGAACAACTCACAAATAGCTCCATACGCGGCAATGTAAAATCAGCGCTATGTGAACTATTAAAATCTGTATTAATTCAACAAACGACAAATTAAAGTGGATTATTTATTTACACTTAACTATTTTGAAATACGTCATGTACAAATATAAAATAATACCGAAGATTAACAAAAGTGACTAATGTTCCAATATAAATATTGCGAGTTAGATACGAAGTTATATCAACATAATTCTCAAAGAAAAGTTAAAAATATATAAATATTTATTACAAAAAGGTGGAGGAGAATAAGTATTGTTTTCTCTTAGATATAAATTCTGAAAATAAAATATATTCTATACCCTTGACCTGAACGCAGTTTTAAAAAAGAGACACTATTTCATTAAATTATTAAAATTTCATCATTTTTAATTCATGACAAAATATTTTAATACATTATTTAAACGTTCTGATAGAAAAGTAATTATAACTACTCAAATGGTGTGTTGCGGTATTCAGTCCCAATATTTGTCTGGTGCAACCATACATGCTAAACCATATTGTGCAAGCCTTTTAGTTTCCGCATAAATAGCACATCCCAAATCCTCCCTAACCTACTTAGTGTACTCCATCATTGGCCTCCCTTCTCTGCCCTTACCCCACAGATTTCCATGCAATGCTGATTTTACAAGAACCTCAGGTATGAAAACGTGGTCCATTAATCACCCCTTCTCTTAGTCAACGCCCTCCATATTTCTCGTTCTTGCTGTATTCTGTTTGTAACTTCCTCGTTAGTGATTATATCCACCCATCTGAGTTTCAGCATTCTCCTGTAGCACCACATTTCAAAATCATCTTTTCGTTTCCTTTCTGCAATTCCTGTTGTCAACGTTTCACACTCATATAACGCCGCACTGTATTACGAACATTTTTAGCAATATTTTCCTATAATTTCACATTTATAATACCCGTAGGTAAAATTCTCAATTTTATGAAAACCTTCCTTGCCTGTTCAATATTAATCTTTATGTGCACTATATTTCTATCATCCCTAGTTATTACGCTTCCCAAGTAGCAGAATTCCTAAACTTCCTTCAAAATATCCCTTTTCCAATCTAACACCCCTCGTTAGTCCACTGTTTCCATTACTACACTTCATCACCTTAGCTTTCTCTCTATTAATCCTCAAGATGTACTCTTCCTCAAATACCACGTTCATGCCATTTATTATGTTTTCCAAGTCTTCTTCTGACTCCCCTAATACTGAAATATCATCGGCAAACCACAGGCATTTTATTTCTTCTCCTTGCAATATGATCAAATGACCAAACTATAATTTTTAAGCTCTTGATTGAAAAATAACTATTTAATATTGTTTGAAATATTTTTTGTTTATTTTATAAATTACTTTTTATAAAACTGTACTTTCCATTTTATAAAATTTTTTACATTGATACAGTGCACAAAACATACACACACACACTAACACCCAGACACACACGCATATATATATATATATATATATATATATATATATCAGCAGGAATTTGCGCGGAAAAGTACTGCACTCACGAAGGGATAAATAACGGCAAAATATAGGAAAACCCTCAAAATAGAATAACCCACTTAAGCTTCGTGGCATGTCAGAACTCTATTGGGTTAAAGGTTTTGTCCTCTGCTCTTAAAGATATCGAGAGCTGTTATTATAAAGTCAATGCGACGGAGAAGAAGGATGAAGAAAAAGAAGACGTAAATAATGGGTTCATCCTCTTTACAGTGCACATAATTCTGAAAGGAAAGTTGTACACCCTATTCAAGAAAAACAATTTCGCATAGCTTTTCCGACAGAATTTTCTTTATCGAAAAATATAAATAATGTTTTATTAAATTTAAATAGTTTTATAACAAAATGTTTAAATAACGTAGAATAACATCATTATTTAAGAAAGATGATATATAATTAATTTAATGAAATAGTGTTTCATTTTTAAACTCCATGCCGTCCTAGAATATGGAAAATATCTTATTTTAAGAATTCAGGTGCACATTTTCCTCCAACATTTAGTGATAAAATTGATGTATTTTTAACTTTTATTTGATAAATATATTGATATAGTTTCGTATCAATCACGCAATATTGATTTTAAAACACGGTTACTGTCCGTTATATTTGTATATTACATATTTGAAAATACTTCTTTATATTTTGAAGAATCCACTTGAATTTCTATTTTCTTGTTTTTATCTAGATTATACGGGACTCGGATAGCGCTGATTTTGCATTGCCTCTTATGGAGCTATGAGTGAGTGACTGTCAGATTGGAGTGGGGATAGCATTCACGCTACGGCCCTGGCATAGCCACGCTATGTATCTTATCAGGCATGCTCTTTGGTCCTCGTGCTGTCAACTCCGTGAGGAAAACAATTCGGCGGCATGAATGGAAAACGCTTGAACACGCTCCCTGCAGCACAGATCTCATTGTATAATTGTATACAATGCGTGACACCTTTTCATCGCACGGATGTGTGGCTGGGAAAACATCTAGTTCAATAAATGACGGAATTGATCATCTTGTATCGTAATGAGATAAACCGTTTTTTTAATAAATAAATGTTCAATTACACCTATTGCCCAATGTAACTTTGAAGTTGAATGCATAAGTGTATAAAATTTATAATTTTACTTGGCAGTGATGTACTGCATAATAACTTCCCCTTATATATTTTCGCATATATATATATATATATGTTAACATTAGAAAGTGATTAACAGGCTGGAATTGCAAGAAGAATCAAAACAGCTGCAAAGTTGAGCGTTTATAATGTAGAGTTTGCCGATGAAGTCGATGTGACCAGATTCTTAGCGGTTCACCTTAACAAGCATTTCTGTTGTTACAATAACTTCAAACATGATATTGTTAACATTAAAGCCCTGAATATTAAGAAACTTATAATTAAACGAAATACCCACGAATCTACTTATATATATTGTAACATGAAAAGTTACACTTAACAATGCAGGCCAGCTTGCGAGTTGCAATTGTTGAGGAACGACGCAGCCCGGGCCAACAATGTAGTCTGGCGAGACTTGGGGAGTCGTCATGGGGTAGTGGAAGGAGCAGGTTGTGTCGGCGGGACGACGAGAGAATGACCACGCCCTGCAGTTATAATTTTTTCTCACGCTTGGATTGGAATTAAAATTATTAAAATCATCTTTTGGTATTTTTATTAAAAATACCTGGCGCCCTAAAAGAATTATAAATCCTCGAATACGGAGAAACACGGAATCCGCTACAATATATATAGTAATCAGAATTATCGCATTTAATACAAGAAAGAAAGTACACAACATGTGTTAATTTATATGCGTAATTCTGGGGATTTTAGATAAACGACCGACTTTATTTTTTCGAAGAACACCGAACCACAAATGATTCCAAATACTAGTTTTATAAATTTTTACATTTTTGTTTTTATTCTGACGTATGAAAACTTTGTATGTACTTTACAGAAAGCAGTCGATATGTCAGAAATTATTTTAATATTCAACTCATAATCAACATGTCACCCGTCGTTTTGAAACTTCTTCAGGTAAAGGTAAACTTCCGAAAAATTCTTTTTTACATTTGGTTGCAAATAACTGAAATGTTGCAACAGTCTTTTGACTCAGTTCAGAAAGGACATATGCACCAACTCAAAATTAAGAAATTTGATTTTATATGTAGTTACCTGAAAAGTCCCAAAATAGTAGACGAAACGTTGTACACAATGTTATTTATCACCTAACGTCTGTTTATTCAAAAAACTTAAATACCATCCTATTGTTAAATCACATTTGGGTCGTAACGTACGGGAGTCAGACCATTAAGGAAATTTTTCGTTATTTGGACCTATAATGTTTATTAATTTATATTTTTAACCATTCGAAATTCAGAGTTGTATTATTTATTTTAATGATTTAATTCAAATATTTACAATTTACATGTTAAGGAATAATGGTCAATTCAAATTTAAAATTATCTGTAAACTATTTTTCTACAGTTAACTTCAAAAGGGATTTAATTACGTTTGTTTTTAACTCAATAAATCCGATGTTTTTGTACGTCTTATGAATATATTAAATTCGGTTGTTCCTTAATTTAATTCTATTGAAAATAGTGTGTTTAATAATATAAAACTAACCAACTGGTTTATGTATATTTATTTAAATTATGATTGTCAGAAAAATTTAAATAATCAAATTGAGGTTAATGAATTTATAATTGTATAAAAGTTTACTGGGCAGCTGTGTACTGCATGAGAACTGAAATGCACGACATATCGTGCATATATCTGTGTTTTATGTGTGCACGGAGAAGTTTTGATGTAAAAATAGTATATTTGACTTTTATAATTGTTATTAAATCTATTCACATTTTTTCATACACCAAATACAATATTTAATTTTTTTCCGAAAATAATTACAAGATCAGCAGAATTAATTTTAATCTCAATTAAAAATATCAATTACATTCCCGTTTAATTTTGAATGATTGTATATTTGTTTGAACTAATAAAACAATAATGAAAGAATATTTAACTATACATTACATTTCATTGGTGTACAAGTGATTTTCCATTCGAATTAAATTTAAAGTTGAAAGAAAGTGTCAATACATGATCAATAGAAATTTGAAAAATTAAAGTGTTAAAATATATATATTTATGTATTAAACATATTTGAAAGTTTAAAATAAGCTGGTCTTATTGTTTTATTAAACTATATATACTGAATGATGCCTGAAGCATTCATAACAACTTATTTCGCGTATTTACCTTTGCGTTATTAAATTTCTCATTTCACTATTTTTTATCGTAACCCAGCCAATATTTAAGCTCCGAAGAAACTTCATATTTTAGATATAGCTGCAGTGATAACATCTTTCTCAAATATTGCTCTGTCCACTACGTGTGTACCACAAATATTGAAGTTTGTAAAAGGGTGTATATAAATATTTAGTCTAACCTCAGACGAAAATAACAGGGTCATTGCCAGCAGAAAATTATTGGCCGTTACGGCTCTACTGCCACCCACTCCCATTCGTTTTTCAAAATAATGACTTCCGAATAAAAGATTCCTAATTAAAGCAGATCATCGTCTTACGGGACCTTGATGATGTTAGCAGAGTGACATTATATTTATAAAAAAACTATGATTGTTTTATCATTCTGCTTTAAAATTTCAACAATGGCATACGATTTAATTCTTTGATATATAAGAATAAAATTTGTATTTTATTTTGCCGCTTTGTAAAATCTTCTATAGCTCTGTGGTACTTTTTAAATCTATTTTCCTAGAACGATTGTAGGATTCATATTCTAGACATAATCTTAAACGATAACAATGTTTTATTTATTTGTTTGGTATAAGTAACTTTTGCTGGCGAGCTTCCGAGAATGCTTTTAATTCCACTCTCCAGTTTTCCTAGAAGCAATTTGTTTCCAACCTGTCGTGCACGTAATTCCCGTAAAATATTTCAATCTACTGCTCTGACTTACTCTGTTTTATGAATATGAAACTGTCTGACTCGCCGATTGGTAATTGTCCGATTTTCTAACACTAACTCGTTCTATAAACTAAAATTTTTATACTTATTTTTATTTACCCCATTTCTTTCGCCCCTGAATTGTTAAAAGTGAAGTAGGTTCATTGGTTGGGGAGACTCGCAACTTACATTCAATAGCTAGATAAAAAAGTGGATATTTGTATAAAAGGAGACTTTTGCTATATTACCTCTCAACCCAATCCCTGTGAGTTAAATATCAATAAACTTAGGCCGATAATGAAATAGTTATTTTATACCTAATGAAAAGAAGTCTTTACCATATTAATTGAGTCAATGTTCAAAATTTCTTTAACCCTCTTGTTGTTGAAACTTTTTCCACGTATTTTTTCCGTGATGGGCCCACACAATTGAATATCGGAGTGGACCAAATATAGCACTTAGGAATGATGATAAACGAACTCACAACCCATTGTTTCAATGATTTATTGTGTCACCTTGGCGGTGTGAGGGCGAGCATTGTCATGGAGCAATATCACACATTTTCTTTCATATCCGTTTGGTTTTTACTCATTTTTGGCTTTGCTTTGTTCGCAAGCATGTTTGAATAGTAAGCACAGTTTATTTAAAGTAATCCCACAAGACGTCACGACGGGCGTGGCAAAAGACGGTCAGCAAGAACTTTCCCGTTGATTCTAGATTTCTGAATTTTTGAACCGGTAAGCTGATGTGCTTTTATTCCGTGCGTTGTTAATTGGCACACTTTTTCTTAAGGGGGAACCGTAGTATCATCACACGTTCAATAAATTCAGCTTAAGAGTTAAGGAGGCACAGAGAGTTATTCTGGAGAAAATACATACTGTTTTGTATTGTAATTGTTGGTGCAAGTTATTAATACTGTTTGCATAAATATAATCAACGAATCTTATTTCTTCTATTTCCCATCACTATTGTATCCCTTTCGCCAGTTACCATCTATCACATCACAGTTCACATCTATTTCTTACATATACACTTTTCCACGCTATTTCTTGTGTCTTGCCAGCCAATTTACTATACTAAATCTCCAAACTAAATAAAATGAACAGTTTTAAAATTTAGAATTTTTTTTAACATCGTAAGAAATAATTTTAATACAATATTAGTATTCATTAATTACTGAAGAGTAGCAGTTTTTTGATTTTTTAAAACTAATACATATATTCTAATTCACATGTAGCTTCCAATTCCAACTACGTAAAATTTCATACTTTATATTGGTAAACAGTGGGATAACAAGGATGTTAGATTGGGAAGGGATATTTTGAAGGAAGCTAAGGAATTTTGCTACTTGGGCAGCCTAATAACTAGGGATGGTAGAAGTAAAGTAGACACATAGAGTAGGATAGCACGAACAAGGAAGGCTATGGTAAATAAGAGTGATTTACTTACCGGTAATATAAGTGTGAATATTAGGAAAACATTGCTAAAATTGTTCGATTGGAGTGAGGGTGCGAAACGTGAACGGTAGGAGTTTCAGAAAGGAAAAGAATAGAAGCCTTGGAAATGTGGAGCTATAGGAGAATGAAAAATATCAGATGGGTGGATATAGTAACAAACGAGGAAGTTCTAAGCAGAATAGGGGAAGAGCGAACAATATGGACAACGTTGACCAAACAAAGAGAAAGATTAACAGGTCACGTTTTAAGACACGAGGTCTTGTAAAATTAGCATTAGAGGGAAGTGTGTGGTGTAAGAACAGAAGAGGGAAGCCAAGGATGTATGGGAGGATGTGGGTTGTGCTACTTATAAGCAAATAAAAAGGCTTGCGCAGGATAGGTAATCATGGAGGGTTGAATCAGACTAGTCTTAGGACTGAATACCACCCAGAATAGTGAAGGATACTAAAACCATAAACTTATAGAAAAAGTAAATTCATAGTTAGTACATAGATAAAAATGCGGTCAGCAAGTGATTAATGTTGTTGTGTATTCAGTCGTTAGAATGTACAGATGCCACCTTCCAATCTAACGCATCTTGCGCTAGCCTTTTTATTTCCACATTTCTACCACTTCCATATCCTCCCTAACCTGCTTAGCGAATTCCATCCTTAACTCCCTCTTCAGTACTTACCCCACACACTTCCCTCTAATGCTAATTTTGCAAGACCTCGTGTCTTAAAACGTGACCTGTTAATCTTTCACTTTGCTTGGTCAATGTTGTCCATATTGTTCGCTCTTCCCCTATTCTCCTTAAAACTTCCTCGTTTGTTGTTCTATCCACCCATATGATTTTCAGCATTCTCGTATACCTGCACATTTCAAAGCCTTCTATTCTTTACCTTTCCTCTACTCTGGTCGTCCACGTTTTGCACCCATATAACGCCACGTTCCATACGAAAATTTTTAGAAACGTTTTCCTAATATTCACACTTATATTACCCGTAAGTAAATCCCTCTTTTTCGCGAAAGCCTTCCTTGCCTGTGGTATCCTACTCTTTATGCCTACTATACTTCTACCATTCCTAGTTATTACGCTTCCCAAGTAACAGAATTCCTTAACTTCCGTCAAAATATACCGTCTCAATCTAACACCCTGTGTTATTGCAGTATTTCCCAAACTATACACCATTACCTTGGTTTTGCTTCTAATAATCCTCATATTGAACTCTTTCTCCAGGACTACGTTCATGTTTCCACGTCTTCTTCTGACTCCCCTAATACTACAATATCGTCGGCAAAGCGTAAGGTTTTTATTTCTTCTCCTTTCAGTATGATTGCTTTTCCATATTTCTTTTAAACTTTCTTCATCCCCTGTTCTATATATAAGTTAAACATCATTGGCGACAGACTGCATCCTTGGCTTACTCTTTTCTTGATTACGGCTTTCGTTTGTTGGTCTTCTATTCTAATTACTGCTGCCTGTCTTGTGTAGAGGTTATGTATTAGCCTCCTTTCTCGATATTTATTCTAGTTTTCTTCAAAATCGTTAATAGCGTGTTCCAGTTCACATTATCAAACGCTTTTTCTAAATCTACAAATGCCATGAACGTAGGCCGGTGTTTTCGTATCCTGTCTTCTAAAATTAATCGCAAAGTCAATATTGCTTCTCTTGTTCCTATATTCTTTCTAAAACCAAACTGATCTTCTCCTAACTCGCATTCTATTTGAGGTTCCATTCTCCTCTATACTATTTTAGTTAATATTTTGCTTGCATGTGATACTAAACTAATTGTTCTGTGCTGGTCGCATCTATCAGCCCCAGCCCTCTTCGGTATGGATATAAGTATGTTTTTACTAAAATCTTCTGGTACTCTTCCTGTTTCGTATATTTCGCAAACTATCCCGAACAGCCATGATATTGCTTCTTCACCCTATGCTCTTATCAACTCTGATGGAATGTTATCAATTCCTGGCGGTATACCATAACTCAGGTCTTTCAGCGCACTATCAAACTCTGACCTTAAAATTTTGTCTCCCAACTCTTCATCATCTAACTCCTCTTCTTCTTCTAAGTAAATATGATAGTTATCTGAAGAAATCTAAGGCACGAATGAGAATATACGGAAAATGTAATAAATAGTACAAATTAATAGTTACGATAATAGTACTCATGACTTATATTTACACATACTCTCACACAGACCAAAATTTCAATTTATAATGTGATCCAGTTATGTGTTGATGTATACTTTTAGAAACGAGTGAAAAGACTAAAATAATAGATAAATAAATATAATTTTTAACTAGAAATGAAATCATTCGATGGTTATTCACCACTGTTGTCAGCAATAGACTCAAATTACTCACAGAACTATGCATACACACATCATTGTCTGAAGCCTTATCGAAATTGAAATAAATGTCTCATATTGTTTTCTTTGTAATACATCTCTGACGTAGGAAATAAATGTACTCGGGTCTGGATTATCCAGAAGAATTCGTTTACTTCGCATTTACTGGCCCGATTCTATTCCTTTAACCTTTAAGGAAACAGCTTTCCCGAATACAATGCACTTACGGTACGTCTCAGAAGGAATTTAATTTCGCCCGCGATATTGTGTCAGTAATTGGAAGTTCGATATATTTTTCTTAAGATTATCGTTTTTCAGGTGAGTGCTTTCGCCGAAGTAAGATGAACTCATATAAAATCAATTCCGCGAGTAATTTATTTTATTTTAAAGAAGGCACTCTAGAGTAAAGCAACCTTTACACTGTGTGGCAGTTAACGGTTGAAAACTGTTACAGTTTCAAATTGCCGCTTCTTTGTAACAAAAGTTGTTAATATTTAAAAATTAAATCTGCTTGCAAAACGTATCAAACAAACTTATTCATTACTTCGATTTATTTTCATTCCGTAATGTATGTGTTTTAACAAATAAAGTCACACTAACGTTTAAGTCGCGGAGCGCAGAACATGTTATGACATATCAAAGTGGCACCAAATATCTAAATTCGTTGTTTTAAGTTACATTGATATTAGATCAATTAAATAATAAACTAATTAAACTCCTGTTTTATACCTTTATGAAGCGATTTTTCTTTTTCAAAAAATTGTTAATAAATGTCCCGTTCCACCCCTACTTCCCCTATATGAAAGAAATTACAAGTAAAACGCTTGGTTCTCTAACTCAGCTCCGGTAACCAAAGCACGTTCACAATTTGTATGAAGCTACTTCATTCAACCCACGCCATTATTTATAGAAGCTTTAAAGGGTTAAATAAACTAACCTAATTCAAATTAGCCACCACGTGGTATTTTATTCTCGTCCAAACTCCAACAATTATATTTGAGTTCCATTCTACAAATTATTTGCATTTTAAATCTAAATTATTTTCGATACTTACTACAAATATTTGTTTTTTAAAGAGATTAAAAGAAATGTTGAAATTATAATCTCTACTGACCGCTTGAAACACACAAAGCAGATATCAAAGCCCATTGTGAAGTATTATTATGTTTGGGTATCCTAAATTGGATTATAAATGTATTTGAAAACGACACAGCCAATTAATGAACTTTCCCGGTGAATAATTCGGATGACATATTCACGGTTAACCAACCGGGGCAGGCTTTTCTTTAAAAAACAAGCAACGTTTCTGCTGCCATTTTCTGCAGCCGTCTTCAGGTCTGAAGATTAAAATGGCCGCAGAAACGTTGTGTTTTTTTAAAGCCTAACACGGTTGGTTAACCGTGAAGGTTTCATCCGGACACATTTTTTCTACAAATTAATTTTCATATAAGTGTTTAAGTTAAATATTGCAATTTTAAAGGCATTTGTAAAGCAGAATATGTCAAATTTAGCTTTTAGTTCTTCCGCCTTTGAGGCAGTGATTATTTCTTTAAAAATGTTTAAAAAACAAATGAAATATTAAAGAATGCGATAATTTGCAATGCTTTTAAGAAGAAATATTGTCTAACTTTCGTTGCAGAAGAAAATTTTATCGTCAGTTTTAGTTTGTGGGTAACGGAGGAAGTATTAGATTAAAACAAGTTGATTTTGAATGAATAATTGTTGAAAAGTCTGTATTGTGACTCGTCTTCTTCCGCAAAAAACAATATGCAATTCCAGCCATTTGTCATGTATAAAATAGTCTTCAAAACTATTGTGTTTGTTATATTTTTTAGAAATTTACGTTTATAAACTTTGCTGTATCATTAATAAAAATTGTCAGGACCAGACGTAGCATCCCTCTTTTTGAGTTATTATTCCATTTGCATGTCTTCGGTGATAAAATCTTGACAGTCCCCATAAACAAAATGGAATAGTGAGACAATGTCAGCAATCTCGGAGAGCCGTCGCTCACTAAATGAGTTCCTTGTTAACGCACTACTTTACTCTTTCGTGTAAACGGCGGTGGCAGTGGGTCTTCGCGAACATTGCCCTCGTTTCCACGCCCTCATTGTCGCTGCTCTTTGAAGAGTACAGACCGTATGAGTGAAGCTTATTACGCAGGTGAGAGCGCAGTGCACCAGCAGAACGTTGCAGCCCTCGCCAAGGAGCACGACTGTTGCCTGAGCTGCGCTGCTCTGCGTTACAAACACCAGAAATGGTTGCTGTTGAGATTGCGGAAGAAAGCTGAGGTAGGTTCTCTATTATTGACTTAAGTTTCAATATTTTCCCTGGTTCCTAAAAGAAAATAGTACGACTTGTTTCGCGTTACTAACGAATGCTGCTGCTTTTCTGTTACCCACTACAGGTTGAGCTATCAAACACCTTGAAAATTTTGCTCGTGCAAGATTCAGCCATAAAATAGCCCTCTAATGCGCTTCCCACAAGAACCCTTTATTCAACAGATCCCCAATTTTTATTCCCTCCGAAATAATTTTCCCGTTCCCAGTCACATTTAGACCTTCCATTACGAATACCTACAACACAAACCGTGACGTCATATTTCCAAAATGAGTAGTGGATATGTTAATACCAAAGCATGAAGTTCGGCCACTTCGCGAATTGTCCAGGCACTTCGCACAAGGTGTGGCCAATGTGCAATGCACTTCATTTAACCAGTCTACCTCCAACGTTGACCGGTCATTTCGCGACGTGTCTGGGAATTACTGCCCAATGTTCGATGTGATGACGCAAGACAGCCTGGTCATATATATATATTTTTTAAAGTTGTAGGCATTCCACCAATTTCTTCGTTGGTTTGTACGTATTGAACCATTGTTAATCCGTAGGCACAGAAGAAATGTCACTAGAAGCGGAACGTCTTCCCGATCAGTGGTAGGTGAACAAGGTTACACCCGATGTAACTGCACTTCTAAATACGCAAAAAATCGCCGCATGTGTAAAAATAACAAACTTGTGAGTAATTCTATGTGACACAAAATTTTATCTTGTTGTAATAAGTGATCATAGTGATATTTTCGGAACCCATGCCATGTTATAATTGTAGCTGATCTTGCCAATGACATAGCTTCATTACTCAACTGTTAATATCTCTTCTTCGGCTCTACAGCCCATTCAGGTCTTGGAAAACCGGGTCCACTGCGGACTGTCATCTTACATGACTCATTCCGAGTTTGGAGTGAAACGTGGTCTGTGTATTGATTCTGCAGCAGTCTTAATCCCGGCCTTCGTGACCATGACGTCACACATCTGAGCCACGATTCGAACCCAGGACCTCTGGGTTGTGGGCCACTAGATCACAGTAGGTCGGCAATATATATATATGAATTTCTTGGGAAAATAAACGAATACTGGTAACTCATGTGTTATTACTTTAATATAAATTTTTTTACTTGTTACCTTGACGATAGTAAATTGCATAGGGGAAGCCAGTAACATTCATACGACGCCTGCCGAACAGCCTGCGTCAGTACAAGAGATTTCTGGCCACTTCACGCAATCGCCGGTCAAAGTAGGGTGTAGACTGGTTCTTTGAAACATATCGGACATTGGCCTCACACCTCTTTGCCAAGGTGATGAATAACTTTAGAAATATTATTGAAGGAAAGGCCTAATAGTATGCTGCACTGTGAAGATGAATACTTTTACTGCAGTGTATGTTGATACCGACGGTTTCTGAAACATTATTTATGATCGTTCGAAAACAGGAAGGTGATGTGGGAAAACGAAACTTGTGGACTTTAAACCAATTTATCCAACATGAGAGTAATAATTTGACTGATTCAGAGTAAGAAAAGTTACTACAGTAAATTTGTGTCTCTCCATTAAAGTTACAATTCAACCCGAAATATGTAACTCAATATTGGATTAAGGTACAAAATAGTGAGTATTCTGATTTGCATAAAAAAATCAATGCAGTTGTTGCACATATTTATGTAAATTTACACTTTCTGCAATGAAGCATATAAGATCCAAACTAGGCAATGTCTTGAAAATTAGCCCAGTTTTCGTCTCGATGTTTCTAACATAACTCCCCGAATTTTAAGAGAGACTTACGTACTCAACAGGCTCTCGTTGTGACTTGTTTACTGTAGTCAATACACAAGTGTCACTGGAATGTGCAATCCCTTAAAATTGAAGGACAGATCTGTCGGGAATACTTATTTACAGGGAATGAAAACTATCTCACAATCTTCCTTCCTATTTTGAAAAACTCTTTAATTATATTTCCGAGAATATTGATTACGCACAATAAAGTTTCATTTAACCTGACTTATCTCAAAATGTTATGGTGACTATTTCCAATAAACTGAACGACCACAAGGAATAAAGCCTGTCACTTTGACATTTTGTTAATAACTCTTTCTCTTAATCAAGTCAATGGGACTTAAATTGGACGCCATTGGATCTGAAACCAATTAGCTCAAAGGACTGAAAATCTAATTATTCCACATTACTGTTGGACATTTTTGATAATTCACTATTAACCCCTCATATTTACCCTCATGAAATATTATAAAAAAAACTATATATATTGTAGCGGATCCCGCGTTCCTCCGTATTCAAGGATTTATAATTCTCTTAGGGCGCCAGGTATTTTTAATAAAAACTACCAAAAGATGATTTTAATAATTTTAATTCCAATCCGAGCATGAGAAAAAATTATATCTGCAGGGCGTGGTCATTCTCTCGTCGTCCCGCCGACACAACCTGCTCCTTCCACTACCCCATGACGACTCCCCGTCTCTCCAGACTACATTGTTGGCCCGGGCTGCGTCAGTTCCTCAACAATTGCAACTCGCAAGCTGGCCTGCATTGTTAAGTGTAACTTTTCATGTTACATTATCCCCGCCCCCAATCACTCACTGAACCACAGTCGTAAACAATATGAATGACCAACGCCCTTAATCAAAATTACAAAATATTTACAAAAATTCACTTAGAACTAATTACAATTTTCTTTGACATATTCTTTCATAAGAGCAAACATTGAGTAAGTATACAAATAACTCAATTAACCAACTTTAATTCTAATTCCACATTTTATTTTTCCAAACTTTTCCCATTTACATTTTTTTTCTTCCCACACATTTTTATGATGTGTTGTTTGGGAGACTTTCTTAAAGTAAATGGAAATCAATTTAAACACTTGACATTTACATCTATTGACAGTTGGCTGAATCTTTGGGAATAACAGCAGATTTCTGTCCGTATTACTCTGTCATTTAACAATTTAAATTTCAATCAGCTGTTTTTGACAGAACATGTTTCTTTACAATGTGTTTACATAAAATTTTACTCATTCACAGCTGTTTTTAATTTATCATATGGCATTTATTAGTTTGACATTCAGCTCTTTGATGTACGTCGAAAAAAGTCAACTGCCCACATGGTTTTTACAGCTAATTACATTTGGAGTACATAATTTCTTTATTTCTGCCATCAGCTGTTTCTTACATCTACTACAAAGTCATTTGACCTCTGGCAGAACAGCTATTTTTGGCATTTAATGTAACACCTTTTTTTTACATTTACCAAAATACCACATTGGGTTTTTCCACCTGGGTTCCAAGGAAATCTATAACCACCACAATTCCTTAACACATACAAATTTCTTCCTACTCTGTTTTTATCATACTCGTCTTTGTTTACAAACATGATCAGCTGTCCTTTAACCTGCTTGTCCAATGCGTTCGCATTACCTTCACACTTATCAGCTTCCATCTGATGCTCTACACGTTTAAATTTTTTCTTAAACTTATTTGCAAATACATCAATTAATTTTAACAACCTTATGTCCCTCTCAACATTATGATTAACCTCCACTTCAACTTTCTTAACTTTACACCCGCGTTTGACAATTCGCCATTTCTTACGCTTTAAATTTCCTCCCACACATTGTTTCCTCTGTGTTGTTCGGGGGATTTTCTTTCTATTTCGCCGTTTACGGCAATGAGCACAATTTTTCATACCGAAAGGATTCATTACCACATCTGTATCCTTTACCTTTACATTCTCTTTGGCACTCTTAGCACATGTATCACTGCGTATACTATTAACCTTAAAAACTACCACACTTTTTAATTCTACCACCTTCACCTTCTCCTCCACATTTTCCTGTACACACCTTTCAGAAGATTTTAACTCATCAAATATTCTATTTGTAACTTGTTGCAGTTTTTCCTCTAATCTTTCTTCTTGTAGCATGTGCTTGTAACCTACTCTCCAATTCCTCACACTTCCGACCTTGAAACTCAGCCATTCTGTCTAAATCAGCCCTCAACTCTACCTGCATTTTCTTAACACTATTATTGAAATCTTCCATCCGCTCATCAAATATCTTATTAAATACCAGGGACAATTTCCTGAGCATAGAGTCCTCTGCCTTCTCAATACCCTCCTGCACTTCTTCCATTTTTAAAACACTACAGAACACACAAACCCTAACCAAAATATTCCGCAAAATACATTTCTTTGCTACCAACTTGTGGAACCTGTCTTCTTACTCTTACTTCCACTTCTCCATACACACCGTACTCTGCTTTTTTACACGGACACACCTCTCGAAGATATCCACGCAGCGGTCACTGGAACACTTGACCCCTCAGCTATGCTATGCGTAGATCAGCACTCCTTCCACAGCGTTCCTTCTGCAGCGCCTCCACTTCTCTCGAATAATTCTCGGGTTCCACGTACGTCGTCCTCACAAAACTTCCATATTCTGAGCCTCACATATGTCTAGCTACTGTTCGTTGTTCTAGGGCATTCCATGGTTCGCCGAAAGCAGCATGTTAATTCTCCACTGTTCAATATCCGTCAGCACATTCCAAACTCCTGCCATGTTCGTTGTTCGATGTCCCAACGTTGCGGCGTCAAATGTAGCGGATCCCGCGTTCCTCCGTATTCGAGGATTTATAATTCTTTTAGGGCGCCAGGTATATATATATATATTGAACTGTTTACTCAGTTTTGGTTCTTATCACGTAAGAGAGTGAAGAAGATGTGTAAAAAACAGCTATGAGAATAAAGTAGGAGTTCTGTTTGCAATCAAACGAATCGTCTAAATAGATTTAATCTCAAAATAAGTGATCAACAGGTTTTTGTTTGAAGAGAGTTCGTGTGGATTTGGTTTTGTGAGTCACGGCAATTGTCGAATCAGTAGTTCAAAGACGTTGGAAGTAATCCGAAGAAGGCTAAGGATATTCTATTATCAGGGAAAGTCAAGCCATTTTGAATTGGGATATTAATGATGTCGTATATCATATGGAATATGAAGAAGGATTTGTGGAGCAATTGAAGGGAACCATCAAGTCTCTGTCCATAATAGGCCCCGTTCACGCATCTTCATTCTGATAAAACAAATTGCGTTTCTAATTGCTTCTAATTTCTAATTGCTTCGTACGTACAGAGGTGTATTGTTCGGGAGATTCAGCTAGTCATGTGTCAACACGATGCGTAGTGGACAACTCCGCCCTTATTGTACTGTGGGTAGAGAGAATTGCAGTTATTGTATACGCAACCTCGTAGTGTAAAAGAAAATTCTGACATCATTGACTCTAGAAAATATATTGCTGTCAGATCAAGAAATATTGTACGTCAAGAAACTCATCCGTAAAACGTAATAGATAATAAGCATAGGGACGTTGTTGCAGTTCCTTATCCTGATTTTATGAATACAATGAATGTTTTTAACAATACTAGCAGATATTGAAGGGGAAGTTCGTCCTCAAACGACAATACTTTCCTTACCCTTCTCTTTTCTCTACTGCTCCTGAAACCATGCTGTACTTACATGACTTTGCAAGCATCATTTTAACAAAGAAACATGTCCATCAGTCCTCCGATTCTAAATTATTGATGAAAGCAAATTTACTCTCATGAAACGTCTCACATATGCTTTGTACTCGGACTTTATTCATTAACCTGTTTTTGCAACGTTGTGTATGTTCGTAATCTACCTGTCCTAGTAAAAAAAATTGTCTCATTTAGTCCATCAATATATCTTAGTACTTTCAAACAGATAAATTAGCCATATAACGATGTAGGGGAATTCGGGTCACTTATTGTTTAAGAATTTTTTGTATAATATGGAAAAAAGAAAAATCGCTTAGTAAAAGTAAAAAACTTAATTTATTCTATTATTTACTTAATCTGATATCGACATAATTTAAAACAAATAATTTAGACTTTGATGAATTTTTAAAAAGAAACTTACAAATTTCCCGGTCTGCTCCACCTCCAGGGGT
The DNA here is from genome assembly GCA_034510155.1 of Eucriotettix oculatus. Classification (NCBI taxonomy): domain Eukaryota; kingdom Metazoa; phylum Arthropoda; class Insecta; order Orthoptera; family Tetrigidae; genus Eucriotettix; species Eucriotettix oculatus. The sequence continues at coordinate 49,480,624 of CM067377.1, read as the reverse complement.
AGAACGGGATAGGATGTTTCGTATTTACAATTAGTGGAATACAATTAAATTTTTATTTAATAGTTATTAATGTCTGTAAGATTAAATTAATGTTTAGGTGAGGCCAAAAAGAGACAAAAATTAGTATAACATAACGAACTATAATAAAAAATATTTTTTCTTATACTTATTTAGTGTACAGTTGATCCAGTTATACATTTTTCTTTTCGCAAAGAGATTTTTTTGCAACAGTACAGTCTTTGCTAACATTTTCCCTTTTCTCCGTTCCTTTTCCTTCTTAATCTACTCTTTGTGAGTACAGAATCCTGTAACGATATATTTGGGATGGGAGGTTGAATTTATTTTATAAATTTTTAGTATAATAATGTATGGGGATTTATTTAATTGTAAGTTATTACAATATGAGCGATTAAATAACGATATGATTTATATTTGAAAAGGAAATACAAGTTTAACTTTAAGATTCTGAGTTAAATATAAATAAAATATTACTGCAAGAACATATGATAATAGTTAGGAATTATTAAAGAAAATATTACTAAAACAGTCTGGAAAGGAACTTGCCTACTTTAAGGTATGAACACCTAATTAGCGCATGTAGATAGCTCGTGCATTTTTAAAAACTGATAATGAATGTACTAGAAACAATTTATACATTCTCACCTCAAAGTTTCGGCATTGTAAAGAAGTTTACAAATATTTCTTAAGAAGTGTAAAATGGTTGCACTGTTACCACTTAACGCTTTTTAATTTCAATCATAAATTTATATATTTTAGTTAATTTATTTGCTATGGTTTTAAAAAATACAAAAGTGCAGCAATCAGATAATGCAGTTGTAAATTGAATACCACCTTCTGCTCAAATCTCCAGTAATAGGTAATATTGTTCAATATTACATAAAGAAAAATGATCATGTAAAAAGTATAAATTTATTTAGATGTTGAGACCCGTTATTTGAATTGCAATGTCAACCTGTGTGTTGGAAATAAGCCCCACATAACAATACATAATCCTAAATTTTCATTACGTTTTTAAAATGCTTGGAGGGACTAGACTAGTCTAAGGACTGAATACAATAACAACACAAAACAAGTTTAATCACCGTTACTATAACATTTTAGATGCGACGACAAGTAAATTGAGTGTTGTAAGAACTTAATACGCAGAAATAAACTCAATTCAGTAGTAATTACTTGAGTTAAAGAAAACGTTCTCAGGTTTCCACCCGGATCTCGGGAGGAAACCCGAGAACGTTTTCTTCAGCGGATACACGCGGAAAAAATTTCATCTTCGAATTACTTGCGTTCATACTCACAACATTTGGAATACAAATGAATAAAAGTATTAATTGAAAGTATAAAGTTTTCTGAATTTATCCACTGTTTCATTTTTCGTGGTATGATGTATAGAAGTAGCAGATACAAGAAACAGGAACAGATTATACATTCTTTGAAGCAAAGAAAACGAACCCGTTGTATTTGTTCAATTATTAATATCACGCATAAAATTAAATGAGGGCAACGAACAGAATAAATAATTTTGAATTTTATTAACAGAATAATATTGGAATGGAACAATTTATCCGCTAATGTACTAGCTAATTTTTCCCCATTATTAAACTACTGCATCACGGTTTTAAAAACTTTTGTTTTGTAATTATGTATTTCACATGCTATTTATCACAAATGACTATTTTAATATCATACAATTCAGTGTATAAATTGTGCATTGTAAAAAAAGAATAATCATACTTATATCACAGATTTATAACATTAAGGACTTCCTACTAAAGGAGTTTTCAACAAGGCCGGGTCGGTGTTGAAATGGAATAAAAACAAGCTATGTAGGAGGTATTAAAAAAATCTTTTTTATTTAAAAGAACATATTTGGTCTATTAAAGAAAAATAGAATTTCTTTAATATGTCACACACACCTTGTTTTATACCATTTCAACGTCGATCTATCCTATTGAAAACCCCTATATCATGTTCAAATGATATCAGAAGTATAAGCCAAGTTTTCCGTCAATTGTTGTGAAAGCTAATAGAGCGTTGAGATAAGAAAATAATTCTGTATATGTAAGGTAAATGTTCAGTGGTGTAGGTGCGTAACATGACCTTTAACATTCCCCGGTTAATTTGTTGATTTAACAGTTACCTGCGGTTGTTTCTTGAGCCGCAGCTTTGCTTAGGAGTTAGCGATTTTCTGCCTCCTCACGCAAGTTGTCTTTAGTAACTTATACTGCATGTCTTTCCAGCCTTTGTTTTGCAAGTAACATTTAAATAGATCGCAGAACCTTTCTGTTATAAATACCATTATTATCATTCATTACTAGAGATGTAGTGTTACACATATTTAATGTCCCACACATAAAATTTCTTTAACATCCAATCGAACGCCCTTTTCAAATTTATTGTTGTGTGACTATTTTTAATTACAGCGATTCTTGTTTTGCGGAGAAAACTCGTGGAGTACAAATTAAGTTACTGTAATTGAATTGAGTTCTCTAAGATTTTAAGTTTCAAGTACACGACTACATTGACGTGAATAAGTTTAGTTTTAAGGTTATAATAAAATAGCTTAAATGGGTCATTGTAGAGGAGTATTTAAGGGTGTACAAACAAAAATTATTAGGGGAAGGTTAGTTGTGGAAGGTGTTGTATCAAAAATTAGATAATTTAACCGTTTTTAATAAAATGTAAATAAAAAAATTAAATTAACCTCAACGTCAGAAATAGAATGCTTTATTTTTAATTTAAGCGTTTCGTCTCCACCTTTCGGGGTCTCTTCAGTAAATAATTACTGATGCCGCCAAGCCCGGGGTCGAAATGAGGGAAAGCAATACCAATGAAACATATCGCAAAAATAACATTGTTGTAACAGAATTATTTTATACTACAAGAATTACATTTCAAATATTGAAGAAAATAAATAAATAACAATAACTATGAGTCATATTATGAATTTAAATTTTGAGTATCTGTTTTTACATTTAATTAATTAATCTCATGTGGAGCATTTCGCTCATCAGACTACAATAATAAGTACTTTCTCCATCTACAATTTTAACATTACTTTCATCAATTCTGGTTTTTCCTTTATATGATTATGTAACACAGATTGTTCAACTATTAGTTTTTTAAGCGTGCAAAAAGTATTTAATTTTTGTTTGAAGCTTGCGTTTAGTCTAACCAATATAATGATAATCAAGCTATCATTTTATACGCAACATTCTTTTTATCAAAATTATTTATAAAAACTGTATAATTATTAAAATATTTGCATTATTAACATATCTAAATATTAAACTAACACCGTAATTCAATCCAAACCAAAATTTTTCTATATATTACTGACTTTTGTATTTTATTTCGTTTTAATAATTTTTTATTATGTATTTATGTACATTGAAAATAAATAAATTATCCGACCTTTTTATTGTTATCATATAATTTTGTGGAATTATAATACTATCACATTAGAAGCAATGTCATCTTAAATATTTCAATTTACATAAAAAATGAGCCGGAAAAGTTTAGGAACTTAATTAGAGGGCATGTGTTTAAAGAATTGAACATGTTGGATATACCATTAATAAGAAGTTAATTAATAATTTGAAGAATAGTGTGGAATTTTTACAAAAGAATAATGTGTCGTATGAAATGGGTTGTAAAAGAATGCCACTTGACTTATGCGGGACATAAAAGAAATGCAATAGGACAGTGATGGACAAACTATGGCTCGTGGGCCAGATGCGGCACCCTAAAATGTTCTTTCCGGCCCGCGGGACTTATTCCTAATCTGACGAATAAAAAAATACAGGCTGTAAAAAAATATATTCCTCTTTCTTCCTCTCTTTTTTTTGTATCGGTAACGACATGCGAATTTATTGGCTTAACCTAGATATTGAAATGTTGAGAGACAGAGGCTCTGGCTGCAGGTAACTTTATAGCGAAGAGTAAAATTGGCAACGGAGCCTCCTATCAGTAACTACTTTCCCCCTTGGCTATATATCGAAAAAAGGTTCTTGATTTAGTCTCATATTGAAAAATTTATCCCTAAGATGTTATCTAAGAAACGTAAATTTGATCCTTATTGCCGAATTTTTAAAGACGAACGGAGTTTGAAGTACTTTTTCATAATTTTTATGGATAAGCCACTGTATCGTGACTTATGATTGCATGGAATAGTGGTAAGATTAATAAATTTGGTAGGAATGCGCAGCTGCTAGACACGTGCGCCTGGCTCATATAGGATTTCTCGGTTTAAAACCAAACCATGGACAATTGAATACAGCTGCGTCTCAGCTACGAAGGAATGTTCCTATTCTACTTCAATTAACGGTGCAAAGGTTCTTGGAAAACAATCCCCGTCACGCTGACGTGACATAGAAAGATAAAGCTTGTCTGATTGGTTCTCCCATAAAAGCGCGGGATAACCAATCTGCACCTTTTGACGATCACTGATCAAGGGAGACGTTAGGTGATGAGACATTCTACGATTGATGATGATGAAAGAGGACGTCTGGTGCTGTAGTAGACTGAGTGTATGTGGTAGTGGTAAAACTGTTCAGGGATGATCAATTTGAGCATAATTGGTTTATGGGCTATTTATCCCACGGTAAACCTTAAGTGTAGAGAACTTTTGTATATTTACCTAGGTAGGAAATAATTATTTTCAATTTTTCGTAAATTTATTAATGTGTTTTTAAAATAAGTAGATATTTGATAGCATAAAGCCTTAAATATTCCTTCAATCCCAATAATAGATAGGCACGCTACATAATGTTTCACGACTCTTCAACTCTAAATTACATTGACCCACCAAAACTTTTTTTCCTTTCTTGTGGCCCCCTCTTTTCAAAGTTTGCCCATCACTGCAATAGGATATGCTAACATAAAATTAGTTGAAATCTCATAGTAAAACTCACACTGCTTCAAAAAAATGTTTACATATTTATAAGTATATACAGATCAAAAAAGTATTAGTAATTTCATTTTACTAACAGTTAAATAATATATAACATCAAATATAACAAAGAAAAAAATATTGTTTCGTTCTGTTTAACGGAAGATGACCTACGCGGGAAAAATGTCAGGAATAAGACTAACGAATTTAAATAATTTAACAATTCATATTTTGTGTATTTATGGCCTTAAATGCTAATACAATTTAAACCCAGTCGTTAATAAATGGTTAAAGGTTTTCTGAGTGCATACACTGGGTAATTAATTCCGAGAACTATTGCCGGCAGACGTTAATTGGTATTTAAAATCACATATTTATTCATTCCTAATCCGAAAATGACATTGAATATTCTCTTAATGCTGGATAAAATTCCCAATGCATGAATTGTTTTTTCTCTGATTTAATTTCTGTCGGGAATCATAATTTAAGTCGGTTATAATATTATTAAACATATGCAAATCCTTTTGTACTCAAACACAAACCACTAAAGAAAAAATGTCCTCACAGAATTCTCTCCTCCAATGTAAGCATAACACTGTAGGGGTTGTTTCGTTTGTATGTCCCGGCTTTTCTCGTTGGTTAGAATCACTGCACATTGGCGTGAGTTTTCATGGTAACGAGTCTTACTTAAAGCTCTGGAATGTAGATAGCCGAATCATGGCTCGCTTTACACAAAGAAAATCTCGACAGTTTTTAATATTCAGATTTTATTAATATTAATTTAATTCAAGTACACATACGCAAGGGTGCACATAATATGTATATATAAGGAACTAAGGAACATGCAGGCCGTTTCCAACAAGAGAAATATTTCAAATTGTCAAAGACGCAAGCGTTATTCAGAAAGAAAGAATACACGTTGGTTTTAAATACTTCTTCCTGTCAGACTATGGACACCGGCAGGCAATTTCGGGAATTTAATAACACTTTCTCTCTTTACAGTCCATAACAGTAATTTTGACATTCTAATTTTTTTTTGGGGGGGGGAGTTAACAGGCTACATGAGGGTGATCCTGAAATAGGCAAATCCCCTTTAATAGTATAGGAAGGGAAATGAAAAGGGGGGATGTGGAATGAAGAGCAAGGTAGCCAAGGATTGACTACGGCCCCCGGGCTATAGTTTAAGGATCCTACCCGGGATTTTCACCTAAAGATATGCAGGGAAAACCCTAGAAAACCAGTATCAGTTAGATCGGGCCCTTAAAAATGACGGGAGACGAGTGGGGACGCAGCATTCTCCGTGTCTTCGCCAGTTTTTGGAGTCAGTAGGCCGTCTGATCCAATGGGATCAGAGGACAACTCTTGCCTTACGCCCAAGTTCTTCGACCCAAGTACATATACCTCCTAAAATAGATGAAGGTGTCTCGGCATGTGAGAACTTTGAACAAATCCAGAGAGAGTACGAGGCATTCTCGACATAATGAGGCGAGGCCAGCAGTCACTCTGGGGAGAAGCGCCTGCGAGAGGAAACTCCCACAGGCCCTTTTTTCCTGACCTTGTTACACTATCCTAAAAGTTATATATCGTAGAAAATGAGGAAAAGTCCGACAATCCACCAATTTGCCATGCTGTCTATGTGGCTGCGAGTAAACGTTTTGCGAGAGGTCGAAGGTTCAAGTCCGAGTTTTTGTCCACTTTTTTATATTTTATTACGTTTTTATTTATTTTGTTTACTTTAAGTATTCTTTGTTGAAGGTATGAACCCACCATAGGGACAAGTCGTGAGTAACTGATGTGACTTCATGAAAACTTGTGGTTCAATTTTAAGGAATTTCCTGTCCGTTTGTCTCAGTGTAATATTTCTTAGAAACACTTGTTTACGGCAACACTTAACAATCCGTTTTTAATCCTTCAAAGGATTATGATTGACTTCAACTTCGGTTTAATGAGGTGACAGTGCACCTGCCATTGATGCTTTGGTAAACTGGGTCCACCAGGCCTGGTATCTAATCAAACTACAACCAGAACAGATCTAGCTCTGTTTCTACTAGCGTCTCGTTAACTTCTCATACGACTCCATAGCAAAATGTCTACTTGGTTCAAAATCCAGTGAACGTAGAGGTCACCTGATTGGGTCGCTTATGCCTATCTTTCTCCCAAACATCAAAACTGAATGGTTGCTCCATTCTGCTGAAACCAGATGGATCGTTCAATAGAACGGTATTCTATAGCACGTGCAATACTTTTGTAGTAACATCAAGTACACGAAAATGGAGGGATGGCTTTGGACATGGTTTACAGTTCTAAATATCTACCCCGTCTCACCACAGGTATTAAAGGGAATTTTCGATTATCCTGTATGTATAGTAAGTATTGCACTCATTGATTGAAACTTAAATACCATTTAAATTTACTTAATACAGTAGTGCCACCTTTCCAGAGTTTCTTGGGTGGTCTATCGCACATTCACGTATCGATTCATAACTTCATACGTTGGTTATCCGATACGCCCAGGTATCATAATTTTGACAGCATAGAACCTATCGTAATTTTAGTCATTGAATGATAACAGATTATATTTGATCCATGTAATAAATGATATTGAAACTATACTGTATTGCATTTTGCGTGGCTGACAAATAAATTATGATTTCCATAAAACGTAAATAACACTTGAGGTGTAACATATGTGGTTTTGTGATAACCGGAAGCAATTCTAAGGGTAAATTTCGTGCAAGTTCCCATTATTACAATCCGCTCCAGATAGTTTAAGATATCTTCATAATCGTTCCTGGTCCAGTAAGATATGAGAACTATTTGCTCAGAAGACTTTTGAATTTCCATGCCCAGTTGCTTCAACATATCCATCCACCAAGTTTACAGCAGCACTGTAATTATGCACCGACACAAACTAATTATTCCTTTGAAATGATGAAAGGCATTTCTTCTTATAGGTTGACCATTGGGCACCATGTTTGCAACAGAGAGACGGCCAACACTCCGGAGCAGCACGCAGCTGGGGATCTACAGAGATCTTGATGATTTAGCCTTGGAAAAGCGCTCTAGACTGCGATGTCGACTAAGGTGCTGCGCCATCACTGCCTTCGCTGCACTGTCGGCATTCTTGGTGAGTTTTTGGGCCGCACTACAGGGGCGTATCAAAATCGTGTCTGTCGTGCATTTTATTCATCGGGTTATAAGAGCAGATACAAATATGCACAATATATATATAACATTACACATCATTTAGTTCATGCTTGAACACAAATATATTGCAACAAAAAATGGTTTAGTTCGTAACATATATTAACCCCTTTTAGATAATTAAATTATTTCTTAACTTGCAAAGTTGTCAAATACAAGTTTTACAAGTCTTGAAAATGTTCATGCACAATTAAAAATCATAGAATTTGGTATAATTTTATGAAATAAATTTACTTAAAATTTCTCAATTTTGTTATTAAGTGGACCGAGAGAGGCAATAATCTTTTTCTTAATTTCTTAATATATAACACTTGTAACAATTAAGAAAAATATATGGGAGAGAGAGAAGAGTAACAGATTAAAGTCTCTTCCAGTGTTAAATTTCCGCTTATCTTTGCGTAAGAAACTAATACATCAAACAAATTGATAAGGGTTGAGCGAAAAAAAATGACTGGACGCTGTTTGACCAGAAATGTAGCATTAAGGAATTTTAAATTGTTTATACTCATAAATTGGGCTAATCAAACTGCTTTACAAACCCTCAGTTAAAACTTGATTGGCCAAAAGCGTTAAAAACTTAATCGTTCCTATTTGTGTGCAGAATGTTTTATTCAAGATTTCTATTTAAAGGGAAGGTATGTCCCTTTATTAGATGTCCATTTTACTTGTTCTGACATGCAGAATACATTAAAAAAGTTCCGAATGTAATATTGAAGCTCCGTGGGTTCGTCCACATTTATTCGCTCAACATCAAAGTGTAGAAAGTGTCGCTGATACAAGAAAGTTTATTTCGATTACAGTTGAAGGCTTTCATTATTACTGTGAACTGATAAGCCTCCTCTTGAATGGACGGTCAAAGCATTTTTACTGTGACAAACGTTATCCTTCCACCAACAATGCTTCTTTTAAATGTTCACTCTTTCAACACCTCCCAGAGTTCATCTCCAAATAGAACGATATAACATCCAATAATATCAAATAGTACAAATAATTTTACTTATTTTAGACGACGTATAATACCTTATTTTAATTGAATAATAGTTTTAAAGCATATGTTTACAACATTTCTATATTTGCTACAGCTCCGTGGTTCTAATTAAAAAGTAATTTCTGGGAAACTTGTTTATATCTCGGGTTTAAAATATCCGCCTTATTATTTCGTCCAGTTTCTCAGAATTAATGTATTAATTATCTGTTTACCTGTAAATCTTCGAATCTAATAGAAGAAGGGAGGTAAATTTAATTCTCTGTAGAAAACATTACATAAATTATGTTTTTGTTACGGTATTCAGTCCTCAGACTCATGTGAAGTAACCCTCCATGCTAACCTATCCTGCGCAAGCCTCCTCATTTCGACATAACTACCACATACCACACCCTCCCTAACATGCTTAGCATGTTCTATCATTGGCCTCTCTTTTATCTTCGTGGCCCACACATTTCCCTCTAATGCTAATTTTACAAGACACTCATGTCTCAAAACGTGGCCTATTAGTATATCACTTCTCTTAATCAAAGTCCTCCCTATTCTGCTTATAACTTCCTAGTTAGTTACTTTATCCACCCATCTTATTTTCAGCAATCACCTATATCACCACATTACGAAAGCTTCTATTTATTTCCTTTCTGCAACTCCGATCGTCCACGTTCCGCACCCATATAACACCACACTGTATACGAGCATTTTTAATAATGATTTAATTATATCCATACTTATATTAGCCGTAATTAAATTCCTCTTTTTTGCGAATGCCTTCCTTGCCTGCGCTATCCTACTCTGTTATGTCTTATACTTCTACTATCCCTAGTTATTATGCTTCCCAACAAGCAGAAAATATCCGTTCATAATGGAACATCCTATGTAATTCCACTGTTTCCATTACTACACTCCATTACCTTGGTTTTCCCTCTATTAATCCTCATGTGCTCTGCTATACGATCACGTTCATGCAATTTATTATTTTTTACATGTCTTCTTCTGACTCCCCTAATACCACAATATCAATAGCAAACCTAAGGGCTTTTATTTCTTATCCTTACATTTTGAATCACTTTCCTAAATCATTTTTAACGTTCCTTATTGCATGTTCTGCATATAAAATAAATACCAATATCCACAATAGACTGAAATTGTCACATATTTCTTGCATTAGTCGTCAAAATCACATTAGTTCCAACATTAAGAATCTATTTCCTTTTTACAATAGGTTACATAATGACATAACCAATTTACTCCGCCAATATAACATTGGCATCATTTACCATACCACAAACGCGCTGTCAAGATTGGCAAAGTTTTTGCTTTACAAAATTAAATACAATAATTTCAATGCTGTTTACTTAGGTCAAACCAAAAGGACATTAAAAACTATAGTCAAAGAACATAAGTTACCAGCGGAAAAGCATTCAATCATCACTAAGATTGAGGTATTTAACAATCAAAATTTAAATAAACTTCTGACAAAATCCTTGATGTTGAAAATAATTATATTTCTAGACTTGTTTCTGAAATGATTAATATAATAATAAATCCATGTAATACCATTAATGTTAAAAGTGATTGCGATTATTTAAGAAAAACTCAATCTTTTACTAAGGAAGTTATTGAGATCAAGATATTTAGTTTATAAACATGCGGGCTTTGGGTTAATCTTATCCAGAAACACTTGATAAGGTCCACTAATTGGTGGAGGAAACGTCGTGAGTTTCATGAATACGTTTGCCTGCTTCTTTGGCTATGTGATTATTGTTTTATTAAAATTAAACTTTTGTAATTGTGGAATTACGTTCTATGCCGGGCCAATACGAATAATTAAACTTAGTCTATTAATGATTTCTTGTAAAGCGGAAAAGTAAACTCAGACAAAGCATATTACATAGCTAGCTATATGAGGAACATATTTTCAGTAATATTGTCCACATTTCGTAATATTAAATTTAGAGTGATGGCTCCCTTCGTGCAGCGAGCTATGATATCGACCACTTCAAATTCCAAGATCTAAACGAATTCCGCTGTCATCGAGTCGCTTTGAAAAATATGACAGTTTAAAGAATATAAAATGAAGTGTAATTTATTGCAACTTACAAATCTACGTCGGTCATGATTCATGGGAATGCAATTTATTATAGATGGAATTTTAAAAGTATACAGAACAAATAATAAATATTTTTAATTACTAAATTTAAGTTCAAAACAGTAATAAAAATATAAATCTATTATTTAATAATTTTGTTTACACCATTCTAATTTTTTCAAATCTCTCAGTGCGATGTATAAAATTATAAAATAAAATAAACTTTCATTAGAAATATGGGCGTTTAATTGAGGAACAGTTAGGGAAACCACACACACAATCTATCATAAATCATATATATCATAAAGTGTTGATTCCCTAAAATTCGGACCGAGTTTTCCACTCCTTCCAGCGGATTTAATGATTTATTGTTTTTAGTTGAATAACATTCGATGTTATAGCGAGTGACAGTTCGGCAACCAATCTAAACCTGAATGGACTATACAAATTTTCCGGCAGTTTTACCATGTGGTTCTTAACTGATGTTTAACATAAAATTACATTCTCAAATAATTTTCTCGACAGCACGTAATCTATACTAATATATAGTTATAGATTTTATGTGCCAATAATGTCAGACTTTCCAAACTGTATTTAAATTCGATTCATATACTGATTTAAACGTTTTTAAAAATGCATACTTTTTGACGCACATCATACGAATCAAATAGTTTTACATCCTCATTAATTTTACCAGTGTGTCACTCTTGAGGCTCACGTTCTTCAATCACCTGCCGAAAGCAACAAGAATTTCAGAAACGTTGAGCTGTATTATCACTTAATTTTTTTAATTTGACTAGTTTTATGTCTAAATTGCCTTACGTTAGCTACGAATTGCAATAGAAACCTATACAATCTCCGATGGCATTATTTGTTTCAGTTAGCTGTGTTTTCATAAAACATGAGATGTGGAAATACATTAAATACTGTTCACATGCTCATTACTCGTTAAGCCAAATTTTTGGGCACTATTCTTTTCCTTACGCATATTATTGACTAAGACTTTATCTATACCCTTAAGGGAATATTAATTTCTTTTACTCATTGATTTCCTTCAATAATAGGTAACATCAATGAATAACAGTCAAATTAAATGGGAAATGTCATAGGATTGAGTTTAATACAATTTCATTGTTTTAGGTGTGAATGGATTGTGATACAAGTGAGAATAAATGGGCGGTTAATTGAGGAGTAGTTAAAAAAATCACACATGTATATGTATATGTATATGTATATGTATATGTATATGTATATGTATATGTATATGTATATGTATATGTATATGTATATGTATATGTATATGTATATGTATATGTATATGTATATGTATATGTATATGTATATGTATATGTATATGTATGTATATGTATGTGTATGTATATGTATGTGTATGTATATGTATGTGTATGTATATGTATGTGTATTTATATGTATGTGTATTTATATGTATGTGTATGTATATGTATATGTATATGTATGTATATGTATGTGTATGTATGTGTATATGTATATGTATATGTATATATGTATATGTATATGTATATGTATATGTATATGTATATGTATATGTATATGTATATGTATATGTATATGTATATGTATATGTATATGTATATGTATATGTATATGTATATGTATATGTATATGTATATATGTATATGTATATGTATATGTATATGTATATGTATATGTATATGTATATGTATATGTATATGTATATGTATATGTATATGTATATGTATATGTATATGTATATGTATATGTATATACATATATATATATATATGTATATAAGTAAAGTGCAACTCGGACAATATCCAGAGAATCCTAGCTGAAAATTAAATAGAATCAATTATAAAATTTATTGTGAGTTTTAATACAGGACAGTACGTAAAATACATAAAGGAAGAAATACTGAACCGTCCGAAGACTAGAATATGTAAAATACTTAGAACTTCCAGACGAATGGAAAGGAATGGAAGAAAACAAATAAAGAAAGAGGGAAAATATTTCGCAAAGGCAATGAAATATAGCGGTTGTATGTTTTGTTAATTGAATGTTGTCTTTCTGGTCGTCTATTAACACACAATTTTCGGCTGTGGAATGCAGGCTCTTGACGCAGGGAAGGCCGTTATAGTGCGGACGAGCAGTATGATTTACGTTTCCCTGCTTTCTGGAGGCCTCTACTAAACGTCAGAAACGTGTTATTTTAGTTTATTTTACTGCTCGTCTTTAAATAACATGGTCGTGACATCCAAACTCGTCGAAAGCCTCGTAGCTGTAACTTAAATTCGCGGCTTATAACGACTCAGCAAGTTGATGCGGACAAATTTACGAAGTTTCCGCTGAACTTGTTGGAGGTCCGCGTTCTAATTAGAATCAAAGATCTAGGTAACAGGTGACGGCAGAGAAGGGTGAACTTTGAAGTGTAGTAAGGATTATTTAAGTGTCACTCTGACAAGTTGCGCCACTCACCAAATGAGACTGAGAGAGATTAAAATCTTTCAAATGTTTTGTTTCACAATTGTTGATACTTCTAAGTGCAGTTCCTCCCAGAGTAATCCGAAACATTGATTTTTCATTTCTCTACCAATACAGGTCGGGTATAAAGCCGAATTTATTTAAGACTTGGAGCATAAAGCGGCATGTTTCTTTCATAAAAGTAATGCCAATGACTAACGAATAACTCTAAGAAACGCAATCATTCCCCCGCTAAATGAATTCAGTTTTTTAGATTGTTGACGAAATTCAATTTGAGAAAAAACGCCGAGATGGCATACATTCGAAGATGATTAAGAATAGTTTTAGCAGTTTATTACAGCTATATTTCTTGGGAGTTTCGATTGCATAAAAATCTTGAGAAGATAATCTGAGCAGTTCAACACAATAAGAAAAATATGAAAAGCTTTGGTAAAGGAATAAGTAAATATTTGGACTAAAAATTAATACAATAAAGAGAAATTAAATCAATCAACTATTCGAATAGGAGTTTTCTATGTCTTCCTTAATAAAATTGAAATTAAAATAAATGAACGTACTTTTCCAAGACTGTTATATTGTAATCGCAATGTTATTTCGGTAATGATATTTGTAATTCTAATACAGATGGTAGCTTGATATATCTCAGCTTGAATATTCTGTATGCGGGATGTTATGTTATCATCACTATTTTCTTCTGGTAATATTAAATAGTCGGCGAACCTCCTGTGGTCTAGTAGCTAGCGTCGCTGCCTCACAACCCAGAACTTCGGGGTTCGACCCCTGGCAAGGGCTTAAATGTTTGTCGCGGAGACTGAGATTAAAACTTCTGGAAAATCGATACGCTGACCAAGAATCACTTCAAATTCAGGACGTTTCATATAAGATGACAGTCCGCAGTCCAACCGGTAGGCCCTCCAGAGCCAAGGAAGAAGAATTACATTAAATCCTCGGTCAGTTAACACTAATGTTCGTTTGGAAGACAACATTATAAGCTTTTATAGTATACTAAAATATTTATGCTGTTAGTAATAAAATACTTTATATTCCTGACAACATTCAATATTATTGTGTCGTATTTAATTCAAATTTCGATAAAAATTGTTTCTCAGTTAAAAATCGGCAATGCTGCACGCAGAAGGTTTGGTCCCAGTCATAATTTCAGTTGGAATTTTGGAGCTGTTTCGTCGGAAACCTTAATATTTTCTAGGTCTTTGCATACATTGACGAAATATAGGTCCACCCCAGCAGTTCAGAGACTACGTTCGAGCAGAGTTCCTACCAGTAGGACTATTCATAAAAGGACGAATTGCGCCTATTATGTAACGTTATTTTGCCGATTAAATAAATAAGAATGTGGGGTGATAATGTTATTTATGCCCTGCCCTATATTACTGTTGATACGTTTTATACTTATACAAGTCTCGATAATAACCATAATAAATTGTATGAACGTGGCCATGGAGAGAGGGTTCAATAGGAAGATTAATAGAGGTAAACCCAAGGTAAATGAAGTGTAATATTGGAAAAAGTGCAATAACATAGGGTGTTAGATTGGGAAGGAATATTTTGAAGGACGTTAAGGGATTCTCCTGTTTGGGCGGCATAATGACTAGAGATGGTAGAAGTATAGTAGACATAAATCTTAGGATAGCACAGGCAAGGAAGGTTTTCGCAAGAAAAGAGGAATTTACTCACCGGTTAAATAGTGAAAAGTTTAGGAAATCATTGCTAAAATGTTCCTATGGAGTGTGGCGTTGTGTGGGTGCGAAACGTGGACGGTAGGAGTTGTAGAAAGGAAAAGAATAGAAGCCTTTCAAATTTGGTGCTATAGGAGAGTGCTGAAAATCAGATGGGTAGATAAAATCCCTGAATAGGAAGTTCTAAGTAGAGTAAGGGAAGAGCGACCAATATGGAGGGCGTTTACCAAGAGAAGGGATAGATTAATAGGCACAGTTTTAAGACATGAGGGTTTGTAAAATTAGTATTATATTAAAGTGTGTGGAGCAAGAACAAAATAGGTAGTCCAAGGATAGGTTAGCATGGAGGGGTTCCATCAGACCAGTCTTAAGGCTGAATACAACA
The DNA here is from genome assembly GCA_034510155.1 of Eucriotettix oculatus. Lineage (NCBI taxonomy): Eukaryota > Metazoa > Arthropoda > Insecta > Orthoptera > Tetrigidae > Eucriotettix > Eucriotettix oculatus. The sequence continues at coordinate 49,464,874 of CM067377.1, read as the reverse complement.
CTAACCCGGATCGATGCTATTCTAAGACATGTTTTACTGTCGTCATAATACGCCACGTATTCTAAACAAAATTTATATACAATTAATTAATAAATTATCTATACGCTCCTGTTTCAGCTTCCAGTGAAAGCATTTCTACTTTTTTAAACTATAAATCAATTGCACCTGTGATCCATTTACTCAATATCTATTTTCACCTATTTTCTTGAATTAGGGTGTGAAGAATGTGAATAATTAATTGGTAGGTGAGCCTAACTTAGATTTACACCAATGGAGGTATGATGAATCGCTCCTTGGACGCGACTCGGTTTATCTTTCAGGTTTTGGACCTACCGGGAAACAGGAGGTCCGGGGTTCGAGTCCCTGGTCTGGTCGAAAATTTTAAATTCTTGTCTTTCTTGTAATTTATACCCTTTTTCTAGGGTTCCAAAATCGTGGCCTGCAATCAAATAATTTACAAAATATTTAAATTAATAAGGTTCACATACCTTTAACTCAATATATTGAGGAGAATAAATTAAACGTTTTTACAACATAATACACAACTGCACGGATCAAAGTTCTTTGCCAATATATGAAATTAATAATATGCTGCATTTACTCCATTAAAGTTAATTTCTCCTTTAGCTCTGTCCTGAAAACATTAACATCTTTTTAAATCTTTTTCACTTTAATTTTAGCCAATAATAATAATCTTTCCAATTCCAAACAAATAGGATGGCCGCCATCCCATATCGATCCCCCAGCGATGATAACTCTCTCCCTCCCAAATATGATATTTTTCATTGTAGTATTTGTAGTCATACTGCAGTGGTGTTCTATCAAGGCGTCAACGGATTCTTCTTTTCAGCTTATACGACAAAAACCGCCACGAAAATGTTTACAATGATGATCACTCACAAAATTCTCCAGATTGCTGCCCCCTCCACACATACAATTTTTATCTAATTCTGGCGCGAAAATTGACTCGTTGGAAAAAAAATCTCGTCGAATGTCCGTTTTAATATATAAACATACTTTAAATATAGCTTGTCACTATTAATAACTTTTTACACGCTTGTAAGGAACATGTACTGAATCATTATAAAAATTCTAAGAAATAACGTATCAAAATTTTATTACTGACAACTAAATTTTATTAATTATATAGGCATATGTTTATTTAACTCGTGGATGTGATGACTGCTGAAATTTTCTTAGCCCTACTAATGGCATCCGATATTCATTTACTATACCTCGTTACTTATTACCATTTACAGGTATTATTTTTGTATCCGCTTATAATTTTTTTCAGTGTCAAAGACCTTCCTACTTTACTGAAAACCTTCTGATTGCTTTAAATTCTCCACATGTTTTTGAAAATTTATTATACCAGCATCATCATTCCAAGCTTCAAATTCTTCATCATAAAAGCGCCCGGTATGTTTACTAAATGAAGCTTGCCCTGAAAAAAAAAGGATTATGCTCGTTTTATTCGCTATAAGCGCACATTTAACAGGGAAGCGAAAAAATAAAGCTGCACGGCTCAGTTGGGCATATAACTTGCTGCGACAGCTAACGTGTAATATTATTCTCTACTCATAATACTAAATAAAATTAAGAGCAGATTTTAATGCAAAATTCTTGTTTTATTTTATTATGGATTAGGCTTTTTTAGCTCAATTTAAAGTGAAAGGTTTCAGTCTGCTTTTATTGCGATTTTGCTGCGAACAAATGTGAATATAGAGAGCCAAAGGCGTTGAAAGTTAATTACAGAATATTTGAGAGGTTAATAGCCAATGTGCACTTACATTTTACTTTTTCTTATTCTATAATCATTCTATTGTGTTAATATGATGTTTGCAGATATTAGTGTACAATTATATAACAAAAAAAATTGTTTGAGATTTTTGTGTCAAACTTTTTTAAACAAGTTTAAGATCACTTAAAAATGATAATAAATGTATATATTAAATTTTGTAAATTTGTAAGAATGACAAGTCTTTAATATGGAACTCATCACACGCGTGTAAGGCTGGTTGCCAAGTATTCCTAAACGGAGCTAATAAATTTAAGATACTAAAAGCTATGTGCCATCTTTCAGATCAAAGTAGGATAGTTTTGAATAAAGTGGCAATAAAAGAGAAAAATGATTCAACTGAATAACGCATCTATTCCCCCAAAAAAGAAACGTAAATGCCTGAATTATTCTTCTCTTGATGGATGTTTATGCTACATACATTTGAAACAAAGTTTGGGGTTGTTTACTTTGTATACAATCTCTCAGGCTTTAAGGTGCTAGTCGTGATATTTGCCCTCCAACTTTACGACCTACATTATGGCCGAGCTAAGAGGAGGGAAATTCTGTAACTGCTGCATCTCTCTGTTTTGCAAATTCTCATTGTCAATCTTGACGCATTGTTAATCAAGACACACTTGTAGTATTCAGAGTTGTATGAGGCCAAGGTAAGTGTGTCGCTAGTAATAAAAGTAGTTCATAAGACAACCCAAATCCATTAAAATATTCATAAATTGATAAACATCTAATTTAATATAATTTATTCCTCATTTTTACATCGCAGATATTATTCTTACTACACGTCGTCACATATTTTTTCTAACTCCTCTGGCTAATTCCTTTCCCTTTGTAACTAAATAATGTTCTCTGTCTGATTACTCGTCTTATATTTGGTCCAGTTAAATACTGTTATTGTTCATCAGCTGCCTTTGTGGAGTGAGTCGTTAACACTACCACATTTTTCATACTCTGCATTATGGCCGTAATTCTCGTCCCCGTTACGGGAACACCTTTTATACTATATTTACATGGCTTATTTCAATACTATATTAATTTCTTACAAGGTATTCACTGAGCTGGTTTGTTTTCTTCTAAGGGCATATTGATATTAACATCCACTGTCATTCCCTCCCTCTAAATATTCGTTTCCCTCATCCTTAAATATACCAATGTTATTTCTAGTGTAATGGTAAACATTAAAACAGAATGAAGTACGGAATTTGGCCCTGATTTTCCAAAGTTATTGAAATTCACGGAAACTTGGAAGTGGAGAAACTTGGTGTTTCCCCAGAAACATCGGTGAAGTGGGGTGAATAGCTCCAACCAATGAGTGTGGGTAAATGGTTTTGATTCGAGACGACTTCGTCACCGCCACCGAATGAAATTAAATGATGAAGTGAGGAAAGGTTGTTAAAACCAAGGAAAATTAATTTTCGAGCAGTAAGCAGTGATCACTGAAACAATAAGAAGTAGTAAAGTTATAGATCGTAGATTCCAATGAGCTATGAGCATTTGGATAATGGGTGCAATTCTTTCTATTGTCCGTGGCGGCATAAAACAGGGTGGTCAAGAAGGACGTTGAAAGGATTCGGTTGTTCCAGGCAACGCTGAAAAACGGTAATTGCTCTGTTTGTAACCTTTTACCGATTTCCTCGTACTGCCAATTCCGTGTTTTGTTTGTGATTCTGTTTCCATAAGAAGACGACTCCATATTAGATATCATGTGTTAAAATTTATAAATTGATAGGAAATTTAATCCTTGCAAATAGCGTATAATGTATTACATTTAAAAGTTATTTCGCGCTATACAAGCAAATAAATAAACAAGAAAATAAATGGATCAACTATATTATTCTTATTAATGAAATTCATTGCTTATGTGTAAGAAGAGCCCAAATTTCGTACGTATTTGTGTTTATCTATGTTCCGCATACAAATATATTCACGTGGAACAATATCGACGAAATTTCGCAGACGTTTTTTGTGACTCAGAAATAAGCACAGTCTGTGTAAGACACGGCTATAGGGACGGGGGTGGTGGGGACGGAAATTTATAAACGTTCAAAATTGGCTGATATAGCAGTCGAATAAATAATACTTGGAGTTAATTACTTTTACGGTGTTTCCCGCGATACTATTTATATCCGTCCTAGAACAGGATACAGTATGTCCTTACGTAGCCTGCGGGTATGCGTGGGGCGGCGGCGGTGACGACAATCGCGAGTAACAACAAGTATCAAAACTTCGGTAAAATGTTTGGTATATTTAAACATTAATATTCCGGGTATAGCCGGGAACCCAGCTAGTCCTAGTTTATACTGGATAAGGTCACCCATGGGATAGGTGCCTACTTGGAGTAGAAAATTTTTACAACGAGCTCATCCACAATTGGAAACTATTCCGCAACAAAGGAAAAAAACTATAACAAATGGTAAATTTACATCATTCTTGGCAGCTTTTAATACTTTTAGTACTAGTAATATACGGAGAAACTTGTCCTATAGTGAATTCATCTGTCTTGAAAGTTACCTCTCCTACTCCAATCTCATGAATGCTATCAAATATTTTTAAATATTACCTCCTTAGCTTCATTTCTAAAATGCCATTGCCTGTTATTAACTGCCTATTCTCTGTAATCCCTTCTACAAAGTTGGAGGAAGTGAAAGCCAAATCTCAAACCCCTCTTTATTTATGTTTCTGTTGAAGTTGTTTCACATTTTGCTCTCCAAATTTGATTTTCTCTACTGTGAATTACGCTCCAGTTATTTCCAAGTCTCAAGTATTATAATTTTCGTTTCCCATTTTCAAGTATCCTCCTATCTAAATTTGTAATATGTAGGGCAACTCCATCACGTCTTTGAACCATATTACTTATTTGTTTAGTATAATTATTTTAGCTCCTCTTTATCAATTCTGTACACTTCATTAATCTCTATGTAAATTATTATTTAAACTACACTTTACACTTCTGCACACTATACAGTCACATGATTCTCAGATTATAGAACATAATTCCACATGTATTTCTTTTTCTTTGGCAAACTGATATTTTCGTATTAAAGTCCTAAAAATATAACTGTACGTGTAAGTTAGTTTTACTCAAGCAACTCCTTATATATAAGCCGTAATAATAAAGTGTAAGTAGATATTACTTTCAAGGTAGAAATAAACATTTTTCAGACGTTTCAGATATTTATGAAATCGGTGGTAATTTCAATTTGACTTTTTGGTAACTGTGAAAATTAAGTATTCATCAATGTCGAAATTGTTAGCCTTCCTCGTTTCCAAAATAAAACATTGTAATAGGTGCCGTTAAAACTCATGGACTCTAAATTAAAATTGGGAAACGTTTGTTGACCTTTAAACTGCTCTATATGCGGTAGACCTGTGAGATACATCATTATTATTTTGTTTTCTGCTTTGTGGATTTAACCTACAAATTTCTCTCTTTTATTTATGACTCATTAAATAAACAGGTGACTTTATAATAATATTCCTGTTGTAAGCTATGTGTAAATCACTTATTTTGTGTTCTTTGTTATTCCCTATCTTTTTAAAGGTACAATTTGTAAAAACTAAGAATGGCGTTTATTTATTAATTATTATATATAGCCCCATGTTGTTGGAAACCAATCGTAATAAAATATAAGATGGGGTTTAATTATATTATTTAATATAGTTAATATATTTAATTATAGGCAATATAATATTTTTGAAGAAAAACCATTAATAATGACAAAATAATTCAAAATCAAAGTAGACATGTATTTTAACAAGAATAAAATTTTATCAATAAAACTCACAAAAACCCGAAGAAAACAAATTCGGTAGATAATAATAAATTTATTTACTGATGATCTTATTAAAATCAGGTCTTCTGTAGAACGAACCTAAAGAAGCAACGCTTTTATGGAAAATGGGCCTGGCAATGTAAAAATCTAAAAACTTTTTATTAGCGATACCGTAGGACTCTGCAGCAGTTTGGTTCCGTCTGCTTCGGTTTAAAGATTTGGAGGAGCTGGCTGAGACGATTCCCGTTGACTGCAACTGCTGATCTGGCTACTTAGATGACGCTTTGGGTCGAAACAGTGGAAACCTCTACCAAAAAATATATATTTGCAGAGGTCTCAAGAGTTCCACTTCATATGGCCCAGAATTATCCTCTCCTTTTTCCAGTAGCCAATCGACTGCAATTTCAAATTGCATCCATTGGTTAGTATTTACATAATTGAAACTATTGGAAATTTCCAGCTCTGTACGTGCACTAGTTGTTTCCAATCAGCTATACGTAGTTTCCGATTTGACGTAAGCAAATCCTTCTTTAATTAGGAACGAATAACACCTATTGTCCGTAAAAGTTATATTCCGTATTGACCGAAGAAGGTCTGTTTTCATTGTACGATGGAGGGTACAACAATGATTACACATACACATAAAATACGTCGCAGATCTTCAGACTTCATCTCACGCGATTTTAGTACATTACAGTACTTTCGCAGCATGTTGTGGTGGTTAGTTCAATTAAATGGCAAGAATAACAAAAAAATAAGAGAAAGAAAATTTTCACGTTGTCTAGAATAAGCTAATGTAAGTCCATAGTATTAATTTTATACGAATATCGTTGTGACAAATTTTTTATAGAAGCTAGAAAACAGATATCGTTGTAAAATTCAATAATATAATAACTTAGCGGTGCTATACTCAAATATACTTCAATTAAATACAGATAATTTTCACTTCTCTCTTCTCACACGTGTCTGGAATCGTGACACTAATTCATGAACGATATATAAGGTTATTACTGTCGCCTATAATGACCACGTCAAATACATTCTCCATTCAAATACATTAGCATCTCGTGTCTACTCACGTATTGACGCACTGACAAAACTCTCAGTTTGAGTTGATTAAAAAGACGTATATGTCCTTAAAAAGACGGGTTGTAAAGTTAAAAATACCTTATGGCTAAGTGCTTTCTGTTAAAAAACTATGCTACAGATATAATGTACTGAATGTTATAAGGACAGATTCAACCCTTTGTTGTTGTTGTATTCAGTCCTATGAGTGGTCAGATGCAACCCTCCATGCTAACCTATCCTGCGCAAGCCTTTTCATTTCCTCATAACTAGCACAACCCACATCCTAATCTGCTTAGCGTATTCTATCCATGGCCTCCCTCTTCTGTTCTTACCCCACACACTTCCCTCTAATGCTAATTTTACAAGACCTTAAATCGTGTCCTATTAATCTATCCCTTCCCTTGGTCAACGTACTCCATATTGTTCGTTTTTCCCGTATTCTGTTTAAAACTTCCTTGTTAGTGATTCTATCCATCCGTCTTGATTACAGCGTTCTTTTCTTGATCTTCTATTTTAATACTGCTGCCTTTCTTCTGTACAGGTTATTTATAAGCCTCCTTTCTCGATATTTTATTCCAGTGCTTTTCAAAATAATTAATAGTGTGTTCCAGTTCACATTATCAAACGCTTTTTCTAAATCTACAAATGCCATGAACGTAGGCCGGTTGTTTCGTATCCTGTCTTCTAAAATTAATAGCGAAGTCAACAGAAAATATTGTAAACCCATTTTTTGTAGGAGATGTTGATACTAAACTGAAGATTTGTTCCCAAAAATTTAATATCTATATAGATTACGTCACCCAGCAAGTTGAACTATGAAAGACTATACAAATATTAACCTTATTAAGTTATCAAATTATTACAACCTGTTAATATAATGCGTTAATGGAGGAATACTAGGGTGCAAATGAATATATTTATAATAAATATCCTGTTTAAATTTCCTTTCATAAAATAAAAATTATGGCCCTGTACATAATTTGTTATTTAATGTACCAACACTTGGTGGTCTGTATTTTGTCACAGTTTGTATACGCTTTGAGATTATATGGCAGCTGCATATGAAACGGTACGATTAAGCACCATACTATTTACTTTAATTGATTATTGAGGCTGCTCCTGGTTGTTAGTAACTCGGAAGGGGCGCTCCTCTTTAATAACGGATGTGGGTTACGATAATGATGGCAGTGAGAACAGGAAGATAGACTTGGCCTGTTGGGAGTTGCTGAGATTTTTTAATAGTTTATTTAAATAAAACTCATCACCTTGGGAAAAAAGTTGAAGCATTAATTCACGGTAAAAAAAATATATGACAACGTTAATGAAAATTCACGATTTCTTCAAGAAATTGGTTCTAATACTAACCGGTTGAATGAAGTTATTAGTAAAACTCCGTAAAGTATTTATTACTAATATAATCAATTCATTTCATTTCAGTAAGTGTTAAATGATTAGTTTCTAATATAAAGTATCTTGCAATCATAATTATTGCACTAAAATAAGTATTAGGTTCCTTCAATATTGATATTAATTATATTACTTAAAGGCCAAAACTTAAGCTATGTATGATATATTTTCTCAATTTCCGTACATTTCTTCTTATTCTTTCTTGGTTCTACAGCCCATTGAGGGCTTTGGCCTACGATGTTGACTGCGGACTGTTATCTTACATGACACCTTCCGAATAAGAATTCGAATCCGGGACCTCCGTGTTTTGAGGCAGCGACTATAGCCACTACACCACCCGAGTATTTATTTATTTTAACCTAGATAGTAATGAACTAATGTAATAGCTTGTTTATTGGATTTGTAAAGTGCCCAGCTTTGTCCCTGTAAGTTGATTACCCTCATGTAGTATGTCCCTCTCCTCCTCCTCCAACGTCCCAAAAAATTATCACTTTCATTGAATGAAATATATAAAAACCTTATAACATTCTGTATTCATTAGACTGCCAAATTATAGGACTTAATTCATGTAAATGGTGACGTTCATTTCCATTGCCCAGTTAAAAATATATTAATTCTGTTCCGTACACTGATCATGGTTTCATTAATTATGGTAATTAAATGTAAATATTTTTATTCTTATTTATTATTTGGCTTCGCATAATAAATTTAAATGTTCTATTTGGATCACTGTTGACCGTATCATAATTCATTTAAAATTCTCTTTTAGATAATAAGCTTGCAGTATGTTCGCTCTTGAAAAAAAAACAATATTTGCACAGAAATTCCTTTTAAACTAATCTTTGATTTACTGAAGCCCTTTACACTAAATAAAATAGATGGTTGTCAAGAATAGACACGAAAAAAAGGTTATTGAACATCAGTATACATATTTAACCAACTTAATTGGGAAGAATATGTTTAGCTATCATAACCTTTGCTCACACTTGAACTAACTGCTGGTTAAAATATTCACAATTACTATTATTATTTTAATTAATAATATACGATTTTATCTCTGCTGTAATATGTATTAGTATTATTAATAAATTCAAATAAAATCCCTAGGGTTTGCCGATGATATTGTAGTATTAGGGGAATTAGAATAAGACTTGGACACCAGAATAAATGGCATTCACGTGGTCCTAGAGAAAGAGGTCAACATGCGGACTAATAGAGGAAAAACAGAGGTAATTGAGTGTAGAATGGGAAAAAGTGGAATAACAAACGGTGTGTTTGTTTGGGAACGGATATTTTAAAGAAAGTTTAGTAATTCTGCTACTTGGGTAGCATAATAACTAGGGATGGTAGAAATATAGTAGACATAAAGAGTAGGATAGTTAAGGCAAGAAAGGTTTTCGCAAAAAGAGACATTTACTTGCAGCTAATAAGAATGAATATTAGGAAAGCATTACTAAAATTGTTCGTATGAAATGTGGTGTTATATATGTACCAAACGTGAGCGATAGGAGTTACAGAAAGGAAAAGAAAAGAATGTTTTGAAATGAGGTGCTGTAGAAGAATGAAGAAAATCAAGTGGGTGGATAGAGTAACAAAACTGTAAGTTCTAAGCAGAATAAAGAAAAGAGAATAATATGGAGGACTTTGGCCAAGAGAAGGGACAGATTAATACGACACGTTTTTAGACATGAGGTCTTGTAAAATTAACATTAGATGTATTGAGTAAGAACAGAAGAGGGAGGCCGAGGGTGAAATATGCTAAGGAGAGTAGGGAGGATGTGGGATGTGGTAGTTATGAGGAAATTGAAAAGTTTGCACATAATAGCTTAGCGTGGAAGATTGCATCATACCTGTCTAAGGACTGAAAACCACAACAAAAACATTACTAATTTAGCTTGTATATATATATATATATATATATATATATATATATACTGAACACTATACCAATCGTTATGTCCACTCTAACGATTACAGTTGAAATATTGAACTCTGAGTCAATGTAATTTTTATACAATAGTATTAAATCAGCTGTTGCTGAACACAGTAAACTGTTGACGATGTAGATAATTGTTTTAATTTATGTATTGCAATTTTACTTTATTTTTACAAAAAACTTCTATAATGTATATCTTTTATTAATAAACGGATTCTTATTACAAATATTAGTATGTTTAGTATGATTCTTGTTATGTTCATATATATTTTCAAGTAAATATAATTGAAAATGACTAAATCTTCCAGAATAATAAATTATTAATTTATGTGTAGAGTTTGTGTGGTTGCTTTTAAAACCTTAAAAATAACGTCTATACTTGTAATATTAACGGTTATCTAGATTGAATAGATTATTCCTCCATAAAAAAAGGAAAGGATTTGGAAAAATTGTGTCAATTAATCAAGACGTGAGGTTCCTTGCTCGTAGAATTGCAATTTGTGCATCCTTTAGTGCACAACGTGGGCAGAGACCCAAAGAAATAGAAATTTCAAAAACACCGAGAGAAAAGAAGGAAAGGGTATTATATTAGAGATTCCAGAAGTGAACTTCGAGGACGACAGAAGTTAGGTTCAGAGTGTAAAACTGATCTGGGATCGGAATAGAAGTGTGTTTTGATAAATGTTGCCCGAGAGAGAGAGAGAGAGAGAGAGAGAGAGAGAGAGAGAGAGAGAGAGAGAGAGAGTATGCAACCAGCACAGGTTGTACTGAAGAAGAAGAACGTGACAAGTGCGTCGCCAGCGAGAGTTCTCTTTGATGCCCCAAGGGAAGACCACTGAGAGAAAATGTCAAAGCAGGAGTCAAGGTGTGTAGCACGGAGCGCAAACGATGTCTAAATTAAATTATTGTGCTACACTGAATTTTTAACTGTCCCATTTATATTGAATATTATTTGTGAATATAACAAACCTGTTAATATATAATGTTGCGATTTTAAGTAGTAATACCATAACTGTGCAAACAAATAACTATAATTGACAGATTGCATACGTATACGCCGAATATCGAATAATATGAAAAATATCCTACAATACGACAGTAAACTGCTGTAGCGCAGTAGAACCCGCGGCCAATTTTTGATTATTATTTACGGAAACTTAACAAATATTCCGGCATGAACAAGTCGCTTGCCAGGAAGGGGTTTTTCCGCGAGCCGTCTTGGCGGCTCGGAATAATAAAGGGACTGCGGCTGACACCTGGACCATAAAGCTCGGACACCTCGTCGCCGGTTCCGGAATGTCCTAATCTGCCTGGGAATTTGGTGACCGGGTGTCGTGTGTTCCCCAAATGAAACAAGGGATATGTTTGGAGAATATCCATCCCTGCCACCTTAGGGATAGGTGTCGGATAAGTGGGGACAAGGTTTTAAAGAGGCTGGCGGAGACAATTTTGGACAGATTTTTGCAAGGTGATGGTGAGAGGATATTGAAGGAGAGTGGTAGAGAGAGGAGATTGGTGAGGTGGCAGCGGAGAGGTGGACCATGCTTTGATCAGTCCAGGAAGCAGGGAAGAACGGTCTTAACAACAAGGGAAGAAAGAGGAAAGAGCGGTGTTTCCTCACGACTTCGTGTTATTGTCGACAGGCCACTTTAAGTTCCACAACACGGAAATTACAGCGAGACGCCTATGAAAACAACTCAGGTTCGTCAACGAACAGATCTGCTACACGTGGTCACCCAAACCCTTATTACCCTGAGATCATTAATACAATCCCATTTTAATTAATTATTTTTGTACATAATATATACACGCACTACCCATATTAAAATTATTGTGTTTACAATTAATAAATGTATATATTTAAACCCATTTATTAAATTCATTAATTAATATTCCCCCCATCATTTACACTGCTGACGTGAATTCTAAGATAAATCGATTGCGACACACAAAGAGAGCGTTTTCTACAGTCATATAGACTAGATACGGAAACAGAAGACAAATGTAAAGCTGCAAGAGAGGTGAACCGAAACCAACAATCGTCACGTACACTTTTGCAGCGTCATAATACTGAATAGAAGTCCGATGTTATAACTGATATTGTAGTCAGGGTAGTCCGGAGCTCAGTGTACCTCGAGGCTTTGTTGAGACAATTTGGTAATGTAAAATAAATTCTAAGAAACAATAGCGCTACAAAACTTAGGCAAAGAAACTCGTGCTTTATTAACTAAGAGTTGATAAGTATAGGGTGTTGCCTCAGTATTTATATCCTGTTCGTAAGAATATAATACATGGTTTCACCAACGACAGTAGCATTGCGCAGACCCGTATACAGGGTAGGTTCCTTCCCAAAAGACAATACTCCCTTCCCCATTCTCATTTTCGTACTGCGCATGGAGTATTCAAATCTATCTAGTCTTAAAAGCTAAAAGAAGAGAGGGATAAATTCCAATGCCCTAATTGCAACAAATTAATCGAAATTCGATACAAAGTATAAATATATATAAAACCGCGAACAATGAATCTAGTCGATTCAGCGGTTTATGTGATATCAGTCAATCTTGATTAAGAATGCCGAAGGAAGTATGCTTCAGTAGAATAGTTACCAAAACATTTCTCTGAGGAATACAGAACAATGAGAAAGTTACATAATGACTGACAAGTTTAAATTCTGTGGACTAAATCATTTGTAGTGTGCAGTTGATCTCATAATGAATTTTATTGCCACCAATGTTCAATATAAATGCTCTGTTCCTTCAAGATATATTGGAGTTTGTACTCCGTTTGTCATCTGTTGTGTTTTAGATTTATTCATTGAGAGTCCTGCCAACTTGCTGTGTGAGTTTAACTCTTGAAGCATTGATTGTAACTTTATTGGAGTTTTGACGAATATAACTATGTCGTCTCCAAACCTCAAGTTTGTTAGTCTCTTGCCATTAAGGCCTATTCCAAGTTTCTTAATCCATTTAAATTTTCTGAATATGTCTTCCAGCATACAGGAAATCCAGCTTTGGGGAAATAGGGTCCCCTTGTCTGACTCCTCTATACATATGTAAATAAAATGTGGGGAATTTGCTTTCCTCTATATATAAATATATGTATGAGGTGCAAACGCCCGCCACAATACCCATTTTGATTTTTGTCAATTACTACGCCATCTGTGTTAGAAATGACTCGAATCGTAGGTCAAATTGGAGTATTTTTTTCTAAAGAATCTGAATATGCAATAAAAATGGGCGTTCCCATTTAAGTTTTGTAACTTTTCTCTTCCCCACCCCCATGGGTTAGGGGTATAATTTCGTATCATTAGATGTCTCCCTTCGAGACGAATATTTTTCATTTACACTTTTTTTGATCCGATGTGTGGTTCTCGTGATATTTCAATGTCCTCAGATAAATACAACACCCCGTACATATAGAATCACAAATAAAACCTCTTAATTTTCTGTAATCATACTTGTTAGTCAACAGAAATTTAATCTTTTATTCCATGTAATTGAATTCCTAAAATCAAGTGTTTCTTGTACGAAAGGAACACAGTTGAAGCAGAAGAAGATTACCACATCTTATTAACATCAGTTTATTATGAATCATATATTTTTCCAATTGGGACGGGTCGATGTTGGTTGCTTGTGACAGCCTTGATGTTTTGGTGGCGTCTGTCTAATATGTTGTTTATTTTTCCAATTACTGATGCCAAATCACAATGGCAAGTTGCACGATGAGCAGTACGTCCAATTGATGAAACTTTATTATCAAAATGAGTGTTCGTTATTACAAACATGGCGCGCGTTGCGCCCATTTTACGGCAGACCGCGGTAGCCTTTCAAAGTAGGGTCTTTAACGTTCGACGACCGGTTCAGTAAACAATCAGCCAACACCCATACGTAAAATGAACGATAGATCGGCCGAGAACTTCTCTGTGGTCATGGAACTTGGCGAATTTTGAATTGGGACTTGGGCGTAAAAGATCAACTAACCCAGGATCTCAAAGTAATGAGCACTGGCAACGCCGTTTGTTCGCTGACTGGACTTCGGAGGGTTTGGAAGAGGACCGAAAAATCATCTTTATCGACGAGGTGCATATTTTAATGAATGGCTATGTTAACACGCACAATTGTCGTTTATGGGACAACGAAAACCCAAACGAGGCTCACCAGGTGACAATGATTCCGCACAAAGTTACAGTTTGGTGAGGATTTTGAGTCACCGGCCTCATTGGTCAGTACTTATTTAAAAAACGACGTTGGTGATGTAACTACCGTCAACGACAAGCGTTAGAGAAAAATGATAAACGATTTCTTTTTGGTCCACATTTCACGACATGCGATTCCAGCTGGACGGCGCTACGTGCCACATGATGGACATTTCGCTTGAACGATTTGAGGATATAGTTATCTCGGGCAGAGGTGACGTGAATTAGCCTCCAAGATCGTGCTATTTGACCCCGCTATACTTTTTATTGTGGGGTTTTCTGAGGTCTATGCCAATAAATAGCAATCGGCCGATGCCCTTAAAGTCAACTTAACTCAGGTCATCCTTCAAATTCAGCGAATCTGTGTGGCAGATATGGAAAGTTGAACCACTCAGATCCTTGTCACCGTGAAAAACCGGGCGGACATTTCAACGATGTTAATTTACATACATAATGGCATACTTGGGCCTTTCATATGACAAAATAATTTTTTTAATGCCTCACACAGCTTCTTTTATTTCATTTCAATATTAACATACCCTTATTGGAAACCCCTTTACAACTATAATGTATTGTTATATGTTAAATTTGTTTAATGATCGTGTTTATTACACCATAGAATTTTTACGTAGATATTGTACTTGTTGTAAGATTCTATTTCACCATACTTCTATTGGTACTATAATTTCGGTAAAAGTCCTCTTTTATTTCACATTATAATGTACTTTCTACTGTTACAGGTGAGCATTACATTAGTGCAGCTTGCCGGAGCAAATTCTCTTGTTCAACTAGCTGAACCCAAAGAAAATCGCTCAACTGGTTTGGATGAGAAGAACAACATAAATTTTAATATAACTGAATCTACTTTGTTAGGGACCGAGTTTCCGGAAAACATTTCTGCAAAAAGCATATTAACGAGAGAAATTAGAGACGACTTAGGAAATTTTGGGAGCAGTGACGAAGTTACGATAGTGGCCCATGCTGCTACTGACTTAGAGAGTAATATTAATATTTCTGATTCGACTTTACCAACAGACGACGTTTTATCTGCCAAAGCGCTCATAAACAATAGCGTATATTATTTGAATAAAAACAATACGGACAATCCTGATAATACAAACAGGAGACAAAAGAGTTTATTTGCTGAACGCAGAAGTAGTCACAGCGACTTTCCGTATCCTTTCGAAAATACAGAATTCGATTCTGGAGTTTCATATGCGACGGAAATAATGGATCGCGTGATGACCAGTCAACCACGACCATTCATTCAGCGGCCTCGTTTACGTACGAAAACCCCTCATGGAAACAGACACAACTTCAATTCAAATATTGCTGCAAGTTCCTCTACTCGTGAACAGCGACTAAGACCATCTTATCCGTCATATCAATATCCTAATAACGCAAATAACATCCAAGATATAATCCATTACCTGAGTAGCGATGAACAAACCGGGGACCATCGTCACAGACAACGTTATCCAAACTCTCCCAACATGTATTTGGGTCACAGTCCTCACAGGAAAGCTGTAAAATTTTCTGGAGTTTACATACATCCACAAGAAGATGACGACCACGAGTCTGGATCAGCAACAGTTGATAAAAGCGTAGCTGCCTCCGTGAATTCTTCGCCCAATTCACTAAACGGTCATGCTTACGTTTCTGACCCATTTTTAGCTTATAAACCCGAAGACCCATCAGAGGTCAACCTATTGGCGAGTTCACCATCTGAAGGACTGTCGCGCCAGCATGAAGTCTTGTCTCAAGAAGATGATGAAACAGGAATTTCTGAAGACCATGACAAATACAAATACTTTCCTCGCCCTCCAATAAGTTTTGAGAAACCACCATCGGCGACAACTTCAACTCCGATTTCGACAAGTACTGAACTATATACGTCAGCTATATATAGACCACTGGGTCATGATAATAAGTCACCAAAGCAAAAGCTACGTACGAAACCCTTCAGTATCATGCTCGACATTTATCCAATGACGGAATCAACTGGATCCACTAGTTATGCGGACAGACCCGTCGCACCCACATTTAAACCACCAAAATACAACCCACCACGCGACCATAGAATGAAGCCAATGCGGCCAATGAGGCCAATGCGGAATCGACGTAGACGGCCATTAGAGTATGCGGACTCGAAACATCAAATGGTCGTTCATCTCAACCTGTACCCCAAAAAGAAACAAAGGGCATCAGCAAGGTTAGCATTATTATTCTTAATGTCAAATTCATATTTAGTCTTCATTAAGATACCTATCTATCAAAGAGGTCATGTGTCCGATGAATCCTGAAAAATCAAAATAAATATATTTATACATTGTCACTTACAATTTTTAAATGTCATTACTATTGAAGAGCTCATAAATAATTGCTTTAAATATCCGCAGAGCCAATTATACAACGATGCATTATTGTCACATTCTTATTTTCATTCTTCTATCATTCATACTTTATTCAATTTTTAATTATTTTCTGTTTTTCATTCAATTTCTTTACTTTGTATTTATCAACTCATCATCCTCCCCCCTCCATATTTGTGGAGTCATTGCGATGTGATTTAGCTGTCATCAATTTGATGTCAGTGTTTTCGCAACATAATTAATTTTACTTAATTTGATTAATAAAGTGTTGCATTACACTTTCATATTACTTTAATATGACGACCAGTCTACCTCAGATGTAACTGAAACATTAAAATAAAGATGTAAAATCTATGTCAATCAAATAAACTTAAATTATAATCATGAATAATCATTTGGCAAGTCTATATTTGTACTATATCTTATACCTGTCTGACTCTAGGTCATCTATTTATTTATACACTTAAATTAATCTTGTAAAACAAAGTTTCTGCATTTTCTAGAAATGACGACACAAATGAAAGATCCATGGATTTCGATCTGAATGCAAGAGAGAATTCTGAAGGTGAGTGAAATAATTTTATTCATCTTATATTCTGAGAACCTTCATTTTAAATTCTCCATTTGTAATCTTTGGTAACCTCAGAATGTACTCATAGAATCGCTGACTCAATTTTTGGACCTTTATCAGGGAAAAAATAATAATAATGTTACATAAAAATATAATAGCTTATGTATTCAATCTTGCTTTACAATACGCAATGAAGTACTCCGTCAATAAGATGCTTAATTGTTAAATTGACTACTGTTACATAAATCATAACAGACAAGGCTACCAAAGTCAAAAATATTTTGTTGTTGAATATCTTGCACTTCATACTTTATCCAACTTTTTTATGATTATCAGTTACCAAGACGAATTTATATCATAAATCACAATATAGGACAGACACGAAACCGTCGAACCCGATCCCCTCCGTCTTTATTTTCCATTACCCTTTGATTGGAATACGAAATTAAGCAGCTCTAAATTTGTACTAGGCAGTATTTACCTGAATGAGTCATTAGATAGTTATTCGAACTCCACGTTTCCCCTTTATGAGTTTTTGAATTAGGAAGCACCTCTTTGACTTTCAATAAATCATTCGGAAACGTATTATCACAAACGTGAAATTAGCATTAAAATAATTGTTTTTCACTCGTATGAATAGAATATTTTATAGATTTTGTACCTTAAAGTATCTATTGAGCATGTTTTGTTATTTAATAATTATAATAGTCACTTGACAATAGATTTTATATCATAACAGCTCTGCGTATTTTTATTTCAGTCGATTTATAAATTATAGTTTTGTTTCAGGGAACCAAGACATCGACAGTGAAGTCAATTACTTTTGTAATAAATCAGTAAACGTTGCCTTGGCTCTGGAAAACTCAGGAAATCAAGTAAAAAGGCTAAGGATATTCCAAGATGGTGAAGAAATATTACCAGACTACCAACCCAATGAGTCAGAATATGAATCAGAGGAAGACCATGACAGTGACTTCCTTCACACTCATACTTACGAATCACCCCCTTCACATTCCCACAGTCCTGGTAATCGTCAAACATTTCCTGCTACTGACGAGTTTTATACTACATCTGACAAGGAAAATGACATGGAAGAAACACCACATCATATCACATCGCCAAAGAAGCTCAAAACTTCACTGACACCAGCACGTAACATTGCTTCCCTCAAACGTACCACAACGGGAACCGAAGAAGAAAGTATCTTATCTGACAACTACTATGACCAAATTAGAAATACTAAATATAGTATTCCTAGAACAATTATCCCCTCAAATCACAAGCACCATTTTCAGGAAGCAACGCAAACGTTCCAAGAGAGTCCTGATTTGGACAGATACTTTACCTCGGGCGAAGGAAGTGAGGACCAAGACAAACAATTGTTTACATCAGCAGGGGACTACGTCACATCTGACTTTTTGTGGGACAGTTCAGATTCAAATAATACACACCCTGAGGATGAAACGCATTATCTTTAAAATATTTACACTTACGATTATTTATTTAATTTATTCGACAATTCATACGACTTTTTTACTTACTTCATAGTATTCACTGTTCCCCTAAGTAAATTAGCGAACGAATTTTATAGACTTTCCCGGTGAATAATTTGGATGAAATCTTCACAGTTAACCAACCGGGCCAAACCTGATGACGGCGGCATAAAATGGCCGCAGAAACGTTGTGTGTTTTTAAAAGCCTGACCCGGTTGGTTAACAGTGAAGATTTCATCTGAATTCTATAGACCTTATTGACAAAGCGTCCTATATTATTATTCTGTAGGTTTTAACAAATTAGCCCATTTAATACAAGGTTTTCCTTGTAAATATACATTTCTAATGTTGTAAAATAATAATATAACATTATTATTGTACTATAGAACTGATTTCCTATTTAGAAATATTTTCATTACATGTACGGATGCTAAACACCTAGTTGTTATTGCGACTCAATTTATTTTTAATAAAAAGTTATTTTGCGTACAATTTGTTTATTGATGCACACTCTTGATCTTCAATTTATACGTAGTCGGCTCTGCACCAGAAAAAAAGACTGTATTACTTTATTGATTAATTCAAATGTGCTGATGCAAGAAGCACTCGTATGGAATTCAGATGTTTTAAATGTAGGGTTATAATTAATTTATTGTTTTCTTGAGTTTAATCGGGCTGCCTGCCACACTGAAATTTCTAAAATAAAATCTTTTTAAAGCAGTCCCAATGTCTTTATTTCAAAATTAATAAACAATAGAGCTTTATTCCTTAGGTCGTAATCATTCAAAACACGCGACATTAGCAATAACTACATATAAAAAGTATCAGTCTTCTGTCAATGCTGTGGTCATATCATCACTTTATTAACAATTCATGTTCTGTGTAACATTAGTGCTATCGATTAATCGTTTCCTTCTAAGTAATTGTCAGGTATCGTTACAATTATACATTGTCGGATGTATTAAAAACCCATTAAAATTAAACAATGCTTGAACGCAAAACACCTATTTGATATTGCGACTAAAATTTTGTTAATAAAATGCTTAACAAAAGCTTACAATTAAAATTATTTGTTGAAAGAAGTTAATAAAATTATAATTAATCTATAAGTCTTCAAAATAACCACAAAGAAATGCGAGGATATAATTGTGTTGTTGATGTAGTGGTATTCAGTCCTAATACAGGTTTGATGCAACCCTCCATGCTAACCTATCTTGCAGAAGCCTTTCATTTCCTCATTACTAGCACACCCCACATCCTCTTTAATCTGATTCGTGTATTCCATACTTGGCCTCCCTCTTCTGTTCTTGCCCCACACACTTCCCTCTAATATTAATTTTACAAGACCCTTATGTCTTAAAACAAGGCCTAATGATCTATCCCTTCTCTCAGTCAACGTCCTCCATATTGTTCGCTTTTCTCCTATTCTGTTTAGAACTTCCTCGTTAGTGATTCTATCCAACCATCTGATTTTCAGGATTCGCCTATAGCACCACATTTCAAAGGCTTCTGTTGTTTTCTTTTTCACAACTTCTATCGTCCACGTTTCACACCCTATAACGTCACGCTCTATACAAAAATATCTAGCAACGATTTCCTAATGTTTACACTTATATTACCCGTACGTAAATTCTTCTTTTTCGCGAAAGCCTTCCTTGCTTGTGCTATCCTACTCTTTATGTCTACTATACTTCTATTATCCCTAGTTATTACGCTTCTCAAGTAGCAGAATTCCTTAACTTCCGTCAAAATATCCCTTCCCAATCTAACACCCTTTGTTATTCCACTGTTTCCCATACTGCACTCCATTACCTTGGTTTCCTCTCTATTCTCCCTCATATTGAACTCTTTCTCCAGGACTCCGTTCATGCAATTTATTATGGTTTCCAATTCTTCTTCTGATTCTCCTAATACTACAATATCGTCGGCAAAGCCTAAGGTTTATATTTCTTCTCCTTGCAGTATGATTCATTTTCCATATTCCGGTTTAACTTTCTTCATCGCCTGTTCTATATATAAGTTAAACAGAATGGGTGACAGACTGCATCCTTGTCTTACTCCTTTCTTGATTTCTGCTTTCTTTTCATGGTTTTCTATCCTAATTACTGCTGCCCGTCTTCTGTAGAGGTTATGTATTAGCCTCCTTTCTCGGTATTTTATTCTAGTTTTCTTCAAAATCCTTAATAGCGTGTTCCAGTTTACATTATCAAACGCGTTTTCTAAATTTACAAAGGCCGGTTGTTTCGTATCCTATCTTCTAAAATTAATAGCAAAGTCAATATAGCTTCTCTTGTCGCTGTGTTCTTCTTAAAACCAAACTGATCTTCTCCTAACTCGCATCCTATTTGACGTTCCATTCTCCTATATATTATTTTCGTTAATATTTTGCATGAATGGGATACTAAACTAATTGTCCTGTGCTGTTCGCACCTATCTGCCCCAGCCTTCTTCGGTAGGGGTATAATTATGTTTTTACTGGGATTCATCCTGTTTCGTATATTTCGCAAATATATCCTGAACAGCCATAATACAGCTGCTTCGCCCGATGTTCTTATCAACTCTGCTGAAATTTTAACAATTCCTGGCGCTTTACAATAACTCAGGTCTTTTAGCGCCCTATCAAACTCTGACCTTAAAATTTTGTCCCCCAACTCTTCGTCATCCATCTCCTCTTCTTCTATTATTGACTGATCTAGACTTCCATACTTATGGCCTATTAAAAACACATAAAACTGATTATACATTGACACCAATTGTGGGCTCAATTGATTGTTGTTATTATAATGTATCTATATTTTTGAACAATAATAATAATATATAATTGAAAGTAGGGAAATGAGATTTTAAATTTAAATTATAGGAAATAATTACTTTATGGGTAAAACAAATTAATTTATTAATTCAAATTACGATAAATGCGAATTTGGGATCCTTTAAATTTCAAGGCTATCTTAAATTAACATTTCACAAAAGACTCAATATATTTATAGGTTCGTTAATGTGGACAATGTTGATACATTGGCACTGACACACCTGATTTTCCGTGTTAGGAAACGGCTGCTCTCTTCGTCGGCACCGATACATGGGGTCTAACTCTTATTTACTCTTAAATTTCGAATTCTTCTATTCTTTTCCTATCTGCGACTCCTATCGTCCACGTTTCGGACCCATATAACGTCACACAGTAAACGAACATTTTTAGCAACTCTTTCCTAATATTCTCACTTATATTAGCCGCAAGTAAATTTCTCTTTTTTGCAAAAGCCTTTCTTGCCTATGCTATTCTACTTTTTATGTCTACCATATATCTACCATCCCTAGTTATGCTGCCCAAGTAGCATAATTCCTTAACTTCCGTCAAAATATACCTTCCCAATTAAACATCTTTGTTATTCCACTGTTCCCCATACTACACTCCATCATTTGGTTTTCCCTCTATTAATCCTCATTTTCTTCTCTCCCTCCAGGATCACGTTCATGCCATTTATTATGGTTTCCTAGTTTCTTATGACTGCACTAATACCACAGTATCAGAAAACTAAGGTTTTTATTTCTTCTCCTTACATTTTGATTCACTTTCCATAGTCATTTTTAGCTTCCATCAACGCTTATTCTATCTATAAGTTAAACAGCATGGGCGACAGACTGAACCCTAGCCTTAGTCTTTTCTTTATTTGTGTTTTCTGTTTTTGCCCTTCCAATTACTGCTGAGTGCCTTTTGTAGAGGTTATAGATAACTCTTTTTTCTCGATAATTTATTTCTGTCATCTTCAAAACCCTTAATAGTTTGTTCCAGTTAATATTATTAAATGTCTTTTCTAAATCTACAAATGCGATTATTAGCCTCTTTTTTTCTTATCCTGTCCTCTAAAATTAGACACAAAGTAAGAACCATAATGGCCAGATTTCCGTAAGCTAAAGACATATTATTAAATAGTTGTGAATATTCTTGATTTACATTCGAATTGGTACTCATAAATATTTCTTTTTTAAAAATGTCAGATGATTTTTACTGGAAATTG
The DNA here is from genome assembly GCA_034510155.1 of Eucriotettix oculatus. Lineage (NCBI taxonomy): Eukaryota > Metazoa > Arthropoda > Insecta > Orthoptera > Tetrigidae > Eucriotettix > Eucriotettix oculatus. The sequence continues at coordinate 49,442,242 of CM067377.1, read as the reverse complement.
TTTATATCAAACTAAAAAAATCTTCTTTCAATATCCATTTGCGTAAATTATGAAACAGCAGCTATATTTTATTTGGGCTTACGATATTACGGACTGCTGCGGAGATGCTCTGTTTCAAAGTATATCTATGAATAAAACATATATGAACGGCATAAATAGCGTTATTGTATAATTATACATGAAGTTCACGTTTGGTGATACGCAACATGAGATTGCAAGATTCAATCAGTCAGTTCGTGTGCAGCGATATTGTAAATGATATGCAAAATTAATCATGAGTCGAATAGCGGTTTGCCACCAGACATGTGAATCTTCATCTCATGAAACATGAAGAGCAGTGCTATAGAATTATTGCTGGTGGGTCTGAACAGCATATTCTATCCATCATAAGGCCCTCCAATCAGGTCTAAACAAATCATTTATGTTCGAGTATCCACATGAATATCAAGCAGATTGATTCGTTTCGGAAAACTACTATTACTGACTAAGACAAAGAATTTTATTGTTCTAACATTATAAAAATATCTTCGAGTGTGAAAATATTACTTCGTTACGGACAAACATTTAATAAAATGCGGATTTCAATCAAGTTCATCAATTTCCACCAGTCATAAAAATTTGCTTCATATTAATGCTATACTTCTTAAATCCTAAATTAATTTGTAAAATTATAATAAACGTTCCACATAGTTAATTTAATTAATATCGTTTTGTACAGACACATTTTGTTTATAAACCTTGACTGACTGTTAAAACCAATCTTTATACAGTTTTCTGATTCAAATTTAAATACCTTTTTCAAAATGAAGTCGAATAATTGTCACTACAAACGAAAATAATAAAATAAGAAATAATATAAAGGTGAAGAATTACATCCATTAGCATAATTGGCTACGCAACTGTTACTCATATTTGAATAAGTCAAACTTAATTGATAATCAACTTTTCTCTCAATTATAATTTACTTGATATTTCACTTGAATTGCTAAGTACTCAGGAGTAGAAAAAACTCACTTCACAATCTAAATAAATTTAACAAAAATTTCACCCATTGAGTGGACTTAAACCTAGATCAATAATTTCGTATGGAGCGTGGCGTTATATGGGACGATAGAAGTTGAGGAAAGGAAAAGAATAGAAGCCTTTCAAATGTGGTGCTATAGAAGAATGCTGAAAATCAGATGGGAGGATAGAGTAACTAACAAGGAAGTTCTAAACAGAATAGGGGAAGCACGAACAATATGGAGGACGTTGGCCATGAGAAGGGATAGATTAATAGGTCACGTTTTAAGACATGAGGGTCTTGTAAAATTAGCAATAGAGGGAACTGTGCGGGGTAAGAACAGAAGAGGGAAGTCAAGGATGGTGTACTCTAATCAAATTTGGGAGGATGTGGGTTGTGCTAGTTGCGCGGAAATGAACATGCTTGCGCAAAATAGGTTAGAATGTAGGGTTGCCTCAGAAAATCTTAGGACTGAATACCACAACAACTGTCTTTATGTAATTCTACATTACCTTTCACTATTTTAAGTGAAGAAATATTATATAACTTTCATTTTCTCTGCTTAAAAACTCGTTACTTCGATAATTTTTGAAAATTTGTAAAGCTTTACTATATTTTTCGATTATTTGAATGATCTTGGCTACATAGTTTTTCACTCAAAGATTACGATTTTGAGACCAATTAAATTAACTTTAGGAATTTGAAGAATTGGACGGATAATGAGACTTTTATAAATTTTTGTATTTTTAATTTTTTTTTAAATTCAGGACCAAATTAAGCTACGTTAAAAATGTAATAAAGATAAATGTATACAAACCCAAATTAAGCACAAGATATTAAACAGAGTTCGTTCCCCCTTCTGTGTCGCGTGTTTTATCCTTTATTTTACTATAAATACAAATAAAATTATACTCTCGGTTTACAATAGAAAAAAATTTAGTCCATACTTGTATTACATTCATGTATCGAACGGAAAGCGATTACATAAATTCCTCTACATCCTGTCATATTGATTTCATTCCTTGCACACGATAAAAAGGTCAGAGTAATTTAGATAAAACTGGTTTCGTTAATGTATAGACTCGTAAGATGGATATTAGCCATATCAAACTTTCTTTTTATTGTCTCACGTAGTCATAATATATGTATATATATTATCTATATCAATCCAAAATTCTCTATATTCACACATGACTGCTTTTACACTTTTCACAAAGATTCTCTTCGTTTTACGGAAAAGTGACAAATTGTCTTTCCTCTGTGGTGCTGCATAACTTTGTGTGCAGTATAAAATTACCAATTACAATATAAGAAATTTCAAACATTAAACTATGGGCCTTTCTGTTCTCGGGTCAAGTTATTTTTTGATTTCAATGTAATAGTCCTTACCTCACGTAAGATACACACTGCACTTGTGCAACGAAATATTTGTAGTAAAATAATTTTAGTAAGTAATTTAATAATTATGTACGAAAGTAATTTGAATGGGGACTCGGTATCAAAGCTCAGGCAACACGTGCCTTGGTATATATAATTAAATTCATCAGCAGGAAAATATCTGTAAACCCGTATCCACTCTGGCCAGATGACGCCGAATTGATGTCAAACAACTTTGCAAAGTTGGAAGATTAAATTCAAATCAAAATCTGCCTGCAGATGTTTTCCGCGACAGCTGCACCCTCGAGTTGATTTTAGAAGTACTCTTTGTGACGCTAATTTCGGATTAATTTTGCCGTTCCTGTTGTTTAGCGTGTTCAGAATTTTCAATCCTAATTTTAAGCATATTTTTTTGCATAAGAACAGAAATTTCACGGTTATAATGGAAAACTTATATTGAATGTTCTTTGAGGTTTTCGTTGAAATGTATAATAGTTGAAGTATGGAACGCTCGGTGCTCATAAGAGCGCCAGGACCTTTCAATCTCTACAATGAATTATAATCCTACACTATCCTTAGAAGGTGATCACATGTAGTGGCGGAACAATTTTTTTAGCCACCTTTTTTTTCTGTTTTACATATTTGTATTAATAGCTCATTTCTGCCTTGTTGAAAGATCGAAAAAAGTTTGTGTCAAATTCAAATTACGACCAAATTGGACTTATATAGCAATTCTCCCCCCTCCCCCCCCCCAAAGAAAATCTTTTTTCCAGTGCATAAGCGAAAAAAAACTGTGGGAGCTGATCTGAGCTCTCGCAAGTGTTTCATACCAGATGGGTCTTACCTTCGTGGATACCTCATTTTGTCTCCGGTTACATGAGGAGAGCCTCCGTTTTGGGTCGCAGATCTTGGGCGGAGCGTAAGAGTTGTCCGTAGATTCTATTGCACCAGACAGCCAGCTGCCTGCTGAAACTGGTGGTGGCATGGAGAAAGGAATATTGCGACAAACTTCTCACCCGTCATGCGGAGGTCGTGAGAATAGTATCCAAAATCCCAACTTACCTGACGCAGGATTTCTAGGGTTCATCGAGGTTAAGGTGAATGTCGAGTAGGATCCTTAAACTATAGCCCGGGTACCCTACTCAACCTTAGCAGCCTATCTCTCTCTTCCGTTTGCCCCCTTTCAAATTCACTTACTATGGCATTAAGGAAGAAGTACCAGTTTCTGAATCACCGTCATGCTACCTGTTATCAAAATAATTTCTTCCTTCCATGATAGGCACACAGATTTTCATCATATTTATGACTGCTCAGCCCCCGTCCCCGGTTGGAACACAAAAACCTGACCACGAAGCAAGAGAATCTCTGATTAAGTTTTAGTAGTCATAACGTCTCTAGTCAACCATTAATCTTACTCCTATTGTATTCCAAGGCGGTCTTGCTACTTTTCCGCGACCCTTGAATGCATAAAAAATGTATAAAAATGTAAAACATTGTCAATAGCACAGAAAGGTGTGCATTATTCTGGGATATCCATCTTCAACAGACTGCCGCATAGAATTAAACAGTTGTCCGATAACCAAGGTAAATTTAAGTCTGAATTATCCTCATTTTTGCTTAGCCACTCCTTCTATTAAGTAAAGGAATTTATAGAAGAATCGAAGACGAGTAATTAGTTTATAATGTTTGGTTACAAAAATTTGTTATAAGTATATTTATCTTTTATGTAAAAAAAATAATGTAATAAATGTACACCCTGACTCATTCCACATCCTTGAAGCTTAGCTTCTTTACAGGATCTATGGAATATGATTATTATTAATATTATTATACCGAACTAATATTAATTAAATTAAATTTTAATATATAATGAAGTTCATGTTACATACAATTTCATTAAAATTAGCGTTTTAATATTTTTTCTAGCTAAAAGGATCGTCCAAATTAAACAAGGCAATAGTAATTGTGGTCTACCTGTGTTAGGTTCAATAAATTAAAATGAGAAAATAAAAAGACATTTGACTGATTGTCTGAGCGCGACAATTTTCCAGAACTCCCTGAGAATGGTATATACCTTCAATACATCAATCCCATCCAGTTTTTAAGCGGGTCTTCAAAGGCTGCCAAAAGTCAAGTCGTATTCAGATTTTATTGTAGACATGCGTTCCTAAGTCAAGCAGAATTACAGTGCTTTTACTATAGGTTTTCTAAGGCACACTCGTCGCGACAATCGGTCGGTTTATATCGTGCATGTTATCCTTTCCAAATAAGTACAGTAATAACTAATGTTCATAGAACATCATTACAGTAAGTACTACTCATTCATATTCTCGGCATAAACCATTGATAAGGACTAACTTCTATCAGCGATTGTTTGGCTTTAGCTCAGTACATTCAGTCGTAATTTTGTTATTCAATTATTCTATTAAAATAGTATTCTTTTAAAATAATTCTACCTGTACATGATGCATCCTACTACGTTTACCCTTGTACCTATTTCTTTAAGGTAAATTTATTAATCGTTTTAAATAGTAGATTTATATTAATAACAAAGACAAAACAACTGTTTTAACTCAATAGAAACACAATATTGTTTATTAAAATGTTGTAATATTGAAAATATTGCTTTTCCATTCTATAACTATCCCAAACTTAATTAAACCATTAAGTCTTTTTATCTGATTCAGTTAAGCACGCCCAGCTGCCCGCCCTACTTTCAAGTATGGAACAGTATTCATATTAGTGGCAATTTTTGTTCTTGCAAACATTCCGACGCCATAACAATTAAAGTCCGATTTTATAACACTCTAGCTGATTACTCGATGGTGCCTGGGGTTTTGTCTATTCTGATCAATTACAGAGCAGAGAAAAAAAAACTAAATTAAAATACTAATTCTATTAACAAATTATTAAAAGATTTAGTATAGTATAATTTATTGATTGTCAGTTACATTATTTTAACGAATTTACTAATTACCACAGAATTTATTACCACCAGACGTTCTAAATACGGACACACACAGCCTTCTAATATCCGATGTACATTGAACATTGACTCTACCAGCAAGGCGGATGCCATAGCGCAACTCTGAATCCCTAAACCTGCATAATTCTATTCCTAATTCCAAAATATATAGATTACATACAAAACGTCGACACTAATATCGGCCGTTTTTAGCGTCATTTTAAATGTCGTCAACTTCAATACCTTCCCCCTCAGCTTTTGTTAAAACTTATATTTATTTCAGTTGAGGAATTCGAATACGTGTTTATATAAATTTACAATTAAAGTTACGGTTATAATTACACATCTATAAAAGGTCATATTAATAATGTACATTGCGTAATATCTAAATAAAATAAACTATATAATATATCTATGATTGAAAACAAAAGTCACATCTGACTTTACTACGAGAAGAACAATACTTTCAGAATACAATATAGTATGTACTGTACCGCAGAGGAATATTCCCCATTTCATTCATCATTTAATATACAATATTTCTACATTTAAGGAAAATATAATCTGATACAGCAAGATATAGGTGCCAAGGCTATGGAATTTCCCGTCTTGATCTGGCCCCATAGCGTAGCCTTTTAAAGGACTACTTCGTGCCTACAGACAAAGATTGAGGATTAAGGCTAGTCAGCCACCAGGGGACAATGAGCTGTGGAAATTAGCCCAGGGTCTGCACCCTTTCCTTTCAATTGCGGATCCCGCGATCTTGTAAAAATAAATATGATTGGCGTAAACTCGTCATGTGAAATTGTGTCTTACCTCCGAGTAGGATTACAGTGAGATGAGCTCGGAAATCTCAAGGAGAAGCCAGGGAGAGGAAGTATGTCAGGGAAGAGAGGTGAAGGAAGATGTCTAGATGTAGTAGTTTGGTGCAAGCTTAGAAAAACATGGAAAACAAGTAAAAAGAAGTTAATATTGATAAATTCATATTCTGGAAAGAAAATGAGATTTTCAGAGAAGAGAAGAAGATCCCTTCAGTATCTTATCGAGTGCAAACACAAGCTGATCAGAAATTCTATCATCTTACACAAAATAATGGGAATAATATTAAAGACCTCCGTAGAGAAGGAAAACAGGTTGTCCACGACGCCGGGCAATATAAGTATAGTCTTCCACCTACTGAGATCACACGCGTCCGTGAAGGAGGAAGAAAATTGCCACGACTCATACTTGACGTATACTGAACGCACCAACTTCTCATAAATCACCCATTACCTGCTCAAGACCTAAGACAACTCACCAAGATAAGAAAAATACAAGTTAGTTTTCGGCTCAGCGTAATAAGAGAGATTTGTGCTGCACACAGATATGACCGAAATAGATAATTTAAGTCACATGCTAATAAATGCACCGAGTTTATCCAACATCATTTTCTTCCATTTCAAATCGCTTTTAATACGCCATATATATATATATATATATATATTGCTTAAATTACTTTCTCCCCTTTTCATTTTATATTTACAAATACATACATGTTATATACGTTTATATATACAGACGTGTAGAAGAAAAGTTTTACTTACCGTATTCATATTTTAATACCCCATTTAAACTTTTTTTGTAAATTATGAAAACACTCACATTAATAATTCATTTTGTAAGTTTTCATACTTTTGCTGCACTCAATACACAAAAAAGCTATATATTTGCATACCATCAATAAGGTTCACGACTTACATATAGCGTGCGTAAAATTCTAATTCACTAAATTTACATGACAACGCCGTTGGACTTCAGGTCAATCAACGAACCTTTGAATTTTGATTGAATAACCATTAAATGGAGTAAACCGTGAAATTATTACTAATCTATACATAAATTTGCAACCTTAATAAAGCAATTAATAAATATGATTCCAAAAAGGTCTTCCAAATTTTAAACGTATTCAACAACGTTGTAAAAATAATTAGTTTGTCAGTTTTGGAAGAAAAACAACTGCAATAATGGCAAATATATCGGTAATGTGAAAGCAGCAACTGTACGTGCTTCAATTTGAGAATCTGCGTAATCCAAACTGCATACCTCTTTGGTAAATTCTTCCGTGAAGACCAAATTATTTATTTATAGTGATCCAATAATGGAGCATATGGGTCTCAATTAACTCTTCTTCTGCTAAACAGTCAATTTTGACAATGCAGTTTGAATCATAAAAACGTGGCCATAGCCTACCTTGCCGCTTTCACAATCTTTGTCATAATACAATATGAACCATTTATATATTTCTGATAGCTTGTTATGAGCCAGGAACAAGACCAAATTTTAATGGCTCTTTCCAAGTGGGTGAGTTCCCTCTGTCTGATCTGGTGAGCACCTGGAGTGCATTATTCGAGCCAGGGTAACAGGTATACGGTATTTGTTTTATCATTATAATGTTCTCACATCTACTACAAATAGGTCGAGCTTCCCTCTTAAATAAGTAGGCACGAGTAATCATGGTATGATTCTGAATAAGATAGCCTGCGTGCTACTTTCTAGTAATACCAGCAAGGAAAATAATCCGCCATAACTTGGATATTACGGATCCAGGGAGCCTTTCCTATCTCTAAAACTATCATCCTTAACAACAGCCCCGCTCCAGTATTTGGTAATCGGTTTGATTTCCGCAAGTTATGTATGAGATGACTGATATTTTCTCAACTCGCTCGCTTCGCCTCAAGGTCAGCCATCTCATTTCCAATAATTCCCATATGGGACGGGAACCAGGAACCAACAAAGGCAAATTCCCTTGGACATTTCTTTTACTTTTAAGTAAGTTACTACGGATACGGTTGGGGATATCATTTAATTTGCACGGGTAACCTCCAACGCATTCGAGAATATTATAGTAGAAAAATCTTCTTTGTAATCCTCATTTTCCTTATTCTACAAGTAGCTCATAGTATCGATCTTCTCCAATGTTCTGATCGTCCGAACCGTTGCTCTTCCTATATTGCTTCATTATAAATTAGGACTTTCAAGATTCACATTACTTTTACTGCTCGTAGTATATCAGGATTTTTATTTAATTCTTATGATAGATTAAATACATTTTACTTTAGGCTACCAAATTATGCTGAATAATTATAATAGAACGTAAAAAGTCAACTGTATAAAAAGAATTATCTTCACTATGGTTTTATATAAATTTGTTTTTTACCATATATTTACACTAATCTCACGAGAGTATCGAGAGTAAAATCGCTACTTTAAAGCCAAAATAACATCACAGCATTGACATCTCAATCACAGGCTATGGATTGGTTGGATGGCTACTTTGATCAGTGGCACAATTACTTTAATTCCGATGCCCATCCAGTTACTCCGCAAATAAACGGCGAGAATGCTGAATATAAACCGTCCCGTGGAGAAAATATGATCACTTCAGCTTTGTGCTTTGAAGTTTGCTCATCGGAGTTTTTCGTTTCTAGCTGCGTATAATTTCCATTGTTATGTTTATATTTGAATTTCTTGAATTAGAATATTCTTAATTTCTTTTAACTGTTTGCATCACTGTTCTCAGATGAAATTCAACTGACTTCCCCCACTTTTCACTGCAGACAGTTGAACCCACATCTGTAGCCTCTCATTGTTTTGTTTTTTGACTAATTGTGAGTATAGTTCTTCATCTTCAAAATTTGAATAACCCTACTTTGTGTACCACACGCAGTAATTTCTCAGTACTGTAATTGAAAGTACATTTTCCTCCCCGAGCAGATATTGAACTTTCTTTATTCGTTGTCATGAAATATTTCATATCTCCTTATATAATTCTCAAGCCTGATGATTAATCTATGGAAGTTCCTAAAGCATGCAAAATTATACTTTCCTACACGTCATTTATTAATTATGAATGTTCCTGGATGAAGGGACGTTTTAATATGTTTAGTATTTCCTTCATTTTTATAACAGCCACTTATTTCATTTTAATTTATTAAAAGAAACTATTAGACCAGTGTTAATATGATCATCATTTTATATTGGTATTAATTATATTTGCAACTATTTTTCATTTTCCTTTTTGGCAGCTATATGTGTACATATTACAATTACAAGTTTAATATATATGATTAACACTAAAGTATAACTTGAGAAAATTGTTAATAACCTTATGATTGGAGTCATGGTCAATTAAAAAAGGGCAAACTCTGCGATGCGTGTTGCATACAGTAAGGTGCGTACAATTTTTATGAGTGTATATATTATATTTCATAGTTGTTATATTGCTTTATAAGTTATCGCGGTACATTATTAAATACAGTTTTTCCGTATTATATTGTGTTAATAACATTTAAAGGTTTTTTCCGTCGCATAACTGTAACTAAAGTTAATATGTTGTTTTCAACATAATATTGTAGGGTACTGGTTAATCGTTGAAATATGACTAATTCTTTTTTCCACAGTAAATTTTATTAACATTCATTACATTTTTACATTAAAGTAGTAGTATACAGTAGTTAAGTCTCACACAATTCTAAATATCCGGTTTATGAATATTATAGCCCAATAGTGAGGTGACGAATTTGATTCAAAATAAGGATATTCATTAATATTTACACTCACTCTTTGGTATCGCCGCAGTTACAAAAATCAGTATTCATTATCTGTAAAGATTTTATTCGTACGATGATATTTTTCTTCCTTCATCCAATGTATGAAATTAAATATAGTGTAAAAATGTCTAATTTAGTTTGATAAACAAAAGAAAATCAATACTCTGACGTATCACTCCAAATTCCGAATGTGTCATGCAGGATGATAGTCCGCAGTCGACTCGGTAGGCCACGACCCTAAAAGAGCTGTAGAGTCAAAGAACAAGAAATAATTCAAATACCGAGACAAGTCGAACTTAAACGTGAATCGAATTGATCAAGTGTAATTGTCTATTGACTTCAAATAAAATTCAATTCTAATCATAAAAGCCCTGATCTAAAATCGTTTTAGAATAACTAAAACATTTTCGAAGTTCCTTTGATAAAAGTGTAATTAATAGATACGGCTTAATGTAACAAATTTTATTAAGTTATAATGGTAAAACAAAACGAAATACGGAATTTAGCGGTAAAAAATCAAAGGCAGACGGTTTGAAAGAAATTGGGGAAGGTTTTAGACAGGATAATAAAACATAGACAGTTTGACACCGGTCTGGGTTTTTTAAAGTCATTGAGACTCGTGACACATGACGGCATCCGATGGTTTCCCCAAGCATTCATGGAGTGGGATGAATGTCTCCTCCCAAAAGCTAAAGATAAATGCTTTTGATTGAGGACAACGTCGTCCCCGTAACAGAAGGAAATCAATAGATGGAGTGGGGAAAATTATTAAAAACTTGAGCATTAAGATATTAAGAAGTTGGAAATTAAGAGATTGGAGATTAGCGATGAAGCAATATAAATCGGGTTATTCAAAAGTTGGCCAATGGCAATCTGCAATGGCCTTTGTGAGTTTGTGTGATACTAAGCGCAGGACTGAGAGAATATTTCAATATTTTGAGGGATCGTGAATTGACTTATCCAGTGAGGAATACTTGATCGTGGTGGAATATAAGAATATTAAATGACCAAAATGTTCATTTTACAAGAAGGAAGTCGAGAGGTATCTATGATCGGTACGAGACCTGAGGACGAGCAGCGAATTCCACGCAAAGTTGAAGACGGTAATTACTCTGCTTGTAACCATTCTGCCGGGTTCTTCATACTGCCAATTCCGCATAGCGTTTTCTTGTCTTTCATGTTTTCTATGAGAAAGCCCTTAAATACGACCCGAAAATAGATGTCATGTTTCTAAATGATATTTTGTATAAAATGTAATGTTTTTAAATATTGCATAATGTATATATTGATATTCATACAAAAGGCCAGCTTCGTAAATTAAATTTGATTAATAGAATGTACCATGTCAATTAATAAAATTAAATTAAATTTATTTCTGTCTGCATTTGATTTTATTTATTTTAAACAAGTAAAATCCCATACATTGATTTCAAAGTGTTCGATACTTTCCAATATTTTTTCATTAAGCACGTGCATCTTGGCACGGTTTTGTTTTACCTTTATAAAATAAAGTATTTAATACTGGCCATAGACAAAAAATTGGAAAATTTTAAATGTATGGAGGCAATAGGAAAGTGAAAAGTTGTTTATGTGCTTAAACGCTACCATTTTTTACTTTCGTATCCATAAAAAATTTAAAAATAAATGTTAACTAAATGCTGATCTCATGCATTCCTATCTAATACTTGCTCCAGCGTATCACATAATCACTTATTGAAGAATGAACACGGCGCCCATATTTGGCCTGATTCCTTTAAATACCTATTGCTTGGACTAAATAAGTCAAATATATTTCTTAGACCATATTTTTAAATAACATTAAAAATGAATCTCTAAATAATTAACGTTTGACTGTTCGTGTAAAAAATCTAACATGACATATATTTAGTTAAACACAAATTGAGCATAATTATAGGAAAAGTATTACAAGGATTCTGAGAATAAGCTACCCGCGGTCCAGTAAAAATCGATGCAAGATAACGATTCAAATCTCTCCATGATGGTGACTACAAAGAGTTTGTCTGTTGGAAGAAATACAGCATTAAAGCAGGTTTACTTCTAAGGTAATTTTAGAGATATGATGGAATTACAATCACGAAATCAACAGGAACAGAGTGAGAGTAAATATGCAAATTGTGGGTTCTGTGAAACAAACAGCACTCTTCTGGAAACAAACAACGGCATCGTGTACTGATAAAATAAACCCCGCAAAGTGTCTCAATTGTAAGCATAATTTATTACTTTACTAATTAGACGTAGGTGACAGTTTTATGTGACAGTTGTTGACGCTAATATTACGTGACGTTCCCCAGGGGCGTGGCTTCATATTATAGTATTCACATTAATCTCATATAATGACTAAATTAACACGGAAGTTGTATCGTATTTCATCGCGGATACAAAATTCAGCGCAGCAGAGGTTGTACTGGATGCTATGGCACAACAGAAACCAACCTCCAAGGAAACGCCAGTGTGTACCTCAGTTAACATTCTAACAATTTGCAGAGGGAAAGTTGAGAAACAATGAGACACGTTAAGAAGAGGAGACAATTATTCATCTGCTTCAAACCTTCGTCACCTTCACAGAATAACGAGAAACAGCAAATATTAATTTCCAGAATCAAATCACTTAATACTCATACTCATGTTTTTTCTAGATCTGAAATGCCCATCTGTGACATATGCGATCGATTTATATTTGTGCAACACATCATATTTGAGTGTATGAAGTTTACGGATATTAGAATTAGACTTCTCTTCCAACGACAGTGCGGTCCGGGGTCTCCTCTAATTCATGGACGAAGCAAAGCTGACAACATATATCTAATCATACAGAATTCTATACAAATAAATAAAATTGAAGTGTTTGTCTGTCTGTATGTTTGTCTCCAATAGGCTCCGAAACGGTTCAACGGAAAATTTAAGGGCATTAAAATAGGAGACTTAACTTAAATATTCGTGCATATTTCATTTGTATTTATTGCAGAAGATATACAATATAAATGATAATTCTATGGGAAGGGTCTATGGCATATGTGCATTTGAATTTCCAAAAAATGTACGCGAGTTGCCTATACTCTTGATCTTTTAATGCTCCGAAAAGGATCAACGGATTTGAGTGAAAATATCAGGGATTGAAACATTAATTTTAACTTAAATTTTCGTATATGTTTGATTTCGATATCAGAATATATATCAGTATATAAATTGTATGTAAATATTTATAAATCCACTGAATTGCCGCACGAAATGCGGTGTGAAAACCAACTGCGAGTTATTTATCCTATTAGCCGTTCCTATACCATTCATCCCACTTTATGAATCATTATAAGCGTAATTTTGGCAGCATAAGAGAGAGAGTGGGAGGGCGAGTATTTTTTCTTTTTTATTATTGCAGTAGGTTTCGCACCTTAACCTACTGTTGGCAGAGAATTAACTCCCTGAGAAATAATATTTTTTTTGGATCGTCAGTACGATGTATAGGTTAATTGTTTTTATTTGTCGCGACAGGTAAATTTTAATGTTCAGTAATAGCACATTTTTATTGACTCCGAAACGTGTGAAATCGGGACCTATTAAAAACCAACTGCGTGTTATAAGGTTAGCCCTGAATGGATCATAAATAAATAATACCAAACTTTTTATATATTTAATGAATTCAACTTCATCAAAATTCTGTACTTGTTGTTTCGTGTTTATGGGGCAAAATAAATACCATTTTTTTCTCGCGAACGAAGTCGCAGGCATAGTTAGTTTTACATAATCGTTAAGCAGAGAATTCATTATATGTAACAAGCGAATATACCCCAGATAGTAGGTCGCTAATGACTTATACTGTAGAAGTAATCATAACATTTAAACAAAATAATAAATTCAACAGGTTAGGCAGAAATTACAATGCAAAGAATGACGTAATCAGTAGTCAACCACTTAGGAACACCATGTGGTCATACTGTTGCAGCATATAGAGAAAAATATTGATAGTAAGTTGTACCGTAAGCAGCCTCGAAATTTCATATTGCGACCAAATCAAATAAGTGCTTCTGTGTGAAAAAATATTTTGATCTCCCAAACGAAACTGTTGTTATCAGATCTTATGTTCATATACAAAATTTGGGTGATTGACAACTAGAAGTCCTTACATATCAGAATTAGTCTTCGTATGATTTCTTAATCTTCGAACTATACCTACATTTCAGTAAGTTAGAAATAATATATCACTTAATGTCTTTTGTGAAAAATAACTAAACTGAATTAAACTTATGATATATTATAGACAAATAATTTCATTTATGCAACGTTCCGTCCTCGTGTTTGGAAATGCCCGAGGTAATTTCTTCAGTTCATTACTACAAAAATATGTACAAAACTTTAAAAATTTGTATTATTATTATTACTTATTTTAAGGAAATCAATTAAGAAACTGGAAATATTAATAATTACAAATTTAGTATAATTACAGTATTATTCCTGAAAAAAATAGTTTTTTGTATTCATATAGTGAAGAAATTACACGATGAATTTCCAAAGACGAGGACAAAACATTGTTGTCTGTAATTTATTTTTAATTTAATTCTGTTTAATTACGTATTTCATAGGCATAACTAGAACATGTACAGGGCGTTTCTCGTAGAAAATTGTATGTAGACTGTAGGAAATATAAATTGAAGTCGACTCAAACTCACCAAGTATTTATAGGAAACTGACAGACAACTGAGGTTAGATAATCATTAATTGACTACATGTCCACGCTGCAAACAATACCGTTACTTACAAATCTACAATGAAATTAGTACAATAACAGCGACATACCACGTTGCGTCTCTTATTTGTAAATTCGCTAAGTGAACAATAGTTGAAATAAAAAGGGAACATAAGGGAAATATATTCAACATAATAGAAATTTTTTATATTATAATATAAATAATTAAGGTTTCTAAAAATTTTCAGTCTGATAAAATCTCAAATTAAAAGCGAGACGTATTTATATATAGTTTTAAATTATATTAATGTCATTGTCAATTAATATGCCTTTTATTACTGTTTGGCTTTTATGCTCATTTATAATATTACTAGCTAAAATCACGGAGTTGCCCGGATTACATTAATATTAGTCCGATGTACTATTTCTTTCGACACGTGATTAAACTATCAGATAGAACGTCACATTTTTGAAAATTTACCTTTTCACACACCCTTTTATCGCTTGAATGAAATATCTTATTTAGGTCAGATAGAATTCCTCCGAATTAATATGTATATAAATCGTAATTCATACTATGAACTTTTCACATTTGCACACTTCATTTGTTCATTAACTGAACGCAATTACGCGGATTATCTCAGAACTGAGCAATCGGAAAACTAAACGTCAAAACAATTCCAAGCTACGACGAAATTAACTATCCCGAATTCAAATGTCACAATGCAAACGGTCACTTCTAAATTTTGGGATTATATATTTTGTTTATGAGGGAAACAGTTTGGTCGATTAATTAAAAAAATTATGAATATTCGACAACAGCGCCACTTACGGAATCCAACTATTGCTAAGAACCATCCAAAAATACAACAGCAAAAATTTCGTCAAAATCGCCAAACCGTTTAGGAGGAAAAGAATTGTGAAAGCAAGCACACCGGAATTTTATATATAAATATTATATAAAGAAAAATCTACGTATAATGAAAATTTAACGGTATACCAGTTTAGAAATTTCTTGAAACTTGACATTAAAGGATCTCGTCCTCACCCACACTAAGACCTCGACAGCCGAATGAATTACTTTGCTGTCAACAGTTTTACTGTCAATATTGACGTTTTTTAATTGCATGTGGTACGAAGGGAACACTCGGCTCACCGTACGTCGGCGTAGTCAATCACGCCGCTGCCAACAAAATTTCAACGAGGAAATGAGCATCCGTCGTTACCCGTGAAACATATTCCTGGGAAATTAAGGTAACCTGCAGACATGCCACGTTTTAAAACTATCCCCAGCAAGCGGATCTACGCATCCTGGCTAGTTTCAGGAATTTTATACATCGCATAAAATATACTGTAAGCGTCCCTTCCCCAACACTCACTATACGTGTGTTTATTGTGTATATTCAACTATTAATGTCTATGAACGAAAACAGCTCTAAGAAAAGTACTAAATTCTTGAAGGACCTGATGGGGAATATTCGAATTTGGAAACTGTATGGAAACTTAAACAGGTTGTAATACATAAATGCAATTTTTGAAAAGTCTATACTCACTATATTCTTCTTTTGAGATCGGAATTTCACATATACCAAGGAGTATTCACTATGATTCATAATACTATTATTCTAAAAGATTATATAAATTTCATGTGTGTGTCAGTGGAACAGCCCCGAAGCTGTATGTCACATGCCATACTTCCAGTAAATTGTAGTTCCGTACATAGTGCATAAAACGTGATTTCAGTTGATATGAGATCTGGCCGAAAAATTACATCTACGTTATTTGTATAGGTCAGGGAAGTGTTTTTGAAATACCGTTAATTTCATCTTCATATTCGATGACGATTATCAACAGTTTCCCATAGCTTCTTCCAATCCATCAATTGTAGGACCCACTTTTAGTGTCTCATAATTTGGATTCTATCGCATTTTTTTACTAGTAAGAATACTCTACACAGAATATTATGTTTTATGTTAGGGAAGTCATTCACACATAAGTGACTTGAATCATTATCTCTACCCTCACGTACAGGAACACAAACATACCCTTTATTTGAATGTGAATCATAAAGAGAACTTATTTAGTGGACTTAATTGGTCAAAGTTTCTAGCGATATGCGGTGTCTTCGTGTCGTCAATTATTCCGTGATACTTTTATTGCAATGATTAATTTCAAGCTTATATTGACGTCTTTTTAAAAAGTTGAATACTGTTGTAAGGGAATTAATGTAAATTATGGTGACATGAGTAATGCTTTGTAAACAACTTCATTGATTTCTAACACTTATTTTAAAAACTCCAGATTCGCTTCCGCACCCTGTATATAGTTTAAAATTCGTAAGATTAAAATTAAATGTCCGCTGTTTACGACTACTTTTAATTGCACATTGATGTATTATATATATATATACATGATAATAATATCAACAATAAACATTCTATATAAATTCACAATAACAAAAGAATTGTTGAATACAATAACAGAGAACATTAATAATATGTACGTACATAATTTATTATGTTTTTTTTTAAAAAAAAAGGAAGATAATTTTTGCGTCTGGGTGAAACACGCTATACACATTTTGACGTAAAACATGGTCAGAAATTTCACAGGACATGAAAACATTTTTATGTAACAAGTTATGAATTATGTAACCACATCTCCATCAATTAGGGTAAAAGATGCGGGACTCCACGGGTGTTTTACACGTAAAAGACGCATTGCCCTTAATTCAGTGTCAGTTCCTCTGAGGTCATTCAGGGACAATAAATGAATAACACGTTAATTAAGCCAATTTATGTCCTTTATCCTGAGAGAGCTAGAGAGAGGGGGGGTAAAGGGAGATTATAGAGAAGATTTCCTGTGTGCTACAGGTCATCCTGTCTGGATCTTCAACCAAGAATAATTGAGAGCGTCTACTACCAGAACTTGTTTTCTTGCACTCCTAGCCAATATGTACTACAACTTCCTCTATTTCCACCACAATTAATTAATTAAAACGGTGATGAGTGAAGGAACATTGACCTTCTTTTATTTTATAATATTCGGTTTAATCTATGGCGCCAAAAGATAAAATCAATATTCACACTATTAAAATACACTTTTTGACATCAAATCATTAGATATTGCCTGCTTCGCGATTATTCTATTTCCTTTCCGTATTTGTCATTATTAACAATTACATAAGCTTAAACAATAAATTTATCTACAGCTACTTCATTTTTATTGTAATAACTCAATTCATATATAAAATTATCTGCAACATATCTTGTCTTCCGTTCCCACATTTGACTACTTGTTTTTTAATTTAATCTGCTTCTAGTACAACTAAAATACAAGGAAGTAATATTAGTAAATACACTGCCAATTTAATATCTGATCGATCCATATTTTTCACCAGTAAGTTAATTTTGATTCATTTATTCCATTGGACGCCACAATCGAGTAACATTTACGATGGTTTTGATACCTCAAGAAGAGGAAGATGAAAATTTTTACTCTAGTTCTTAGTAGTCAAAAAATTAACCGCGAAATTTTACTTGACACAGATACAGTCAATGAAGCTACACACCGAGAAATCTTACATTTGTGGTCTTTTCTTTAATACTACGCGGTCTTGATGGTAGCAATAAACCACTTCTCAGCCGGCTAATTACGCGTTTAACTAGCCATTTATCTGGTAAGATGTTATAGCTACTTAACCAAGGAATTATTCGGATCCTTATGTGCGACGCTAAACAAATTCGTGCCATCCCAGATTAATTATAACGTTCGCTAAATACATTGCGCCCAAAATACAACTTAACATTTAATATTTTTACATATATAATGCAGAACACATTAAAAATATTGATATATTGTACATATTATTCCACAAATACACACCCAAAATTCCATAATTAATTCTCGTTAAATGAGTAACAATTATTAAATGTTGTAACAGTTTTCCATTCATATTTTGGCACATTGAAAGAATTACGTATATAATATTAATAAAGCTATGTGTGTATGAGATACGTAAATACAAATTTCTAAATATTATTTACTACAGCTAGTTTTTACAGGAATTGTGACACATATTCAACACGTAGAAAGTTATCGGATTGATATTACATGTATGCAACATTAATAAGAACAAATATTTGTCCCATTAACAATTTTGAATATTTAAATGCGTCTGTCAGACTTAAATCTCTCTTCAGTAATCGGTTGATAAAAATTAACTACGGGCATGCAATGAGCACATATTTTACCAATGAAATGCGTATATGTTCCTATATCGGTAATAATGAATCGAAAAACATTTTTCCCGTGCGTTCGCCCTATACTTGAAAATTTTTAAATTTTTTAACCCTTTAAATTTATTATCCTCCATGAAATGTATTTTTCTAATATAATTTCAGAAATTTAAACATTTAACTTTAAAAATGATAGGATAAATAATACTTTTGATAGGAAGCATGTGAAAACATTGAAATAAGAAACGGGAAAGTATTAGATTAACCAGACCATGTTATAATCTGAGGAGTATTTTCGACGGTGGAGCAGGTGAAGATTTTGCGGAGAAAAGCTAATGGTTGATAAAATATAAAAAGTACGAACCAGGAAATCGTAAATGAGGCGTCACGTTACACCAGATGGTAACTCTTCATGGATTCAGTTGTTTAAACCTCGGAGCCAGTAATTTTCGACAGCGACTGGTGAACTACGGAATAAAAACAGATAATGAGGCACTCTTCCAGGCCGTCATTCTAGCAAGCTGTAACAGAGGTAAATTCGGATGGCATTAAAGGACGTATTATCCGACCTCAATGAAATTCTAGAAACCGGTGCCACTTGAATTTAAAGCTCATTCTGTGTCGTTCACATACCCTGTGAAAGAGATTAACACAAATTTATATAAGAAATTTATACTGGATGAACGGAAGGCAGTCGAATAAACTACTAATATACAAAGTGATAAAAAAACGACTTAAGTTATCCTGCTTTGGAAACTGCAAGTAACAGAAACATTGGGGAGAAAAAAGTTTAATACAGTGACACGAATAATCGTGAATTCACCGCGGCACGTCCCTAATACCATTATTCAAAACGAAAGTGAAAGAAGAAATAACCAAATTCAGCTTAGAATGTAGTAGTAGGAAGCAAACCGAAACAAATTAGTGAACACTTGAAAAAGATTGAAACCATCAGGCTTAGAGAGCGAAGGTTTTCCCGGTGAATTTGTTTCAAATACAATTATTAGGTTTCAAAACGGGTGAAAGTTTGTTTATATAACGTTCCGAAAGCAAGCTGCGCCATCGTCGTCAGATCTAGGAAAGGGGAGTGCGCGGCCGCGTATAAGTACGGGTGTCACGATTTCGTCACCACAGTCTACCTGACGACGATGGAGGAGCTTGCTGTCGAAACGTTATGTAAACTTTGACTCGGGTTGAAATCCGAGACTTGCATTTGAAACCATCAGACTTGATGGAAAGATTCAACTAACGGCATATTATCGTTGAAAAAGGGGTATATGATCAAAGTATTATCCTATGAACTTTTCGTTCCTCCTTTCAGCTTGAAGAGTTAACGTTTGTAATTTCAAGCGTATTTATGACGGACTTATGTAAAATTTTATTCTAAGCAGAATAAGAGAAGAAAGAACAATATGGAAGACTGGCGAAGAGAAAGGCTAGGTTAATAGGCCAATTTTGAGACATGAGGGTCTTGTAAAATTATCATTAGAGGGAAATGTGTGGGGTAAGAACAGAAGAGTGGGACCTAGAATGGAAAGCAGATTAGCGAGGATGTGGGATGTTTTTATGTAGAAATGAAAAGGTTTGCGCAGAATAGGTTAGCATGGAAGATTGCATCAGACAAGTCTAAGGACTGAGTACAAAAACAACATTAACAAAGTCTAAAATAACTTAAGGATAATAAGAAAATATTTTCAGGAATGGTTTCTGAAATTGAATAAATGTTAACTGTCAAAGAATCTTATTGTCTGATTGAGAGATAATGTACAAAAATATGGGTTTGATAGGTGTTAAATAAATATTTCAAATGTAATCAATTTGCGTAGTAAATTAATATTTTTGATCTATTTGGCATAAAGTCTTACATTCCTCAGCAAAACAATAAAAGAGGTATTGTGACATATATTTAGCCGATAGATATTACCATTATTGTTAAACTGAATACGTACTCATTATTTCTTCTGATGATTACATATGTTTATAATTAACAATATTTTGATGTTGTAAAACCATTCAGCAACATCCATTTTTGCGCAAGCGTAATGTAACGTAATTGTCATATCAAACACATCTTGTAAACAATTTATAAATTCTAAAAAAATAAACACGTGTAATATAAATAATATTCTATTTCAGTTGATATATTTCATGATGGTCCTTTACGAAACAATCCACTGTGACATTATGAACGAGAACCACTACAAAAGGAAATCAGAAACCGTATAAACGTAATTTCTTCAGGAGATAAGACAAGTGAATACAGCGGCGTTGTAAATAGAAACGCAGGGGAACTGATAACATAAACTGATAAATATTAACAACCTATTGCTGAATGGAGCAATAAATTGGTAATTATTACTACCTACGATAAATACACCATCACACAGAGATAAGTAAACACTGTATAATTTAACGTAGAAGATAAAACTTAATTTTAGCTATCCAAGTAAGTTGTGAGCAACTTCCATTGTTAGTTTTTACAGCACTGAGAGAACTGTTGTAGGTCTGGAAAGCTGAGACATCTCAACTTGCTGATGCGGCATTTCATCCACCGCTGCCACTGAACGCTTTGATACTGTTCAATTTATGTCACATAAAGAAACAATATTTTATTCTAATTACTTGTCTCTTACTTGAAAGAGAAGACGGAGACACTACTTTTCACAAATAATGCGCAACTGTTGAGGTGGGTGAACATTAACTTACGTGGCTGTATGCCGAGTATGAACAATTGCGAAGGATCACGTTAACATCAAACAAATGATTAAAAACAATAATATTTGTTATTTTTCTTGAATCCATCGAATATTCGATAATGTAGCCTAACTGAGAGTTAGATAGTATAACACCACAGCCATTACCATAGTAGAAATGTCCACGTCAGAAGCAGTTATTGGAGACGCAAATACATAAAAAAAAATATTAGACTTTATTTTTTGTTGTTTCTAGTTTAGGTGAGCGCACGGATATATATTATTCCGCGGTGATGAGTTGCGATACAATTCGTTCTGTGTAGCTTCGGAGAAACTTAATATTTATTATTGATTTGACTTGAGACATTGCAAATCGTCGCTCAATGTGGTGAACGAATAGTGAAGCCGCTCTGGACCGAAGACGTGCGCGTGAGGAGTAAGGATGAGGCAGTTCCTGAGCGAGGCGTGGTGGCGTTCCAGTCCCAGGAGCGGAAGGACTGCTGGCTGCGGTGGCAAGACCCCTTCAGCTGGCTGTCCAAGTCCGACAGCTCCTGAGCCAGCATGTCTGCGCAGCCGGCGGCGGTACTCGCTCCGCCGTCCACCGTCGACACCGCCTCCCCGCTGGGCCGCAGCCGCCTCCAGCAGCCTCGGAGGCGCACGCGGAACTCCCGCTGGAACTTCTCCTGAAAACGATACAATACACTGCTAATTTACTTTCTACTTGGCAATTACAATTGGTACATTTACGTTAAACAATGCGCTTCAAACTCGTGCCATTTAACAAAAACCCCACTAAAAAGTCGAATAAAAAACTACGCTTGACAGAATACGTTCCATAACACGTCCACCCCTGTTTCTCAATATTAACCCGTCTAAGGACTGATCATTCTAGGCTATCCCATGGACATTTAATGACCAAACCAGACAGGCACTAAATAAATGTGCATACACGCTTAGAAAAACAAGAGGCTATGGAATTTCAGGTTGAAATGAATATATAGGTCATTGCTTGTTTACAATGAGAATTATTATATACTGAGATATAAATAACTTTAAATTTATTAATAGACAATATATAACAACTTAAATTCCGTATTCGAAACCGGTTTTTTATGATTACCCCCACGTGTGTTCGAAACACGTGGAAGCTTCTAGAAGCGGCCGGACCGAAAGACGGGTCCCTTTGGGGGATGCGAACACGTGCCCATAAAGGAGCCAATGGTAATCTTCCCTGGAATCATCAGTAAATGGTCGAAGACGTGAAAGGAGCCCAGAGCAGCACGGACAGAAATACCCTTGAAATTGGCACGTCGAGGTGAACAGCAGCAGCCGTGCCTGAGTAAGCGAAGAAGATTTCAGCCGCCCACGAGCCGTGCCCGCCCGTACCTCCCCTCGTCGCCCGTCGTTAGAAATTTGCAATACCGACTTGGTGAAGCTGCGGGCATACGCATTTAGCTGATCGTATTTTTGTAACCATAACAAGGTGTTTTTGTGTTACATAATTGGCGCTCAACGTAACACAACAATAACACGTTATTGTGTTATATATACTTTACACACAATTTACAAACATCAATTCGTATGGCGTGTGGCGTTTTATGGGTTCAAAAAGTGGGCGATAGGAGTTGCAGATAGTATAAGAATACAAGCTTTCGAAATGTGGTGCTATAGAAAAATACTGAAAATCAGGACGTTCTAAGCAGAAAAGGGGAAGAGAGAACAATTTGGAGGACTTTGACCAAGAGAACGGATAGATTAATAGGCCACGTTTTGTGACATGAGGGTCTTGGAAAATTAGGATTAGAGAAAATGTGAGGGGGTGGGGTAAGAACAGAAGAGGGAAGCCAAGAATGAAATACGCTGAGCATATTAGTGAGGATGTTGGATGTGACGCAGGAAAGGTTAGCATGTAGGGTTCCATCAGACCAGTATTAGGACTTAATAGTATTTTCAAGTTCACATTATCAAAGGTTTTTTCTAAATCTACAAATGCCATGAACGTAGGCCTGTTTTTCTTATCATGTCTTCTTATGATCTTCCGATGATCTTATCAACTCCGCTGGAATGTTATCAATTCCTGGCGTTTTACAATTACTCAGATTTGGCAGTTCCCTGTTTCACCCCGACCTTAAAAGTATGTCTTAAAAATCTTCACTATGCTCCTCCTCTTCTTCTATTACTGACTGATCTAGATTTCCACAGTGATATAGCTCTTCTAAATATTCCTTCCATCTTTCTTCCTTTTCTTCTTTATCCATAAGTTGCTTGCCATCCGCTCTCCTGGTGTTTTTACTAATATTTTTCCTCTCTCCGAATGTTTCTTTGATATTCCTATAAGCTGCGTCTATTTCCTCTTTCACCATGAAATCGTTAATTGCTTTGCATTCTCTGGGACCCAAGCCTCTTTTTTTCTGCTTTGCGTTTCTTATCTCATTCTTCAGACGTCTGTCCTGCTCTTTACCATTGTAATCTCTTACGTTTTTATATTTACGCCTTTCATAAATCATTTTTATTATTCCATCCATGCTACTCTTCCTATTTTTTCGTCGGCTGCTCTAGTCATTTCTTCCTTCACGAGAGCCCATTTCTCTTATATATTGTTTCTTTCTCTTTTCTCTATTAATCTACTTTTGATATCTTCTTTGAAACTCTGAAGCACCTCCTGTTGTTTCAGGTTTCCCAATTCCAATCTTTTTGTTTTAATTAATTTCTTTAGTTTCTTTATTTTCTTCCTTCATTTCATGATCAAGTAATTATGGTCGGAGTTTACATCTGCTCCTCGGTACGTTTTTCAGTCTAGCACCGGATTACTATATCGCTGTCTCACCATTACATAGTCCAATTGGTACTTGCCAGTGTCCCCGGCTTCTTCCATGTGTATAGTCTTCTTTCCTGATCCTTAAATCAGTTATTTGTCACAACTAAATTGGTACTCAATGCAAAACTCTACTAGCCTATCTCCTCTTTATACCCTCTGAATTTAGTATAATCCGAATTTGAGTACTAAATTCAGCAATATGAGAACCCGCAAAATTCTGTGACGTCACATGCATTGACGCCGGCATAATATAGGAAACTTGACCATATCTAATTACATGCATTACAGCGACAATTTGTTTGCAGTGTGCAAATGTCTTATTGATGAATAATATCCTGAAAAATGTAAACACATTCAAGTGAAATGATAAACAATACGAAGGTTTTTTAAAACATGTAAGCACGTATCTTTACGTTTTATTTGGAACCTCCTATTAACATGCCATATATTTACCAAATCACGGGATATTTCAAACTCAAATTTTGTGTGATTATATGTTAGGATACAAAGTTGAGAAAATATTGAAGGGTGAAAAAACATAAATAAGTTTTTTAACATTATTATTACTGTATTTGTTGTCAATCGCATAAGTTGGAATTGTCGAGGATATTTGTTTATATGTAAATTTTTATTTTATAAATTAAAAAATATTTCCAATAAGAAGTTCAATGAATTAACATAGTTATAACTTTTTTTAATATTTAATATTTTTACTTTTGTTTTGTAGAGTGACCATAATTCATACTTAAAGCTTTTCCCAAAGCTGCTAATGTGTACTAAGAGACTGTAATGAATACGTTTAGTGATCAGGCAAAATAAAACTGTGGGTAATGGAGAAATTCAAAATACATATGTGTAGATACGATAAAGATTTGAATTAATTACAACTATTCGTGATACAACAAACATGCTGACTAGTTAAGCTATGCAAAGATGAAGTAAGTGTAATTAAGGGTACGAATGAGTTGCCTTGACAATTTATAACTGTAGTAAAATCGCTTTTCCTAATCTGTATTGCTTCTGCCTTCATAAATCTTAAGTTGATGAACCGGAAAACTCTCACACGTTCGAGCATCAAGCTTATGAAGCGTTCTGTGTGAATATCAAATATGGGAGGACCATATACACGGGTATAATTCAAAAGACGGTGACGTAAAATTCAATTCTCGGAATCGTTGAAAACCAGTTATCAAAGGTTTGATACCCACGTCACTTCTGTAGGATACGAAGGGTTGGCTCCGAACGAGAGGATTTCGTCAGTGTGATAAATAAAAAAATCACATTCAGTGGCGCCACAAACTTGTTGATCCGTGAAAAACCTATAAACACCATCACGCCCAGCTGACGCCGCAGGCAGGACACCCTTTACAGTCTTCATAATGGAATACGAAAACTTCCAGCTCTCTATTATCAACAACACAATTTCTCACTAATTGGAGTGTCAATTAAACTATGTAATGTACTAATATATAGATGTCTATTTTTTATAAACACCTTAATTATTTTAGGTAAGTAAAAAGTAAAATTGGAGTAAAAATCCAGCAAAACCTATGACCTTTGAGGATTTCACAAGCAGATTGTTACATAAAGATGAGATGCTAAAATTCTATTTTTACTACAAGCAAACGTGGTATACTCTAGAGATAATTTCTGGAGCATTCGCGTGAGAAAGTCTGGCCTTTGATGTTTATATCGTACATCAGATTCACATCTACATCTATAGAACCAAAGAGCCATGCGATATTTAAGCAGATGGCTGTAAATCCAACAGAATTATGCAAAGATGTTATATTTCCACAAAACGTAGGTCAAGAAAAATTTTAACAAATTATATTAGTAATATCATTACATAAAGAGATCATAAGTAGCGGAGGAGAGGGCCCAGATAAAATATGGAGAAAAATAACTAAATGCAGTCAACCAGGGACTATAATTTACTGCTTTTGCATATGGAAATGGTATAATCCCGCGCAAAAATACAAAGGTTAATTACAGGTTACTGAACCTATAATCAGAGATTAAAATTTAAAATGAGTAATTCATTTCAGTATATAAAACGAATAAATCTCCAGCCGTATACAGAAAAATTCTTTATTTAATCGAACCGATGTTTATCCACCATATATAGGATTTCCTCAGGTAAAAATTACACAAATAATTAAGTAAATGATACATTAAAATAAATAAAAAAAATTAAACTTAATAACAATAATTATAATAAAAATTACGATTTTAATATTTTAGTTTCACTATTATTTATATTTACAAAATTGTAATTTTCATTCTTATTTATTATTACAAAATATTAAGTCTTACGTTTCAGTAATTTTTGTGTAACATTTTCTAATTTCTTTGTGCAGTTTTATAGTAACGATTAAAAAATTAGCTGAGGAAGTCCCACATATGGTGACGAACCGTCGGTTCATTTAAGTTATAACTTTGTATAGTCGTAAATTTATTCGATTTAATTATTGTGAAAAGCAGATCAGTATATGGTTTATAAGACACGTCTTTTAATCACAGGAAAATTTAATAATTTTAAATAGACAATGATCCATACTGACGGCATACACTACATTAGATTATCGTTGGCAAAACTAAAAAAACTCATTTCGAGCATGTAGTGCCTCATTCCAGTATGCAGCAAGCAATGCACCATTGGTATGGAGAGCATGTGAAACTTTTATTGGTTATAACGGTAAACATTTACTGCCATTAGATGGTCTGTAACGAGTAATACACTAATCACGCAATTTTCTATTTCAAATATTCGCTTACGTTTCGCGATATTATTTTAAAAGTATCAATCATTAAAACTCGTAAAACGCTGAATTTAATTTCCTATAGCTTGTGAGCCACCAGTTTGGCAAATAATGAACTACATTTTGCTCCAACGCAACTAATTTATTGTATCTGCATGGTTTAGGATAACTAGGAGGCAATCTAATGATTTCAAGCTTAATTCTTATCACGATGTTAACTATCAGCATTAATTTGTTGTGACTGGAAAAGTACACAATGAGTTAGCCCTTACGAGTATTTCAAACAAGAATTTTCACAACTGCTTATACACTTTTCTCTACCTTTGTAAACATAAAACAATACTTATCATTTGTAGTTCAAATATTTTCATTTTTCTCCCAATTTAAATAAGGGCTATACATATAAATTTATGTTCCATTTCAATGGTAACAATATTGCAGGAGCGACGTTATACGAAATTATCATTTTATAATTAAGATTTTCGTCCGGAAAATTTTACTTAACATCGACGTGCGCGTCTTAAGCAATATTTTCTTATATATTTTTCTTCAATGGAACTACAGCCTTGGCCGACCAGGTCATCTTTTTGTGACACATTCTAGATTTTTTGGAGTGTTTCGTTGTCTCCTTCAGTGTAGTGCCTTCGCTTTCTGTCGCTAGCCCCTAGCAGTACTGTTACTCTGCATTGTCCTACGGCCATAAATCTATATACCCAGTTTCCAAGACTAAGACGATCACAGACATCCATGTCTTGGTCGGGATTCAAACCCGCGATGACCTCTGCGTAATGCATCTTTGTACAACTTCTGTAATGAAGTGTACCTTACTCTACTGTGACTCCTTCATTATATGTGTGTTTTATTTGACGTGCAAGAAAAAATGTGTTTATTCTAATTTTGAGAACATTATTATATAACCTTCCTTAAAAAATTTTAGTAAGTTTCATTAATTGCATTGAGCAGAGCAAACGTTAGTTATCAAAAAAATTATGGTACCTTTGTTCATTTCTGAATTGAAAATTCATCAGGGCAAATGTGCGGAGCGTATCTTGTGGTATAGTCCAGCCATGTAACCAGTGCCTCTAGGTGCATGAACAAACAGAAGTGGAAGGGGTCTACACCAGCGTGCAGTCTCGCATTCCTACCTAGTTGACCCATCACGAAGTCACTTTGCAACAACTGCTTCACGACAGAACATTTGCTACAGCCATTCTACGTGGCCGAAAACTTAAACGCATCTCGTCCCTAACGCACAACTCATTTATAGTTAATGGAACAATGTTGCAGTTTCAGCGTTCATCATCGGCTTCAGTTTATTCACTAGCAGCTGACTTCGTTTAATGCTACCGGTAGAGGCTCGAAACAATCACTTTATGTGAAGAGTAATACTTATAATAAGTCGACCTCCTGTGCTCTAGTGGTTAGCATCGCTGCCTCACAGGATCCGGGTTCGAACCCTGGTAGGGGTTCAATGTTTGTGCCGTCATGGTCAAGGAGACTGGGATTAAGACTGCTGAAAAATCTTTAGGCCAAGGCTCTCAATGGTCTGCACAGCCAGGGAAGAAGAATATTATAATAAATCGTTTTATGTAATGAGAGTTCTCAATCATTGTTATTTCTGTTGCATTCGGTATTTCAAAATGATTTCATTAGTGTTTGTAAAAATAAATTTGTATCGTACTTTAAATTTTTTAATTGCTGAAATCTATTTATGGAGCTTTCTTAGATTCAACATTTAATTAGTTTTTTATTGTATTAATCAGTCCTTAGACTCGTCTGATGCACCTGTCCGTGCTCTATTCTGCGAAAACCTTTTCAATTTTACACAGCGACCACTTTTTCCCTAATTCACTTAGCGAATTCCATCCTTTGCCTTACTCTTCTGTTTTTACCCCACACAATTCCCTCTAATGTTAATTTTACAAAATCCACATGCCACAAAACATGGCCTATTAATCTATCCCTTTTCTTGGTCAAATTTTTCTCATTTAGTTGGAATAAAAAATATAAATGTTACTTGTTGTAATGGTTATAGTTATATTTCTTGAAAGCAACAATTTTCAAAATAATATTTTTCACCAATGTTGTAATTGGAATAATCAATTGAATGTCGTCTCGATACAAAATATAACTAAGACAGATAATAGCTGGATTATATACCGTTCCGCTAACGCTAATGAATTGGTCCATGTTCAATTAGAATTACGAGGATGGTTTTAGGTACCATTTATATGTCTGCGATGGCGTTAGATCCTGATAGAATTAATAGGTTCAAACTGAATAGACAAAAAAACTTGCATAATAAAATTAAACTTAGTGTCCGTTTTTTCCTCAACCATATTTGAGTGTTAATCAATTGTTAATGTTTTTTCTGATGTATTCCTCGATGATTATTTTGAGCGCCAGCCACGTTCTTTTTTTATCCAGGCTAACGCGACAGGCCTGAATAATAAAACCTCGACGTCAATTTTGCGTCAGATAATTTCAAAGTCTAATTTTAAATGCGCTAACTTATACTTTACTATATCTTCTTATTAACTGAATTACTTTACTAAACCTTTCAGATGATCCGAATAGGAATTGAAACGTTAAATATAGTATTTTAAATTATATCAACAAATGTACTAATGGGTGTTCGCTCTTCCCGTTCATAATTTGTACACATAATTAGATTCGAATTATCAATACTCAGATTCATTCCCTTTATTATTTAATATTTATTATACACTAGCTAACCCCCGCGAATTCGTTCGCACCGAAATAGTTCTTTTTATTTTACCTTAAAAACGAAACAACAGGTCCAGAATTTTGATAAAGTTGATTTCATTGAATATATAAAAAGTACGGTATCTATTTAGGATCGCTTCAGGGAAAACCTTATAACACGAAATTGGTTTAGAATAGGGCAGCAATGCAAAGCATTTGTAAATATTTATATAAATATCTTCTAAACTCTTCAAGATATCGAAATGAAACATACACGAAAATTTAAGTTGAAATTCCTGTTTCTATCCCTGAAATTTTCATTGAAATCCGTTAAGCCGTTTCTAAGCATAAACAGAGCGAGAGTAAGGCTACCTGCACCGAATTTTGAGATTTTAAGGCACACAGAAAATAAACCGTTACGTAGAATTAATATATATATCATTATAGAAATGAACTATGCACTAATATTTAAGTTAAATTTTCTTTTTTAAAGCCTCAAATTTTCATTGAAATCCGTTGAGCCATTTCGGATCCTATTCGAGACAATCATACGGACGGACAGACAGACAAACACTTCAGTTTTATTTATTGGTATAAATTAAGTTGAACTTGAACAATATTTAAGTTCCCAGTCATTAAATTACAACTTTACGCCGTTGGATTTTCCAACCAGCCATCCTTCCTTCCCCTTTGCCCGACTCTTCATTCCAAAACTTCTCAATACAAACTATTTTCCCTAGTGTACTGCTTCGTAGATCTTGGAGACAGTCACACATTAAGTCTAAGAACCTACATTACTTAATAAATAGTAGGAGTTTACCCCAAAAAAAGAGGCGCCTTAGTTTTCCGTTAAACCATATTCCTTATAAAAAAATATTTTACGTAGGTCGCAGTAATATATGTATTTTTATTTTAAAACTAAAAAGTGAATTCAATTATTTAATTATAAAAATAAGTCAGTGGTAATATTTAATCAATTACATGTAAATACATACTTTCCATTTTTTGCAGGTTGGTTTTGCATATTTTCTGATATTGATTTTATATTTAAGTTTGTAATTATGACGAATAAATACAAGCAAATGAGTTAATGGAAGAAACGTTCCTTGTAATTATGGACTTATTTTATATATTGTTTTATGATGGAATGCATACAATATTACACTTATTTTTTATAATTTTCAGCCAGACGTTTTCTGGTGAATGCGTCACCCTTATCCGTTTATATATTCTTATCTTCTGTAACACCCTTCTTGAAATATCTCCGCTCAAGTATGGAGTGATTGATAAATGAAGCCAAGTCCCGTCCAACGCAAGGGCGGTATAAAAACCTTGAGTCATGTCAGAGGGCTTTACTAAAGGAGCTTCCATATCACCTCATTTGACATGGCTTCTTATTATACCGCGAGAAAGTAAAGTTGTAGACGGAATATGAAATTCAAAATCCTAATTTCTTACAGGAGTAACCTTCTTGAGAATTAGTTATACCTCAAAATTATTAATCAGCTACTTTCATTTATAAACATATTACACAAAAAATATGGCTTTTTATTTAAGTATTATATACATAAAGATTAATTTATTGAAAAAAGATCTTATCTCTATGCCATATTCTATTAACATAAAGCTTTTCAATATAATATTTTTAGTTGATTTTGATTCTTAAAAATACCCGTAGGAATATTTTCTCTATACTGAAGTGGTGAGTGGTCATCGTTGTTATAATTAAAGACAAGGAATATGATAGTAGCATTATAAGAAGTTTTAAGTACAACCGTCACCTCCGACAATTTGAATGTTTCTTGACATACATGACAGCCATATATTTTCTTCTCTTTCTCCTTTCCATATCAATATGCTGATCTTCGGAAGTTTCTGGGGTATTCATTTTTATCCGAGTTATATTATGAAGGGAAAATAATGAATTCTATAATTGCTGAGACATTTACAAAATTTTATAATTAACTCTTTCAAAACCCTCATACATACGGTAATTATCTGTAAATTTATATGAATTATTTATAGTCGCTAGTGTAGGAAAACAATACGCCTTGTAAAATCAGTGAAATATTCTCAATTTAAAAAAATCAGCATCATATAAAAAAGACATTCAAATTATTAATTCGCTTCACACTCGAGGTTGTTGCAGGTTGCTCGGATACTTATAGAGAACACCTTGATTCGTAGGTATTTCTCCCCAGATTGACTTCGGGGCTCATCTGACTCCCTTGGGAAGCGTCGTACTTTCTATGGGGTTTTCAAAGTTCTCACATCCCGATACACATACATCGGTAATATCCGTTTTATTATATAAATGTAATTTCTGTTAAACGATATTAATTTCTGAAAACGTATTTTCTGGGCGTTATACAGCGTCAGATTCTGCATAATTGTAGACGTTTGCAGTGACAACGAACCACTATTTAATTTCTCAGTATTTAGTACTTTCAAAGTACTTTTGCGTCAACCGGTGGCACAAATATTAAAGTAGATGATATATTTTTATTTTTTCGAGATTCCTGGGTACGTCCATTCAACACATCAGAATGTATTTGAATTTGAGTAAGATAAATTCAAATTGCAATTTCACGGACAAGTAACGTAAATATTAAAATTTAATTTAATCCCTTCTATATTTAATACATGATATCACAAAATAAAATTTCAAATATTCTATTTCTATACTTCCATTCCAAACCAGGGTATGTTTGAATATATTAAAAACTGAGTTTAATCCGTAATTGCGGAACATACGATGTGAATAAGTGAGAACTCTAAATCATTACACTTCAATTTTACCATCTCATAATTGGGTATTGTAAAATCATATCCTTTTTTATTATATACAAGTAATTTATGTTAACCTATATCATATATTCTGGAAAAAGTATTAAAAACTGAAATTTGAAACTTTCACAACTTATTTTTTACCTAATGCTATGTATGATTGCCAAAACATAATTGTATTATTGTATTTATCAAGTATGTTTCATAGAAAACTTTAAAAGATGTTATACATAATTAATAATTTGAATAATTTATTCTGCTTGCATACGCTTATCATTAGGTTCAAAATAAGGTTGGAAAATTCCCATAAATAGGAACCTATTTTAAAGCATTGAAATTCAAAACTTAGGTATCATAACTGAAATACTTGAATGGTATATATTTTAGAGTCACAATGTGCGTAAAATAAACAAGTTTTTATCAAAGTTTAACCCCTATTTAAATCAATTAATGACGAGGTTTCATCAGTGCAATTAATATTTTTACCTTATTTTGTAATGAAATAAGATCCACTAAATCAAACTTATCAATACTTGTTCCTACAAACTGCCTAAAGGTTCCTTGGCATGCATTACTTGCGAATGTTGACCTAGCGAACAATTGTTCGATGAAATTGAGAGAGAGATAGAGTGGAGCCAGAATGGTAAACTGAGTGAGGGGAATAGAGAAATACAGAGACAGAAAATGAGAGAGATGGAAAGTTATATACGAGGTGGAGATATCCGCAATCCTTGACCGCACTGTAAATCATTCCGCAGTCCTACTAGTACTTCGGACGTTCGACTGCAGTACACGAAGCCTTTGATGTCAGAGAGGGAGAGAAATCTGTGTAACAAAGTTAAAAACCAATTCGAACATGGAAATAAAATGCTACGGCATTTGCTGGCTTACGGCAATTTTTCCGTATCTTCGTTTGATAGAAAGTTTACGACTCGAATCATATTTTACATGAGTAAAATTACGTGTACATAAAACACGCTACCAAGGACGTAATTCTGTGACGTTCAAAATAATGTCTTGTATACTCAACAAAAGTAATCAAATGTCTTTAGTACGTCACAAGCACATGTATACATTTTTGTGTGTTTATATATAGGGTGACAGATAAATTTGAAGAGATAGAAAGATCTTTAAAACTACCAATCGAATGAAAAGAAGTGGAACTGTAATTGGTTTTTCATGATATTAGGTGGCCAATGATGCAAAACTCTTATCCCCATTTCCTGCAGGTCGGTCACTGGCCAAATAAAATTATTAAACACCGTGTTTTATTGCAGACTTGTATTTTTCAGGAATAAAATCTACTTGACCACATTATTGTTACAATTTATTTTGCAGATGTGCGCAAAGACTGTAGCTATTAAAATTAATATTACACGCAAATACTAAGCAAGCATCTGTATAACACAATGTTTTAACTGAAAATGAAAATTCACAATGACCCAGAAGTCAGTTATAAATTAATTAATCATTAAGAAAAATTTCTTGCGCAATAAGTAAATAAAATATTTATATGTTGGCCAAACACACTAACGGAGTATTATTTAGTCTCATTTGTTTTATATGTACTGATAGCGCTGCTCACACTCGCAGACGCCGTTACACAGCACTGAACTCGCCTGTCTCTTTCTCTATCACTGTCGTCCTCTTGACGCATTGCCACCCCAACAAAATTAATAATCAAATAATTCCATGCCTTTTCCAGACAAATATATTTATTTAAAATTATATAATGACGTTTCAGTGTATATTTACACCTGTTTCAGGTATTTTTTGCGGTAAACATATTTACATACCGTTAGATTCATGTACAGTTAAATTTAAGTATTGGTGTGTCAATTTAACTAAGTTAAATGAAAGTTGACACGACCAAACAACTTGCAAAATTATTGTAATATTAAAACAAAGATAATACTTAACATATTCAATTTAAACACAATAATTTTAAGAGGTCCGAGGCAACACACTACACTTCAATTCAAGCCGTGGTCGAAAACAATACTGAGCTATGGGCTTGACACGTCAGTTGGGATTTACAATATCATATTTGTGACCTTCGGTATTTCCTAACCAAACAAAATGAACCTTAACCTTATGATGACATCCATACATTTATACATAAAATATTTTTTTTGGGGGGGTTAACAGGCTACATGAGGGTGATCCTGAAACAGGCAACTCCCCTTTAATAGCATAGGAAGGGAATTGAAAAGGGGGGATGCGGAAGGTAGAGCAAGGTAGCCAAGGGTTAACTAGGGCCCCCGGGCTATGGTTTAAGGATCCTACCCGGTGTTTCACCTAAAGAGATGCAGGGAAAACCCTAGAAAACCTGCATCAGGTAGGTCGGGCATTGGGTACTATTCTCACACCCTTCCGAATGACGGGAGACGAGTCTGCTGTGGGGTCGCAGCATTCCCTTCTCCATGTCTCCACCAGTTTCAGGAGGCAGTTGGCCGACTGATCCAATGGGATTAGCGGACAACTCTTGCCATATGCCCAAGGTCTTTGACCCCAGTACATATACCTCCTAAAATAGGTGAAGGTGTCTCGGCATATGAGAACTTTGATAAAAAGTTCCCAGAGAGATTGCGAGGCATTCCCGACATGATCAGGTGAGCCCCGCAGCCACTCTGGGCTGAAGCGCCTGCGAGAAAACTCCCGCAGCGCCCTGTCCTCTCAAGCTACATAAAATAATTAACAAATTAATTATTTACAACGACATGTTACAAAACCAACTGCAAGCGCAGATTTTTTTAATAATTTAGATAATTAAGTTGTTATAAATATTACTTCATTTAATCGTCTCGTTCTGCCAATCAAGTGTGTGTTTGGTGGTTTTAATATGTATCATTTCTGATAGATTGTGGATATAATATTTATTCTACCATACATAGTTATTATGCTCCCCAAAAATTAGAATTCCTTCACTTGCATCAAAATATCCCTTCCCAATCAAACACCCTTTGTTATTCCACTGTTTCCAAAACTATACTCTATTACCTTTGTTTTCCCTCTATTCTCCCTGTTAGTGAACCCTTTCTCCGGGACGTTCATGCCATTTATTATAGTTTCCAAGTATTCTTCTGATTCCCCCAATACTACAATATTGTCGGCAAAGCTTAAGGTTTTTTTTCTTGCAGTATGATTCCTTTTTGTTTCGTTTTAACATTCTTCATCGCGTATTTTATATATGGGTTAAACGGCATTGGTGACAGACTGCATCCTTCTCTTACTCCTTTCTTGAATACGGCTTTCTTTTCTTGATCTTCTAATTACTGCTGCCTGTCTTCTGTAGAGGTTATGTTTAAGCCTCCTTTCTCGATATTTTATCCCACTGCCCTTCAAAATCTTTGATAGTGTGTTACAGCATTGCGCAAATAATTATAATACACTACATTTCACCCACCATCCGTTAACTTCATCAGGTGTACAATATAATCAATTTGAAACATTAGGTTTATATCGCCGTTTCAAAGTATTTGTAGTATACACCCGATTATGTCCACAAATAGTGGATAAGACGGAGTGTATTACTGATTTGCTTGTTTAAGTATTGAGCAGGTAGTTTTTCTTAGTGAATAACTCATTTCTAACCCACTAAAATTGGTATTCGACTTATTAACACATAAATAAGCTTTACTATTCTTTCTATCGCCGCGCTTAAAACGAAATTACGCTTATAATATGGCCAAATCAAGGGATGTTCTGTTTCAATATTTCAAACTTCATGTAAAATTCGCGTTACCGTTTATAGTTTTCGAGCCATTTCGTTATCTTCAGATAATATTGACTAACAAAAGTGACTTTAATATTCTACAACTATGATAACCATTAAATAAAAAGACGGCCAATAAGTCAGCATATAAATTTATCACTATTTATTCAAAAGTGACGTTTCGTCTCCTTTTTTGAGACTTCCTCGGGCGTACTACAAACATAATATTACAAGAAATTAAATCTCGGTTTTATGTTACAATTTTTTAATTTATATATAAAGAACGTGGTTCAAAACTAACAAATTTAGCAATTCATCAGTTTTACTCCTCAACGCCCTCCCGAAAAGATTTTTGAATGTACACGTGAAGAACTACATTAATTACATGTGAATAATTTAGTATCGCGGACCGTCTCCAGCGACGGTTACGGCCGAAATGGTGTAGTAACACTGAGGGTTTTCCACTGTTAAATTTTATCAACGGAGAAGGATATTAAAAAGTTTAATTAGACAACAAAAGAGTATCGTTAATTTTGTTCAAATTATTAGTGTCATTTTTAACATTGATTGCATGAGTGTTGTGCCTGATATAAGTTACATGTATATATATTTTGTAGTGTGCATTATCCCATTTACAAAATCTGTTTAAATATTTGGCAAGACAGCGTACGCTGGGGGGCGCACCCTTTGTTTTCGTCAGGGCCATCGGCCAGATGTGAGAGGTGGGGGTGGCAAAAGCGGCCTGGTCAGGCAGCACAAAAAAGGGCTACTAAGTAAATACGAAAGGACACGAGGATTTGAGGCAGTCCTTGGAGAGAGATGGCGGCGACACGTTGACTTGTAGGACGTCGCAAAAAGGCGACGAATTGGAATTGTTTTGGGATTCCTACAGGTGTGAGTGGAGAGACGCCGACCTTCATCGAGAGCCGCCATCATCACCACTGGCACGTGACCGACGTCGACGCCTCTCATTGCTGGCCGCGCGAAATCTTCGAGAGACATAAAAAAATATCGCGACACTGGTGAGATCCACCCATCGTTAAACAATTTTACCATGCATGGTCGGACCCAATGTTTCAATTAAGTGTTCTCTGCTACTTGGCCCAAAATCCCCTAAGAAAAGGAGTACATTTGTAACCGGAAAGTAAAATTGTCTGAAATGTGTTAATAAATTTTAGTGGTTTTTTTAGTCTGGAAACTGGATTTGTTTATTTGACTAATCCCATCGTTTGAATTAGATATTAAATTAAAATTAAACTTATTATTATTTTTAAAGCCTTTTTATCATTACAAAATATATATTCTTTCATACCTTCCGAATACTCTTTCAAAGTCCAAGATAATTAAATTATTCGTATGGTCAATCGATGGGAAAGACAGAATAGAAGGATTAGATATGTGGTTATGTGGAAAAATGAATGAGAGAAAATGAATAGATCGAGTGAAGAATTAAGACGCACTGAGAAGAGAACTTCGTTAAAATAAATCCTGAAAATAAAAGAAAACTGGTTGGGACATGTGATGAGAGTAGCTGGAATTCTTACTACAGCTTTAGAAGGATCAGTAGAAGGAGTGGAGAGGAGGTGGAGAAGAAAATTGAAGTTGACGAATGCAATTAAGTTATAGGCTTCGAAAATGTAAAGATGAAAGCATAGGGTAGACGTAATTGGAGACATCTTTGACACTAGGAACCTGCCATTTAGTAGAACATCCAAAATATTGATCGTAAATCGAGTGGCTTAGTAATTAATAATATGAATTTGCAGATATTTTTCATCAACAAACCTTCAAGTGCTTTTATTTTTTGTGTTTTTTTCACAACCGCATTGTGGTTTTACTTCAATTAGCATTCTTGGGAACAGAAAAATAATATTTCATTGATGTAACATAGTGTGATTTTAATCATCCCTTTATTGTGTTTTTTGCTATCACGTTATTTAATATACTTTTATTTATCTATTGATTCATAAATTGAGATAATCTAATATCCAATACGGCTCCATATTGCTTACAGTAATCCCATTAAATTCGCTCTTGTGCACTAAAAATAAAACCACAAAAAACCGAAATTCATTAAGTTAATTGCGTAACTGTAATTAAAATTCATAAGGGGCCAAATATTAAAACTAGGCTGCGCTAAAATAATTGAATACCGCAGCATTTAGACTCTGCAGAAAATAAACGTAATAATAACTTCCCCATGTCGTTGAGAATCGGTAAATTGAGCACTCTTGAGCTGAAAACTGCTAACATCACACGCATTACAATAGTTTCGCAGATTTATTCCTAAAAGTGTCATTCGTAATCCATTTAATAACGGTTATGAAACCACCATTACCATTTTCACAACGACTGATTGTTTCTTATGGAATTAGATGCGAAACCTTTCTGATTATGTGAATTTATATGTTGAAATATAAAACTTATTTCAATACCAATATAAGTATCGTCCATATAAAATTTAGTGCTTCGTCAAGGGGAAAAAACGAAATATCTTTGTTTTTCTGGCAGTTTTATTCTGATTGGCTTTGAAAGAAAATTTTGGTATAAATTACATTAAAATATTTTCGCAATTCTAATAACGCCTTGCCTTTATTACATTTTATAAAGATATGCATCATAAATGCCAGGAAAGTAATAAATTTTGCTTCCATAAGCAGCCGGCCTGTAGAATACAAAATTTTTTAATTGTACAATTTATGATTTCTTATGAATTTAGCCAATAGGTTGTTAACATAGCTGCGTACTTTATGCATCCTCTTCCCGAACATACGATACAACTTTGTCCACTCCACAAGAGCTTGTCTCAGGTCATAAATCTTTTGATTTGATCCCAAAAGCCAATCTGTATCGATTTTTCTAGGCAACTACAGCAAACAAATTATACAATAAAAAAATTCACTGCGAAAATAAGAAATGTCCAGGATACTTGTATAAATATAGGTGAACTTGGTACTTAATAAATGCACTGCTTCGGCAGATGGAACATTTGGAAGACCCGCCAAAAAAAATATGGCACCTCGTAGTCGCCAAAGACAAGGCGAGGACATTCCTATTTGCAGCGTTAAGTGATTAACTCGCCCCTGTCATAATTCAGACTGCCAACAACAATTAACTCCAGTGAACCATTAAAACCACTCACGCGTGAGAAATATTAATCCTGGGGACGGGAAGAAATTTGTCTAGTTCGAAGGTGAGCGAGAGATTTTGAAGGAATTTAGAGGAAGTAGTTATTCAACACACAATATAGCGAGAGTATCTGTTTGTGCGACATCTGAAAACATAGCCTTTACGCAAACGTAGAACATAGTGGGGTTGCAAGGAGAACAGGAGAGTCAAAGAAAATATGATCGTCGGGAGACGCTGAAGAAGATACACGCTCGGAAACACGAAGAAATCCTTACAGCCCAGGGAGGCGAGATCAACCTTCTCGGAAGGACTAGTTGAGTCCTGATGACCAAATCACCACCAGGGAGTTCCACAGACGCAGCGCTGAACGCAAATCAAAATTATATAAAACACTTCTACACGACCCACCAGTTTTGTCCTCAGAATATTAGCTAATAAATGAAAATCTACTGCTAAATTATATCCGTTTTTCGTTAAATAATAATTCCCGAGTTAAATTTACAAATATTTCAGAACAAGTTTCAATAAAATGTACCACAGAACTGATATGACCCGATTATTAATGAGCTGTACAGGACAATAGAATCAATTAGCTGAATTTAGCAGTCCAATAAATCGGTGGTCTGACAATGATACATGTAAGCATTATTATTTATCTCTTTATTTTAATATTTCGTCCATATTTTTACATTCTTCGGATTGAGAAATAATAAAAATGATGCAGGGCTTTACGGCCGTAAATATGTCTGGACGCAGTCCAGAATGAACAATTTTCTTGTATTTTTATGCATTCAAAATCTAACAACTGTTGGAAATTTATTATTTCTGTACTTAAAGAAGTCCACAAATCTGGACGGAGTGTAGTAAAATATTTAATAATTAGTATTAAATGAAAAACTGACATAGTGTCTGTTTTATTTTTGTCTGAATTTAATACATTTAGTTGTTAAGGATTGTTCGGATCCGTATGCTGCAAATCTGATTCTTAACCCTGTAATAATTTTAGGGTTGGGAGGGTTCATTAATTTATAATTATAATATTAAGCCCCACGTTGGTTGACGATTTAAATACGAATATGAGGGGTTGGTTTATTTTTCTAATTTTTTAATATATTAATTAATTTATACGTCAAACGTTGTTTGACAAGTGTAATAAAACAAAGGTTTAATTTTTTAGACGTAAGGAATAGATTTATGAAGGGTTTGAAAGAGAAATGAAAAGTTTTAATTTATAATTCGAAATTTAATAACAATAAGAGATTTGAATAAAATAATTTACAATGAAGAAGGTGCATTAATAGTTTTACATTGAGGC
The DNA here is from genome assembly GCA_034510155.1 of Eucriotettix oculatus. Lineage (NCBI taxonomy): Eukaryota > Metazoa > Arthropoda > Insecta > Orthoptera > Tetrigidae > Eucriotettix > Eucriotettix oculatus. The sequence goes on along the minus strand of CM067377.1, from coordinate 49,401,443 downwards.
ACATTAAAATCAGGATCATCTGTGGGGTAGACCAAAAGAAGGAAAGTAATTTATGGTAAACAGGTCTGGCAACGTGAACCTTCTAAACTCAACGTTAACGATACCGTCGATGACTACAGCTGCAATCTCGGGTAGCGTTGTGCTCTGGTCTGCTTTGGAGGCACCGGCTAATTCGATTATCGTTGATGACATCTGAATTTCTGGCTGTTTCGATGACGCTTTGGTCCATAAATAGTGTAAGCTTTTTCTACAATATATGTGTCTTCTTAGGCATCAAGATGTCCACCCAGCTCTCAATTTTGATCACGTCTCTCCAACGGCTAGCAATTTTCTGCTCTCTCCAGCGGCTATAAAATTATTGTCCTTCCACCACAAAATCTGTCTCCACGCCCTCTTTCAGATGCTCAAAAATTCTTACCCTCATTCGCGGTAGCCAATCGGCTACCAAAGCTAAGATTCTTTTATCATTATAATGTTACAGAATTTTCGATCAGCTTGGCTATGTGTGTATTTTATTACATTTTAATAATTTTTTTAATTGTTTAAAACACATTTTTGAGGCTATAATATTATATTTTGAGGATGAGTGCGCATCATATAAACGGTTAGAGATTGTAGCGTAGTGAGTGGTGACGTCACAGTGAGATGTCTCACTAATTACGAATAAGAATTGGAAAAAATATGCTTATTAATCATAATGAGTACCTACAATTGAAAAATTAGAAGAGAATTACACAGCTCTATTACATATTACTCCGTCTGTTAATAAGACTTTCTGAAATCGTTCTTATAACCAGTGGATAGGGAGGCCTGACACGGCGTTCCATACCGCTTCAATCACATTAAATCTTATTAGTGTCGAAATAAACACTACTGCGCTAATATAAATAAGTACCCAAGCATCACCGGTGACCTATTAGTATATATAACGTATCAGCGCTCTATCTAAGCAATACTATGATTTCCTTATTAAGCAGCTTTGATATTATTCTAGCTACAAAACGTTGTCAGAGAAAGCGTTTCCTGTGCTAATAAAGTGGTATACTTTCTACATATACTTATAACAATAACTTTATTTATTGGAAATAATGAATTGGCATTAACTCTAACATTGTTGTTTTCATTAAAATTTGCTTTATACTGAATACATTTATTTGAAGAAATCCAATGTAATTTGACGTCAAATTTTAATAACACGATTTCCTGGCGGGCTGTGGTTCCAACAGCTAGTAAATTTACATAAAATTTACATTCAAATAGGATTTTATGTAGTAATTCATCGTCTACCCTCCGAGAATAATGTGCGATACGAATGTCGCGTCTTGCCTGAGGCGTTCAATCAAAGTAGTACAGTTGCACAGACGGATTGATTGCATGTTACATTTATACTCCTTCAATTTATGTGTAATTCTTTACTAATAATGTATCAGAAATATTATTTTATATATGCACTAATATGGTTGGCAGGATCAAAGTAACCTTTTGTTTTTAATTGTGTATATTTCCTGTAATCGTTTCTAAATGTGTTTCTCTGAAGTGTGCTCTTGCGTGACAGCGAAACTCAGACAAACAACTGTGCAGAACGGAAAGAGTAGAAGTCATTGAAATGCGGTCCTCCATAGATGACTTAATTTCATGTGGGTAGGTTAGAATCTCAAATCAGGAATTCTTGAGTAGAATTTGAGAGAGCTTGGGGCACTGACTAGAAGAAAGGATGGAATAAGTTTTTTGGATGGGAATAGAAAGCTAGAATGTGTTAGACAAATCAGACTGCATGCAGATTGTAATAGTTATTTGGAAATAAGAAGATTAACGTAGGATAAATGAACACGAATGGTTGTATCATACCAGTGTCTGTATTTACGACAACAATTTATTTCATGTATTTAGATATCATACATTTTATATATTGGAGCGATTAGATGTTAATTATGCAGTGGCTTCTCTGCTTTTCTTCTTATGACCATGTCATTATTGCAGGATTTAGTTGATTACACTTGTTCAGCTCTGCCAACTTCTGGCTCTAGTAATAGTTATAAATATTGTTAGTTGCTCACAAAAAAATCCACATTCGTTAATGCAAGTGTTGCGAAATATAAATTACCTAGTTCGGAATATAGTAGGCGTGCATCGCACCTAAAATAATACCAAATTTCAAGTGTTTAAGCATGTAGACCTTCAACGGAGTTTGCAACTTTTAAGGTTATTTTAACTAATAGTTTGACTAAGATAATAATGTGAAACCACCTTTAAATTAGCTATATATAATTCAATTCCCTTCCTATGCTATTAAAGGGGAACTGCCTGTTTCAGGATCACCCTCATGTAGAATGTCAACCACCCCTCCCCCCAAAAAAATAATGTATCAATGTTATTAATACCTCATAAACAAACGATTGAAGTATATCTCTTTAAATAAAATTCTACAAATGACGTTAATATTATTAATTCTATTATAGAAATTATTTGAATAGAAGATGATCTGTTAAATGAACTATTTTGAACAATTCTCCGTACTTATTTGACTACCTTCCATCCTACAGATGCATTTTCAATAGTGTTCTCGTGGACGCCACAAAACTCAATTTATCCTGATATATAGCCAATGCTGAGAGCAACTTGTAATGTCATTTAAAATGTAGTCGGCAAATGCAACGGCTATTCTAATGAAATTTCACTGGTCCACCGGAGTGAAATTTTTCTGTTAGAGGCGGCTTGGAAAGTTAATTAGCCCTACATAAATGTTAACAACGCTACCAATAATGCCTTAGCATGTAATTGTGATATTTTCATCAATGTTGTGCAGATGTTCTTAAGCCAATTATTTATACATTAAATAATTTACATAAAAATAAATTTGAAGTATGTCCGATAGAAAATGTATTCTAACGTGAGCAATAAATAAAGTGCACTTCAAGACGATTTATTAAATGTCTTGCCACTGTAATATTTCATAAGTCCCTGGAAATCGATTATAAGTTTCCATATTAACGAAAAGATTATCAACTGACTTTGACCCAATTATCTTTATCCTGTTTCCTCCAACGGATTCCAAAACTTAATTTTATGTTAAGATATGTGAAGAAAGTGTAACACTTGATCCCAGAGGATAATCTACAAAAATCTCAAAACATTAATTTATCTATGTAAACAAAAATGAACGTATCTTTGGTTATCTCGTATGCGTTCCTGTACCATTCATCCGATTGAGATTAAATTTCGACAAGTACTGACCGATGAGAAGGTTTCTGTCCATTCTTTGAAGATTTATGCCTTACCTTTCCCCTTTTTTTCAGACCAAACGAATTTCACAAAAGATGTGCGTGAGTCGACAGGAAGGTTTCCCATTAATTTCAAGAAATTTACAAAAGAAGTTTTAACAAATCTTTGAGCTATATAATTATTTCTTAATGTAACATTAGGCAGAAGATATACTTTTTACGTCATATTATACCTGAATTATTCTTCCTTTACTGTACGGGGTGTATTTAAGACTTTCCTAGAGCACCTGAAAAAATTTTAACTCAAAATTACCAGAAACATTTGTCACTTCCTTAAGCTCTTGGTATGGTTTAGCATAGCGTGCTAATTTTATATTTCGGGAGAATTCTTTCTTAGGTTAAGTTACCGCCAGTCACCATATCGTGAACTTGAAGATATAGCCTAAATCAATAAAGATCGGCTTGTGCTAGTTAATCGGTTAATGGTCCAAAAAAGTAAGTCTTGATGCCAGTTAAATCACGTGTTGTCCAAGGAATTAGTGTAGAATTAATTCAATTTCCAGTAAACCAGGGTTAAGAGGTAGTTCACAATACTTATAACTAGTTAAAAGAAATTTTGGATGCAGTTGGAATATTTGCTGATTTCTACAAAATTACCAAATTACGCTTTCTATATTCCTAATCTTTATTTCAATCTATCTTCTCAGAAGCTTTTGGCTAATTGCCATACTCATTTGATATATGTAATAAAGATGAGTATGGCAATTAGCCGAAAGCTCCTGAGAAGATAGATTGAAATTCAATAATTATCCTAACCTATAAAAGTTCTGTGATATCTATAATAAGGGCAATGGAATATTATGACGTAAGGGAAATTGTCTTGCCTTTAAACAGAAACGAAAAGTAGCGGTAAATCAAATGTAATAAAGTCCATCTACCGATCCCAGAGGATATATATATATATATATATATATATATATTATTAGCTTATTGGCTATATACATATATATATAGATATAGATAGATAGATACAATGACTAATTATGTAACTTTTCCTTTTAATTCTTTACATTAACTTTATTGCGCATCAAATTGGTTGTTCATTTAAGCTATTAATTGCATGTGTAATATTTATTGTAAAATTTAGCTATTATGTTGACTTAAAATTGGAAAAAGTCACAGAAAAATTGAGAAAAAGAGTAAAAATAGGGGTGGTGAATTTTTGGAACGAGAGTGATTTGTTATTAGGAATGAGGTGGGGGAGATTTCCTGGAACAGGGTAGGTTATAAGGGACTGAAAGCTAATGTATGATTGAAATGATAATAGATGTAAACATTTAAGTGATTAAAGTTGTGGTCATGCATTACAAGACAGTAGTTGATGAATTGATTAAGATTTGCTATGAATTTAAATCGAAGACAAACATACAGCTAAATAATTCATAGGGGGTTTTATTTCATTTAATTGAATAAAATTTTATTAGGCCAAACTTTCCGAAAACAAGAACCCGTGGGGTCAATGCATGGTAGGTACCAACGACTAAACAAATAAACATTTAATCGGTAGCCTGTGAAGGATATTAGCAGTCGCTGGTCAATTGATGATTGTAAAACCTTCGGGGCATGAACTTCGGTTTCAAAATTTTAATACGTCTGAACTTTCCCACACAGAAAAAGCTCAATAACCTGGTGCGTGAGTTTTCACGACTTTTAATATATCTGAACCCTGTACTTTTAACTCGGGGAAGTGTAAGATGAATTTCTATTGGCTAAAGTCGTGTTTAATTTGAATCTACAGGGGTGATCCGAAGTTTCAAGGTGGGTGAAAAGGATTGAAGAAGTCAGTTGTTAATGAAATCTCAGAATGTAAATGGCGGACAGGATTTGATATGTGGTGATGGTAGCCGAGACTTCAGCGAGGGACTGCAGGAATGAAATAGCACCGTCAGTCCTCAGATTTCCAGAGGCCAACACCGCAAGGTCCGCACCAACGACTTCAAAGTGTTCCTGAGCGTCGGTGATTATTAATCCCTGAGCAACGTTGGTAATGTATACTTTAAACAATAAACCCATCGAAGCCGTCCATACATTTCACAGCGGTCACCGCTAACAAATATGTTGTAATTAATCACCAGGTATTTGAACCCTTAGTAAAATAAATGAATTCGTTTTATTTAAAATTATTAAGTGTAAATTCAGTTTATACAGAAACTAGATTTTGACAGATCAGGAAGATAAGACTTCAATAGTTTATTGTTAAATACATTATTAAATATTAACACGTCTGTAATTTAATTTTCCCGCAATGTAATATATATATAAGTAAATACAAAATTTCCCTACCTTATTAGAACATAACAATCCAATGTTAGATATTTTCTATTATACTTGAAGTGGTAAAAATATTATTCATTTTATTATTATTGTCGGGATCTTGGAAAATACATCGGTAGATATTGACATCATAATCAGGGTTCCAGATAATTTAATTATATATTTAGAGATTGTCAGGGAAAAGAGAGTATTACATCAGTCATATGTCACGCTCAGCAGAGTGAGCAACCCACCGATATCTAATAGCATTATTATTAAAGGCATTTATTATTATTATTGTCAATCAATATTAAAAATTTTATTGCTTGATCAATTACAATTAAGAATAAACTTCTAATAAATTGTACGACTTCTGCAAGATCAACTTCAAGGACATTCGACGAGACGAATGGGCTGAAAAATTTCTACGCTAGTTTGATTCAAGGGTGAACAATTTTGTGTTTATTTGGCTTTAACGGGATGCTTCACCATCCGGGATCTTAGTATTCTGAGACCTCTGATCCAGATACCTCACCACATGTGTTTTGGCTGTGCGCAGGACAAAATAGTAAGATGCAAACAAAATGCCTTCATAATTTCGTATATTTATGCACATTAAAGGAGAAACGAAATTATCTTTCAACTTCTAAAACCATTCACAATACCCAAGTGCAAATATTCTCATCAATTTAAATTGTATTATGTAAATTTCCTTTGTGTTAGTTGTGAAAAAAAGTGTTATAATTGATTTTTTTAGTTTCAAACCATACTTTACTTTCAGTCACATGGAAATATTTTAAACAAATCAGCTGAACGAGAATGTATATGGTTGAGCTAAAAGTTTAAGAGCTGACTAGAACTAAAGTGAATTATACCATGATAATTTAGTAAGTTTTTATTTCAATATATAGATCCACTAAAACAGTTGTTAAAAATATGTAAATACTATACCATATTATTACCCTTGTTCTTCGGTGAGTTTCATGTGATACATATTAGACTTGTTAATATAAATATATTTTAATAGTACAGATTTTTTTCTCTAAGTACAGTGCTTTCATGTAACTACATTATCCATTTCCTCATCCGAAAACTTATAATGTTAGTAATTAATCTAAATCTAAAAAGACTCTTTTTTGCCATACTTATTCCATTCAAATATACTTTTGTCATAATTGCAACAATAATGGTAGTCTAAATCAGCATGTAGCGGAGTAATGGCCCGAGTTGTGACCGATGTCTAGTGCACTGAATATTGACGCAGGGCATTTCTGTGACTCGCATAATGAATAAGGCAACTGTATTGCCAGGCCAACTATATGCAATTATTACACACAACAGCTATATGTGGTGAGAGGAACGTTCTTCTTCCTTCAATACGTCGAACGACAAAACGACAAAATATGCTCTAAAAAGAGCGTATCTGAATAGATTTATTTATGAACAATGCAGTTTTAATCGTGTAATTACAAACTAATAAATGAATAAAGAAGACTTTATTGATCTTTCACTTGATTAGTAAATTGAAAAAGTGCCGAAATATAGAAAAAAATTAAAACCACGTTTTATCTGACATTTTAAAAGTCGCCAGGTGGTTACAAAATAACACGCAAGTCAATCTCATTGTAAGGATTAAAGATTATCAAAAATATAGAAAAATAAAGTAGTATCATAGATGCTTCTCAAATACAACGTGATCAGTGTCATGCACATTCGTTGCCACTATAGCGGTTTGATCTAGTTATCATCGATTGGTACGTTCGGATATTTCACACGAAATTGCATTTGAACAACTGGCAATTAATTATGAACAATGAACATTCGTTGCTCTGTGGAAAGAAACACGTTTACGTAGCTATAAACTGCGCAATAGTACAGATGTCTCGTGCCCAATACGCGTTGTAATGGCCTCAAAATTGAGTCGGTAATATCAGTGATAGTACTTGCAGTAGCCGATATAAACTATTTAAAAAGGTTACAATTTTTCAGATACATTTATTTAGACGAGTGCAACTTTTCGATCTATATGCAGATCGAATCATTCTGAAAATTGATAGAGTAGTTGTTTAATTTTATATATATCATATCAGCACCTAGTATGATACATTTGTCCTTTATCAAGAATTTTGGCACCATCCGAATCAAATCTGTGCTCTTAAATAAAAATATATTTGGTGATAACTGATTTATTATTATCGTCAGTAAGTCTCGATGTTCCTTTAGTCTAGTTAAGGACCGGATTTGTTTGACCTTTATAAAAATTGCATTTCATTTTACAAATGAAATTGTAAAAAACAGTTATGAGCAGACGTTTAAAGAAGGGGCCAAATGAAAGGGTTAAAAATTAGGCGGGCCAATATAATCATTTTTAAAAAACATAACAGTGATACATTTTTAAAAATTCTTGTATTTTTGTGGTACTAAACCCTATAAATGTCTGAAAGAATATGAAGGAGAATGCGATGAATGTAACTGTGACTGCATTTCTATACGTTTCTCACAATTAGGTTCGAGCTGGGATGCTGTTACTATTATAAGAGAAGTTAAATGCTCATCTGTCAGTCTGTTTCTAAACTAACTCTTTCGAAGTTTTATTGTCGAATTGTCTCAAACACCTGTTCACATATGCATGATGATGCAAGCATAGCAGTAACTTTCTGAGCATCAGTTATAAGATTTGGGAAAGTGGGTTTCGACAAGGACTTGTATAACTCTAATTTTATAACATTAAGAAACAAGTGTTTGAGTTGAGTGTTACATTGTAATTCAATCAATTCAAGTTCCAAGTCCGGTTTCACTGTTTCACAGTTCACATTAAAATCCATAATGTAAAATTTAAAGTCTTTTTCAATGCCACAAAAGTCTTCAAATCTTCGTTAAAATTCACCATGGAGTCTTCTCAAATTATTTTCGTAACTCTTCAGCTTTCCCTTCATCACAGGGGCTATCGAATTCCACCTTGGGAAGTGAGACAAGACATTCTTAGTAAGCTGATTCGCGAATAGAACAAGATGTAGTTCAAATCCTTTGGCATGGCATCAAATATCGATAAATAGATTTATTCCTTGCATCTTTACATTCAACTTGTTTATGTGACAGAGAAGATCCGTAAAAAAGTTCGAAAGCCATTCAGCATCTTCCAGGATTCTGTACTCTACAGACTCCTATTTCTCAGGGAATAATGTCACTATTTCGTCCTTTAGCAGGCAAACTCGCTCGAAGACGCGTCCTGCGTTAAGCCACCTTACGTTCGAGTAGTACAATATATCAGAGTACTCAGATTACGTGGATTCTAGAAACTCCATAAATTGTCTGTGAGCAAGCCCTCGAGATCAAGTAGCATTGACCAGCTTCAGAATAACGTCAAGCACAAGTTTAATATCCGAAGCAGATTTACACAGGTCGTCTTGATGTATGATGAAGTTTAGTAATATAGCATTACTATCTTGATATTTTTCATTAAAGATCCCAACAAACCCAGAGTTTTCTCCGTCGTATTTCTCGCTCCGACTCTTATTATATTACATATGCAATTTATAGGTACTTTCAAAGTTGGAATTCCTTCCATAAATTTATGATATCTAACCCAGTTATAGTTCCCTTTAACGACCTCATGCATGCTAGCTCCTCTGCAATACGGACGTATTCTTCAACACCTCTAACAAATAATAGCAACTGTGCAGTATCATTTATATCACAACTTTAATCCATAGTAATTAATCAGTATTTATGTTAACTGTGATAATATGTTTTTATCTATTACTTTGATTCTAGAAGTCACTGTTTTCTCAGATAAGCTTATTGTCTCAATTTTTTTTCTTTTGTTATGACAAAATATCACAAACTTTGAGCGTGCAGTGCTTAACAAACTCTCCACCAGAGACAGCTTTGTTACTTTTAGCATTGTATGCAACAACATTACTTTTATGTGTAGTTAGCTGTTTGCTGAGAACATTTCCTTTCTTAAAAATATTTTGAGGGCCGGATAGAACATTTCAGTGGGTCGCATATGGCCCGCGAGCCGTAGTTTGCCCATTACTGCTATAAACCATGAAATACGTATCACCTGATCCCAAAGAATCATTACTGTTCTTAACATAATAAGACAGGGACTTAGAAGATAAGGGTGACATGAGTTGATATAATTTTGAATTCAACTTTCGCTAAAATAGTAAAACAATGGAAATGCTCTTTCTCGTCTTCCATGTTTACTTTTAGAAACATTAAGCTTCCTCGATGTCGTGGGCATATTGAAATTAATAAAGGAGGGTGAATAAGAGTTAGCCAATAAAATGTTAAGAATATTGAGAAAATTAACAGAATGGAATTTTTTATTGGCCAAAAAGTTCCACGATCATAGAGATTGAAAACCATGGCATTCTTATGTTGCAATAGATGACTGGAAAATAAATTAAGAACGCGTCCAGAAAATGTTTCTTCACATACGAAGAAAACCGAATCGTCAACACTGATAAAGACATCGAGGAAATTAAATGGGCAAACCATCGCAATTTCCTAAGTAAACTGTAAGCTATAATGATATTTATTTTAAATGTTAATTTTAACGTTAGAAGAAGATGCAATACAAAAAATGTCATCAACATATCTTTCCTAGAAGAGGAAAGAAGCAGTACAGATGATAGATATGTGTTTTCGAGATCCGTCATGACTATTTCTGCAACAAAGTTTTGCCACTTGGAGATCCTTGTACTTGGCAATAATGTTGATGGTTAGACTGATATAAGGCGAACACAACAAGATTAAGGGCAATCAATAATTTTCTAATGAAATATTACTTTATTTATGTGCTATCTGAATTTAAAACATGAATAACTAAGTTGATATGAATATGCGTGAATAAGAAAAGCATATTAAATATGCCTAATATCTAATTAATTAGTTCACCTGAAGAAGATGGCAGAGCAAGCCATGGAAACGTTGTGTTCAAACTCTATACTTACCCGGTTGAAAACCCGAGAATTGTTCATGAATAATATACACCGGGAAAGCCCACGTTCTCTTATAATTAATTAATGTTCATTTTGTTGTCTAGTATTTTTAAAGCAGATATTTTTCATTACTATATCAAGTAACTCGTAAGATATTACGAAAAAGAATTCCTGTAATTTATGCATAAAAATAAATTTGTCACAAGTTAAAATGCTATATTCCCCCATGAAACGTAAAGGTTTCATATATTTAAAATGGTACTCCTGGTTACTGGATCGGATTTTTCCATACTCTGATAAGATACAAAATGCGAATAAGCGTGTGATATTTTAGTTTAATTAATGATATCTCAATTAAAAAAATTAATTTACAGAACATTTTTCTCGTTAGTATAATACTTTTGTTCGTCCATTTTATATTTCTACTTGATAACGAATTTCATAAGTATTATTTTCTGACGTACAAGGATAGTATTGCCTAGGAGAACAGAGCACTGGAACTGCTAAAGTAACGACCCTGTTGGATGATCTATCAAAGGCATACATAACAATGCACGCTGGGTGGCAAACCACAATTCTGAAATATGATGTAGAGGGACCTCTCACAGAGACAAAATATATTTCATTATGGTGTGCTTTAGAGTTTCAGGGAACTGGAATTGTTACGGAAAATAATAACACTTTGTAACATAGAAGTCGTTTCTATATTTTCATTTTATCCGCTTTTAACATAATCTCATTGGCAGGGAGAATAGAAACAGATTTCCGACGGTCGCAAATGCAGACACGTGTACTGGCTTGCACTGCCTTTTCACAAATATGCCTCCGGTCAAAATTTCTTTGACACACAACATCTCTATTGAGGAACATTAATGCGGTGGGTGACTAAATGTTTCAGTAGCTCATTGGTGGGACATGCACTCGACCCTGTTTCTAAATCGCGTAAACATTGATGTAGAATTGTTTTTCTTTTGTCAACTGAAACAGTACTTTATGAAAAAAACTGAATACCTGCTGCCGAAGGATTAGCAGTAAAAATACTCTCCAAATTGTACAGTAAAACAAAGAGAATTTAGCAGACAAGAATTCAAAAGTGTCATCCGAACCCAGGAGCTCCCGCTTACCGAGCGGACACTTTACCACCAACCTAGTCCGAGTCAAATTCCAGAGAACCGATTCAACTTTCCCCCACACACCTGTAAACCTAATCAACGCTGATCTACAATTTACTAATAACATTCTTCAGAACTTAATTTTTATTAATTCAGTGAAAATGGAACTGTGTAAATTGATCAAAGGTGGAATTATTAAGCAGCATGCATGCTACTGGTATAGGCGTATAGAGGAAATAGAGTATAAGACTGTAGAAAATTAGCTGTTCTTGTTAGTATATAGCAGTATATATAGTATATAGCAGTTATCTTTTAATCCGACGTTCAAGAGAAGTAAAGCATATTCAGTAAAATTCATCCCAACAATTAATTTAAAGTAATCCTTAGTAAACCACATATATTATTACGATAACCTCTACAGAAGGCAGTAAGCAGTAATTATAATTGAATATCAAGAAAAGAAAGCAATAATCAAGAAAGGAGTTAGACAAGGATGCAGTCTGTAGCCCATGCTGTTTAACTTATGTATAGAACACGCGACGAAGACAAGTTAAAACGGAATATGGCTATGCCGATGATATTGTAGTATTAGGGGAGTCACGAAAGACTTGGAAACAAAAATAAATAAATGAATGTGGTCCTAAAGAAAGAGTTAAATATGAGGATTAATAGAGGAAAAACCAAGGTAATGGAATGTAGTATGAGAAAAAGTGGAACAATAAAAAGTGTTAGATTGGGAAGGGAAATTTTGAAGGAAGTTAAGGAATTCTGCTGCTGCTTGGGAAGCGTAATAACTAGGACCACGTTCATGCCAATTGTTATGGTTTCGAAGTCGTCTTCTGACTCTCCTAATCCGCATCATCATCAGCAAACCTTAGGGTTTTTATTTATTCTGAGCAGCATGATTTCTTTTCCATATTGCGTTTTAACTGTTTTCATCGCATGTTCCATATATAAGTTAAAGAGCACCCTTGATATGTAATAATTATTAATATTATATTCCAATATTATTTGTTCCTTAGGTATAAATAAAATGTGTTTGTAATTAAAATTACACAACTAATTTAAAGTTTCCGGACTTTTTCTATGGTTATCTTTTTAAAAAAGATTAACTCATTAAAAGTACTACTACATTAGCCAATGACATATTTACTTAAATATTTTAAGATCGCCTGACTTTCTGCAATACTTCAAAAGCTACACATTTAATTTCCAATTTATAAAAAAAACATGTAAACATTCCCTGAATAATGCGGAATGTTCATTGAAGCTTACCAGATTATAAAGGTTCTGGAAAAAATACAATAATGATCACATGCAGATATCTACTTATGGTTCTAAATTATGTTATTAGAATTGTTCTATCACTGTCTATATTTGAATATACCATGTACCTTTTATCCTCTACTTTTATAATACGGGCTGTTGGAATGACGTTTTTCATATATATTTTCTGAAACGCAGAAACAACAAACAATGAGAATTTTAGGTGCGTTATTCACGGGCTGAATAGCATCATTATATTTGCGCCTCTATAAGCTAAACCGGAATATACACATTAAAATGGCTCGCATGGCTTACCGAATCAAATAGCTAACGTCGAAGTTAACTGTAATTTACAACGTATGAAGAAAATAGTTTTTAAATTACACTATTTTAATGTTAAAGTGCGAAATACTACAGAAACAATTAAATTATTAAATTAGTCGTAGCTCACAAATTAGTAGATAATTTTTACCCCAAAATAAATATTTGTTTAAATGTATTCTTATTTTCAAGTTAAAGGCAGTATTTAATAATGAATATATTAATATCTCAAAAAGCTTTGAAACAGTAATAAGTAAACATAAAATCCGCAGAAGTTTAGATAATACTCAAACATTGTACTTGAACTTTATCAGGTCTGTGGTGTGCGTTTGCACCCCACACATATATTCATATATTAAAAGAACAATTTCCTTTTTTATATTAATTTTGAATATATATGTATATAGATAATTATAATGAAGGGAGTTAGGCTGTTTACTAAACCGATGACAAGCAAGTAAGATCGCGTTTGATTATTATTAAATTAATGTCCAATTGACTATATCGATAGCCAGGAAAGAGGAATAAAATCTGTACCACTTATGGCAGGCGAGTCCTTGGGACAAAGGCCTGAGTTAGCGACAATAAAGCTCAGGCCATCCCAAGAATTATAAGGGACGACAGGCCTGCTCCTCAGGTCATCCTGGGGAGAAAGTTCACACACCCTGCCAGGCAGAAAAAGGCGGCGCAGACACTTATATAAGAGGAGGCAAAACATATTTGGGAAATATACATGGACACCATGAATAAGAGAGGAGAGAGTGGACTGGAGTGGAACACATTACGTTTTGAGAGATATTAGAGATTACATTACGCTATTGAGGAATACTGGACGTCAACAGGAAAAATAAATTATGCTTCAAGATGAGATGGTACGAGCATCGACGCTGCGGAACACCGTCACCAACTGACCGAAGAAGAGATGCAGTATCATCACCGGATCCGGATCTACAAGTCAGTGATGTACAAGATTATGTTTCTTGTCCCTGGCTTGATTGAGTTATTTAAAGCCACATTACATTCTTGCTCTCCGTTGAGTTTTTAGTAAGTAGCCGGCCCTAGAGTTAAATAATGTAAATATGATTAACATTTAATTTAATAAAATTGTTCACTTTTTATATAAAACCCCAATTTATCATTAATAATTTAAATAATCACACTATCACCACAGGACGAAAAACGACACAACACTCACAAGACAAAGTGAGTTCGTACAATATTAATTATTTTACTATTATTTAATGAGTTTTTGAGCAACTCCTCTAACATTCAGTATAATTTGGTCAATCTGTATTCCAATTGTCAAATAAGCTGCTTCTATATACAGCGCTATTCAATCCATCATTACTGGCGTTTAATATTTACCTGCGGTCTAAACTCTAAAGCTAATATACAACAATCTGCATCGCACAATTCTGATGACTAATGTACACTCTAAACTTCAGATAAAACTAAGTTGCTAATTACATGCGGTAGCGCAAAGCACGTTCTAAATTTATAAACATATTGATATTGCGGTTATCAGTTAATGACTGCGCTATTCAATTATCATATTGACATGAAAAGCTATTTAATGTAGCGAACTTTCGTACGATTTTTATAAACTATCGTTAATTTATTTAGAACAACAAGCATTTGAGATATACGAATCCCTGTGCCCATTATAAACATTTCCTCGTGATTCGTAAAATAATTCATGTGAATATGAATTCCAACTCATGAACGCCGTTCATGTAAACAAGCAACTATACAGGGTACCAAATTTCTTTACTACTCACTGCAATTAGTATTGAAAACTGAGATGCACTTCCAAAACCAATAGGAAACCACTTGCTGGGTATTTGAAATAAAAATATTTTATTTCTTAGCTGTAGGATTAGGATTTAGTACAAATATTTGTTTTCCTTGGTTCAATGTTTTTTTAATTCGTTGCTCGAATGTTGCCGTTCCACAATCCAGCTTATTTTGAGATCCAAAATTTGGTTTATATATCATATAAGATACTTAAAAAATAATTGGAAGTGTAAAAAAGTGGATAATAGTTTAAGTTAGCCTCAAAGTTATTTACCACTTCAGGAAAAATGGCTACAAACGTTTTCCTTTAAAGTGAAAACATATGGTGCATTAAAATATAATTTATAAATATTTCATTTGTAGCCAGCACAAAGCCAAGAGTTGGAACTTTCGGGACAAAGGGTGACGCTGGAAAATCCCGTAAAGGGAAAAACACGTCTATTTTGGCCCCCTTTCTCAGAACGGACTAAGGAGGGGATATTGGATTTAGCCATAGGCTGGCCAATAAGAACATGGAAAAAGTAGAGAGGAAGGGAGGAAACGTTTACCGTCGTCTCTGAGATTTTCAGAGACAGACACTTGTGGTAAAGACGGCGAGAGGGATGGTCCTGTTAGCGCCACAGAACAAGCGGCGTCCGAGAGTTCCTGAATGTTCCGGCTTTTGGTAACTGTTGGCCACGAATGATCACGCGACCGCGGGTTCGTAGCCAAAATCACCACGGTTATCCTTGGGAAAAGGAGTCTCATTTTTAGCTTTCGGAATTGGTAAATTTTTAGGCCAGACAAATAAATATTTCGTATATAATTTTTTTTGTTTATAATAAATTCATTTTCTTAGGATATTTATTTTATTTAATTTATTCCTGCGTAAATAACCTACGCAGGTGGCGCCCAAAATCCCTGACCACGTGGTATTCCGAAGCGTACCACAAACAATTACTGTAGTGCAAATTCAAATGATGTTTTGTAACGTGTGCTACTTTTAAGTATTTTTAAGTATAAGCACAACTTAACAAAAGATACAGTACGTAAAAGAGTAGTTGAATAATGAAATTTGGCTAAGTAAAACTAATAAAGTAGGGTTTTGTATATCGCTGTAAAAATATATGAACATTGAGTTATAAATGATGTTACTCCACGCCCAACAGTGGTGTTATTTATAATTGTAATATTTATATTAATGTAACGGGTAATAAGAAAATTTCTGATATTTACAGAGACAGGAAGGTAGTTAGTTGAATTAGAAAATTTAACTAAATCAGGAATGAGCAACGCGCGGTCCGTGAGCCACATGTTTGTTTTCTGCGGTTCGCATTAGCTTTACTTTTGACGTTTTGAACATATTTGAAAGGAATTATTTTCTTCATTGAAAGTAATTGAAAACTACGGCTGAAAAGGCTAAATGACGTCCACTTGGGAAGCTGCTTGTAAGGGCCAATGCGTTGCCCAGACTGAATACCAATCTTCTCATCAATTTGTTTAATACTTTTCCCCATACTAATTATTGGTTGCTCCTTTTTGTATATTAACTTCATAATTATTTGTTTTCATGTATCGATTTGCCGATGTATTCATTTTGTTAATAACGAGGTTGTTTGTATGTCATTTATTACAGTCGTTGTTTTAATGTTTTCTGTACGCGGCCAGAGTATGTATGATTTTTAATTTCATAGTTGGCCCGTGCACACAAAAGGTTTCTTCTCCCTGTTCTTAGTGATATCTTGAACACTCAAAACGTGACTACTACAGTGAGATATACTTCCTTCCACTTCCGTATTCAGCTTTACAACCGACACACTAATGCCAAACGCATGTTCTATTCTAATACGGTTGCGTTATTTAATGTATACGGTGTGATTATAAACTCCATGAATAATCTATGCTAATAAATAAAATAAAGTCTCTTTATGTCTGTCTATCTGTCTGTCTGTCCGTGTGTTTGTCTCGAATAGGCTCTGAAACTGATTTCAATAAAAATTTGATGGTTTAAAATTGCAATTTAACTTCAATGTTAGTGAATATTTCATTTCGGTAATAATTTTAATAGAATATAAATAAATAAACATATATTATTCCTACGTGAAGGTTTCATTTTCATACGTGCGTTAAAATCTCCAAATGTATACCGATGGCCTATTCACTTAATCTGTTTATGCTTAGAAGTGGCTTAACGGATTTCAATGAAACTTTCAGGGGTTGAAACAAGAACTTTAACTTAAATTGTCATTTCGATGTCTTGAAGAGTTCGGAATATATTTATAACCCATTGAATTGCTGCTCGAATTTTTTATATTTACTTTATTTTATTCGATTTTCTTTTACTTTTTTGTTAACAGGCTACTTTTTTTGGTTAACAGCCTATATGAGGGCGATCCTGAAACAGGCAACTCCCCTTTTATAGCATAGTAAGGGAATTGAAAAGGGGGGCTGCGGAAGGTAGAGCAAGGTAGCCAAGGGTTGACAAAGGCCCCCGGGCTAAAGTTTCAGGCTCCTACCCGGTGTTCCACCTAATGAGATGCAGGGAAAACCCTAGAAAATCTACATCAGGTAGGTCGGACATTGGGTACTATTCCCACGCCCTTCCGAACGACGTGAAACGAGTTTTCTGTGTGGTCGCAGCATTCCCTTTCACGTGTCTCCACCAGTTTCAGGACGCAGTTGGTCGATTGATCCAATGGGATCAGCGGACAACTCTTGTCTTATGCCCAAGGTCTTCGCCCCTAATACATATACCTCCTAAAATAGGTGAAGGTGTATCAGGCATGTGAGAACAGAGAGAAAGAGAGAGTACGAGACTTTTCCGACAAAGTCAGGTGAGCCCTTCAGTCACACAGGTAAAAATGTCTGCGAGAGAAAACGCCCACAGGCAATTCCTCAACAAGCTTTTTTTGGGAGGGGGGTAACAGGCTACATGAGGGTGATCCTCAAACAGGTACTTTAGTAGCATAGAAAGGGAATTGAAAACGGCTCCGAAACCTATAATAGCGGGACCTATTCTAAACCAACAGCGCGTTCGTTATAAGGTTTGCCCTGAGGCGATCATAAATAGATGATACCGTACTTTTTACATATTCAATTAATTCAACTTTATGGAAATTCTGTACCTGTTGCTTCGTTTTTAGGGCAAAATAAAAGGAGCTATTTTGACTAGAACGAAGTCGCGGGGGTTAGCTAGTAAATAATAAAATCGGTATAGGTAAATGGCTAAGCACAACTTAACAAAAGATACAGTACTTAAAAGAAAAGCTCTCAAAGCTTTATTGATCGTAGTGTCGGCAAGTTACTTTGGAAAATTATGCTAGATGGCGCCCCTGTTTGAGGTTTTCAAATATAACTAAGTTAGTGTTTGAATTTTATGTATTGTATCACTTTTTACAAATTCTAGTTATTTTAAAAGTTTCATGGATTTTATCATGTCTCTGTGTATATTATGACATTACACTCACGTCACACGTTCGCCTAGCCCTCATTACCCACCGTTTTATTCCTTCCTACAAACATCGGATCCTGAAAACTATATGAAATGGGTGTGGGGGTGGCGGTCGGAAAACCGATGAGCCCCGTGACGTAGGAGAAAAGATTGAGCGAGCCTGTGGCAAGAGCACAAGGAACCTCCCTTCTAGATTAGGACTTCGGAATGGACGGTCATGAGCGGTCCTGGGCGCAGGATTATACCAGGTCTGTGCTAGTTTCTATTAACTTTTAAAAGATTCTGTTCTTCCTTTTATTTACATGAATATGCCTTTGTTAATTTTTGTATTGCGGTTTTGGTTCACGCTTCCCTGATACCTGCCACGTAGTAACCCGAGAAGTCTGAACTAAATTATGACTACAAAAATAAGAGTTTTGTTGCAAAATATATTTATAACATTACAAAAGCAATGAAAATAGTATTACTTAATACATAATATGTGTGGAGTTTAAAAATTATTACAATAAATGAAGAGTACTATACATAATTTTAAAAAATATTTAAATGGATTATAATAGCCTTTTTGCCAGTGTTTTTTATTTCAAAGATGCAATATACTACGTTTCGTCTCTCTCTTGAGACTTCTACAACTGTACTAAAATACTAAATTATTTCAAAATAGTGAAATTGTTTGTATTGTGGTCTCTCGTCTAATTATGTAATTACTTATCAGATAAACTAGTAATTAAAAAACATTTATTGCAAAAAAATTTATACTCCATTTGTTACATATTAATAAGTAACAAGATTCTCGTAACTTTCATATTACTTTTATAACATATTAAGCTTTTTTAACCTTTGCGCGTACCGACGCTATATATTTCGTTTACTTATAATTATATTATATATTTCTTGTTAAACAAATCAAGCGTGACAGACAGACATGAATTGAAATGACATTGGTTTCGATTAATATATTAAATATATGCTAAAATCACTAGCATGTAAGGAATGTTCACACAAAAGAGATATTTGATTTATATAGACATTGTCTTAACGTAACCAAGATAGTTAACCCGTGATCATTTATATAAAAAGAAGCTAACTCAGTAAATATAAAAGTCGTATATATACATCACCAATATGCAATATGTGGAATTCATATTAATAACTATTTAATTCGTAGGCTTGTATAGAAGATATGATCTCTTATATTAATGAATATGCAATCCAATAATAATTATCAACAAATAAAATCATTAAAATCTTCAATGTTGTATCTTATAAAATAAACAGGACAAATCGATCAAACTAGTTGATAACTATAGCATTATAATTTCATTTATATAAAAATATTTAAAAAATATTAAGTATCAAATACGTACTTTACATAAACTGTAAAACTCATTATATGGGACAGACAAAGCAAGCGTAAAAGAACATTTTTCCTAATAGAAAAAAATTCTGTTTTAAATAAGCATGTTTTCTTCAATAATCGTTTACTGTGTTCATTGTTAAAATTTTTGGATTGGAATTATACACTACTTTTCAGGATTAATCAGTTAAGTGCTTTAAAACAAATTTAATTGTAGTAATGTTTGACACACAAAACTTAACATGTATTTATGATTAAAACAAATTGTGAGAAAATTGTATCTCTGTTTATACCAAATAGTCTTCTCTTTCTTCAACGAGAGTATGATTAAATTCTTTTATTGTTGTAGTTGTGGTATTCAGTCTCAAGACCGGTCTGATGCAACCCTCCATGCTAACCTATCTGGCGCAAGCCTTTTCATTTCCTCATAACTAGCACAACCAACATCCTTCCTAAAATGCTTAGCGTATACTATCCTTGGCCTCCCTCTTCTGTTCTTACCCCACACCCTTTCCTCTAATGCTAATTATACAAGACCATCGTGCCTCAAAACGTGGCCTATTAATCTATCCCTTGTATTCGTCAACGTTCTCCATATTGTTCGCTTTCCCCCCCATTCTGTTTAGAACTTACTCGTTAGTTACTCTATACACTCATTTTCAGCATTCGCCTATAGCACCACATTTCAAAGGCTTTTATTATTTTCCTTTCCGGAGCTCCTATCGTCTATAAATTCTATGCAAATGTAAAATGCTTTTAGCTATAAATTGATCATTATCAACATGTATTTTTTCATCTCTTTACGTGTTCGAATTTAATCCAAGCATGTACATCACATTAAAATTTGTTCAAATTTACAAACAAGCGTTTAACTACCCATTTTGTTTTCATGACATAAAAATGGATTTGGACGCTGTAGGCATATTTCAATATTGTTTCACGTATTAATGGTTGGCCGTGAAGCCAATACCAAGTTAATTAGATACTAATAAACCAATGTATTACATTTGTCATTTATTTTCAGTTTTATTTTTAAAAACAATTAATAAACAATAATTAGAAACATATCAAGGTTTTTATTAAACGCTCACAGAATTTTAGAAAATCGAAAGCTTATATAAAACATCATTTTTTAAACCTATAACGTATTGAGATTTCTCTTCCGAAAAAAAATCCTGAAAGTAATGTCTGTGAAAGTAGGAAACCATTTCCAACATTCTGAGGAATAATTAAATTATATTTCAAAAACGTGGGTGAGTGGTGTTATTAATCGATTACTTGAGGGTGATTCTGAGACAGGCAACTTACCTTTAATGGCATAAGAAGGGAATTGAAACGGGGATATGGAAGACAGATCAAGGTAGCCAATGGCTGACTACAGTTTAAGGATCGTTCCCGGTCATTCACCTAAAATAGATCCAGGGAAAACCCTAGGAAATTTGCATCAGGTAGGTCAGGCTATTATGTACTATTCTCGCGCTCTTCTGAATGCCGGGAGATGATTTTGCTGTGGGGTCACAGAATTCCCTTCTTCGTACCTCAACTAGATTAAGAAGACTGCAGGCCGACTGATCCAATGGTATCAGCGGACAACTGTTATCGTATGACCAAGCTCTTAGAGCCCAGTATATACTTCCAAAACTGTGGGAGTTTTCTCTCGCGGGCATTTCTTCACTCAAAGTAGACGGGGCTTGCCTTCGAGGATGCTTCATTCTGACTCTGTTTTTAAGGTTCTGGCATGCCGAGGCACCTCATTCTTTTTTGATAGGTGTATGTCCTGGGATGCAGACCTTGGACATACGGTAAGAGCTTTCGGTTGGTTCTATAGTACCCAATAGCCCGACCTACCTGATGCAGGTATTTGTAGGGGTTTCCCTGCAGTTCTTTAAGGTCAATCACCGGATAGGACTCGTAAATTATAGCTCAGGCACCCTGGTCAACACTTGGCTGCCTTCCTCTTCCTTCCATATTCCTCCTTTTCAATTAAAGGAAAATTTCAGGTTTCTATATCACACTCAATGTAGTGCTGACAACCAGAAAAGGACTGTGAAAACTGCTTTCAGCGTAATTCTGTAAGTACGTAAGTATTTCTGTGCCGTGTGTGGAACAAAAGTACTGAGATGTATATTTGCACCCCACACATATATATTTATATGAAAAACTATTTCCCCATAACGTTTATTAATTTTGTATATATGTATATAGAGGATAATAATTGTGAAGCGGGCTAGGCTGCTTGCCAGGCCGACGGCAATCAAATAATTATCGCGATTGTTTGATGTTAAATAATATCAAATTTATGATATCGATAGCCAGGAAGAGAAACGCAAATCAGCACCACTTGAGGAATGGCAGGTCAGTTTTTAGACCTGAAAATTGTGACAACGGCCTGAGTTTGGGACTCAGAAAACATCTCATTGCAAAATAAACACATGTTGCAACAATGAAGAAGGGACGGACTCCGATATAGTCAAGCCCGACAAAAAAAGGACACAAACCATCGATTTTAAACAACACCCAGCCTCGAAGAAAGACAACACAACCCGCCAGGTAAACGAAGGCGTTAATAAGTTGATATAAGAAGAAGTCGTAACCATTTACATCAGAGGATTACATTACGTACTGCCATTACAGGGCATTCCATTATATTAGTTAAGAAGACATAAGCATCATGTCCCTAGCAGATACTGTTGCTCTCCGGTGAGTTTAGTAAGCAGCCGGCCAAAAAATTTAATGATCTTTAAAAATTAATGTTTTATTTTATTTATAATTCAAATTATTCAAATTTAATTGAGTAAAATTGTTTCTTTTTCTATATTAACATTTGAATTATTATCATTAATAATTAATCACCACAATACCTAGGTTTGCTTTACTATTTAAATTTATCGACAAACATCAGACCAACAAAGGAGAGTGTTGTGCTACAATTTCGGAATTTTTTTGTACGTAGGTAGCAGTTATTGGTATTACTTTCTACATTTTAAAAGATAGTCTCGTTACAGTTAAATCATTCATTCAGTACGATTATTTCAGTCTCCAATTAGAAAACTAACTCATCGGTGTCCCCGATTTGTAACCTAGAAGTTGTTCCTATATTAATGGCATATTCGACAAGTTATAATTAAATAATACATGATCACGAATGCCGGTCACGGATTCGAATGGATTATCGAAAAACAATATTCCTCGAAGTTCGTATGTGCGCTTTCATAGGCTTTGGTATTTCTTGCGTTGGGAAAATGATGCATGGGACTCGTCTGCTCGTCGTTACTCCACAAGGAAGGGCGGAATCGGTAACGGCTCTCCTGCGGAAGCTTCGTTTTTCAACATCTTCTGTCCCACTATAAATTCTGTCGCACCCTGGGCTCCACTTTTAGGAGGTTGCTGTGTTGGATGCTCTATACGGTTCCTTTCACGATACGCCGTTACACGCTTAGTTGAACTTACCAGAATCATGACTTTTCCAGATAAGCGAACACATTTTATTATTTAACTTTCAAATACTGGCAAAATCCATTATCATCCAGACACCATTACACATTTATTGTACACTAACTATGCCAGCGAATGCGTTAGCGCGGAATTTCTTGATCAGATTCATTTTCCTGTTGGCTCTATTCTTTGTTTTAATTCTCAGTTATTGATGAGAAGGGCTTAAGTATGGTTGATGGAGCTATAATTTAATTATTAGTATACTTTATACTTTAAATAAAGCTTAATCTTAATAAGCTATAATTTAATTATTAGTATATTTTATACTTTAAATAAAGCTTAATCTTAATAAGCTATAATTTAATTATTAGTATGCTTTATATTTTAAATAAAGCTTAATCTTAATAAGCTATAATTTAATTATTAGTATACTTTATATTTTAAATTAACTTTAATCTTAATAAGCTATAATTTAATTATTAGTATACTTTATAATTTAAATTAAACCTTAACTTTAGGGCGATAGTTAAGCTATAATTTGTTTATTAGTATACTTTATACTTTAAATTAAGTTTAATCTTAATAAGTTACACTTTAATTATTAGTATACTATAATTTAAATTAAACCTTAACTTTAGGGCGATAGTTAAGCTATAATTTAATTATTAGTATACTTTATAATTTAAATTAACCTTAATCTTAATAAGTTATAATTTAATTATTAGTATGCTTATAATTTAAATTAAACCTTAACTTTAGGGAGCTATAATTTAATTATTAGTATGCTTATAATTTAAATAAATCTTAATCTTAATAAGCTATAATTTAATTATTAGTATACTTATAATTTAAATAAAGCTTAATCTTAATAAGCTATAATTTAATTATTAGTATGCTTATAATTTAAATTAAACCTTAACCTTAGGAAGCTATAATTTAATTATTAGTATACTTTATACTCTAAATAAAGCTTAATTTTAATAAGCTATAATTTAATTATTAGTATGCTTATAATTTAAATAAATCTTAATCTTAATAAGTTATAATTTAATTATTAGTATACTTATAATTTAAATTAAACCTTAACTTTAGGGCGATAAGTTAAGCTATAATTTAATTATTAGTATACTTTATACTTTAAATAAAGCTTAATCTTAATAAGCTATAATTTAATTATTAGTATACTTTATACTTTAAATAAAGCTTAATCTTAATAAGCTATAATTTAATTATTAGTATATTTTATACTTTAAATAAAGCTTAATCTTAATAAGCTATAATTTAATTATTAGTATGCTTATAATTTAAATTAAACCTTAACTTTAGGGAGCTATAATTTAATTATTAGTATATTTTATACTTTAAATAAAGCTTAATCTTAATAAGCTATAATTTAATTATTAGTATGCTTTATATTTTAAATAAAGCTTAATTTTAATAAGCTATAATTTAATTATTAGTATACTTTATACTCTAAATAAAGCTTAATTTTAATAAGCTATAATTTAATTATTAGTATACTTTATACTTTAAATAAAGTTTAATCTTAATAAGCTATAATTTAATTATTAGTATGCTTATAATTTAAATTAAACCTTAACCTTAGGAAGCTATAATTTAATTATTAGTATGCTTTATGCTTTAAATTAAGCTTAATCTTAATAAGCTATAATTTAATTATTAGTATATTTTATAATTTAAATTAAATCTTAATCTTAATAAGCTATAATTTAATTATTAGTATACTTATATTTTAAATTATACCTTAACTTTAGGGCGATGTTAGGCTATAATTTAATTATTAGTATACTTTATATTTTAAATAAAGCTTAATCTTAATAAGCTATAATTTAATTATTAGTATGCTTATAATTTAAATTAAACCTTAACCTTAGGAAGCTATAATTTAATTATTAGTATACTTTATGCTTTAAATTAAGCTTAATCTTAATAAGTTATAATTTAATTATTAGTATGCTTATAATTTAAATTAAACCTTAACCTTAGGAAGCTATAATTTAATTATTAGTATACTTTATGCTTTAAATTAAGCTTAATCTTAATAAGCTATAATTTAATTATTAGTATGCTTATAATTTAAATTAAACCTTAACCTTAGGGCGATAAGTTAGGCTATAATTTAATTATTAGTATACTTTATATTTTAAATAAAGCTTAATCTTAATAAGCAAGATATTTTTAACATATATATATATATTAAAGGTTGATTATTGGGCTGGTAGTCAATTGCTTTACTTTAAGGTGGGGAAATTTTTTATTTTTTTTTCTTTATTTATTTTATTTTATTTTATTTTTATTATTATAATAATAATTTTTTTTTTATGTTCTTTAATATAAGTTTTAAATTTATTTTCATTTATTATATTAGTTTATTTTAATTGGATTTAATTTTTTTTTTTGATCAAAGTTTTATTCTTGCTTTATTTTAATTTATTAGGATATATTATATACGGTTTTATTTTTTAAATATTAGGATGTAGTAATTAGATTTAAAAATTTAATAACTTAAGAATTAGTAATCCTTGAAGTAGAGGTTAATGTCGTGCCAGCTACCGCGGTTATACGTCATTTGCATGATTAATTGTTTTGGTGGCAGGTATTTTTTATATGGAAGAATATTATATAATTTATGGTGGAATAATTATTGTTTATTTATTTTCTATTTTTTTTTTCTGTAATGGCTATAGTTTAAACTGGGATTAGATACCCCATTATTTTAGTTTTAATTTTTTTCCAGGGTAGTATTAGTTTTTTATGAAATCTAAAGAATTTGGCGGCATTTTATCTTTTTAGGGGAACCTGTTCTTTAAATGATAATACACGATTAGCTTTACTATATCTAAAGGTTTGTATACTTCCGTTATCAGGATATTTAATAATAATATATTCTTGTTTTTATATAATAAATTATTTCAGGTCAAGGTGCAGCTTATGATATAGTATGAAATGGGTTACAATAATATTATTTATATGGATTTTTTTTTTAAAATTTAAGATGAAGGTGGATTTATTAGTAAGTTTTTATAATTATAAGTTCTGAATTAGTTCTAATTTGTGTACATATCGCCCGTCATTCTCATATTTGAGACAAGTCGTAACATAGTAGATTTACTGGAAAGTGAATCTGGTTGACAGAGTATAATATATTATTGTTTTCGTTTACGTTGAAAAATTTTTTTGTGCAATTCAGAATGCTCTGATTATCAATTATATAATTTTTTTTTGCTGAATTTTCTAATTTTTAATTAAGTTATTTTATTTTTTTTGATGTTTAGTATATTTGAAAAGCTTATATTTATTATAGTTTATTTTTAATGTAAATGGTTTATTTTAATTTTGTTAAAGAATTTTTTTATTATTTTACCTTTTGTATCAGGGTTAATTAAATATTATTTTTGTATTAATTTTTCTCGAATTGTAAGGATCTATATTATAATGATTTTTATTGTTTTATAACTATTTAAAATTTTAATATAGGAGTGAAATTCTATACGTTTTATAAGATATCTAGTTCTCTAAGATAAAATTTAATTTTTAGTAATTTTTAAAATTGATTTTTTTTTATTAATTTTTTAATTTTCTATTATTATTTAGGGGTTAATCTCTAAATTTAACTATAATTTATTAATTATTTATTTTTATGTAGGCTTGGAATTAGCCATTGTTTAAGTTTGTATTATTTTATTATATGAATTAATTATTTTTTATTTTATTTAGTTATTTTATTAGAGTTTAATTTGGAATTTTTTTTTATTAGTAATAATGATTGAATTAGTATATTTATTTATTTTGTTATTTTAATAATTGATTTTAAATTATTATAAGGAATTCGGCAATTATATTTCCGCCTGTTTATCAAAAACATCTTTTGTAGAATTTATTACAGGTAGGGCCTGCACACTGAATTTTTAAAGAGCCGCAGTATTTTGACTGTGCAAAGGTAGCATAATCATTAGTATATTAATTGTATACTGGAATGAAAGGTTTGACGAGAAATATACTGTCTCTTTTTAATTTATAGAATTTTACTTTTTAGTTAAAAGGCTAAAATTTTTTTTTTGGACGATAAGACCCTATAGAATTTAATTTATTATTTATTATTAATTTGGGTTATTTTATATTTTTATGTTATAATTAAATTTAGTTGGGGCGATTTGAATAATTAATAAACTGTTCATTTATTTTTTCATTGATTAATGTTTTTTTTGATCCTTTATTATAGATTATAAGATTAAATTACCTTAGGGATAACAGCGCAATCATCTTTGAGAGTTCTTATTGACAGGATTGGATTGTGACCTCGATGTTGGATTAAGATTATTAATTAGGTGAAGATGCTTAAATTATTGGTCTGTTCGACCATTAAAATCTTACATGATCTGAGTTCAGAGGTTTTCTAGGGTTCCCCAGCATTGCTTATTACATGAAAAAACTGGTAGGATCCTTAAACTATAGTCTGGTGCCTCAGTCAACACTTGCTACATTTCTCTACCTTACACATTCCCCCTTTTCAATTCCTTTCCTATTTTATTAAAGGGGAGTTGCCTGTTACCATCCTCATGTAGCCTGTAACCCACAAGAAAAGAAACTAAACAGGATCAACAATAAATACTCGTTTGTAGCTTTCTCTCGAGTATATTTCTCCCCAGATTGATTGAAAGACAGATTGATTTCGGGGGTCACCTTTGAGGATGCCTCGTACTCTTTAATTTTTTCAAGGTTCTCACATGCCGAAGTACCTTAATCTATTTTCGGGAGGGAATGTACTGGTCAAAGACCTTGGGCATACGGTAAGAGTTATCCGCTGATCTCATTGGATCAGTCGGCCAGCTGCTTCCTAAAGCTGGTGACGGCACGGAGAAAGGAATGCTGTGAACCACAGAAAACTCATCTCCTATCATTCAGAAAGGCGTGAGAATAGTACCCAAAATCCGGAAACTACCTGGTGCAGTTTTTATATGGTTTTCCCTGCATCTCTTTTAGGTGAAACACAGGTAGGATCCTTAACCCACAGCATGGGGGCCCTAGTCAACCCTTGGCTACCTTTATCTACCTTCCTCACCTCCCACCTTTTCAATTGCCTTTTTATACTATTAAAGGGAAGTTGCCTGTTTCTGGATCCCCCTTATGTCACCTGTTACCCAAAATAATCTACATATTTGGATTTATTTACCTAGCAAATTCACCATTTCTCAAATCAACGCTACCATAAACCAAAAGTAATAAATAATGCAATTGAAATATCCTTTTTATTAATGACTCGGTACGGCAGTTGAGAAATGCACATGCAAGAAATCAAACTTAGGAGTATAAAAGCTTAATACGACAGCAGCGCCAAAACTAACCTGCCAGTCCCTGAGAATTTTATATACCAGCCGACTTAGGCACGCATGTTTGTAACTATTACCGCTACATGGTAGTAATAGGCTTAATACATTTTTTTATAATCATATCTTCTGAACCCTGTAAGATATCGGAATGGAAAATAAACTAAAATTTAAAATAAAATTCCTCGTTTAAACCCTGAAATTTTCATTGTAATCCGATAAGCCATTTCGGGGTATATTCGAGACTATTATTAAAATATATTATATTATAAAGCGGACATGTACAACATTTACGAAATAAGTCAAAACCATTAAAATTTACATAATCAATTTATTGTTTAAAATTAATTTCACATGTCACTAGTAACATGAAATCCGGAACTTTAGTTCAATAGAACACAATCATATCCATCTGTCCATCACACATTAGCTACACCCAACTAGACAAATGATTGTGATCACTGTTAAAGTTGAGTGGGACAGGTCTGGATGTGTGAAACTGATGTGTGATGGACAGATAGATGCACAGATGATTATGTTCTATTGAACGAAAGCTCCTGTATTTTATTTTACCAGTGACACGTGAAATTAATTATTCAACAAATTCATGACGTAAATTTGAATGGTTTTTAACTTATTCATTCATTTATTTCCCAGATCTACTTTTTATGTAAAATTAAGAAAAATGAATCATATTTCTTATGTATGGATAAAAACTTCTTAATTTTTCCATAAATATCAGATAAAAATTATTTAATAATTAAAATTTCAATAAATCATTTTCTCTGATTCAACACACTTAATTTTCTTAGGAAAGAGTACCTAAAATTAATTATTTTAACCTGGGCACGGTAGGGTCTTCCAGGTCCCCTTAAAAGAACAAAATCGTAGAAGGCCTTGATATAGAATCCATAGTTGTTGTAAACACGGTGGATGGGACAATATAAACAACTGATGTATTAACCTACCGCCATTTCAACATGTAAATTATATACTCTATTTTAATTTTGTATTCTTTCTTTATTTTAATATTGTATATACTGGATCATTATTGACCAACGATAAAAGTTATATGAATAAGAAAATGAAATAAGAATTAAAACAAATATGAAAAATTTTAATGAATCAGAAATAAAACAAACAACTGTAATAATCTGCCTGCAGTATTTATCTGCGTTAGTCAATTTCAATAAAGTAAATATCGATTATGTATGCAAAAAATAGGAATAGAAGAATGTCGAAAAACTAAGATTAAAACACCAATTATAGAGTAAAATGCAGTTTTTCTCTTCAAATCGGCATATACTAGGAAGAGAGGGATGTATATGTACTCGCCAAGACGCCAAATACTTTTCTAAACACTTTTGACAGAAACCTTACATTTCAACAATGAAACATGTATTTTTCATGCATTGAGCATGAATGACAATTTCTGCAACATGACTTTTTTATTCTACCAAAGAACTGTATCACACGGCAAATTTAAAGATAGTTACTCAATAATTTACATTATATAAAAATTGTAATATTCCATCAAACTTTTATCTTCTTTAATCTAGAAAATGTTGATTGTAAAGTAAGTATTGGAACAGAAGTAATGTACGCATATGAAAAGCTTCAATCTTGGCAAACTATTTCTCTTTATGCGATAAAATTTCTAATTGGTCTCACTAAACGAGCTTCCGGTCACAAGTCTCTAGCTTTTTCTCGCTGGTGCAACAGCTGACTCCTTCATTCGATTAGTTGCTACAAAATTATTCGCTTGGGGGTGCCATATATCAACCATGTTAGCAGCAGCTGGACTCAGAATACTTGGTTCCGGTTTTCTACGGAGATAGTGCAGCCGAGTATACTCGGTGCTGGCGTTCTGACAAGTTGCCATGGTAACACAGTAAACTCCGTTCCAGCGGTTTAATGTTAAACAGCTTTTAACTTCAGTACAGATTTTAGGGCAATTTATAGTTATTATATTGTTATTAAAGATTAAGCTCGCTCTTCCGTAATTCCTAGAACTAATCCTCTAATAAGACTTTATCGTCGTAAATTTCATATTATCGTACCGTATCAGAAACTTCATGGCGATCATTTTTATAATTGAATAAGATTTTCTTTATATGCACATGACCAAGTACAAAATAACACAGATTCTTCACGCTAGTTACTATTTTCAAAAAATTACACATTCACAAACCATAGAATCGTTAATAATATGTATCAGTCATGTGAGGAAACCCTAATAATGAATATTTGAATATTATTTCATAGTGTGTCAATAATATATAACATTTTCAAAATACGGACGCTACTAGACAAAATTCGACCTAATATGTGGATTCAGCAAGATAGTTTCCCTCCACAATGTTTTTGGGAGGTGTTAAACCGAAAGTTCAGCGATCAATAGATCGGAAGACATGGCCGGTTAATAAATCTTCCAGGTCAGCAGATTTGACGAGGCCAGATTTCCTTGTCTGGAGTTTCCTCAAAGAAGGCTTTTCAATTATGTCCAACAAAACGTGAAGACATTGTAAGGGTGTCTAATTCCTGAAGACCTACTTTTAAGCTATTTCTTGCAATCGATATGCAAAAAATTAAGTACATTGGAGTTGAAGATCAAACACTCAAATAAAGATAAGGAGCTGCGGGAGGTTTCTCGCAGGCGCTTCACCCCAGAGTGACTGCGGGTCTCACCTGATCATGTCGGGAATGCCTCGCACTCTCTCTGGGTATTTTTTATCAAAGTTCTCATATGCCGAGACACCTTCACCTATTTTAGGAGGTATATGTACTGGGGTCAAAGACCTTGGGCATATGGCAAGAGTTGTCCGCTAATCCCATTGGATCAGTCAGCCAATTGCCTCCTGAAACTGGTGGAGACACGGAGAAGGGAATGCTGCGACCACACAGCAGACTCGTCTCCCGTCATTCGGAAGGGCGTGAGAATAGTACCAAATGCCCGACCTACCTGATGCAGGTTTTCTAAGGTTTTCCCTGCATCTCTTTAGGTGAAACACCGGGTAGGATCCTTAAACCATAGCCCGAGGGCCCTAGTTAACCCTTGGCTACGTTTTCAGGATCACCCTCATGTTGCCTGTAAACCAAAAAAACACTCAAATAAAATAGCGAGAGGTAAGGAAAATTACCTTAAGCAAGCATCCGAATAGAAAGTGAACAAAGAAACTTTTTAGGAAAGCCGAAATAAAATACATCTATGTAACAATAGCGGAAAAATTAATCAAGTACATCAACGTTCAATATTTACCAATTATACTGAAGCCTTATTTAATCGAAAACCTTAATCTTCCTCGCCCAGCTATCATCAACGTACACAATAATCGGTTGTGAACCCTCGTTAACCGTTCAACAGTTGGGTGTTTATTTTGGACGTTAGTTGTTGCAAAAGGATGCATAGAATCCCTACTAAACTTTTTCTAATGTAACAAATAATTGCCATATTTTATTACATTGAAAATTAATATTTATGATTCCATTAAACAGTTTAACTTATTTTACTTCATTTTCAAATGTTCTTTCTGCGTCTGTTTCTCTTGAAACCTTTTGTTCAATTGTGTTTTTCATGATGTAATGCTTTATTATAATTCCATATATTTTAACGCTTTCCTCCCCCTCGGATCTTTTTATGTCGCAATGCCGGCGTGGGTGCCACTGCATATGCAGAATTAATATATATATTTCTCTATAATATAATAAACGTCAATCGCGAATCGCGAGATCCCGAGGAAGATGGCCAGCGTCTAGCCAAGATACGTTTTTTTAAGTCGAGCATTAGACTCTCAGGGGTCTTGGCTTCAATTAATTATTTTTTGGAGGGATGGTTATTCAATGATCAAACAAGGGGTTAAAATTATAAACAATTTAATTTGTCGGCCAAAGCTCACTCCGACTCCACAATCATTAGATGTTGCTCACATTCATACTCACGCTCACATTCACTCTTACTTAAGCTCTAATACCGAACCTAAAATATGATTACAAATATTTTGAAAATTAATATAAATATGAGAATGTTCACCGTCACGTTCGAAATTTTATTGGCGTTCGTGGCAGCCAAAGATGTCCACGTTCCGCCTGGGTCCATTCATTCCAAGATTTCGGACTGGTGTCTTTGCTCTCCAAAGCTGTACTCTCCAACAATCACTGTCCTCCTCACCATTCACAGCAACATAATCTCCATCTCCTTTGCTGCCTCAATCTGAACTCTCATATTCTCCAAAAAACTACTGTCCACTTCGCCGTTCTCAAATAATCATTAATAACCATGTCCACACCAGTCCACTCTATTTATTATGTCCCAGATCTGCCCCTTTTTACTGAGGGTTTTCAAATAAAGTTTACGCTCCATATGACCGCAGACTGCTTCCAGGTCAACGACCGTCAAGCTTCAAAATATCTGACCTTATGTTAATAGAACCGTCGTACACAATAGGCCCTTACCCTTGGGTTGCTGCAACGCCCGCACGCGCACCAATCTAAGTGGCGGAAATTATAACACGCCTGAAAGGCGAAATCACTTATTACAATATAAACAAGAAAAAGCGTTTGTTACATGCTTTCTCATTCTTTCCAGCTCTTTTAACACCATATTTAGATGCACTTTTCTTGTCACAACGCTTAGTGGACAGAATATTAGCCCCGCCGAGTTTTACTATCATTTCATTACATAAACTACCTTAGTATTTTTTCACTGCAACTATCGTGAAATTTACGTAATCTAAAATTTGTTTTAGTTTTATTTTTAGTCTCATCAAAAGCTTAGGTAATTAGCAACTACTTTATCATTTTGGAAATCTTATCTTAAGTATAAAGATTACTCGATTGGGGAACACAAAGACGCGCACAAACACTCAATCCAGGAATCGAGACAGGGACCTCTGTGGACGGAGCAGTAACGCTAACCATTAGTCCACAGAGGTCGGCATCTAAGATTTATTTATCCAGAAATTTACCAATCCGATTCACTTCAATATTGAAAACAGTACAATTCAAAAGAAACTCTAACCGAAACCCAACATACGCGGGTACGATGGAAATTCTCAAACGTTATCACAGTAAGGCCTATTGATATTATAGATTTATTTTTCCTAGAATTTGGGTAAATGTAGGAGTGAAAGTTAAACAAGGTCCCATGTGCACAAGATTAGTGTAGTGCATTTGTAACGGCTCGGAAATATGCTTGAGATACTGAAGACCACGCGCGATTACTTAAGAGTTAAATGCTTGCTGGTTAAAAGACCATCTTTCACTTAATTTAAATATATACCACAACTGAAGATAAAAAGAAAGGCAGTATTATAAACTTTATTCCTTTTTAATTAAAAGTCTTGAACAATATGAATGGCACGCTCAAATTCATCTCGTAGTTATTTTGTTTTACATTAATACAAACCAAAATAAGCTGTAGGTACGAAATTTATTTGCATCTAATTAAGTATTTATTGTGCTAAACATTAATCAAATTCAACCGAAAATTATTTTTCATTCATAAACATAAAACTGTAATTTCAGTAAAAATTTAATGGCAATTATTTCCAGTAACATCTGTGTTTTTGTTTTTGAATCATTATTAGTATCTTCATAACATTTATTTGAACTGTAATTTAATTATTATGAAAACATTACTGCGGTATGGTGATCAGAGAATGTTTAGGAAAACTCATTTTTCATTTATGCATCTATTTATATCAAACACGTGAGAAATCCTTAGAAGACAAAACTCATAAATTTTCGACGATTCCAGCGCTATTTACAAACATACTAATTGACGTTGCCATTTAAATCTACTCATATTTCGCCACAGACTCTGAATCTGCCGACCAAATTGGAGTTCCCATTAAAAATATATAAAATTATCCAAGTGAATTGTTCAAAAGTTAATAATTAGAAGCTTATTATAGCTAATTTCCATAGTTAAGAGTGAAACATAGTGGCATTGTCCTCTGACTTAGTGTGAATGATATGTTGAATCGTTTTCGTCCTCCTCTGTCATGTTCCCTCCATCGCGCCATCTGTTGAAACATGAGAAAATCTGCATAAAGCACTCGATCTTGTCCGCAGATGGTGCGTCTAGAAAGTGTTACATTACAGTTAACGCCGATTTACGGCGGACAAAAACACTATCCTTTTCGTTTATAAAATATTTAAGAATAATTCTTACCTATCGTCTTCGGAGTTATTTATCTTGCCTTCTACGATTGTATATATATATATATATATATATATATTGTAACATGTTAAGTTACAGCCCCAGCCCAAATCAATGCAAGCAGGTAAAGTAGCATGCAAGCTACGACTTGTTTCGCGCCAACATAGACGCAGACTGATTGTTGTCTGAGAGATATCGACGCTGACGTAAACTTACGCGGGAGATGTAGACACTGTGTGTCCACGTGAGAGGGTGCTACAAATGACCGTCGTTGCGCGGGATTTGGTCAGGTTACCATACTTGAGGAATATGGCGTAAGCCAAGAAGGAACTTTCTCGTCAGTCGACGCCAGATTGTGCTCGTAGACGCATGTGTGGTGACCCGCGAATCCACGCGGCCACATGTTGATAAACGGCTATCGAATCAACCACAGATTCAGGTGGTGATACGCCGAGAAATAGTTCAAGTCCGCGCCAAGTATTTTTGATTAATTTATTTCGCTGAATTTTGACAATCGTTGTTGGGTTAGTGGGGAAGTAATACGGGTATCGTGGTTGGCGAAGTTTAGCAGCCACGAGGCGTATGAAGGCTAGCGAGTAAGCCACGAATAATTGGTGCTCAGCCTGGAGTCGAATCCCGTTTAATACCGAGAAGGATAATTGAGTTAAGGACGAGTGATTGAAAGAATTGAGTGAGTGACCAAGCTCTGCTTAGTCCACTATAATGCTCTGATTTGAATTAAACTCTTATATTAATCTTTTGGTACTTTTCTGAGTAAACAAATACCTGGCGCCCTATAATATATTTTTATGCATATATATATAGGTATTTATATCTATCTATATATATATATATATCCAATGGCGCTATAGCCCAATAGGGTCTGGACCTACCGAGGCGACTGCGGACTGTCGTCTTGCATGACACATTCCGAATTTGGAGTCAACCGAAAGATGGCAGTAAGATAAGTGAAAATTGATTAGTGAATTTTTTCAGTTGCTTCGGGACGGCGAACGGAGCAGAATAACGCACCAGGCTGAACGCGGTTGGATGCTGAGAGCGTTGTGACAGTAGTACGAACGCCCTGGAGAGATTGTGTAGAACAATCAATATACAACACATCATCAGGTGAAATAGTGTTCTGGTGCTGCTTATAGCGAGAGCGAAATGGAAGACACCAAAGGAAGAAATAAGCAAATCCTGTTTTCTTAAACCTTCGGGTCAGATCAGCTAGTGCGCGGTCGTGTCTGCAGACCGATAGTGTGAAAAGGAACGCACAAAAACAGTAAATATGTGATAGAGTAAAGGACGTGAACAGTTTTATATGTAACACTATACTTGCGCATTCCAGTAACGACAGGTTATCGGTAATCAATAAAATATGAAATTTGATTGAAAAATCAAAGCAGTGAAACCACCATTAGAGAGTCATAAGCTTTGGTGTGGTGAGCTATGATATAAAAGGGATATTTGTATTTTCAGTCACAAAGTTCAAGCAGATCACGAGGACGGCGCTGGCAGCCTAAACTGGTAGTAAATGACAGCAAACTTGTGGTATCGTTCAAAGAAATTAATTTCACCAATGTAAAATTTGCCTATTTAATGTTTTAACTTAATGTGAACTTGAATCAATCAACTGAAAACAGTTTCTAATGTTCATTCTCAGATAAAATAAAGCACCCTGATGGTCCACAGGGATGAGATCTCATACTCCGGATCCATAATTTGTAATTTTGATGTATATAGAATCTTTCTCTGTAACTTTATTTTCATTTCTCTTCACGTGTGTTTCGTTCAATCAAAATTTAAACATGAGAATATTGTCAGAGTATAAAATGTGTATAATAAATTCTGTTCTACTTTTGAAATCTTAAACTGTCTTATTCTGTACACGGGTTTAATAGTGTATTACATTATATATAGTTTTTTATTACATCTATAGTATCATTTTTATAATAAATGAAAATACAAGTATATACAATACGTATTTGTGAGGAATGGAACTGTTTTCAAAGTAAATTTACTATTATAACTTATGATAATGGAACGTCAAATAGAATGCGAGTTAGGAGACAATCAATTTTGTTTTAGGAAGAATGTAGGGACAAGAGAAGCAATATTTGCGACAAATTTTAGAAGACAAAATAAAAAGAAAAATCCGGCTTACGTTTATGGCATTTGTAGATTTAGAAAAGCGTTTGATGATGTGAACTGAACACACTATTAAGGATTTTGAAGATCACTGGAATAAAATATCGAAAAAGAAGGCTTATACATAACCTCTACAGAAGTTAGGCAGCAGTAATTAGAATAGAAGATCAAGAAAAGAAAGCAGTAATCAAGAAAGGAGTAAGTCAATGATGCAGTCCGTCGCCCATACTGTTTAACTTATATATAGAACAGACGATGAAGAAGGTTAAAATGGAATGGAAGGAAAATAAATAAAAGCCTTACGACGCTTTGCCGACGATATTGTAGTATTAGGGGAATCAGAAAAAGACGTGGAAACCATAATAAATGCCATAAACGCAGTCCTGGAGAAAGAGTTCAATATCAGGATTAATAGAGGGAAAACCAAGGTAATGGAGTGTAGTTTTGGCAACAGTGGAACAACAAAGGGTGTTAGAATGGAAAGGGATATTTTGACGGAAGTTAAGGAATTCTGTTACTTGGGAAGCGTAATAACTATGGATGGAAGAAGTATAGTAGACATAAAGTGTAGGATAGCACAGGCAAGGAAGACTTTCGCAAAAAAAGAGGGATTTATTTACGGTTAGTATAAGGATATATAATATTATAGAATCCTTTGAAATGTGGAGCTATAGGCGAATGCTGAAAATCAGATGGTTGGATAGAATCACAAACGAGGAAGGTCCACTTGCTTAGTCATGGACCAATGGGAGACGTCCTCGATCCCGCGTCCACATCTAGCCAATCACAGGCGGTTTGTGCTTGCACAGACTTGCCTCAGACTATATAAATGCTTACACTCACCGAATTTGACACTTCAGTCTGAAGATGATGGCAGAGCAAGCCATCGAAACGTCACTGTTAAAATCTTTGACCCGGTTGGAAACTCGAGAGGAATTTATACATGCCATTCACCGGGAAAGACCTCGTACTTTAATATGGAGAACCTTGATGAAGACAAGGGATAGATTAATAGGCTATGTTTTAAGACACGGGGGTCTTGTAAAATTAGCATTAGAGGGAAATGTGTGGGGTAAGAACAGAAGAGGGAGGCCAAGGATAGAATACGCTTGGGTTGTGTTAGTTAGTAGGAAATGAAAAGGCTTGCACCAGATAGGTTAACATGGAGGGTTAAACCAGACCAGTCTTAGGACTGAATACCACAACAACAACTTAAGAAAAATATTTAGTAACCGTTACTTTATTCAAAATTTAGACGAATAATAAAATAATTTACTTTTAAGTTCCATCAACATTATGGATTCAACCGTGTTGCAGAAGACAAAGGACCATGTTGCATTAATATGGTTTTGAAATGATTTAGACTATCACAACATATACAACTGAATGTTTTGCTTCGAATATTTTTTATTTAGTGAAATATCCTCGAACTTCGTAATGATTTCAGTATTAGAATAAACTACCTCCGGCCAATGTATAAAACCCAGATTGATTTTTTTAGAAAAAAAAGTTTATATAAACTCGGATTTATTGAATTGTGTCCCAGAATTTTGTTTACAGAAATTATAACCGATAAATATTTACAGCGCACAGAACTCTAATTACGCACAAAATGTATTTGCAACTGGACGCACAAGATTTATGGATGTTTTAATCACCAAATACGTTACATTAAAAACACCCGTTGTATAATAATGTGAAACTGATTGTCATTTAATCAAAAAACTCACAGAACTTCATTAAAAATTATTGAAATGACACTCGGGCTATGGTTCGCTAATTAATATTCTATTGGTATGTCAGTAGTAACTGTGCTGACTGATAAATCAATCGTTGTAATAGTATGCAACACTCATTTTAATTATTCTAATGCAATCTTACTTTGAAACACCTCTTTCGTAATAATTGCCCCTGGTCTATCATAGGCTATTTCTGTTATATAGTTTTAATTAATTAAATTATTAAACTTTATTATAATTGCCAACAATACGAATTATTTTTTTGCACGATTTGTAAAAACATAATCAGAGTTACTATTTTTATTGCCTGATATACATAAATTTACATAATATACTGTAACATGTTAAATTACAGTCCCAGATAAAAACAATATACGAGCAGGATTGTAGCTTGCGAGTTGCGGCCACGACACAGACAGACATTGTTGCCGGGGAGACGTATTGTCTTGTAGCTGAGAAAGCGGAAGCGTACGGGCAGTCCAGGTCAGAATGTCCTCGTAGACGAGCTACTGTGGTCCGCGAATCCTTGCGACCACGTGATAATCAACGGCTATCGAATCAACCCCGGATTTAGGTGGTGATACGCCGGGAAGTAGTTAAAGACTTCGTTAAGTGCTTAAATAATTTACCTTATAGAATTTTGAGAGTTGTTAGCGGAGAATGAATGAGTGATCACGCCCTGTAGATTACCAACTTCATGCTCTGATTAAAAATTAAACTATTAAATTAATCTCTTGGTGTTTTTTATGAACAAAAAATACCTGGCGCCCTAAAATTTCATAAATCCCAATATTGTGGAAACGACCGATCTGCTACGCCGCAACGTTGGGGCATCGAACAACGAACATTGCAGGAGATTGGTGAATGTGCTGACGGACATTGAACAGTGGAAAATCAATACCAAATGTATCTTCTACAATACATACTATCAAAGTTCGATAAACTTCTTTCACATTTAACTATTATAAGATGTATTTAATCATCAATGCTCATAATTTATTATAATTAAAAATGTTTTATTAACCAATAATCAACCATGGTTTCGTCCCATGCATGCAATTTCATCTCGCATCACTAGTATGATCGCTCGTACGTTGAATGTGATGCATTATGCTATGTCCTCATAAGAAATAGAGTCTACCGCATTATTAGTAGTATCCTTTTGTTCTCTTTGCTTCGTTGGAAATTCGCTGTCAAATATATTTTAAGGAAAAAAGCACCTGTGTGCCGTGCATTATGTTACTTTTAGTCAGGAACTACATTCTGTTGTACACTTATTATAGATTACTTTACTTTAACGTCAACATGCAAAAGAAGATGATTGTGGGAATCTCGTTTATGGTGTGAAATATAATCACTCAGAACCATAGATCTCTAAATCATCTTCCACTCTCTATATTCATCGAAAACACAAACATCCTAGAGGCGTTGGCTGTCTGCCCGTCGACGTTACTCCACCCCACAGACTTCCCGCAGCAACTCTCCAGCCAAATTTCCATGTTCTCCCCTAATTTACACCCGTTCTAAGGTCCATAACTGTATTAGTATGGTAGTTTAGCTTCCTCTGTCCCTTCAAACAAACATCAATTCTCGTATGACACGAAGCTTCATTTTGTCTCTTTTAATGCTTGAGCTCTCCAACGTCCCACGCTTTCGCATTCTTTATCAGCTGCCTGCAAGTCAACCCTATCTGCTTTTCGTACAACGTCTTTTGACCGCTACGGGGTGACAAAAAACTAAGCGTCAATCCTAAAAAGTTACGCTGGGACACTGGTTCGGGATATATTAAAATAAAATAATTATGGGTGAAAATACGTGATCCAGTTCTTATGCCTGACAGAAACATATTAAGGACATATTAATTTAAGAAAAACGTCTTAATTGTTTCAATTCAGTCTTTTTTAAGTTGCAAACATCACTTCATTTTTCGTGGGATGTTAAATCAAAATATTTTACTTTAATTGAAATTTACCATTAATAACTATTACAATACTAAACTAATGAAATGTTGACGCAGTAAAACCAAATCCATTTAATTTCATACACTACGCGCCAGCTAATTGAGATAAAGTTTCATTTACTACTGCACTGGTGGAAGAGGGCTTTCTATATAATGGCGTATGGCAAATGAAAACTTGTTCTCGATAGGACTTCATATTTATTTAATTGGATTCCGGTCAGACTTCCAAAATAATCAAGGAAATATAAATTATGTAGATTACATAAAGAACCTAGGTTTCTGAAAAGTATTCATATAAATTATTGCAATTAAATATTATTATTTACATCCCAATTTGCAATTCTAACAAACAGACACAGCGAGGATCAAAGGCGAAACTCCAATTAGATTCACATGAATTAGTAATTCTCAAATGCATGGGAATGCAGACGAGAAAGTGGATAGGATTCATCTAGTGGTAAAACGTGCATCCTAGTAATGCGTTCTGTTTTGATTCCTCAATTATTGTTTTCTCCCCTATGCGTTTGGATACTCGACTGTAAAAGGTCTTTACTTAACCACTTGGCTCGCTCATTGGACAAGCTCAAATGTTAACTTAGTGTTCGTTTATGAGGAACCGTTTGCTCTGTTTTAAACACATGATATTTTTATATTCACAAGTTTTTATTAAAAAAATTGTGCTCGTAGCGTAGTCTAGATTCGCATCAGAGTAGATGTAAAACGGATAATTGAGCAACACTTGGCAAGTTACCGTCGGTAAAACTGGATAACATCCTACATAAAAAACATTTATCTTAACGTCACCATTACAGTTTATAATTTTCTACTTCTAATGCATCAGCATTCGATTAGAAGAATACCATATTAAAGTAATTATATTCCTTGATACGTAACGAGGAACCGAAATCACCTTTACTTCTGTAAATACGAAAATTGAAGTCGACAGCGAGTCTACAAACCCACCTTATTGTTAAGTTAGTGATATCGTTGTTAAACAATATTTATAACTATTTATTTAAGAGCGAAATTAACTGGAATATTGAACAATATTTGGACCAGGGATTATGGAAAAATGAATTTGTTAACTAGAATTACTGATACAGGTGATAATAATTTCGGTCAGACTCAACACAATGTTATCAGTAAAGTTAGCAGTCTTGCCACTGACTTTGAAAGAATTTTTTCGGGAAACTATCAGAGGACACGACGTTTCTGCGACGAACGTCTCTGCCTCCATCTTCCGGTGAAGCCAATTCCAAATTGGAGCCTTGACTTGTCTCATGTATTTATTAATTTATAAATAAGGAAAATTATTTACCCTATACAATGAGGAAAGTAAGTATATTTCGGAAGGAAAAGATGTATTGCTAAGGTGGGAAAAGACACTAACATAAATTTATGAAAAGACAATAAAACATTGCTAAAACCTTTAAAGGAAAACAGATATTTTTAAAATAATAAATTATATTAGTAGAGAAATTAATAATTCTTTCAAAATAAAATGTAAAGTAAAGATGATGCTGTTCAGGGAGCATCTGAAATCAAGTTAAATAATTTATAAAAGGGTGTAAACTTAAATTTCATATGACTGACAAACAACAACGTATTATTCGTCTGGAAAATAACAGCAGAGCTGTTTCTCATCGACACACGAACTCTTTCAATAGTATGTCAACGGACAAACCTTCCATCTTTAATTCCAAGGAAGATTAATACGACATAAATGCTACAGATGCATTACTCCGCACCGAATTTAGTAAACAACAAGTAATAAATACATGCCTACTAACTGGTTGCCCGCCATTCGCCTGTAATCTCTTGATGAATGGTTTAGGAACGGCTAAGAGAAACCTTACAATACCTTTTAACGCACAGTGTGTTTGTGCAATTTCGACTGCCTTAAACATGCGTCTTTTTCTTTCTACTGGATCGTCACTTAAATCCACTTGATTATTCATAACCATATTCAGGGATTGTCTAGCCCTGAATCTAGGGAGCCGCTTATTACCCATGCTTCTTCTTCTTTCTGCCGGAGTCTCCATTTAAAATATATTAGAATCTATTGAATTAAAACAAATAGGTTTAATGGAAGCAATGGTTAATGGCCCTAGAAGTATTTTCTTATTTTAAGATTATAGAAGTAAGAAACACAAACTTTCAACCACATTAAACAAAACTATACATATATAATTTATGGAAGACTATAATTTACCATATGCAAGAAAAGTATTAAGTAACTACTTCTAAGTTATTTACTCACCTTAAAATAAATAATAAACATAATGTAAGAACGTAATTGTTGTTATGGAAGACTTGTTTGAAGTGTACTCCCTGCAACACGT
This sequence comes from Eucriotettix oculatus, assembly GCA_034510155.1. Lineage (NCBI taxonomy): Eukaryota > Metazoa > Arthropoda > Insecta > Orthoptera > Tetrigidae > Eucriotettix > Eucriotettix oculatus. The sequence goes on along the minus strand of CM067377.1, from coordinate 49,358,545 downwards.
ACTCTGTGACGAAGCAAAATCCGGGGGTTTGCTTGTTGCACCGATCGTTTCATGAAGAACTTTAGTCTGGGCTATTATATATAGTGAAAATGAGAACTTTTTCCTCTACTTTATCGAAAAAAATAGATATATTCTATTTTTACCTTTGAAACGAAAATAGTCACTTAAAAATTCATAAAACATAACCATCGCAATAATTAAGAAATATTAAACTCATACCACAGAAATGTTGAAACAATTTTAAAGAATACTTCCATGACGATTGTTCTGAAATTGTAAGAATAATCAAACGCATCGAGTTAGTGAAGCTTCAAAACATGAACTTGATTATCTTTTCGTCCCAGAGATGGAGTAATTGTGGAAAGTTTAAGATGGCTCTACAGCCCACTGAGGACCTGGACCTACCGGGTCGTCAGCGGACTGTCACCTTGCATGACATATTGCGGATTTGGAGTGACACGTGTTCATCGTATCGAATCTGCAGGAATCTTAATCCCGGTCTTCCCGACCATGACGACACAATCATCCAAGCCCATGCCAGGATTCGAGCACGGGACCCCTGGGTTGTGAGGCAACCACGCTAGCAACTAGACCGCAGGATGTCGGCTTTAAGAGATTAGAATGTCATAAAATATTGTGGAATAATGCTCTGAAAATATACGGAGGGAAATTCATTGTTGGAGAATGTTGCGGTGGAAGCAATTACATGAAAAACATTCTGAGCAGCCTAACGTTAGTAAACACTATATCGAATATTATAATGGACGAAATTTCTGCTAGGAAACGATAAGTGGAGCATCATTGATTATATGATTATTATATATGTGGAATGTAGTAAATAATGAGATATGAAGATGCAGTAGAGAAAAATTGTAAAACTACATTTAGCTGACAAATGACTAAAATTCACTAACGAATTACTTTAATTGCGTGCTGAGGATACATGATTTGTCACCAGATTGAAACAAAGCTCGGGACAATAGTAGGAGCCTCTAAATTTATTTAATAAATGTTTTGAGAACTATAAAAAATATTCCGTTAGTTATCATTGAGATTTTCTGTTTTTGCTGTTGCTCAGCCATGTGTTTAGTACAACATGTTTTTAGATGCATTTACTATAAAAACGATAATTACTTTCACCGGATGTGAGAACGTTTATGCAATTGTAGTCTAGTGAAAACGTAATACAAAGTAGTTATAAGCAGTGCGATGAAGAAACCTGTAACAATTTAATTAGTATTTACTTACATTATATATTCCGTAGATGAACGGATTGTAGCAGCTATTACTCATTGCGAGCCAGTCACAGCAGAACCATATGATGTTGATGTAGTGGTACCTGTATTCAAACAAAAACACATTAAATGAGAGAGTTTAGCTAAGTAATGATCAATATGCATTAAAATTTCAGTAAATATTGAACGGCTGAAATATTACCGTGGATAATTTTAAAAATATGAAGGCAAACTGGCCCACGCACAAAGTTTATTTTGTATGCATTCGACAAATTAATGTGGCGGGGGAAATGTTAACCAGGGGTTGACATATAAGAAGATTAGAATGAAAATATCAGGAAGTAATAAAATTCCAATCAGAAAGCACTTGCAGAAAGTAAGTTGGAAACGTAAGAAGAATATTCTTATGATATTTGTAGACTTGGAATAAAATATTGAGAAAGGAGGCTTAAAAATAACCTCTTCAGAAGACAGGCAGCAGTAATTATAATAGAAGATCAAGAAAAGAAAGCCGTAATCAAGAAAGGATTGGCAAGGATAGTCGGTCGCCCATGTTGTTTAACCTATATATAGAACACGCGATGAAGAATGTTAAAACGAAATAAAAAAAGAATCATACTGCAAGGAGAAGAAATAAAACCTTAAGCTTTGCCGACGATATTGTAGTATTAGAGGAATCAGAAGAAGACTTGCAAAACATAATAAATTGCATGAACGGAGTACTGGAGAAAGAGTTCAACAACAGGATTAATAGAGGGAAAACCAAAGTAATGGAGTGTGGTATGGGAAACAGTGGAATAAAAAGGGTGTTAGATTGGGAACGGATATTTTGACGGAAATTAAGGAATTCTGCTACCAGGGAAGCGTAATAAATAGGGATGGTAAAAGTATAGTAGACATAAAGAGTAGGATAGCACAGGCTAGGAAGGTTTTCGCGAAAAAGAGGAATTTACTTACGGGTAATATGTGTGAATATTAGGAAATAATTGCTAAAAATGTTCGTGTGGAGCGTGGTGTTATATGGGTGCGAAACGAGGAAGATAGGAGTTGGGGAAATTAAAAGAATAGAAGCCTCTAAATGTGGTGCTATAGGCGAATGCTGAAAATCAGATGGGTGGATAGAGTAACTAACGGGGAAATTCTGAACAGAATAGGGGAAAAGCGAATAATATCGAGGGCGTTGACCAAGGGAAGGGATAGATTAATAGGCCATGTTGCAAGGCACGAGGGTCTTGTAAAATTAGCTTTAGAGGGAATTGTGTGGGGTAAGAAAGTTAATACATGTGAATGAGAAAATTATGTCTATAGTTATAACTAAAATTATTAATTTCCAGTACCTGTAAGAGAGTAAAATAAATTTAATAGTTTTAGTAATATAATTTATAAATAAAATATTGCGTATCTGAATAAACAGTGATTGCAAAATATTAATATAATCAGTAAGGATTAGAGGTTTGTCAAGCTGTAACCCTCGTTTATGATTAGTCAGATAAGAATCAGACTTATTACTTAATGAAAAACCTGCATTCTCACTCAACTAGACAAATTTACCTATTTCAGAGCAAAAATGTTTCTTAGTGTGTACCAAGGTTATTCAATCCACTTTACTTCCAGTTTTATGTGGGGGATCAGTAATATTGCATTACCCTTCTCATTAAAGAAATTAATAAATTCGGTATTTAATTGTGTAGATGTATATATAATTATATCAGATATCCAGTTATTTAATTTTAATAGAAAATCTTTATCCTAATTTTAATTAAAACCCCAAAACCAGATGCTCGTAATATAAAACCTCTAATTACTGTTTAATTAAGTCTTAAAATTGTCAGGTGAAAGTCGATAATGGAACAGTGCCAGAGGCTTAAAGCATCCAGAAGCTGGCTTCTTGGCTTCCGCTTAAGGTCCATGAGCCAAGAAATTATACAGTCTGCATTATTGAGAGTGTAATCAAACTGATTACTTGTCGGTTATCTAATTCTTACCCGTGCCCGAAAGTTGCATTATTACATAAAATAGTGCCTATAATTTCCTACCCAATAAAAATATATTATGGATAGTTTATATATATTACAATTAAGATAATATTGCAAATTCCAAGGCCTCCTCAATTAGAATACCAGAACCAATGACTCCGTATTAATAACCCAAAATAGTTCTGTGTAATGTATAAGGTTTCCTGTATCTACATATGTTTTCGTCACTCACCCAAAAAAAATAAATTGTATTTGGTTCTTTAGAATTATGCATAAAAAAGCAAGAATAAGAACAGTTGCAATCACATTTAAATTACCACACATCAATTACCCTGTTTGAATATTTATTCTCTTTCTTCGTTCTTGCTAGCATGTGAACATAATATATCATTTATATTGTGTTACGCTGAACGTTTATTTCCCTGATTTGTTGTAAACGTTATTCACACCGAGTACCATCAACCTTTTAGCGCCTTATCAAAGATTTATTTATTATTTTAATAAGAGAAATCAGTCTAATTTTTAAACATCATTAATTATTATTATTTATTAAAGTCATTAATTTTTTCTAAATAAAAAAATTGTTTACATTTTTATTGGTCAAAACATTATATATTTCAAATACTAAAAATTTAAAGCGTTAAAATTAAAATGACCTTTTATTAAATTATGCAGACCTTCAATTTTGTCTGGTTTTTATCGTCTTCCGTCCACCGGTTGCTAGGAATACTTATAACACGGAAATTCAATAAGGTTTTAAGAACACACTTTGAGAATTCCATCTCACTTTCGTCAAATTTTGTATCAATTTAGATAATATTACAATACAATGTAATTAATAACCAGCCAGATAAATTTTATTACCTTTAAAGAATGTTTCAGAAGTATTTTATTACATTGAAATAATTCACGACTAGAAATTTAGAACATTTAATTACGGTAAGAGAATAAACTCAAAATAAAACGTTTATTACATAATAGACATTGGAAGATACTGCAACAACATTTTTGTTTCAGTTAATTACATACGAAATAAATGAAGGAGTTACCTGACAAAGAAAGTAAAATGCATTTTATTCTCAGGAAGAAATTTAAAAACCCATAAATTGGACACCAATGAACTTTTTAACACATATTATAAAAAATACATAAAACATTAATATAGATGGGATGGATTAATATTTCACGTTTTGAAACATGAGGATCTTGTAAAATTAGCGTTAGAGGGTAGTGTATGAAGTAAGAACAGAAGAGGGAGGTAAAGGATGGAATGCGCTAAGTAGATTAGGGAGTATATGGAAGTTACTTAGAAATGAACAGTCTTGCGCAGAAATTAGCATGGAGGGCTGAATCAGACCTGTCTAAGAACTACAAATTAAATAGTCAGTAAGTTAAATTACATTCAGTTAATGACGCGAAGTTTCATTTTCTTCATACTTACAAACAAATCAGAACGTTTCATAATTTTTTTTTTAATTTTTTCAGGTGATACATATTAAAAATACAAAAACACCTTAAAGTGATAATTAAAAAACATTTGTTTCTTCTATGTCAGTTTTATTAATGATATCCTGTGAAGTGTCAAAAATTATAAAACAATTTTTACATTGCCAAATCTGGTGTCCAAATTGTAATACAAATTCACATAAAACGAAAAAATATTTATCAGTCCCTTTAATTTGGGTCGTTTAACGACCCAGATTATTAACCTGTTTTGCAAAATCTCTTGCCGCACAGTGGTTGTTTAAATATCTCCGCGCCCCAAATTTGACTAATTCTTTCCCGAACTAGCGGGTAATATCATGTATAAGGATAACACTGTTTCATAACATTAAAGGTCTCGTTTTCTATTAAGTTTCTTCGTGAATTTGTGTATTAATTTTGGTCCCCTGCTAAAGAAAACGTGCAATGACGCCTATAATCCAAGAAAACTGATGTCAACATGACTTTACTAGAAATTAACTGTATCTCGTTGGATTTATTCGGTTTGAAACACGTAGTTTATCGTCAGAGACAATATGGGGCATAAATATATACTTAGTGGTGCATTTATAAGCGGCCCACTGCTCTCATTTTGTTCCACTGACAACTGCTTGGAACATATCGCGTGCAGATTTTTTGGTAACGCACCCGCTTCTTCAAAGTACTGTGTGCGGAATCTGTAATTCACACAAGTCAAAGCAACGGTGGGCAACCCCCGGCCCGAGGGCTACATCCGGCTCTAGTGCAATTTTTGTCCGGCCCGTCACTAAATTTCTCTGTTGCATCTTAACACGGCCAGCCGAGTCACGTCGGAAACACGTATCCAGAGGTAAATATCAAAGTCTAATTTCTTTTGCATGTAAAATTGTATCCCTCTTCCGTAGCACTTATTGTTAATTATCGATTCCAATTTTGAAAGCTCCTTACGCGTAGCAACATCATTTTCACCAAATATTGAAGACTTACAAAATAATGGAAATCCCAAGTTTCTCATTATTTACAAGTGTAATACCGATGCTTCATTATATGTAATACTAACACTATATATATTTACATATCTATACCTTCTATTTTCAAGTAAATATTTCAACTATTGTTTTTGTTTCCGTTCGTAGCCCACCACATATCTTTAAATACGGTCTCTACATAAACGGTTGCCTACCCCTGGCCTACAGTGAAACTTTAATTTTCTTCTACAAGAGCATTAATCGAAGTAATAATCGCAGGACTGTTGGGACGGTGAGCCTGTCCTGTATCTTGTGTCATTCGTCGCCATAACAAACTAAGTTCGCCGTAAACTACAAACGTCCGAAGATGGGTTGCCCTCAAAATTTTTCTTCTGTCAAAAATGCATAATATCACGTTGTTCTTTACTTACCTCCATAGCTGTTGTAGGGCGGAATAACGTATGTATAATCTCACACCAAGCTCAATAAAATAAAGACTCCTATTCCGAATTCAGTACAATAATTAAATTCCGGTGGTACAATTTACGTACTTCGTGCTATTCGACATCTTAACGAAAACAAAATCCGCTGAATTAATGACACAGAACACTTTTTAACTTATTTAAAGTTACTTAGATTGTATGAAACGACTTTCAAGTGTAACTGAAAACTTAGACTTAAAAATCAAAAGCATTCTGTCATCGTAAATTATCTTTGAGTGTTTTTTCATTAATTTGTTAATTCTTCTCGTTTGGATTCCGGAAATGTAAAAATAGAAATGTCACGGTGCAGATAAAAGGAATTAATTTATTGAAGTGTGTATTTAAAACTGGAGTGTCTTTTATTTATATGAAACACGAGCAAACATATGTTTTATTGAGCATTCTCGGACCTTATAAAATAGCACATATCTTAAAATTTCTATTCAGTTTTTTCTGCTCTTTTGTTTGTTTGTTTCATGTATTGCCTGGAGCTACGACGGAAGGACAGTTTCCTGGTCGCAGAGCTCCAAGTAGTTAAAACTCCATTGCGTGTTCCTCGGTGTGTGCTTGTTTGTGTTTCCCAGTGTGTGTCCGTGTTGTGTTTATATTGACTTTTGTCTATATACACTTTCTTTTACTAATTTATTTTAAGTTTATTTGTCTTTAATTATTTACTTTATTTTGTTCATTTTTAATTTTTAATGTATGACGTATCCTATTTCCTCAATCGAGGATTAATGAAAACAACAATAAATCTAAATCTAAAGACCCTTGTGGGCTGTGTAACAGTGTACTTGGTTAAGACAACATTTTTCCTTTGTCTCCTGCGATGGTATTTTCCCCTTTGTGTTTTTCCCGTGTGAGAACATACAGAATACTGGCAAACGACGCTCTCACGCTTCTATCTTTGCGTCGTTTGCAATGCTATTCTTTTTTCTGCAGTGAAGAGCTGCAACCTCCTAGTTGAATTCTCTGCAGGCTTTTTCTCCTGGATAATTAATCAAACTAACTCAACATAAGCTCACTTCTACAATACGAAAAATAATAATTGGAGCTATGTGAATCTGGAAAATTTGTTTTAATCTTCCTCTGCATCCACTAGAAGATTTAATATTTTGCACTTTTATTTCGAATCTCGGCACTACTGGGTGTGAAATGGAAATTCCACGTTCCAGGAACATCAATTCTTAGTTTGTCCCACCAACTTACCAATTCCAATTTTTTTGATATATGATTGTTTAGAGTCGCATTAACAGCTAAGACCATTAGTGATTATTCATCCATTTGGGGACTCAAGCATACACACATTCCCTTGCCAGGAATCGAACCCGGTATCTGTGGCCCGAGACAGTGACATTAGCCACTAGCCCCCAGAGACGTGCAATACCAAATTTCTTTTGTCCAGACACGAGTAATCAGTGTTGATCCGGTGCCTAGTCTCATTACCTATGAAATTCCTTTAACCTAGTGCTCTCTCACATAGCATATTCCATGTTATAAAATACATACAGCTTTAACTTTACATTTATTACAAAAATACAATCTCTTGTGTTAATATTGGTGCATATTTTCACGTTTCTGAAGGGTTATAAACGTTTTTTTAACACGAAGTTCTGTACAGAGGCTCGTACTGCGTAAGACTCCGCTTCGGGGTCCAGTACAATTTATACATTCGTAGAAACGGAACATTCTTGAATCCGAAAAGTCTAAAAATGAAAGATAAATAACGTAAAAAAGTAAAGAAATAAAAATATCGTTTTGTTCTGCAGTCCAGCTCCATACCTCTCAGCTATGACTTAGGATTTTCAGATGTGGCAAAATTAATCACAATCACTGTCTTAAAAATTACAAACTATTAAATATTTCATTTTTTGACTCTTACACTTCGTGTTATGAAGTGTGTAACAACATTTTCGGCTTCAATGTGTATTCAACAATTTGAATTTTTTTTCCTTTCTTCATTTCTTATATTCATGAGGTAAATTATTTATGTTTATATATAGTTGAAGAGGTCCTCAATTAGGTACGATACGTCGTACTAATTTAAGACGTTAGAATATGTTTTATGTTTCGCTGCGTTACTCATCAATTACACTGAATGTAGCGAAGGATGAACACACTAGATCTACTGTACAGGATCGCCACAGAATCCTATCTGATAGGGGAAAGACGGGAAAAGTGTCCAGGTTGGGAAAAGAGGCCACTGCTTATTGTTTGTCTTCAACATTACTGATTTCTACCGATAAGTGTCCAACCAATGTGTAATCGACGCCATTAGTGTAGTCGGTGACGTTGACAAAGGAAGCTTGCTCCATTATCTTTCTGTGAAAACGTTTAGGGTTTTCGATCGTTTGATGTAACGTAAGCCACGAATATTATTTTAATTGCTTCACGTTTATGTAGAGCAATAGGTAAAGCGATATCATGGTTCTCGCAATGTCATTTCCTTCGGTTGTATAGTTTTGCGTGCGTCCAACTGATACAGTGGCCAAGGTGGCCACTTTTCCAGCCGGATGGCCACTTAACGACAGTTCAGTTTCAACCTGTTTATCCCAATGAGAATTACATAATTCCATTTTTTATGCTAGTACAACAATTGAAAGGCAACGCAAAATAAAGGTAAGAAGCTAAAAGTGGGACCAAACGCTACAAAAACTTTTTCAAGAAGAAATGGGAGAAATTTTCAGTGAAGAGGACAGTGACGCAGACTGCTTTGACTGCAAGGAAGCGTTTTGTAGATCTAAAAAATGAAGAAAGGATAAGATGTCGGAGTTGTAAACGCTAGGCTCATTAATTGTGTGCTGGATGTGATGAGGATGATGACAACATTTTTTGCGAGTGGATAAATTGTGAATCAAATAGACTGAAATAGTAACCCATAATTAGTCGTTTATTTCTCTATTTACATCATTAGGAATAATTAATACTTAATGTATTGTAACACGTATGTTTCTCATTTGCATTATTTTTCTCCTAATAATAATCAATGGTGAAATAAAAACGATAAGTCTACCCCTTTTTTAACTTGCAAAGGACTGACCACTTTACCCCATTACGTATAGAAAAGTGGCCACACTGTAAGCATTCGTAAAAACGTTGATATAGCCTATAAAATATACTTTTACCTTAGCTATAAGTATGTGATGTGATACCTTACAATATGTAGAATCGAGATGTACATGCCAGAAGCTTCTATTAATAGTCATGGTTTCATGAAAATTCCATTTCCCTTAGAGTGGCCACTTTACCCACCTTTCCCTACTACACGACTTCAAGTGTTTCTGAATAATTTGTGGTGAAGTGGCAAAGGCCAATTACAAATACATGCCAAATCAATTACTTAATGTTCTAACAAGAACAGATTGTAAAGTTAGTTGAATATAAATAAAATAAACTAAATGCAGATAAACTAAACTTTTATAAACCTTTTCTAATCAGAAACCATTAATATTATACGCAAATAAAGTAAAGGGACCAAAAAACAGATGTGGGCAAATATTCGTAAACAGATCGATAAGGGACTGGAATGCTTTGCAGCAAGGGTACTAGAAGCTTTCCCTAAGACTACAAATGTTTTCAAAAAAGTTTTAAAAAAATTGAAAAGTTAGGAACTTATTCTGTAACAAAGGGACGTGATATATTTTTAAATTGTATTTTTAATTTTCTTTCTGTAATTTATCTTTCTTCTTCTAATTTAACAATTTACATTTGTACTCTAATTTTATCAATACTGCCACCGGGCAAATACCCACCCGTTGTAATATGAAATACAAACAAATTTAATATAGGTAGATATTTCATTACGAAACGTATTAGTTCTTAATATATACTCCATCATTTTTAAAAATTGTTTTCTTCTTTTACCATTCGGCTAGTTATATTTCGTAATTCATTTGTTAAATGTAAAACGGAAGGATTTCTTATAAATTTTATATCAAGACCTTTATATTTAACTACTGTAGTATAAGGGAATTACATTATGAACGATCTGTAAATAATGTTTCGAGAACATTATTGAAATAAAAAGTATACTACAAATGTCTACGTGTATGATCCTTATTCCATTTATGCATCACAACTTTCCCTTAATGAAAATTGAAGGAATGATTTAATGATTGTAGGAAACGTGTAATAATTTCTTTCGTGTCAACCCCTTTAAATGCAGCTTTTTTTAGTAAGCGAGGAAACTCGGACGTGTTGGGGCGGACCCGGACTGAATACATACATCAGTAAAATTTACAGTTTAAGAGCTCGCCCCTGCCATCGATAAGTCTTGTCCAAGAGTAGTCCTACTAGAAAAACAAGGACCTCTTCGTTTTCGAACAGTATACACTCTAGAGATATTTTGAAAGTGTATAACCCGATTCTTTACTATTTATCAGAATTTACTGCTTTATTGCAACAATACGAATAAATTTCTTCAGTAAAAGCTTGTTTATTTTGACATGTCCCCTATTCAACAATTCTTCACTCGACTTATCGCATTTACTATTTCCAAAAGTTGACTAAGGTTTATGTATCTTGGTTTATGTCATACCTGGTTTATGTCGGAAAATGAAATTACGACCCATCAGTTCTGTAAATTGAGTGTGGTTATTACTTATTTATAGTGAACCAATTGTAACATTTCGGTTTAAAGAGAAAGCTTGATACAGGTTATTCGATACATCGTATATAATTTGTTATTATGAAAATTCTTTCAATTTCCTTTCCTTTCCTCCTTGGCTCTACAGCCCATTGAGGGCCTGGGCCTACCGAGTCGACTGCGGACTGTCTCTTGCATGATACATTCCTAGCTTGGAGAGACACGTGGTCACCGTATCGATCCTCCAACAGTCTTAATCCCGGTCTTCACAACCATTAAAATTTTTCCATACAGTCCTTAATTATGATTCCTAACCCTCAGCTGCGGTAATTACATCAACAAACAAACATAACTTCTAATTGTGTTATAAATTTAGTCTGAGGCACATTGAACTAAATTAATTCGTGTATATTAAACTACAAACAATGGAAAAATGGTACAAAGCGTCTAAACTGTATTGAACAATAGGCTACTAAAATAATATGGGGCTTTTTTTCGTTTTAATTGAATAAACTTTTTATATACCAATAAGTCCAACTATTTGAATTATTTGCAGTAGCTTTCGACTTGCGTCATAATCATCTAAGTCATAAATATAATTATACAATAAACAACAATTTAAACATAATATAGCTCGCATATCTGAAATCCTTTTCAGTAATATTTCTGAAACTTAACAAACGTCTATGATACATTTACAAACAAATTTTCGTTTTTCTCTAGTATACGTCACAAAACTACACTGTCGTATGTACCTCTAACGTCAGAGCCCTAAATTACTACCATGCTACAACATCATATTTACCTCTAATTTCAAAGATCTTAAACTACTGCTCTCATAATTAACTTCGTAGGTTATTCATTTAGATCGATTGATTTACAATTTTACTTTACATTTTATTATTGTTCTTTAAACATTGACATAATGAATTTCAACATTACCAATTTCATCTCTTTTATTAATACTTCTTTTTTATTTTCTTATGTATAAATCCGTAATAAACAAACTCCTTTTATATCTAGATTTTTCCCAATATAAAATATCAAAGCTATTCGAATGGTACAAACATACAGCTAATAAATTAATAAGGTGTTTTATTTCATTTAATTGAGTTAACTTTTGTGAAACTAAATTTTCCGAGCTCCAGAACCCACGTGGGTAGTTCAGATCTAGAGGGGAGATCCGTGTGGTAAAAAAATCTATGTAATCCAGATACTAGGTGCCTGGTAGAACAATAACCATTCAAGCGGCCGCCTGTGAACGGAATTAGAAGCCGCTAGACGGTTGAGGATTCAAATCATTCTGAGGCATAAGCTTCAATTTCAACATTTTGACACGTCAGCACTTTCCCACAGAAACGTTCTATAACCTGGAGCGTGAGGTTTCACGACTTTGAAGAAAGGCATTAACCCCGTATTTTGAACTCGGGAAATGTAAGATGAATTGCTACTGGCTAAATTCGTAGGTACTTCAGATCTAGAGGGGAGATCCGCTTGATAAAAAAGATTGAGGAAGTGAATTGTTAATGAAATTTCAGAAAGTAAGTGGCGGACAAGATTTCATAAGTAATGATGGTAGTATAGACTCCAGCGACGATCAATGAACTGCAGGTATCAAAGGGAACCGCCAGTCCTCAGGTTTCCAGAAACCAACAACGCAGAGTCCACATCAATGGCTTCAAAGGGTTCCTGGGCGTCTATGAGAATTTATCACTGAGCACCTTTGGTAATGTACTCATTAAACAATACGCTCAACAAAGCAGCTAACAATTGTGTTGTCGCGGTATTTTAGCCTACCATTTCTTAAAGAAAAGGAATCAATTTTGTATTATTTTTATTTGTTAAGTAAAATTAGTGTATATAATATCTATATTTTGACTCAGCATGAAGATAAGGTTTCAATTTGTTATCCTTAAGTATAATATCAAAATTTAAACAAACTTGTAATTTTAATTTTCCTAAAAATTATCATTTAGGGTTTGAAGCTGCAGCTTGATATTGTCAATTCGTTGATGAAGTATGATTATTCTTGTATATTTCTACATATTTATTGATGGGATATTTAACTTTCTTAGTATATAAAGTACACTTGGCTTCCAATTAAAATGTTTTCCCTTGCCTACCCATTAAAAGGTACTACAAAACTTTCCTGCAAACTTTTGCAATCGAATACTAACATCCATTCTAAATTAATGACATTCATTTTACAGAAGTTTACAAGAAGAGAATTTTAAAATATCATTATGATACTATATATTTAATTTCTCTTGTGAATTTTAAGACGTTTGACCTTGATTTCAGAGTATAAATGAATAAATAATTTATTAAATTAAAAAATTTCTCTTTTCGACATCAAAGTATGTTTTCGATAAACTGAAGTTAGAGAAAAAATAGGAGGAACAACAATATAAAGTCATTATATAAGATTCATTAGTAAATATTGCTAGATGATGTTAAGGTGAATTACTATAAATTCTATGAATTCTTACTACTAAATGTCCGAAATTCGTATTTAAATGGCTAACATTGAATTTTTACTGTAAATAAAAAATTTTCTGTTCTCATTTCATAGATCCTTGTTTGATGTTAGAAGCAAAGAAAAAATTATAAAACTAAAAAACTTTTTTATTATTTATACAACTCTTCTCCTTTACCCTTTTCAAAAAATAATCACATGCCAACTTACACAATGAACATCATTAAATATAAAATTGGGAAGCTTTCGTCCTTACTGAGATATTTATCCATCCACATAACACCAATTTTAGGCAATATAAACTTGGATAATCTTGCAAGTGCAAATGTTATTCCTTTGGCATAAAATTTTATTTCCCAAAGAGGATCAGTAACAAATATATATTAAGCATCTTACATAATTTTGTTCCGAAATTTTATTAATTTTGACTGTCGAAGAAGTTATCGGCAATCGTCATAGCCATCTGTACATGCAAAAGCATAAATATTAATACATATCTAATACGTTACTGAATTAGGACCTATAATTGATAACAAGATAATAATAATACCGATTTAGGTCTTCGTATAAAATTAATAATTTACGAGCTTTCGAACTATACGTTCATTATCAAGTCAGTCTGAAAAACAGAACAATACGCAGTGCATACATGGTGATAAAAACAGATTTAAACATAAAACCACGTAGTTCTGTAAAAAATACCTCTGTATGGTGTCACTAATTGTTAACAACATCTGAATGCTAATAGCATGGCGTCACTCGGGAAAATCCCGGATATATACCATTAACAGTAAACCACAAAGGTGACTGAACGCCAGTGCAACATGTGTAGATACAAATAACAAACAATAAATACCACTAGCGCCACAAAAGTCATGGAAAATACTAAAACATGTTTAGCAATTTTACGTAATTCCCGTGATCCCAATCTCGTTTTTCTAATTTATATAATGATAATAATAAAAACAATGACCATCTTTACAGACAGAAATGCATTAATTCGGATCATGACGCTTCAGAATTTAAAAAATCATATTTAATATACTTCTTTGACTTTCTATTTATTATGGACTTACAATTTTATAGTTTAGTTGTTCGTGAGGAATTAAACGATTGTAGAGGAAGCGTCGTAAATTTAATTAATGTATGTTTGTCTTAATTATTACTTTTTAATATTGTTCAACAAATACTGAAATCTTTAAATCTTAATGATAATAACGAAATTATAACACATAGTTTTTAATTCATCTGAACTATATTTATAATAGCCAAAATAAAATATTGCAGATTCGAAAATTCTTTTAAATGCTGATATTCCTTCAATTTTAAATAATTTTTTAAGTTCAGTAAAATAAAAATAAAAAATTTGATGAAAATTAATTAGTTTGGTAATATAAGGTGGAAATGTAGTAAGTAATAATTATTTTTCTCCTTCTATGGAGGACTATAGAAATTTCCAAATGATTCTTCAAAAATCAAGGAACTAAATTACATAAAATACCTATTTTGGATAACTGAAACTGATTAGAAGAGAATTTAAAATATCAAAACACTATAATTATAATTGTAATGAACATTATGCGATTTATTATTTCAATTTTGTACCGTACTATTTATTTAAATTTCTTTACTCGTCTCTCTATCACTACAGTTATTTTTTTCCAAAACGTGACTGAGATAATTGAAAGTATGTTATGTTATTACAATATGAGATTAAATAGTACGTTATTTAACTTAATTGAACAATTTAGGCATGTCATAAGTAATGTATGTAAATTTCCTAACGTCACAAAATTATTAAAAATAGTATAGTAAATTGTATAATTTTAAATATAAAGTTTACAATTTCTTACTTATAAATAAATATATATCAAGGTGGCGTCAAATGTCACTACGCAAATAAGAGTTTCGTGCATGGGGAAAATTATATATTTCCTTTCTCATATAATATATTATTATAATTAGCAATTGGCTGTTTATAATACTGTATTGTATAGTTTATTAAAATAAATCAATGAAATTGCTTATAACGTTTTAATTTTCTATATTAATTTTCTGGTTTTTCCTAATTAGTCATTAGCTTTCTGATGACGAATACTTTATAGCTTAAGCTTTTAAATTGACAAATATGAAGATTTGAATTCTATTACGCATTCTGTATATTGTTACTATTTATGTTGTTTTATAATTCTGAATAAGTGTAATATTTATTTTTAAAATTTCTAAAAGGTATTTGCCAATTCACATCTCCATTCAACCATTAGCCATAAAGTAAAATAATTTAAATGCATTTATAAACGGTTCCTTATAAAAACAACCTCGTCTAAATTTTGTATTTGTAAAATATGTTATTCATTATATCACCGTCTCTGCAAAGGCGTAATTTGAAATCTCCAATTCAGCAATTATTCCTGGCTGTAGCTAGCCCCATTGTTTAAAAAAATCAATTACTACCAAATATAATTAGTCTATTCTATACATTCGAAAAATTACCGAAAATACCTGGGAATTGCTAACAAGCAGAATTTCAAAATCACGGTTTCCTCCCACAGCCCGTTTCCTTTGGCAAACATGACAGACAAAGCTGGGGTTATGAACATGGAATGCACGTGCAAACCGGAAACTACAATATCTAAATTGGCAGAACATACGCCGGAGAACGACCACAGATTCTTCTTTGAAAAATTTTCTGCGCAGTGCTCCGAAACATACTATACGAAACGAAAATGCAAGGAAGCATCAAGCGGGAAAAAAAACAAACAGAGAATTTCAACATTTCCGGTACCTGCGTTGTACGCTTTTTCAGCCTCCTTTGCATTCCGTGATTACGTATGTCACAACGCACTTGCCTATGCTCTGAACTGCTGCTTCTAATAATCAAAGGACAAATTTATATACCATCCGAAATATCGGGGCTTAAACCCTTTTACTCATAAAGAGTTCCTCCTACAATTAAACCTAATATTATACTATATTTTTCACCAAAATCCAGATAATATAACCTGCCATGACATTAGCCAAATATTAGTCATCACATTACAATTTCATGTTACGTTTTCATCTCACTATTTAAATATATGTTGCTTTAACCCTACATATTTAAGTAAATGACATGGTGTCTTAAGGCAAAAACATATTTTTTGTTATTCATATCGTACTGTCTGATGCGTTGTCTGAGTAGTTATTTATATTAGCACGACACAGTATTAAAATAGACTGTAATATCTTGGTCAACGTTTAATTATACCTTATCGATAATAATTTATTAGCCTACATGTGATTAAACCAGTCTCGCGTGCACCATTTCTAATACCAAACCACTATTAAAAGTTACCAATGGTCGTTTATCAGCAATGGCGACACCGCGTTCACGAAAAATAAATAAATAATATCATCCCTTAAATATAGGGTTAGTTATATTTAAGATATATAAACATCTCGCTTGACAGGCTACTGGAGAACATAATATAAACTGTTGCAGGTTCTATATGTCTTGAGGGTGGGACCTCTTCTGGCCTGAAAGCGGGGATGGAAGAACGCTAAATCTTAGAAACCTTCTCTGAGGGGAGAGCTACAATACACCAATATTTCATGGCAATCGGATTAATAATATAGTAACGCATAAGGAACAAACATTGTAAGTTGCAGTGAAGTTGGTTGAGGCATGGTATATTAAGTCCAGGGCGCACGCAGCACTGTTTTATCCGAGGATGAATCAGGAAGATATCCTGATGGGAAATGAGTGAGAGCCAGGTGGAGGTTGACTTCCTCCTTCCTGGTTTTCCTCTTTCCCTCCCCCCCTCCCTGGTCCATGATCAACGTAACTAATTTAAGACTCCTGCAGGCTGAGACGACCTTGGGCAGTTTGAGAGGTGTATGTACGGGGGGTTAAGACCTTCGGCATACGGTAAGAGTTGTTCGCTGATCCCATTGGACCAGTCGGCCAACTGCCTCTCAATACTGAACAAGGCACGGAGGTGGGTTTGTTTCGTTCCCACAGCAATCCAGTCTCCCGTTATGAGAAGGGCGCAGGAGTAGTACCCACTAGCCCGACCTACCTGATGCAGGTTTTCTAGGGTTTTTCCCTGCATCGCCTTCACCGGGTAGGATCCTTACACTATAGCCTGGGGGCCCTAGTCAACCCTGGGCTACCTTGCTCTACCTTCCACATCCCCACTTTTCAAGTCCCTTCCTATGCTATTAAAGGGGAGTTGCCTGCTTCAGGATCACCCTCATGTAGCCTGTTAACCATAAAAATAAATAAATTGACAATGTTCATTTTCACTGAATTTCTGGTATTAAGTAGATTTATTGATTCAAATAACTCTTGGAAATAGGAAAATATAAATGCTGTAAGAAAAGCTAACCCTTAATTAATACTTTTAATAAATTATAATTGCATATTTGTATGAAGGACCACAAAAATGTATACAGTATAAAAAGCTATTACTAATTGAAATTTGTTACTAAACACTTGAATAGATTATGTTTTATTTCATTTCTTGCATAAGAAGCAGAATGAAATTGTAGGTATAAGCAGTCAAAAAAGCTGTTAACCCATTATAAATTATTGTTCCTGACACCTGTATATAGTAACGCTTTAAAAATAATGTTGTTAAACTCTGAAGCACTTGTCTACATAATGAATTGCAATAAATAATGCCCCAAATAAATATGTTGCGTAAGTCAATTTATAATATTTAAAAAATGATTACTTTTGTGGTTGTATTTGTTGGTACTATACAGACGTTAGTTCAATGATCTAGATACCATGCAGTTGTTTCTTTGATAGAATGTCATAATAAAATGCGATATTTTTACATCATAATACGATGTCTGCAAGAATTTATAAGAATGAATTTAATAATTTTTACTTGGCATATCAATCAGTACCGCTCTGTAGTATTTACAGGTAAAATTTTAAGCTTGCGGGAGTTGGATGCGATACAGTTTCATGAGCCTCTGAATAGCGCTAACCCGAGTTGCAATTTGCAAGCGGACAGTTCTCCTGCGGCAAAACCAGCTCGGCAGAAGTTACAGGGCTCTTAGCTCCAAACTCCAAAACTGTCCGTTACACATTTGCCATGAGGGTTACTAATAGACAAAGACCCATCATAGAGAGTGCAAAGACTAGGGAGGGAGAACCACACTAATCAAGAGGATAACCTCAAGTAATAACAATTCCTCCTTAAGAATAAATTTTTTACATTATCGGTCGTACTAAATTTTTACTTTTCATTTCTCCTAAATTCAAACATTTTCTGATGATAATTGTCATGCAACTTGCCTTATGAATGTCTTTTGGAACATCCCGTTGCTCCTGGTCATTATGAACTAAACGGGAAGGCGTAATTTTCGTCTTCCTTTTCATTGATCAACAACGGCGTCTTTTTGACTTATTCTCAATATATTCATTACATTAATTTACTAGCATACCCTATTTATAAAAAAGATTCTTTTGAACCGCTTCTCATTCAACTGACAT
Organism: Eucriotettix oculatus; assembly: GCA_034510155.1. Taxonomy (NCBI): domain Eukaryota; kingdom Metazoa; phylum Arthropoda; class Insecta; order Orthoptera; family Tetrigidae; genus Eucriotettix; species Eucriotettix oculatus. The sequence goes on along the minus strand of CM067377.1, from coordinate 49,339,877 downwards.
TAACCTACGACTTAAAATACATATTTATATATTAACTTCAGACCTGCAATAAATTAATGTTTGTATCAGGTTTTCTTCCTATGCCTTGGCTCTACAGCCCATTTAGGGCCATGGGCTACAGCGTTCAATGCAGGCTGTCATCTTACAAGACATATTCCGAATTTGGAGTATCTCGAATAGTCATGTATACATTGGTTCACTCTAAAAATAATTAACAGGGCAGATGGAATGACAGCAATATGCGGATGACCTAGTCACACTAATGAGCGCATCTTCACGGAGAGACATCGAGCAAAAAGGAAACCTGATTATGCAAATTATAAGTAACTGGTGCACTGTGAACAAAAGTATTGACAAAACTAGAAACATGGTATTTGGAAAATACTGAAAAGACTCCTATGATAAAATTTAACAATAAAATCATTAAAACTGTGACCCAAATCGTTATTTAGGTGTTTTGTTCGACTCAAAATTATCCTTTCTGCCACATATTGGGGAAATAACACAGAAAGCTGTCTCCGTCATGAATCACGACCTAACTTAGCGAAAATGTATACAAAATTCAACCTATATTACAAATCAATAATCAAAGGAATATGCTTATATGGAATCCCTGCTCTATGACATCAACTTCTTCATACTCACGTAAAAATAAATTTATTAGTTGCGCAAAGAAAAATATTAATTCTCTGTTTTTGTGTATACAAAACGACTACGGTTGCCTCTATACGGATCATTTCTGACTTGACTGCGCGCCAGTTGGCAACACTGTACCACTTAAAGCATAATAATCCAAACATAGTCTACCAAATTACTAACAAATATGTAGAATCCAAAGATACATGCAAATATTGTCTTGGAAAAATGGTTAAACAGATGGGACAAAATTGAAAAATGTCTTTGGTCAAATAAATTAATACCGACGGTTGATTCACGATTACAACGCAACTTCATAACTCCAACCAAAGAACCAATTAGATTTTTCTCTGGACACGAACCATATAATTCAAATTTTTTATTGTTTTTTTGGAGGGTTAACAGGCTACATGAGAGTGATCCTGAATCAGGAAACTCCCCTTTAGTAGCATAGGAAGGGAATTGAAATGGGGGGATGCAGAAGGTAGAGCAAGGCAGCCAAGGGTTGACTAAGGCCCCTGGGCTGTGGTTTAAGGATCATTCCCGGTGTTTCACCTAAAGAGATGCAGGGAAAACCCTAGAAAACCTGCATCAGGTAGGTCGGGTATTGGGTACTATTCTCACGCCCTTCCGAATGACGAGAGACGAGTTTGCTGTGGGGTCGTAGCATTCCCTTCTCCGTGTCTCCACCAGTTTTAGGAGGCAGTTGTTCGAGTGATCCAATGGTCAGGGGACAACTCTTGTCATATGCCCAAGGTCTCCGACCCCAGTACATATACCTCCTTAAATAGGTGAAGGTGTCTCAGCATGTGAGAACTTTGATATAAAAAAAACAGAGAGAGTGCGAGGCATTCCCGACATAATAAGGTGAGCCCCGCAGTCACTCCCACTCCGGAGGCAAGCGCCTGCGAGAGAAACTCTCACAGGCACCCTTATCGATAGCGATCCATTTTTTTAACAGACTACATAAGGGGGATCCTGAGACAGGCAACTCTCCTTTAATAGACTCTACTACATGTTCTATTAAACACCTTATCACATTGTATGGAAATGTGATTATTGGCACGCCACCTTTCAGAACTACCAAAAACTGCAGCCTTAAAAAGTTTTAGGATCTGAGGAAATTTTCAATCCTTTATCTTTGCCTTGAAACAATTTGAATTGTAAAAACTAGATCTTACTCAAATTAAATGAAGGTTTTTAGGGCGGTGAAAATCACCCACTATCCTGCATATGGATTCATTAATATGAACCAATATAATAAGCAGGATACCTACACTGGACGCATTCGTTAGGGGCGAAGAGTGGCATCCTTCGTAACCACTCTGGGTAACCAGCAGTAAGTGTTTTTTTCCTTCAGAGCAATTTTCACTTGGTAAGCTATATTTAGCATATACACGGTCATTGGATTAAAATGCAGCAAATGAAAGCCTTAATACCAGTCCCTGTGACCAAGACGACACAAACATCCTATCCCGTGCGAGAATTCGAACCCGGGACTTTTGGCTTGTGAGTCAGCAACACAGGAAGTCGGCTATATCGAATTTTCACACTGTTAATTTAGTGATAAATATTTTACCTTCAAATGCTGTCGTATTCAAGTGTGCTTAAGTTCATATTATTCCGGAGTTCATAAGTTTTCGAATAACTTTTTCGTAATCATAATGTTTGAGGCAGCTGTGGTCATCTCGTGACGTGTTTACGGAAACCGTGGAGCTGTGCTATGTATTGTTTCAATTAGTATATAAGGAGGGGAGGTGTCAGTCCAGAGCTCAGTACCTATTCCGTCAGTGGGGATGTTTCCGAAAATTTTCTCGCGCCTGTTCTCGCTCTGGAGTCCATGGACGGTAACCGACCTTGGTCTGGTCACGCCGCTAGAATGGCGACACAATTTTAAAAGGAGTTAGTCTCGAAGATGGATCACGTCTTCATACCCATAATCCGGAACCAGTGTCAACTTGAGTTCCTGTCTACTGTATATGTATATTGTGACCATTCATTTTTACTTTTATTCAGAACTCGAATTGCAGTGCTGGTCTTTATATAATAAATTATTTATGAGTATTCCATATACACTATTATGTTTCTTTGAATCGAATAACTCCATATCGTCTATTAATTTAATTGCAGTTAATTTAATATCTATATATCTAAAAACCTTTGTCAGTGCGTCCATCAGTATGTATATCCCAGCTATAGTTGTCCAAACTACGGGCAGAATTTGACCAAATTTGGCACATGTGTTCCTCAGAACCCGAAGCTACCTATGACTTTTATCTTTTTTCAATATTATATATATATATATATATATATTGTGATAAAAAGGCGGATTTTGTAACGTTGTGGCGTTATGAGGCCAACAACAATTGCTAGTCGGCCGAAAGATGGTGGTTCCCCGCGGGGGAGGCCCGCCGAGCGTGTATAAAAAATGACGATGGTGAACCCCCGCGGGAAAAATGAGGGCGGGGAACCCCGAAATGTTGAGAAATAGGGGAATTCCCGTCGGAAGGTTTAAAAGGGAAGCCGATGGGTGGCTCGCGACCAGACCCGAGAAGACAGGCGAGTGGAGGAGAGGAGAAGGCAGGCGAGTGAACCAGAGAGCAGATATCCAGAGAGCAGATAACCAGAGAGCAGATATCCAGACCCCAGAAGAGAAGTGAAACAAGGAGAGGAGAGGACTTGGCTCGACCCCAGAAGGCAGGCGAGTGGACGGACGTGAGCAGACGTGGTCGAATCCTGCAAGACGCCAGAGAGACGCACAAACATTCGAGAGGTGGATGTTTGTTGGCCCAGTAATTGTGGGTAAGCGATAAAAAAAATTGTGAAACTTGCTCATTGCTCTGGATAAATAACATTCAATGATTTTTTTTCTATTTTCAGCTAATGCATACTCCATCTCTTGAGAGACCCAAAATCCCCTGAGAGTAAGCCCGTGTCTTCACTTAAATTAATAAACAAAAATATTAAAATTGATCATATTTGTACTTTAAATTAATAAATGTTTTTATATACAAAAAAGTATATTACAATATATATATCGTAAAAGTAAAAACATTTTACGTAAAAGGTTTGAATGAGGGTTGCCTATATATTCATCTACAATACTACATATTTTTAAAATTATAAACATTTCGCGTCGTAAATAACTCCCTGAGAAATAATAAACTTCTTTGGATCGTCGATACGATGTATACCTAAATTAGGTATTTTTCGCGTTAGGAAAATTTTAATAATTAGTAATTGCTCATTTGTAAAAACAAATAAAATATTGTGCATTTTATAGTGACATTAATCACAATTAAATAACCACATTTCTGTATATATGTGAAAAAAAAATTAACAAACCTCCGTTTTTTCCAAATTTCGAACGTTTTTTTAGTGGAACCCTCCTCCCTGAGCTACAACACAATAAAAAAACTCAATTTTGGAACCCCTCCAAAGATTTGGCCCCTGTAGTTCAAAAACTAAGGATTTTACAAAAATTATGAGGACGTATAGTCGATTGGAAACTCGATTCCCTCCAATTTTGTTCATATGAGCGCTTCTTCTCAGACTACCTGAAATAGATCAAATTGGTGCCTCTCTGTAAAAGAAAACTAACTACCATTTTGAAGATTTTTCGCCATTTACACGACCTAGGATTGAAAATGGGTTGGATTTCACAGTAGAAATAGATTGCAGAGTACCCTCAAGTACTGTAATAAACTTATATTTAATTACATTCATGTTTTGTTATTTATGTAAACCCGAGCATCGCCGGTACTTCACCTAATTCAATCTAAGTTAGTGTAGTATTTATTTTCAGTTTCAATAAACTTTATATGAAAAATATCTGCTCCCAAATATATTTTATTCAATAAAATACTTTCCATCACATTTAAAACGATCGGTCATAACTAAAGAAAACTCAAAATTTAAATAAAGTAACTTAACAGTTTTATTAAGTAATTTAATAAAACATTCATTACTTACTGATTTATTTCTGGATATATGTCTTGAAGTAAATTATAGGTCTGCAAAGGCAGCCAACAGAGTGCAAATAGAGCAACCACGATAACCAACATCTTGATCACCTGTAGAAATTTTTTCTGAGATTAGATTGCATATTAACAAAATTTCTGCAGTAAAAGCAATATTAAATTACAAGTAAAATATTGAAAACTTCCATAAAATAAGACACATCGGTGTAATAAAATACTCCATATTTTAATAAGGACTTACATATCGCAATGGGCGCCTCCAGTCATTTTAAAACCTTTACTCTGGAGCGTCCCTAAGCTGTCTGCATGTGGCTTGTAATTATGTTAGGGTAGGTAAATGAAATTTTGCCTCGCATCTTGAGCGCTGGTCTAGATATTACGGAACGTCATATCATTTTGAACTCTTCTATAATTTCATAAAATAACGAATGCTACACGTCACTAGTTTTTTTAACATGAATAAAATATAAACATAAATAATTAAAAACCATAAAAAATAATTTTTGCTTGCAAAATACTGAATTAATTAGTTGTAGACAAATATAAATTACCCAAAAAAATCACACAATTTAGTGTGATATTAATACAAGCAATTTAAAACTGAAAGTAGTTAGTAAGGTAAAACAAATTTATAGAAACACTGAAAATTAAATATTCTGTATAAACCATTAAAAAATTAACTCTGTATCACACATTGAATCTACAATCTACTCTTTTCATTTTGCACCATTTTTAATATGTTATTAAACTTTTAAATGCGGATTAAGCGTATTTATTTTAAATTTCTCTTCATAGCTCATCATTTGTTACTTTCAAAATACTGCGATGATAAACTATACGTTAGCACACAAGTCACTCACTTAAATTCTACAATCCGATAGTATAGTATTCAAAAATATCTTACGTTGGTTTCTGAGATTGTTCTTTAAATATTTTTGTTTTAAAATACATTATTTTACTTTATACTGAGTTAACTATGACTTTATCTTCATGCATTCATAGTGCTAAGAATTGTATACAGTATGACCTTGGCCTCCTTATCAGAGAAAGGTCAACCAACATTTATAATTTTTTCAATAATTGTGGGTCGATGTTGAAATGGAATAAGGAAAGTCCCGTGTATGCCCTTTCAAATATAACAGAATTTCGTTAATACCTCACACACAACTTGTTTTGTATCATTTCAACATCGACCCGCCCTTATTGGAAACCCTTATACTTATAAAGTTTTACATTAACTAAAATTAATTTATTAATAATATACTCTGAATGTTGAGCATCTTCAAATTTCCATATTTGACAGTCTGGACATTTTAAAAGTATGAGATATATGTAATGTAGTTAGCTACATATCCGTTCCTGGTAGCAGCCAAGTCGGTCGTGACTTCCTTGTTGTCGGTCTCGTTTGAGATTCACCGGACAGAAGCCGACAGAGGAAGGAATTGCTGTTGAAGGCGCGTTCGAGCGTGGAACTGCGCGAGTGCATGAAAATTAAGTTAGTCGTCGACGGGCCACAATGACATAAACGTGGAATTGAGATCGGCGAGAAATCGCGACCGTGAATATAAGTGAAGGGTCTCGAACACGCTACGAAATCAAAGTAGTGAAACGTCATCGCGATTTATGTTTGATTATGATTTCTAATTAAGCCTACTACGAGACGCGTAGGAGATTAAATGGTATAATATATATAACCTGTATTTAATGGCATGAATGATTAGAAAACTATATTTTATATGACTCTAGCTTCAGCCAAAAGCTCCAGTTTTTGTGTACAAAGTAAGCTTAATGAAGGTTTTTTTAACTTCAACTTATTAGAGTAGATTTCAATAGACGACAGAATCTGTTCCACTAAATGCAAGGTAACTAAAACCCAGTAATTATAAAACAGGTTAAATGAAATTATAGTTAGTATTCGTCTTGGCACGTTGTAACTCTCACAGCACCGAATTCACTGGTCCAAACAGTGAAAGATAACGGGTGACGGTTGTGTTTTCAGAAAGGCGGCTCCAGCTAAACGATACAATCCCTTGGAGAGTTACGCAACTAAATTGGAATTTTGCTCTGTACTCGGAGATCGACTGGATGAAAAATAAAATACCGCCGCAGTGTTTGTCATCATATTGTCAAAGTTTAATATTACCAGGAAATAAACCCTAAAAACGTTTATCAATTAAATCCATTAATATTAATTACACCAAATTGTTTGCAGGAAAGTAATTAGTTTCCAGAGAAATGAAGGAAAAAGGAATCTTCACAATTCAAACGAAATCAAAGTTCTCCAAAGTGTACAAAAATTAAAAGATGCTCTTCCAACATGCAAGTAGGTCCTAATTTCTTAAAATTCCAACGCGATCTTTTTGCTTTGGATCTGAAATTCAGTTGTAGAAATCCTATGAAGCATTTACGTAGAGGATTAACGTATATTAAATAAATACCTACTCGTTTCAATATACGATGCGCTGTAGTGGGGGTAGACCGGAACTCACTTTCACACTAATTTTTGTTACGGCACTTGGTACTGTAAAAACTATTCTGAAAACATTGACGCAAGGGAAGATATTGTGCCGAGTTCAGGATATGTTGTACGTCAAAAATCTCATCCATCGATCGTAAGAGATGATAAGAACACAGTGTGATAAAAAAACCTCCCACTGTCGTTATATTATGTTTGTAAAAATACAATGAATATTTTTCAAAGTGATAGTATCGTTATGCCAGCATGATGAAGTTATTTCTCCTTGGTGATAATGCTACCCTCAACCTTCCATTGCGCGCGTAATACAACTTTCTTTTTTTCAGGACCTATAAGACCACGACACCTTCAATCAAGAATCCTCCGCTTCTGTTTTTCACTTCTCATCGTATTCCCATCCACCAACCTACCCCAACGCCGCCTCCTTCTAAATGTCCACTCTGTACGCCAACGTGCATTCTACTGCGACAAATCCCTAAAAGCAATGTGCTAAAAGTAATATTCATTTTCCGCCAACCGATTCAATTTGGATGGAACCTTAAATTCTAATACATTTATTGTTCGAGAGATTTAGCTAGTAATGTGTCAAAACGATACACAGTGGTCAACTCCACCCGTATTGTAGTGGGGGTTAGACAGGAGGTCACTTTAGCTGTATGTTTGTAAACTAAACTTCGTAGTATAAAAAAATTCTGAAAACATTGGTGCTAGGAAATATATTTCTGTCCGTTTAGGATATGTTGTACGGCAAGAAACGTAAAGTGTAATATGTGTAAAAATGGCATTATCGCATTCGCCATATCTCGTTAGTATATAAACGAAAATACTCTCCTTTCCCTACTGCGCATCTAAATATGCCATGTGAAATATCACGAACTGTTCCTCCCTTTAGGAAATCATCCATCATTAACTCCATAAATAATATGAAGATCTTTAGCCTCCCGAATTCACATCATTCTATTACCGTCCTATCCTAGACTAGTAGTAATTCGTAGCTTGATGGTAAAAAATAACTCTTCATCTGTCAAAAACAAATCTATTTTCCTTTACTCGCCTCTCTCTCTCTTTCTTTTTTCTTTGCTTCTTTCCTTCTTTCTCTCAAAAAAATTTCGTATCTCTTAAAAAAAGAGAAAAAATAATAAAAACGCATCATGCCCCATATAAATAAAATCATATTCTCTTCATTTCGGAACAAAATAATTATTTAAAAAAATTAACCTTAAAACGTATGATAAAAAAGCCCCTTACTACACGGACCAAGGATTCTGGCCTTTTAACGACGAGCTACTAAGGACTTTGGATCATTTTGGGTTTCAAGAGAACAGTTTCTTTATTTTGAAAGTTCTTTTCCTTCCCCGCCACAAGAGTCCTTGTCTGGTATCTTACCATTTTAATAGAAATAGATTTATAGAATTTCTGGATTTAATCTTAGTGCTGGATGGAATCGACATCGTAAATAAAGAGAAGATGATTACCTTCTTTTTGTTGCGCATGAGAGCGGCATCCCTGCTGTCCTGAGCATTTCCTGGCGCTCTTTGTCCCCAGAGGCGCAGGGCCATGCGGGCGTAGACGGCGCTGATTACGCAAAGCGGCGTCGCGTACTGCAGCAACACTAGGAGCAGGCGGTAGCTGAACATTGCACGTTCCGAAAGACGTATGTTCTGGCAGAAAGGCTTCGGGGCGACGTCTCCAGGGTCCTGCAGCATCACGACGCCGAGAGCCATGGCCATGGGAGCGGCCAGAGCGGCTCCCCACAGCCAGATTGCGGCTAGTAAGAGGCGCGCACGGAGCTTCGAAGGTCTCGCTCTGAAACATATTGTCCCTACACACCTCTGTTCCTTTTCGCGCACTTTAATAATTATGTGTTATCTATTGAATATATATTTTTGACATTACAGTAATGCTACAAGGAATTCTCATATATTAATTTTAACTGAATTAAACCTCATTCATCCTACATTTTAGTGAAACTAATCAATCTTTTTAATCATAGTGCATTATATTTTAAATAAATTCTAAGTGTTAATAATTAATGTTTTAAAACGGAAAACTAATTCAAAATTATGTTTGAAAATTAAATCTTAAATTAATACATTATTAATAATATGTGAGGTCAGTCAAGTCGAAACCAACTTCATTAATTAAGAGATTGAATACTAAATTTAATTATATGAAACCTACAACTGGTTAAATACGCGACGTTTCACTGTAATTTTTCGGGTTCATTTCACGAGTAAAATTCAATAATCTTAAAATAGTGAAATGTTTCATAGAAAGAGAATAAATGTGAAAACAAATTATAAAGTCTAGAATCATTAATTTATAAATTCCTTCTATTCTTCAACAATTATATGGCCGATGATAAAATTGTGATTTTAAGTACATTTATCTTAGAAACCATTATAGATTCAGTTTATTTTTAATATAATGGTACCTGTATGGATACAGAATAAATTATTTTAGTTATTAGCTACAGATAAAAAACTTCTAAAACAAATTAATTAAAAATTAAATTTCACATCGTAGTAAATTATTTATTACTTCCACACACATATATGACAAGGTTTTAAGTAAGTTACGAATTTTCCAGTGCTATTCCACTATTTTAACATTAGCAAGGTAGAGGTTTACTGTTTTCTTTAAATATAATGAAAATAACTTAGTCGGTTTAATTTCACGCATAGCAAGAAATGAGAAAAGACAATATCAAAATTTTAAATTAGGAACTTCCAAATTTTTGTAATTTCCAGCACAACCTAATGAGGGAATATTTAAAAAAAATCATTCACTAATAATCATACTACTTTAATTAAAACAAATATCCATTTTCTGGAGTTTAATCGGACTGCCGTGCAATAATTAGAATAAAAGAACATTAAAAGCAGTCCCAGTATCGTTATTTCTGAAAGGGTATAGTTTAAGAAATAATCAGCCCGTTGCCACCGTGATTCGACGACCAGCCAGCGAACGTCAGGACCAACATCGCGAATAATGGCCTCAGGCGTATGGACTTCAGGAGTTATGAAAACGTGAGTATTAGCGATTTATTCCTTAATTTAACACGCAGAGATTTCACAACACATGTTCTGCATATGAATTATTATGGTAAACGTCGATTTGCTAGGAATGTTGCTTCACATATTACGTGTGTAGCAAATCTGGTAGCCCTTGTTTATCTAGGGAACTAACTGAACATAGGCAGTATGAAACTAGATTTGCGATCTTAAATCAAAATATTCAAAGTCTGAAAAATAAAATACTTGAATTAGAATCTTTTTCAATGGCACAAAATTCGATTGTTGATATTATTGCTTTAACTGAACACTGGCAGAGCGAAGTGGAGGCTAAACTGATTGCTATTAATGGTTACACTAGAATTTCAAATTTCACTAGGAGGAGTTTACGAAACGGGGTATCGTGTATTTACGTTGCTGACAAATATGCGGTCAAATGCACTGAAAGGACAGATATTCGATCTATAAGTATTGAATCTAACTATGAATGTAGTGCCTGCGAACTTCAAACCTCTAATCATAATAAAAATATAGTATTTCTTTCGATTTATAGGCAACCTCACAATGACATCAATATTTTTCTATCTTTATTGGAACGCTTCCTGTCTAGGCTCAAAGAGGATAAGAAGTATGTTGTTGTTGTTTCCGGGGATTTCAATATAGACTTCCTCTCGGATACCCGGATGAATCGACAGCTAGAGTCATTGATAAACTCTTACGGACTTCCTGTTATTAGTCATATGCCAACTAGAGTTTCCAACACCTCAACTTTAATAGATTACATAGCATGTGATTTCGATAAACAAACTTTCCACGTCGATGTACTTGACACCGGACTCTCCGATCAAAAAGGTCAAATTATCCACTTAAATCAAAATTTATTTCACAAAACTTAATCCGATCATCGTGTAGTTAATACTAGAAAGTTATGTACTGCTAAATACGAAGTAATATCGAATAAGTTAAATTCGTTTCCATGGAATATTATTCTTTCCAGAAAGGATGTGTCGACCATATGTTCCAAAATTTTCTGAAACATTTTACATCGGTTATTAATGAAGTAGCCCCACTAAAACAAATCATTGATCGTAAAAATAAACAACAGAATACTTGGATTCAGAGAATGACCACATGAATACTTCATTTTTTAAATTTGTTGAAAATACACAGACTTTACAAATCAATATTTAATAGTTAGGGATAAATATGTTTCATCGCACGTTCAAAACTTTATTCAGTAGAAATGCGTCGGGCTTCTCTTAAATTGTTTTCTCAAGTCCCTTAAAATTTTAATTAAAACCAGTTAAAAGCTTTTGAATTACTTTCGCATGAGTTTGCAATTAAAAGACGTTTATTTTTCTCTCTTTACTGGAACGTGAGCCCATTGAAATGTCATCCACTCACAAGCGCAGAGACAAAATTCTGTGAATCAATAATAATGGGCGGAAAAATCAAGAAAAAATTATTTCACAAAAAAACGAATATTCCTCAGTTGCCTTAATAAACATCAAGGGAATCATTAAATGGGTATTAAATGAAGTTTTGTTCGTATTTGTCGTTATATCTTTGTCTAGTGAACTGGAAAATAATTAATAAATTCTGCAATTCCATTTAAATTATATTCACGATTTCTTCACAAATATATTATATTTTACATTACACTGCATATAATTCTTAGTAATGATTATGTATCATATATGCAATATCTATGAGCCTGCTCTTATGAGATCTGCTAGTTATTTATACTGATTCGTACGAAAATTACAAAATTAAATATACTGACGTGACAATTAAGTTTTATAATTAAATTACCAAAATTTCCATAATTAGATATGATTAATGTTGAATTTATAAGAAATCAAAATACTCATGCTGAAACAATCATCATAATTTCTCCGCAAGTTACAATTTATTAGTGTTTCTTTGTTGTCGTATTCAGTCCTAAGACTGGTTTGATGTAACCCTCCATGCCAACCTATATTGCGCAAGCTTTTGATTTCCTTATAACTAGCACAACTTACATCCTCCCTAATCTACTTAGCGTATTCCATCCTTATCTTTCCTCTTCTGTTCTTACCCCTCACACTTCCCTCTAATGCTAATTTTACAAGACCCTTGTGTCTTAAAACGTGGCCTATTGATCTATCCCTTCTCTTAGTCAACGTCCTCCATATTTTTCGCTTTTCCCCTATTCTGTTTATAACTTCCTCGTTTGCTTCTATCCACCCATCTGATTTTCAGAATTCACCTATAGCACCACATTTCAAAGGCTTCTATTATTTTCCTTTCCCCAACTCCTATCGTCCACGTTTCGCACCCATATAACGCCACGCTCCATACAAACAATTTTAGCAACAATTTCCTAATATTCACACTTATATTACCCGTAAGTAAATTCCTTTTTTTCGCGAAAGCCTTCCTTGCCTGTGCTATACTACTCTTTATGTCTACTATACTTCTACCATCATTAGTTATTATTCTTCCCAAGTAGCAGAATTCCTTAACTTCCGCCAAAATATCCCTTCCCAATCTTATACCCTTTGATATTCCACTGTTTCCCATACCTTGGTTTTCCCTCTATTAATCCTCATATTGAACTCTTTCTCCGGGACTACGTTTATGCCATTTATTATGGTGTATATAGTGTATACAATAAATTATATATGTATATAAATATAGTGTATAGATTACATTACATTGTAATAATCAAGTTTTATTGGTCAAAATGTCTTACTAGTTAAATTGGCATTTTAAAGATTGTAAATAGAGAACGTGAAGCATTAATATGAATATTAAAATGTAATGTCACAGGAGATATTCAAATGGAATTTGTGTGTTTTCTTTTAACTTTTCAGAATGTGTTAAAGAAGAATCTAATTCGAATATTCTATTTTAAGATTATAACTTTGAAGAAATATGAAACTGATAGAACATACGTATGTTATTTAAGAAAGCCAAACGATAAATAAATTGTGTTATAAAAATTTCTAAGGATTAATTGATAAAACAATAACAGTTGTCTTGCAAAGAAACTGTGTGACTTATTTGCTTGACCGAGTAACGGCAGATATTTTTCGATGAATACGTAAGTAATTTAAAATGAAGATTTAAAGATTAGTAACATAATACAAAAAAAGGAAATAAAATGATCACTACGTTGGATAAAGTAAATATCTAAAAATAATATTTCAAATTTTCTGAACTGCTTTGGGGACTATAATCATTACAAACCGTCAACTAAATTTCTTTAAATAATATTTGCTGAATTTTACAATCTAGTATTGTGTCTTTTAGTTAATTATTTATTGATATTCCTTTATAATTCTCTACAGATTTTATAAATTGATGTATAAAGTTAAATAATTGTAAAAAATGGAAACACTGTACACAGCTTTTTTAAATACATTCAAAACTCTTATTGAAATCATGACATACACCACTTGGAAATTCATATTGTCATTCGCCATTAACCCATTTGAAATCCGTCTGGAGCAAGCATTCGCGTCCAGACCTTCAGTTTAATTAATATCTTCACTAGAAACAATTCGTATTCTTTGAATATGTAAGAACAATTAGAAATGTTCTGAATTATTTCAGTATCATTGAGTGGCAAACACGTTTTAAGAATTTGAAGGCAAGTACAGGCTATATGGTATAATTGTTGAATAAAATGATTTAATTCAAATCCAGTAGGATGATTTTATTAATTAGATTGTGTGCGTAAAAATATTATTCTAAAGATTGACTTATTAATAAAAAGCACATTAAAAATACAATTCACTCATTTTTCAGGGATAAGCTATGGATCAAGTATTCGATCACTCATACTCCAAATAAAAAAATTGATCATTAATTAAATTAACCAGTATATAAAAATAGAACCTCTTTGAAATACATTAAAATTGGCTGGATGATTGATTCGAACTTACGGTCAGCATCAATCCGTGGAGCGGATTGTGAACGCGACTGGGATTCCTTGGGAATGACGCTTGATTGGTTATTCCATAGATTGGTAATTAGATGAAATAAGCTGGTATATGACTGCTCTGGGAATAACTTGTTCGCTTTCTGAACTAATAACGTTTTAACAAATCTCAGCTGTTGCAATAATCACCTTACAATTTATCACAGCCCTTTTACAACAATTCCTCTCTCCAAGATTCCATGAATGTTGAATTAAAACATTCTCGGTTTTCCAGCCGTGTTGAATACGTGTTGAATAGTACACAACATTTGCATGATGTGCTCTGTCATAGCCTTCAGGTGACTTGCAGTTACTTGTGTATCTGTTAATATTGTTTCCAGTAACAGATTAATTGAGTAATACTAAATCCGGTCAGAGAGCCGAGAATGATTCTCCCACGGATCGTATAACCTTTCGCATTTTCGTAACGCGAACTTTACAAACGTGCAGTGACTTCACAGACCTGCACGCGCAGAAATCTAAAATTCCTTCTACCCCACACTGTTAATCTGCGGTTTTTTAATTGACATTTTCACCAAGTTTGTCGTAATTTGACCACGCGTTTTAATTTTTATGAAGAATGTAGTAACATACATACATTATTTCTAATTATAAAGGTGAGTTTAAAGACTGAAGTTAAACGCTTACCTCTATATTTGAGATGTCATCTCTGTAGGAACAATTTTTTTAATCTATTATTGATATAAAATTATTGAGTTCAATTAATACTGCTTCTTTAAATTTATGTCGCTGGTTTATGAAAACTGCAAACTTCTCAATTATTTCGTTGATTAAACTTTCTGGAGGTCGTTTAATCATATTGAAACCCTTCATAATATTTTTTTCTACGTATATTGTACCAAATGTAACCTCATCTTTTATTAGGTTTCAGAATAACGCTCTCTTCTCACAGCGATTTTACGAGGAATTCAGCAGAACGAGACTTGTCAAATAATTGTATAAAAATAGTGTTTAATATTATTTGAATGAATCGGATGCATATGAAAGCTTCGCATGGTTCTGTATATATTATTAACAAACGTCCTGTAGTACAGGGTGCAGCAGATCCGACCAAGTAGTTTCGGGGGTTAACTGCTTTAGTTGCGCGTCGTCCCCTTTGGTTCCGCTTTTCGGCGACGGTTGAACTTTCCACGCAACAAAGCAGTTCATAGTGTGGACGCAACTCGCTCCTACATCCTAGAAACGGGTACCATACTAAGAAGAGGCGGTACACCCAACAATGTGCAGCTCGTGAGAGCAATAGTTGAGTAAAAGCCAAAACGTTCTGCACGAAGGCATGCTGTTGCATTGGTGATTTCAGACAGCAGTTTGAGGAGGATTATTCACGTCGATTTGAATTTCCATCCATCCTAAATAATGGTGTCTCAAGAATTGAGTCCAGCAGACAAGGCTAATTCTTTCACCGGAGGCAACTTCTGTAGTAACGACTACACACATTTTCGCCTCTGTGAGGCCGTGACTAAACACAATTTTCGCTTTGGGCCGAAAATAGCCACCGAATTATTAAAAATAGGCCGCTACTTTACCCTAAACTAACGGCGTGGTGTGCCGTATCACAATTTTGCGCGATAGACCCGCGTCACCGTGGATTCCGGACGTTACGTCTCAATGCTAAAAGATTTTCTGCAGCCTATAATGGGAGAGACTTTTGAAGAAGAGGAATTGGGGTAATTGTGGTTCCAACAGGATGGGGCTACAGGTCACGTAAACCGAAATTCACTTAATGTTTTGAGAGAAATATTTCCGGGATCTCTGGTCTCTTAGAGGGTTGAATTGGGGTGACCTGCGCGGTCACCAGATTCGAGCTTTGTGACTTATTTCTTTGGGGATATCTCGCACCCTACCAGAGCTGAGGAATTGGATTGTTGAATAAATGAACGCCACACACTCAGTGTATTGCTGCTAACCGCCGCCATCTTGAGAGCATTATTTTCAAAACTCAATGGATATACTAACCACTAACTTCGAAAATAAAAACATTTTTTACAACTCTTCTAACCTGCTTAAAAGAACTTGGAAATGACCATTTTTGAATAATTATACTCTATCTTGCTGATAATCAATGACAGCGTACTTCTTGCGGAATTATTTTCAGAGCGTTCAAAGAGATGCTCTTTTTAATTAATTTCCTTACAATAATGTAATAAAATAATATAAAACTTCATCATAATATTGTTACTGACTTTGGGATGATTTAAAGTTTACTAACTGACGTTTGAAAAAAATGACTTTCGGTTTCCCTCAAAATCTGATATGCAATTTACGTTGAACATAATTAAATTTAAATCCCTACATTCACGTTAGATTCCAGAATACCTGACAAAATCAATTAAGTGTAAAGTAAAATATTATTTACATTCCTCCATTCACTGGATATGATATTTTGATATAGATTTAGAGGTAATTACACACTATCCCTTGCCAACTCACAATAACGTATCATATTTCCTTCAAGGAACACATTAGCGCATCACATTTCACTTCTTCCCGCATTGTTTCGCACTGTGTAGAATTTCTTTGTCAAAACAACATTTATTCCCCAATTTATCACTCCATGTTCACAAACGTTCGGTTAGATCTTCCGTTTCCAAAATGCGTATTATCAGCCTTTTTCTGTCCACACTTCTTGCTAGTAAAACTAATTTCAAATTTGACTATTGTAGCTTCTTGGAATAAGTACGTGATAGTACGACTTAGACCAGACATTTTACTAATAATAAATTATGTAATTCTTACCTATTCCTGATACCACTACTACACGAAGTGTGTACTACAAATCTTGCGGAAGGTATCATAAATATTTATACGATTCCTTGCAAACATTATAAGTTGAACGGCTTTCAATATAGATATAGATCAGTTTTAGGTCTTTCTTTAGCAATTGCAATCATGATTTAAGCCCTAAAGTAATGTTGATTAACAATTTTTTTAATTTATCTAGAATATTCTATATCATAATAACGTACTTACCAAAAAATATATCGTATGGTTTAAATAATTTGCCTACTAATTAACTGAATCCTACTTATTAAATAGATTCCAAAACGTAGGAGTCAGTGATTCTAAGTCAAGTTATTTACTTGCGAAACATGGCCTAATTCTATTCATCATATACATAAATGACCTTCGATATATTATAAGTAGTCCATCTACTGAAAGTTATTTACTTCTGGATGACCTCAAATTTTTATTTTCAGTCAAAATACATGCATCTTGTGAACACTATAAATGCGGATATTAAAGAAGCAGTGAAGGACCCAGTGAACTTGATATACCATATAAAATCCAAACTCTAGTTCTTTACTTTCCCAGCGATAAGACTTTCAATGTGATTTAACTGTGAAATTTTTCTTGGATACACAATAGACCCATAGCCATTTATCATATGCAACTCCGATATGGGGCCATAATTCCTCTGCTGGTAGGGCATTCAATGCAGAAGAAAAGCTGTTAGGCTGGTCTTCCCACTCGAAGCGACTATAGTGTATATTTTTAAAAGTTAATAATTATGTCTGTGTATGCAATATTTTTTTAATGAAGTAAATACGATTGTGTATTTCCTTTACGTATTGGTTAATATCAAGAAACTATTTTCATACATGAAAATTTTTATTGCACAATCAGGAAGAACGGCGGTAAATTGTGGATAATTCAATTTTATTAATTTGTACTTGCTTTTTAACTTTTTAGAAAGTGAGTTATTATTGTTAAATGGCAATAATGTTTTGGTTTCAATTACGCCAAGTATAATACTATAGGATACAGGAACTTAAGTTACATATTCAGAAACTGATATAAGCGGGTGGGAACATGATATATTTGATTGGCTGTCATTTAACGGCTCAGATTGAATTGATCTAATCAGAGTAACTAATAGTCTAGTACGAAGGGATTGTAACATGAGAAAGATCGGAGGAGAACACTCCTCTTACAACCTTCGAAGAATCCAGTTCACGAAGGGGAGTTTCTGCTCAAATTTTCTTTAATGTAGCACACCATACAAGAGATTGTATTTTATTACGAAAATACAAAAAATTAACAAAAGATACATTGTAGTGTATGCTTTATTGATTTTTCTGCCAATAATACTGCCTACGTAACTGGAAGGAGGAATACTAAAAGATTTTAGGAACAACATAATTATCCCTATACAGCACAGGGCAATATGTATAGTACCCCAAGCGTACAAAATATTAACGAAAATAGTATATAGGATGAGGAAACGCCAAATAGAAAGCAAGTTATGAGATCAGTTTGGTTTTAGGAAGAGAAGCAATATTAACTCTGCGTCGAATTTTAGAAGACAACGAAATAAAACAGAACTACGTTCATGGCATTTGTAGTTTAAAAAAAAAAGCCTTCGAAAATATTAACTGGAAAAACTATTAGGATTTTGAAGATGACAGTAATAAATAAGGAGAAAGAAGAGTTACCCATAACCTCCACAGATGGCAGTCAGCAGTAATTATAATTGAAGGGCAAGAAAATAAAGCAGAAATCAAAAAAGTCATGATTTTTAGCTTATATATAGAACAGGCGATGAAGAAAGTTAAAAATGAATATGGAAAGGGTGTCAAATTTAAGGATAATAAATGAAAGCCCAAAAATTTTCTGATGATATGGTATTAGGGGAGTCACGAGAAGACTTCCAAGACTTGGGAAAAATAATAAATGGCATGAACGTGATCCTGGAGGAAGAGTACAACACGAGGGTAATATAAGGAATACCAAGGTGATGGATTGTTGTATGGTAAATAGTGGAATAACAATGGGTGTTAGATTGAAAACGGATAATTTGAAGGAATTAAAGGAATTCTGCTTCTTGGGCTGCATAATAACTAGGAATGGTTGAAGTATAGTATACATAAAGAGTAGGATAGACCAGGCAAGTAATTTTTTCGCAGAAGAAGTATGAATATTGGGAAATCATTATTAAATATGTTCGTATGGAGTGTGGTGTTATATGAGTACGAAACGTGGACGAGAGGTGTTTCAGAAAGGAAAAGAATAGAAGCTTTAGACATGTTGTGAAAGAGTGCTGAAAATCAGATGGGTGGATAGAGTTAGTAACCAGGACGTTTTATGCAGAATAGGGGAAGAGAGAACAATTTGTAGGACTTTGACCATGAGCAGGGATAGATTAATAGTCCACGTTTTGAGGCATGAGGGAGTGTGTGGGATAAGAACACAAGAGGGAGGCCAAGGGTGTATATTCTAAGCAGTTAAGGAGTATTTTATATGTTCTAGCTATGTATAAATGAAATGGATTGCATAGGATAGGTTAGCATGGATGTTTGAATCAAACCAGTATTAGGACTGATTACAACAACAAAATAATTTATTGTTTAATTTTGACAATTATGTTTTATCATTTCCCTCGAATATAAATAATAATTGATTCCCCATCTGAAATTGGACGTGTATGTTATATTTAAGTTCCATTCTCTGTTTGAGAACGTCTGAAAAATTGAGACAATCGATCTCAGACTCCCGATTAAAGCTGAGGTTCTTGTTAACACCTCTATTCTAATTATTAGACCATATTTACTTTCAATCAAGTGTATGTTATAAATTACCTTCCCGATCTCTGGCTAGGCAATAACTAAACTATCCTCCTTAAGTAAGTTCTTCCTTCTTCGGACACCACAACTACGAGATCGATCACTTAGGGAAGCTTTCCGTTTGTGGGCGTCCCTTTCATAGACCCTAATTTAATATAAGTATATGAACAAGAATGTTTTCATTTGAAACTGCTAATACCAAATTAATTAACTTTTGCAATCTGTAATTCAAATACTCTCCGATAATTGTACCACATCTGCTGAATACTGGCAAGTTCTACACATCTTTAACACCATAAATTTCGTAAGATTCATTAGTATCCTCGTTTCTTTAGGCACAACACAGACTTTAATTGAGATATGTCATCTACAACCTGCAAATTATGGAGTCAAGCCCTAAAGAGCTTCACTTTCCGAACGTTGCATTTCTGTACATTAAGGGTTCATTCACGTCAGGTATCTCAGATTTATGTGTTAGACTTTTTTAATCCTAAATAACGGTTTTGTACACTACAATTCGTGTATTGCAATGTGATAATATTAACAGTTACAAAAATTACAGGGGTTCAAACACTTACTAGAAAACTAATATATAATATTCAAGTTTTTGTTGCCTTAGTATTCACTTAAAGTTTACCATAGAATATGGAAGATTGATTTTCTCTGACGTGTGTAATTAAGAACAACCCGGACAAAAATTACATTTCATTAATTTAATTTAATAAGTGCATGTATCTGTCTGGATATGGACCCTCATCTGATTATAAATACTGTAATGGTATGAGACAACTACATGCGGAATTTGGCGGTACGGAATCAAAGGCAAGCGGCGTGAGGGGTAATAAAATCCCGACAAGTTGGTGCGGCTTGGGTTTTTCTTCAAGTCTTTGAGATTTAGCGTCATCGGCGGAGAGGAGTGAATGGCTCCTCACTGCGACGATGGATTAGACAGGCGGCGTTAAGAGTGGACAGAAATAAATTAGAGATGGTACTGGCCATAGACAGCCAAATAACGAGAGGAATGAGTGCTCGAGTCTATGGCACCAAGGAAGAAAACTAAGTGAGCAAAGGACTCATTATAGAAACGCGGAAGTTCAGTGGGGCCAAGCGGAAGGACTGCCTCCAGCGGCAAGTTTCAGACCTAAGGGGAGAAGAAAGGGTAATTACACTGTTTGTAATCTTTTACCGATTTCCTTATACTGCCAATTCCGAGTAGGATTTGTGTACGTATTCTGCTCCATGAGATGCCTCAGAATAGAACTTATGTATCAATATATAAGGTATCTAACTTAAAAATGATTCAATTATAGTAGATTGTAAATTACATAAATTTTGAATAAGGATGAAACACTTCTGAAACTAATCTGGATTTTAAATTGCTGTCCATATCAAAAATTAGTAATTTATGCCAAAAGCAGGTATCTATATTGTGTTCGGAAATTATAAAAAAAATGTATTGTTTTGCCTGTTTCGTCCTTCTTACCAACGTTACAAGACGCCTATATACGTTTCCGCTCAACCTGATCTTTTGCGATGTGTCACTGTTAATAGTAGTTATTAATATCTAAAGCGATTTAAATAGCTAGACATAAATATTAAGAAAATATGCCTAAAACAGTTACTTCAGATCAATTAATAAAAATGAAACACTTTAAAATTTTCATTACATATAAAATACATATTTATTGAAATACGATCCGTATAAAAGAAACATTTAATAGCATTGACCAAGCTATTTCTCTAAGCTTCCAACAAGTAGCAGCAGTCACATAATAGATTTAATGTGAGGCTTCGCCTCGGCGAGATAACTCTCAACTTCGTGAAAATTTGCTTTCATAAAGATTGAGTAATAAAAAAGACCTTTCATGTTCTACAACTTCACACACCAGAACGGGCAAACCGCGTCGCCGTAATTATATTACATTGTGCAAACTCGTGATATTTTCTCCGCAAATAAATTTCCGGCCCGGCTCAAGTTTCACGCCATTAATCTATCCAGATGGCGTCCGTCTGCGAGGTTTCGGCTCTGACGCCTTGAAAAACTTTTCATTGCCTTCTTTGTTCTGAAAATTGTATGGTAGTGCAAATGCTGTACAACGCATAGGATTGCAACTGTCGTAAAAACTTCTCTACACGGAATGTACTCTTAACTAAATCACTGACAATTTGCTTACATAAAGTTAATATTGCACAGTCTTTTTAACATTTTTGCATCTTATGCAAGCAACAAGAGTAGTTGTAATCATCATTGCGCCACGAGTAGATTTGTCATGATTCTCTTTTTTAAAGTGAGGATAACTCACTCCCCTTTAATAACATGGGAAGGGATTTAATGGAGCTAATATGAAAGGGAGAACCGACCTGGTGGTTAGCGTCGCTACTTCATAACTCAGAAATCCCGGGTTCGAATCCTGGCGTGCGCTTGGATGTTTGCACCGTCATGGTCACGGAGAATGGGATTAAGACTGCTGGTGAATCGATACGCTGAAAATTTAGTATACGAAATTAGGAATGTGTCATGTAAGATGACAGTCCTCAGTCGGCCCTGAAGGCCAAGGCCCTGGGTGGGCTGCAGAGTCAGGGAAGAAGAATACGGACGGGAGTGCGAGAATATACTAGTACCCACGAGCTTATAGTTTAAGGATTCTACCCGGTATTCGCCTAAATGTGATGCAGGGCAAATTCTAGAGACCATACAACAGGTATTTACAGCTCATGGCACATGTCTCATCCCTTCTGTTAACTGGCGAGGGGTTTTCTGTAAGGGAGCACTTTTCTATATACATTCCTGGACCAGTTTTCCAGGTACTTGGCCGACTGTTCCCATAGGAACTTCGGAAAACTCTTATTGCCAGGCCTACAGTTGCGATTCCGGAGCATAAACCTCTCTAAAAATACTGAAGAGTCTCGGTATGTAGGAACCCTGGTTTAAAACAAGAGACAGAAGCCCTATTTTCTCTACAGCTCCCATAGGCTTCATTATTGGACCATTTTGGGTTTCTTTAAGTTTTTTCTTTTAAGCAACAAACTAAATGAGTGTGATCCAGAAACTGGCAACTCCCTTTAATATCATGGGAAGAGAATTGAGAAAGGAGCGTGCGGGAGGAAGAGGAAGAAGTGCAAGGATTGACTAAGGCTCCCGGACTATAGACGAGACAGGTGTTTGCTGCTGTGTCGCAGCATTCCGATCTCCATGCCTCGACGGCTGGCCGACTGAACCAATAGGATAGCGAAAAACTTTTATCATGTGCCCAAAGTTTGAGGCACCGAAAGATACATATCACAAAATTGACCGAGGTTCATCGGCATGTGAGAACCTTTAAAATTAGAGAGTGAACGAGGCATTCGCAACGGTATGCCCCTACATCACACTGGGCAGAAATCTAATATTATCTCCAACAGGTATAGCCTGGAAGAGTCCATTAAGTATAGAATACTGGCTTACTGTTTCACTGAGGGTTCCTGGCCGATGTTTACGATATGAGAATCGACGTCTCCAACGCTGGGAGACAAACATGAATGTACGACTCTCAGCTATTATGTCGTATCTGACAACTGTCACAATTTCCAAATGCAATTTGACTAACGAGCTTTAAAAGAGGATTAATACATTCAGCGAAATAAAATAAACAACGCTATGAGACTAAAATGTTGGATATTTTTTTTACAATCGGATATGATCACACATGCACAAATTACCAAAGAGTTCTCCGAATTTCGGCTGGTTGGAATTCCGAGAACTCTTTGATGATGCCATATAGCGGGAAAACCTTCGTTCCATGTGCAAATTGTCTGCGGTTTTCACAGAGAACCTGTGTCAAAGGTTTGATATTAGTGTTTGACATCGATTTTTTCTGATTTATTCCTTCTCATTTGACAGCCGAGTTCAAAATTTGTATTCACATAAATATTTATACATGATAATGAAAATGTAATCACATCACTACTAGAAAAAATTGTCACAAGTTTTTGTCATGTGTAGGTATCACGAAAAATTTATCAATTTTAATTACTCTGCTCCGCAAAAGTAGCTATAGCTTAATTTCAGTCTTTCACATTATATCTCAAAATATGAAATACGTAACCTCACACTAAAAAAACAGTATCTCAGAAACACTTTAGCAAGTAAACTTTCATACTTTAATATTTTTTACTACAAAATTGATGCGTCGTGTTTCTTAAAAGGGACACACTTCCTATACCATTAATTTTTTGAAGAGCCACAAATTAATTTTATCCAAAAATCAACTCGTACTTAAACTAGTCTTTTGATAAATTAATATTAATCCCAGTGTCAAAATGTAATAACTGAAAAATATTTATTTTAACAGTTAAATTGTCAATAATTTGTAGCTTCTCGGTCTTATTAAAATGCTCCGACTTTTTTCATTCTGGTTATGCCCACGACTTCGTTCTCGTGGAAATAGCACTTTTTCTTTTTCCCTAAATACAAAATAACAGGTAGAGAATTTTCCCGTTTTCACACGTTTCGGAGCCAATTCGATAACAAACTTCCAGACAGACAGAAACTACGATTATATAATTATTTAATTTGCTTTTAAAAATGAGCAATAAATAAATATTAAAATTTCCCTTACGCGACAAATAAATCCAATTTACGTACACATCGACGATCCAAAGAAGTTTATTATTTATCAGGGATATAGCTGTCTGCCAACAATATGTTAATTATGGCACAAATTCTGCTGCAACAATAAGTTGTTATGGTCTTAAGACTGATTTGATGCAGCCCTCCATGCTAACCTAGCTTGGCCAAGCCTTTTCATGCCCAACATCCTCCTTAGTCTGCTTAGCGCATTAAATCCTTGGCCTCCCTCTTCTGTTCCAATAAATGGAGGGAGAATTCCTGCCCTCCCCTTCTCTGTCTCTCATGATGCCATAATGACGCTTATAATATCACATTAAGTGAAATGAATAGTATAGGAACACCTAATAGGACTTATAACTCGCAATTGGTTTTCACGTCACCTTTCGCGCGGCAAACAATCAAATATCTCTGTGTGAGGCGTGGGACAAACGGTGGGAAATACCGCAATAGAACGTCGCGCCGGAGTCAGCAGCTATAAAACCTAGGTCTGCACAAAATCTAGGATGAAGAAAATGCAAACACTTAAAAAGCGCGGGCGACACGAAATTTTGCAGTTTTTGTTCAGTGCCTGAAAGTTACTGTCTTGAAATCCACGATGTCTATTTTGGATATGGAGAGTTGGAATCAACTAATGTTTACAGATTTTCTCCAGCTACGTCTAAGCATAGAATTTGTGATTACGGCGACACTTTGGATGCAAGTGATTACAGTTAGCCACGAAGCCAAGGAAGATATTCGAAGTAGAAATCCATGGACATATATAAATTCCTCAGATAGCCCCCAACATCTGCACCATATTTATATATATTTTCTATGATTGTAACTCAAAAATTTAAAATTATTATGCAATAAGTTATGTTATTTCATTAAAATAATTATTGCTTCCTCACTCATAAAATTAGGATTTCCTTTCTAAGAGTTAGAGAAAACCAAGTCTATAAGTTATAGTTGTATGGAGAGTACTAATGTTCACCTATACATCAATAGTTATGTACTTATAATTTATTGCATTATTTGCGAGTTAAACCTTCAAAAATGCAATTTTTCCTCAATATTAATACGTTAATTTCACTGAACTGACATTTATGTGTCTGTTTTATTGAAATACATTTAAACTTCAAATGTTTGCATTTATTTTATATATTTCTGTTATAATTATAGTGATTTTAAAATGGGGAATATTTTAATTAACTTAAATAGAGAAGAGCAGGGTAAATTAAATAAAAAGACTGTTAAAATTGAATAATATGTTTAACAACAAAAGAAACTCTTATCTTCCTACTCTGTAAAAGATAATATATATGGATCAGGAAATGGCATTGTCAGGTTAATTAAAATAATAAGGAAAGGAAAGAGAAATAGAAAGTAGGTTACTTATACGAGGTTCACAGATGGTAGGCACCTAGTAAGGTTTCATAAGAAAGTTAGGAAAACATTTCCAGTGATCGGCTAGCCGACGATTGAGCAGACAAAATTTGAGGCGCTGCTAACTTAGTTATAAGCAAAGAACCCCACCAGGCCACCAACTTACTCTTTCAATGAAGGCCTGGGAGTAAGCAAGGACTTGATGGAGGCGGGGGAGATGCAATACAAACACCCCATATTGACACATACGCTAATTAAAACAAATTTATCCACAAATATGTCAATATTTAAATACTAACACACACATAAAACCACCCATCACTGCACAAACCACATTCACACACACCAAGGTATGCACACATGAAGGTATACAAAACATACACATAGCAAGTTACGCACATCAAGGTTTTATCACATATACACATTCCAGTGGAGAATACATGTGCTCGTGCTGTTACGGGTGTTTGAGACGGGGGGGGGGGGCAAGGAGACGGTAACTATCAATACGATATTAAGTCCAGGGCTTTGATGGGGTCAGTGTGAAGCACTGGTTGAAGTTGTTGGTGTTGTGGCTATGGGTATTTTTTATATAACTTTACTTAACACAGATTATAATATTTTTTACAATAATTCATAGATAAACAACTACTAAGCAAACGTATTAATGTTTCTACAAATATCTAGTTAAATCTACAAATTGATTATTCGTCGTGAGTCTTTGTACAAGACTATATTATACCATTTCATGGTATTTCATTTCCAGCCTTGTGTTGCATTAATTTATATATTAGTGTTATTATAATTTCGTCGAACAGCACCTATCTATCAGACGCTGTTCGAGTAGTTTCGTGGCTGATATTTTATGCGCGGAGAAGCGCGAGGAACCTCCTTGTCACCATCCTGTCTCCTCCTCTTTCTTCAAAAGGCGGGAGGCATGCGATTTTATTAAAGCCTATACCTTCCTACACGCTCCTCTACTTTTCCTAGTCAATTCCTCCCCCTCCGGAGCTCCGGAAATCCCGTGCATAACGGATTCCGCCATTGCTCGGTACTAGCATGGTGCAAAATTTATTAAGCCTTCTTACATCTGGCTTTCCCTTCTTTGCTCTTTCTGGGAAGTTTGCAGGAATACCGAGTTTTATTGTTGTTAAACTGTGGGTCTCTCTCTTTAAGCTACTTCATACTTCCGGATTCAGGTTTATACCGTTCCAAGGATATTAATTCTTTTTTTATTTTAACTTTATTAGTTTTGGAGACTCCTTCTTGCCTAGCCCATTGGATAATTTAGTTTTCATGACGTTTTACGAACTTATCTGAACATGCTATATGTTCTTCTATTCCTATTTCTTTCTAAATTTTTGTTTCTCTATTTCTGATTCTTCATTTGCAAGATCCTCCAAGATTGCCACATTCTGAGGATCTCTTATTATTTCTTGGGTTGAAACATTCCTTAACGCCGTTCTTTTATTTTTGTCCAGATCGTAAAGAGCACATTCCAGGACCACGTGCTTCAGGGATTTCTCATTGCCGCAGTCACACCGACTGTTACTTTTTCTATTTATTCTTTCCAGGTATTGCCCATACGGGCCATGTCCTGAAAGGAAATGAGTTGAACCCTTCGTTGGCTGAAAATGGGTCATCCAAATCCTTTCTCTAATTCTTGGTAAGAATTTCTATGTTCTAGTCCATTCGTGGTAGCGTCCCATCTTTGTTGCCATAAATCTAGAACTGTTTCCTCATTTTACTCTTTACTACCAGCTTCTTTTCCAATAATTTCTTCAACTTTCCTTAGATTCCCCTTCTTCAGCCAACATTTCGCACCTCCACCCCTTATTTTCAGGTCCATTGGAACTACCTCCATCAGTACCGTGAAGGCCTCTGTTGTGCGCCCACACGCTTGCCCCATAGGAAGCTATTGCAACCATAATTGAATTATAATATAATTTAAATATTCTTAACGGAATTTTGAATCTACTGTATTTAAGGCGAAACTTGTTATTTTATTCATTAAGTTTATGCTCTTGTTGTTTATTGGTCCAAGAATGCGCTCTTTCTATCCAGCCAAATTCCCAGGTATTTCATACTTTTTACCCGCTTAATGTTGTGTCTGCCTAGCCGCACTACTATGGGCATAGGCGGCTATGAGGAATTGTGTTTTGTAGAGTTTCATTGTTCTGCAGTGGTCGTTAATACGTTCGGGGAGGGGCCAATGTAGAAGTCTGGGCAGAGTGTACAGTTTATTTTGTAGACGTTCTGGGAGGACAGACTGGTTACATTTTCTCTAATTCTGAAAACATAATTCCACATTCCCTTCCATAACTCCCTCTCCTCATCTTTTCTATCTATCTCAACACTTCAGATCTCACTTCCAGATACAAATTATACACGACTTTGACCAATGATTACTCATTTCTTACCCTCACAGTTTTCAATACGGGGAAATACGGTCTCGTCCAGATACGCGAAATCTCATGTTCAAAATATTTTTACTTCTGTGGAATAGACCCGTATGTGTCAATATTGTGTGATAAACGAGATTAGCCCATAGAAGAATTTATAACCCATTAGGTCTTGGTCAGCGGTGGTTTTTTAATTTCTCACTGGCCGCCGATTGAATGAGGATTTCCATGGCCTCTCATACCTTATGGGCAATGACCCCCTTAAATTCAGGAGCTCAGGAAATTTGGTTTCATAAAATTATTAAAAATAAATTAATTAACTGGCCTATTAATTTACCAGGTGTATCTACACTACATAATCAAATTAATAACCTTTAATAAATAACTTTAAAATAACATTTACCCTATGACTTAGAGAGACTTTTCTATTATCTATTATCTTGAATAATAATAAAATATGTGTAGGAAGGAAAGTGTGTACTGCAAGGACACACAGGAAGGTATGCACTCGGCGCCAAAATATCGAGCAAATTAAAGTAAATACTTTCCTTATCTAAAAACGATGTCTTCGAAGCGTCCCCAATGCCTGAGGGAATGAAAAAGGCGTGATCACCGCAGAGTAAAAATTCCCCAACAATAGTGACTCTTAAACTAGAGGTGAATGAAGTTAGCCTTGAACTAAATGGTGAGACACCTTAAAGTAATATCTAACACTTAATTGACAGTTCCTGTACAACTATCCAAACAACTACGCCAAGTCATTTGTAAGTAGGAGTGTTTCTAAATATAATGTCTTTATATTTAACTCAGTTATATTTCCCTATTAGACACCCATAGAAGACTTGATTATGAAGGTTCCTAAATGAATTTTTGTATCGCCCTAATAGAAGTTAGTTGCAAAATAATTGAAACTGCGTAGGTAAAATTATTTACACCATTACTGTATTTCCATCTATGAGTTAATGCTTGAAATCTTGATATTTAGAGGAAAAAAAGGGTTTAATATTTATATTATTTTATTCGTTTTTTTATAATTTTCATATAAAGACTTGAGGGAATTAAATGGAAAATTTACAAGAAAAACAAAGCAAAGTTACATATTACAGTCCAATGCATTTTGAACTTTCTAAGATAATAAAGTTCTTGGTACATAGCGCAGAAATCTTTGCTGTACATTTAAGTAGCTAAAAAGTAATTCGGATTCTCTTGAACGTGTTTTCCGCATCACGATAGGTGTAAATTAAATATTTTACGTTATTAAAATAAGGAAGAAAAGTTTTAAGGGAATCAAAATAAAACTGTGATGTGAAAGGAAGCCATTTGGCTACAGCTAAAGGGTTGCTGACTATTGTTTTTACAATTTATTGTTTTGGGTTTATCCTCGATGTACCACCGGGGAATTTTCAACTTGTAGTATGAATAATTAATTACTTACAAATAAATAAAGCTGTCTTCTCATACAAAATTAATAAAATAAATATTATAGTTAGTAAAAATCCAAAAATGATCCCTGAATGTGTATTCGATTCATTCTGACTCTTGTATTGGATACCGAGAGAGTTATGTGCTATATTTGCTACTGAATTGTATGGTCGATTGTTTAAAGAAACTCATTCTCATTCCCCTCGTTTGCGCTCCTTAAATCATCAGTATATTCATCTATCTTGCGCAATGCGAAACATAAATAGAATTAATTACGATGCAACATTTCAAACTAAGTTAACGCATTTCGATTTAGTCAGTAAATATTTTAATTGGGTGAGTTATTAAAATCTTATTATTTTATATAGTTGTCTATTCATGTTACATAACGTGGAAATGGAACTGACTTTACACTGTACTGATTTATATACGGAGAGAAGTCTGTTTCATCCGCATTATTGAAAAGACAAATGTTAACGCTTCAAATATTTAAAATTATGCTTTCAAACTCTTATGATAAGGGGATAAGCTCACATACTTTTACATTTATTTACAATTCTAAATAGACACACAAAGCCGCAACATATTTCAGTTACGCAGGGACGTGCGCCCGCATTGCCCCAGAAAGTTTACGGCTATGAGGGATTCCATGTTTGTGTCACTTTATCTTTCTACACAGAGCATTGCAGGCAAATAAAACTCACGCAAACACTGTAATGGAGTTCGCAATTTTGTCAATAAATGTATAACTCAAGTTCCTCGCATGTTGTATCGAAATCTAAATTATGAGAAAGTTTTCGTGCGCGTTGAGTGCGGGTCTCGTTTTGTTTACTCGAATGAATGAAGTCATACTTCTACCTGTGTAAAGGACAATAAAAGAACTATTGGTGCTAATGATATAAAAATTGTGCAATAATAAATTGAGAAACCACTCTCTCCTAATTTAGTTATATTGGAAATATAGTTTTCAATAAGAACGGGAAATATATTAGCCCATAATAGAAAGATAAATGTTGTACGGTATGGTATGGTTAAATTATTTTTTAAAAAAGCTCGTAAATATATAAAATATAAATCATAATATAATATTTCCGATTAAACTATTCATTCCACGTAGTGGAATATTTTATTTTTTCTATTTAGATAAATATACCCAATGTTTTGTTTTACT
Organism: Eucriotettix oculatus; assembly: GCA_034510155.1. Lineage (NCBI taxonomy): Eukaryota > Metazoa > Arthropoda > Insecta > Orthoptera > Tetrigidae > Eucriotettix > Eucriotettix oculatus. Next base: position 49,309,259 of record CM067377.1, on the reverse strand, counting down.
GAAGAAAAATTATAGCCATTTTCTAACATGAATATTCTCCTTATTTGTGTAAAATTATTCCTAATAATTTTATTCCTGAAAACTAACGACAGAAAGTGATCAACGCCTGTATTTATGGCTTCATACAGTAAAAGTTTTTCTTAACGACGAGTAAACGAAACGCCGCCATGTTAAACCTTTCTGGAATTCTCAAAACACTAATTTCATAATAAATAATAATGGTTATTGAACTTGAGACGTATTTATTGGATACTTACAGTTCTTAAAATAAGATTTGAATGTAAGATTTCTACGTTTCTAAATCTGAACGATGAAAGTTTGATAGGGATAAAAGTTTTTATTTTAATATTCCGCAGAAAAATGCCTCAGAGGCCAAAACTATCCAATAAAGTACGTAACACATACAATAGTTTTCCTAACAAAACAACAAAAATGCTGATACATGAAATTACCGTATTGAAGTTAGTCGAACCGAAGTAGATTTCATTTTGAAATACTTTAATGCTTTATACGAGAAATAACAGAACAAAAGAAAAGTTATCTCTCAAAATTAAATTATAAATCAATTATTTTCAGTTAACTATAACATACATAAAGGCAGAGACAAAGTTAATAACACAAATGATAAAAGTAAATTTTATCATTGAACTTATAATTTTATCTAGTACAATATTAATTTTTTCTGCCTTATGCCATTACATTTTTTATTATAAACTTAAAATCTGTCAGATAATTATAATTACTTTGCAGTTATTTTACTACAGGATTTTTAAATATATTTTGACTGATTTTTATTTCATGCAATACAAGTAAATATGTCATTATAAGTGTAACATTTATGTACCTCGAATTGTATGCTCGGATTGGAAATAGTATTGATGTGCTTGAAAGCTACTGTATGGCATCAATGATAATTTAATAAATTTCATTAGTTGGAATTCATTTTTCTTTAATAATACATTAAATTAATTATTTTAGAATTTATTGAAGCATTTTCTATGGTTACCTTCAATTTTTACCGAATATTTTTTCCTCATATGACCACGAAAAGTTAAATATTAGAGAAGTAATTTTTTATGTTTAAATTTTGTTTTCTCAAAATTGGACAATGTTCCGATATAGATTCAGAATAAGATTGATGTCCGTAGATGCATGTCATGCTAGCTTACAGGATTTTCGTTCTGTAGATATACACCTAACTGAAAAAATTAATTAACTCAATACTTAAATGAAAATATGAAACAAGTATTTCGGACAAATTCAACATGACTACGGTAAAAGGCTTATAATAATTTAATGAATTAAATAAATAATATTGTAGAAATTTATTAACAAATTTTTATAACTACATACTTCAAAATTTTCAGTAATATTATTTAATTACAGAAATAAATTACTAATCTGTAAATTTTAGCAGTTGTTTCTTAAAGAAATATTATTAGAGTATATATTCCAAATTTTGCACATTTTTCTTATAATTATATACTGAATGAATTACCTGATGAAGTCTTAGACATGACAAAAAAACTTCGTGGGAATTAAAGAAAACGTTGTGTGTAGTTAAACATTAATTTAATTATATTCAATAAATGTTTACTTTTTATAAATTTAATGACTTATTCGAACATTTTCAATATGTAAATGAGTATGTCAACAAAATTTGACATTTGTTTTCCCACCTTTTGTCCGTTTATAACAGCTATTCACCCTGGAACGTTACCATAAACAATTCTGCCATGCGCTCTCTTCTGTGCACCATTAACATAAAATATATAAGCATCTTATTAACTACAATTTTCTCGCATTTAGTTTTTGTTCCCTACTCTCTGAATTTATGCATTCCTTTAAAAGTTCATATTTCGATTCCAGAATTGAGACACTAGATAACTCTGACTATAAATTGAACTTTTATTACTAACAATAAAATGGTTATTTAAAGAACATTTTACTTATTCACATCGATATTCAGGTTTAATTTAACAGGGCTAAAGCTGAGTACTACTCAGTAGGTAATTTACACTGAAATATGTTCTCAAAAACAAACTGTAATAATTCATAGAAAACGAAAAATTATTTAAATTGTGTTTCAAAGACTACTGTAGTTATTTAAATAAATTATATACAGTTGTTGTAGTGGTATTCAGTCTTAAGACTAGCCTGATGAACCCTCTATGCTAGCCTACCGTGCGTAAGCCCTTTATTTCTACATAGCTACCACATCCAAAATTTCTCTGTAATCTGTTTAGTTTACTCCATCCTTTGCCTCCCTCTTCTGTTATTACCTCACACACTTCCCTTTAATGCTAATTTTACAAGACCCTCATGTCTCAAAAGGTGGCCTATTAATCTATCCCTTCTCTTGGTCAATGTTCTTCAAATGGTTCTGTCTACCAATATTCTGCTAAGAACTTCTTGGTTAGTTACTCTTACACTTCGAATGCTTCTATTCTTTTCCTCTCGTCAACTCCAATCGTCCACGTTTCGCACCCATATAACGCCACACTAGATACGAACATTTTAAGCAACGATTTCCTAATATTCTTACTTATATTAGCCGCAAGTAAATTCCACTTTTTCGCTAAAGCCTTCCTTGTCTGTGCTATTCTACTTTTTATGTCTACCATATATCTCCCATCCCTAGTTATTACGCTTCCAAAGTAGCAGATTTCCTTAACTTCCTTCAAATATCCGGCACCCATTTGTTATTTCACTGTTTCCCATACTACACTCCATCACCTTGGTTTTCCCTCTATTAATCCTCATGTTGTATTCTTCCACCATGATCGTGTTCATGCAATTTGTTATGGTTTTGAAGTTTTCTTCTGCCTCCCCTAATACCACAATATTACGAGCCAACCTTAGGGTTTTTATTTCTTCTCTTTGAATTTTGATTCTCTTTCCATATACATTTTTAACTTTCTTCATCGCCTGTTCTATTTTTATGAATCGCCATATCGCGGAGGTCATTTGCCCGTGTTGCTCGACGCATTATTTGATACGTCTACAATTCAGACCAATAACCCCGGTAGTAAAGTCTCAAGAATTCATGTGTCAGCTTCGTCAGCTCGCTTCGAGTATTGACTTGTATACAAGCCTTTAAATGCTGTCCGCGCCAACTTTCCCGCGAAGCCGTTCATGCTCAGGCTCTACTTCGCTTCCCTATTAGAGTTCTCCCTAACAGCCTTCCATTACTTTTCCCCCTCTCCTTACAGTATATGAGATTGACTGTAATTATACACCCATCTAAACTATGCATCTGTATTTTGACTGGTAATTACTGCGACCTCTCGAGTTTTCCCTAGCCAGACCTAAGCGAATCCATACCACACTACCAAACTATCCTCAACGTTTCTTCCATCTAACCAACCCTTGGAGATAAACCTAATATCTCACCTTCATTTCCCGTTCCTTGTCAACTTCGAAAGCGAAGTTACGGCCAGACTCCGTTATCGAAACATTGATAAAGGATCTCTACCTTTCTTGTTCGCGGCTCCCTGGGGACCTACAACCTCAGGTGAACACGTGACACTATATACAAGTTGAAGAGCATGGGCAACAGACTGCATTCTTGCTTACTCATTACTTGATTTCTGCTTTCTTTTCTAGCCCTTCAATTTTAATTACTGCTGTGGTGACTCATGACCCCTACATTTAAGCGGTAAAGCAAAAATAATTGAGTTTTTGGTATTCCCGTACAGCTGTGGTTTGGTGAGGCCGAGTAGGCGGGAAACGTCGCCGTTTTACAACATTATTTATTGCCTGGAGTGCATTGTATTCGAACAGTTGGTCCGGGGAGCTGTCCCGAGAGAGTAGCTGAAGAAGCAACATGCGTAAAAGTTAAATTCGGCATGTTATGAGAAAGAAGATTCATTTGATGGGAGTACGGAAAACAAAAAGATAACATTGATGGAGATTTAACCTGAAGAAGAGGCGTTAGAAGATCTAGAAGACGTGATCCAGCAAAGGAACCTCCGGCAACGGCAAACAAAGAACGACGTCACCACGCAGAATATCTGGTAACGGCATTTTTACCCGGCTTTCCACTTAAATCATTCTCGTTGATACGCGATTGTTTAAATTTCAATTATATCGTTCGTCACCCGCGTTCCCGAGAGCAGCCTTTTCGAAGCTGCATAGATTCTTTTTGCTTTACCAACTGAGCCAATTTGATTATACATTTTACTCGTAAATTTATATTTTTATTAAAACTTAATTTGAGTTATATTTCTTTTGAAAATTTTATAATGTAATATCATCATAATTAAATGTAATATATTCAAATTAAATATACTCTTTTTATTATTTAACAATTCCTAGTAATAATAATATTTTTGCGGTGTAAACGAAGACCAAACACCACACTGCTGACTGTCATCTGTAACTCTTCTTTCTCGATATTTTATTCCTGTCTTGTTCAAAATTTTATTTTATTTCAGTATACATTATCAAAAATATACAGTATATCATATTATTCCTCTAAGTCTCAACAATTTACGTAATCTGTATTGTTTATGTCAGGACTTCTAAAGAATATGGTATACTGTATTGTATTTATTATCACTACAGGTCGGCATTTACACGTTGACAGTTTTGATGATAAAAAAACACTGACATCACTAAAATAATAACAAATTTTAGAATATTTGAAGTCCTTGTTTGCACCAAATTTGCACATCTCGTAGCGGTATTGCTGATCTTGTTTTTTGAAATACCTATGTATTCTTTGGGGAAGTCTTTAGTATCCTTGCAGGCAATACATTCATGTTTACACAGAAATATTAACCAACATCTTTTCTTTGGTCCTATTTCCTCTATTTTATAATTATGGGAAATTTTAGTGAAAAATATTGGTATATTTAGACGCCCACTTATTTCTCTCCAGGCCTGATGGTACGTGTTAGTCTTATTTATAAGAAAAATTAATTGTTAAAACGCAGGACCGCTACAATTTACTATTGGTAGGTTGTAACATAGTTTACGTTAATAGGCTACCTGCAGTGAGTAAATGTCCCAATGAACAAGTTATTAGATCCAAGTTTAAAAGCTTGGATGTGAATTCTATTAAGGGAAACGTTTCCCATTAACTTCCCTATTTCTTAAACTTGATTATGTATTGCGATATGATATTTAATATTGATATCGTATAAAAAGTATCAATCTGTCGGCGTCAATTTTTTTAATGAATATAAGCATTTAAATTACTCTGAATGCTCAGCAGTATTTGATGAGTATAGATTTACGGTATTTGGTTGTTTACTAGTTTTATAATATACAAATAGCTTCATTGAGGTTCCATTCAGAAATATTTCTTATGTATCAATAGAATATCAGTTTTCCTTTGTTGCTTGTGTTAAAAATGTATTACATAATACTATATTGTCCAGTATTAATAGGAAAATTATACACATTTCACGTTCTAGTTAAAAGTAATAATTCTAGAAATCTACTAAGACTTAAACATTAGAGCTACGAAACTTCTTAGATAAAAAAAAAATATTGTTGTCGTACTTAAGTGGACTAAGGATGGCGCGGTGTCGATCAACAGCAATGGCTGTTAGTGTAAACACGCTAACGTTGACACTGAGGACTTGCACGAACGGGCAGAATGCGCACATGAAGTGAGGCAGGTTCCAGCGTTGCAGAAGAGCGGCCTGGAACTAGACACAAAAAAAGTAACTATCAATAGTAGCACAAGAGAAAAGTAGTTGAATGCTTGATTAAAATAGTAAATTAAATAAGATCGATATTATTATTAATCATTACACTAATCTGCATACGTTCCGGTCCACATATAATCTTGTTTGTTCATATTTTACTAAGCCTCTTGTTTGCAGACTCGGAATATGCTTAACACCCCAAAAGTTTTTAGGTGCATTGTAGCCACGATATTGTGACCAACTATATAAATAAATTCTCTTCTCAAAACACGCTCTAACATTACATCCAACGCTCCCTGAAATACAAGTGAAAGACTGAGAGTTATTAATGTAACTTATTTTCCGGACCAGTGGTCTGATACTTCAACTCAAATTATCCGATTGACGTATAAAACTGATATTGATTTTATATTACATTTTCATCCAGAGCCATATTACTAGCTAGAGGCTTCCTTTCATAGCCTATTATGTTGGGATTAAAAGTAAACTTCTAACAGAATAAATGGGATTGGGAATCAGAAATAGGATATAAATTCCATTATTAAGAAGCGTTCAGTGCTGCGTGATTATCGGGATTCACCGTTATTTAATGCACTAAATATTAATATTTTAGAGAGTTTTAGATTATGGTTTAATCAAGCGTTAACTCTCCAATTAGTAAATATAGTTTTTTATTTATGGCGAAAACGTTTATCCGAAGATAGTACAATTTTTATTACATGTTATATAGATATTTATTCACTGAATAAATAATTTAAATGGTTGCTTGAAGAAATTGTAAAGGCCATTGGCAATCAATTTTAAAGCGAGAGAAACGTCAGAGCTGTGAACATCATTATGTTATTGCAGTTAATAATATTTGATTGACTTAGTGTTGGCGCTGTATATTAATAGAGTTTAGGGTAGTAGGGGGAATCAGATGAAAAGAAGTAAAGGAATAGTTATTTGAAGAGCGGATAATGTGGTGCCAGTTAGCTGTGAGAGAAATTATTGTTGGGTTATACTGGAGTGAGAGAGTGGAATGATGTAGTCGATTGATTGTTTTCGTTTGAGTCTGCGGTTGTGAGGAGGAAGAGTTGGATTGCTGTGAAAGGAGGCTATGGTGTCATTAGAGTGATTGATGGAGCTTTTGACTAAGGAGGATATGCATGATTTTATTGTGGTGGAGATGAGTGGAATTTGGATGTGATTGTGAATTACTGAGTTTCGAAGATATCATGGGGAGTTGGAAATGATTCTAAGGATTCTGTTTTGCTTGGTTTGAATTTTATTTGAATTGGAGTTGGCAGTTGATCCACAAATTGAGCATGCGTATGACCAGATGGGGCGGATTAGGGAGAGGTAAATGAATCGTGGTGGAGATGGAAATTGGTGCGTTTCTGTTGAGGAGTGGATAGAGTACTTTTATTTTGGTGTTGATTTTGGATTAAAGGTAGGTAAGATGGGGTTTCCAGGAAAGTTTGGAGTCTAGAATAAGTCCAATGTAAATGATGGAGTTTTTTATTATGATTTGGGAGCCAAAAAGATAGAATGAATGAGTTAGGGGATGTTTGATTTTGAGGGTGAATGGAACTATTGCAGATTTGGTAGGGTTTATACTGACCCTCCAGTTTTTTTCCCAGATTTCCAGTTCATTTAGAACTATTTGGGCGGTGTGAACCCCAGAGATGAAGGAAGATGTGTAGTGGATTGATGACGGAGGACGTCACGAGAGTAAATTTTAAACAGGAAGGTGGCTAATACGCTACCTTGTGGGACGCCAGAGGAGAAATATAGAGTGAAGCATAAATGTGTACATTTTTTAAAACTATAAAGTTAAGTCATCGGTTGCGACGGGATCGTGAAGCATCAACTCACAAGACATCAGCTAGGATTGTAATAACACAAACATCTTTCCGTCATATTTTGAAAGAGAACCGAAATCGCGCCCTTATAATTGAATTTGAATTATCTAAATTTGGGCCCCATTTTTATGATCCATGTTGGTGCGTTATGAAAATTTTAGCAAGAATTTCGCTTTTCATTTAAATGGGAACTTGAATAAAATATTTGACATTGGGCCTTGGAAAAATGGTAAATCTAATTTTTTTGTAATATCTTGGACAGCCATTCCAACTAAGGGTATTTTTCTCCTTATATCTACTAAAGAGAGAGTGGAGGCTGTTGTGAAAATTCCAAACGGTACACAAAAATAGTGCATGTCTTTTTTCTTCAAAATTTGCTCGATTTTGACACATAGAAATGGGGTGAGAGGCTACAAGACTGTAACTTTGTGTGCCGTAAACCAAGTGTTTATAGGAAAATTAATTTCATGTAGAAGGCTATGTATACATAAATAGTCTTGTTCACTACAACGATCCATCCTTGACAAACTAACTAAGACAGAGATTAAGAGGCGGATATTCCGAAAAATGTTTCAGACCTTTTAATAATATTGAGGTCAGTTAATAATTGTGTTTGTAAGGCCAAGATAGTGATTTTTTACTTTAATATTACTTAAAACGTAGATAGAATTCATAGTTTTCTTTAAATAATTAGTTCTAATTTTAAATTTTTGACCTATAATATACAACTAACCGTTTTTACAGATAGGCACTGTCACACTTATAATTTAAGTAAGAGGGAAGATGCTCTCTTACTGTTCAATCACAAAACTGATAACTTAAACTAGTATTGATGCCAAAAGCAGACAAATATAATTTAAATGAACAACTTATTTAAGTAATTTGGACCCTTATCAAGTTAAATTCATTAATTTTTAGATAGTAGATATACCTAATAGTCAAATACTGTAAAACCTGTATACTATACACCTTTGTGATTTCATATCTAATTTAAAATCTTTGATTATTAACTAATAACTTTGTACATTTATATCCCCAATTTAATATATTTGACTTCATGAAGGTCCTGATTACGACTGAAACGTAATGTTACATTAAATTACCATTATCTGTGTTTTGTCACATTCCTAATTTTAAGTATAGAGGCGTAATTCATTGTTATATATCATGGCGTAAATGTGAAAAAAGTGTATATATTGGTTTCTAAATTCGTTACCTTTCACTTTTAAGCTAAAACCAATGGTTTGGTTGCTCATTTAAGACAATCGACACACCGAAAGTTAGAAGCTATGACACAAGATATTCATTTCCTGGAATCTAGCATTAGGCAATAAAACATGCCTGCGAGGTTCACGTTGGGCTAAAAGTAACAGTACAATAATTCAGTACAAATATTAATGCATTTTCTGACATTAGAAACAGGAATAAATAATGTCAACCAATATTAAACCGAGTATCACAATTTTTTTCACGTAGTGGATTAATCATCGATCTAAAAACTCTTAAATTAACATTAAGACATTCCCTTTAAAATCATATTCTTTATCTATGTTTGGAATTTACTTGACTTAAGATAGTGGATGTAACTGATCCATGTTTAGTTTCAACGTAACACGTGACTATTTTCCAATTGCCAATAAGAAGCACATCATCGTATCCTATATTTTCTCTTACTTAAAATTTAATTTGACTGGATTTGAATTATTATAAATAGAACACATAGATACTCATATACAATATAATAAACATGTTATTTGTGATTAAATGAATTATGTGTAATTTTACATAATTAATATAACACATATTTAACAATAACCGAGTGATAAATTAATTATCAGTAATATTTTATTGGCTATCTTTATTATACTCGAACGTCCTAATATTTTTGTAGTTTAAAAACATTTAAAAATTTAGTAGGAATAGACAAATATTTATAAATGAGAATAAATAAAATTTTTAGTGTGTTAATTTACTTAATTTCACTTAACAGTATAATTTCGTTCATGAAACGGCAAAGTTTTCTACATCCAAATCAACCAAGGAGCAATCAGTAATGAGTTAATATCGATATAACTATTTTATTGTTATGATTATTATCAACTTCTCCATTGTCTGAGAAAAATCAGGAGTAGAAAAGAATGTAGATTTTCCGTGTGAATCAATTGAATATAAAGTTTTGGAAATCGATATATCCCGGGTAAAAATCAAAGAACTTTATATTCAATATGGAAGGATTACGGTTTATAGAAAAACAACAAGTAACAGGAGGAGCTAGAGAGCAAGGAGACACAAGAAAGGTAAACGGATGGATTAGGTTTATCTAACTGTAGTGACAGCTTCTCCTTTTACAAGTTTATTTTCTCTCTATTGTGTATCTACTGGTTTCTTTCCTTCCCCTCTCTTTTCTTGTTACTTCTTCTTTTTTATCAGACATTAGAATACCGGAAGAATACCTTCAGCAATATTCATTATTTCTTCCTCCTTGCAGACACATGCCGACCTTCAGGTACGACTGCCATTCAAGATCAATGTCAAATTTCAAAAAGTTTCGACGATAACGAACACAAATATCTATACCCATATTGGTATTCGAATCCGGAACCTCAGTGATGCGAGGCGGTGAGGCTGACCACAACCACGCGGCATATCGGCAACTGATAAATTTCGAAACTATTTTATGATATAAATTTAAAGTTTGAACTACATACTAAAGGCCCCGCTAATTAAAGAAATGAATCTTGCAATCAAATTACCATAACCTTCTCCTTAAATTAAAATATATAGTTAATTCTATAAAATTTAAAGAACTTAAACTTGCTTTTCGTGGCAATCACGTAACATTGCTAGAGAAAAAATGAAAGACATTTCTAAGAAGATGACGAAATAACTACAGATGAAGTCGATGGGACGAAACTTTATTTTTTGAAACTATCCAAATATCCTGAAATCTGTTTTTTATGATAAGTATATTTCACTCTACTTCTGTTGTGCAAAGTTACGTCCAGAGCTAAAATTACATTAGTTTTTTAAAAAAAACAGCTTGCGTAGGGTGAGATTAGGAAATTCAAGGAATTCGTGGGTTGAAATAAGTTCACAACGACGTTGGTTTGTGGAGAAACTTCGTAAAGATGATATAGTTCAGAGTTTAAGGACAGAGTTCCGAGGTCGCAAGAAGTTCATAACAATCATATAGCGAGTGTTGGAAAGTTTGTTAGCATTGCGCAGAGTCTGTTGGAAAGAATTCAAAAACACGGAAAATAAATTCGATTAAAAATCGACTGTATTAGAAGAAGACTAATTTTACAATTATCGAAATTAAGTGATCAAATAAATACCACCAGTGGCAGGTAGTGAAGACGACGTCATATACTACAGTACATAAATAAATTTAGGAAGAATATTTTTACCGATTTTTAAGAAACTTTTTATTAATTGAGGTTTAACAGACATTAAACTGCTCGCATTTTGTCGCAATCACTCCCGCTAATTCAACCAACTGACTGCCTGTGCTGCTCTCTCATATTACCACGCTGGAACGTTAAGTGTGCATGCGCAGTATTCTGTTTCACCCCTCTACACTACCCGTAAAACTCAATTAACAGTCTCCTTTCTGTGATATGACCACCAGAGAGAAAATACAATACTGCGCATGCGTGACTTCCTTAATCAATCAAAATATGTACGAAGGAAATATACTTTGGTGTTAGAAGTTGTTTAAACTTAGTGCATAAATATTCCATATTTGAGAGTTAGAGACAATTGAAAAATATGTTGACGGAATTTAAAGTGTAGCATTTAACAGACCGGCTCATTTTCCGCAGTGTATTGATAACTCTGCCGCAGTTGTACTATCAATAGTTATGTTACATGGTTAATGACAAAAAACTATTTGTTTCTTCGGATGATATAGCACATTACTTAAAAAAGAACACGAGCTGCCACTGAATACCAATAATCCTTGTCGATTTTGTTAGATCATTCGCCACCTATTTTCAGGATGTCGTTCTAACGTTTCATAGATTATGAATCACCTGACGAAATGAGCTAGGATTGCAGAGACATTAATTATTTCGCTTAATTTTGGCTGTTGTAAAATGAATATGAGAAAGTAGAAATCAGATGATATAGAAATAAAGCAAGTGTGAACAAGTATTAATTGTGAGGTATGGGACACATTTTAACTCATGAGTAGTGAATAGAACTGCAGCGACATTTACGAAAGTAACAACATTCTTAATAAACAAAGATTGTCTCGTTTCACAGGTTTCTTAAAAGCAATGAACGATTAAAAGACAAATAAGAGATTTAATATATTAAATATTTTAAACTATTGATACCCAAAATATTTAAGTTGAAGCTGAAAGAAAAAAGTAGTGGTTTACCTGAAACGGAATGGCAAACAGTCCGATAACAATGTCCGCCAGTGCCAGGTTGGCGATGAAACAGTTGGTGACGTTCTGCATGCGGCGAGAAGTAGCCACAATCCACATCACTAGAGAGTTCCCCAGCACGGCCATCACGGATATTGAGCCATAGAAGACGGACAGCAAAGCGGTCACAGACGTTGGCACTTGGAACAACGTCTTCGGAGCAAAATCGGTCAGATTGTAACAGAAATCTGACCAGTTCGCGCACAGGAAGTCAGTCGAGTTCATGTCGGTCGCCATATCTGATGCTCTCTACAACAATAAAATTGTCTGACGTGACTCAACAGCCATAAAAATGAAATCTAAAGGCATGCACAGAACGAAAAGCATTTAGGTAAGGAACGCTCATAAATATATGTATGACATAGGCAAATTTTCACTATTTTTTAAGCAGTAGGTAACATTTGTATTTTTTTTGTTCAACGAATATCCAACAAGTGACAGCGTGTTGCTGCAGCTCAGATACTGGAGAAAACGTGGTCGACCTGTCGACATTCATGTTTCAGAAAATCCATAAAAGTAGAACATGTATTAAACCAGTTGAAATTATTTGTATAATGTACGCAGAGGACTGTGATTCACAGACGTCTTAGTGTCAGAAAAAGTAAACTCCCTGGAAACAACATAAAAAATTATTGTAGCAATAAATACGACCTTAGTATTGTACTTAAACTAATAATAACGTCCAAATACAATTCTCGTTAGGTAGACTACCTGGCGACGATGACGGAGCTTGCTGTCGAAACGTTGTATAAATAAACTTTGGCCCGGGTTGAAACCCGAGAATTGTATTTGAAAAAAAACGGTAAAATCTTCACTCTTTAACAGCAGCTTAAACGAATAGAATTTGAAACAGGAGGAGAACATTCTGCTGTCCTCGTGGGTTTCCACATGTCTCAAATTTTGTCAGTTCAACTTTAAGACCTATTAGAGAAAGATGCTAAGCTATCGGCGAAACGATGGCCTATAAAAATTTTGTTCATTAGTGCATTAGTATATTGTAAGGTCGTAACTATTGTTATTAGTTTCACAGACGTTAATTTTTACATTATATAAAAATTACATGCATAGAAATTTAAAGTCATTTAATTTAATGTCAGTAAGAAATTCAAATTTTTATTTCAGTCAGCTTTAGTGATGGAGTGGTTTATGGACAGTGCTTTGAAGAGTTATTCAGTTCAAGTCAGTTTATTTAATCCAAAATAATAGAATAGGATAAATAAAGTTTATAATTATAAAATAAATACATATAAATTACATAAAAGTTAGATATGTGAGAATATAGAAGACGTACACTTATATATCAAATTATTTGGTATCATTAGATTTTATTTTAAATGTATTTGTTATCATGAAGTTGAATTCAAGTACCAGTGTGTAATCGTCAATAGAATCAATGATTTTGTAGTATATTTTTCACTTTTCTCAAAAGCATTAGGGGTCCTGCTTTAATTTCCGAAAGTAGTTTACTGTAGCGTAAAATACCAGTGTAACTCTGTCCAGTTCTTTGATCAGTTCAAGAATCACTTCAGGCATTATAAGTCTAGGATACGACGTTCTCAGCAACACAAAATATATGGAAAACAGATTTAACAAACAAACATGTTATTTTTTATTATTTCATGAATTCGTCACACTCAGATATCTAACAACCATAACTGCATTGTTTCAACAACTTCATAGCCGGGAGAGGTAATATAGTTTTGTACGAACATACTCCTCTCCCGTCATTCGGAAGGGCGTGAGACAAGTACCCCAACCTGGTTGTTGCAGGTTTTCAGGGGTTTTTCCCGGAATCTCTCTTAGGTGAAACACCGGGTAGGATCCTTAAAATGTAGCCCGGGAACCCTCATGTAGCCTGTTGACCAAAAAAACCGAGTAGGAGGGGGTCCTGTAAGGCCGGTCATGTCAGGGCGCTGCGGGAGTTTTCTCGCAGACGCTTCAGCCCAGAGTGACTGCGGGGCTTACCTGATCATGTCGGGAATGCCTCGCACTCTCACTGGGTATTTTTTATCAAAGTTCTCATATGCCGAGACACCTTCACCTATTTTAGGAGGTATATGTACTGGGGTCAAAGACCTTGGGCATATGGCAAGAGTTGTCCGCTGATCCCATTGGATCAGTCGGCCAATTGCCTCCTGAAATTGGTGGAGACACGGAGAAGGGAATGCTGCGATCCCACAGCAGACTCGTCTCCCGTCATTCGGAAGGGCGTGAGAATAGTACCCAATGCCCGACCTACCTGATGCAGGTTTTCTAGGATTTTCCCTGCATCTCTTTAGGTGAAACACCGGGTAGGATCCTTAAACCATAGCCCGGGGGTCCTAGTTAACCCCGGGCTACCTTGCTCTACCTTCCGCATCCCCCCTTTTTCAATTCCCTTCCTATGCTATTAAAGGGGAGTTGCCTGTTTCAGGATCACCCTCATGTAGCCTGTTAACCCCCCCCCCAAAAAAAGGAATGCTGTGAGGTATTTCTCCCCAGATTTGACATCGGGGCTCATCTGACTCCATTTGGAATACCTCTCTGGTTTCTCCAAGCTTCTCACATGTCGAGGCACCTTCATATATTTTATGAGGTGTATGTACTGGGGTCGAAGACCTTGGGCATAATGTAAAAGTTGTCTCCTGATCTCATTGGATCAGTCGGCCAACTGCCTCCTCAAACTGGTGTAGATATGGAGAAGGGAATGCTGCGGCCGCACAGCAGACTCGTCTCCCGTCATTCGGAAGGGCATAATAATTACCAAATAGCCCGAACTTCCTGATGTAGATTTTCTAGGGTTTTCCTTGCATCTCTTTTTTGGTGAAACACCGGGCAGGATCCTTAACAGCCAGGGGGCCCTAGTCATCCCTTGACTAACTTTCTCTACCTTCCACATCTCCCTTTTCAATTCCCTTCCTATGCTCTTAAAGGGAAGTTGCCAGTTTTGAGTCACCCTCATGTAGCCTGTTCCCCCGAAAAAACGAAAAAGAAATGTAAATTATTTATACCTCCGAAAGTGGGAGAAAGAGAAGATTATGGAATATTTCGTTCAGTTGGGGTAGTGGAAGTTTGTAATTATTTTTTTCGTTATCGTCAAATAACTTTTCATTTTATGACCCCAATTAAGCAACGTTTTATTTATTGCCTATACCATTATTTTATTTGTTTTTATGTTATTTGACAATTCTCTTCGATCTTATACATTCAAATCGTCGCCTGGTAAATTAAAGGGTTTCTCAATCCTTTTATTTAGAATGTAAGTCCTAGATCAGTGTTTTGTTGCTAATCTCCGTTCAATTTGTTGTAGGGTATTTATTCTTATTAACTGAGTCCATCCTCATTTTCTGAAATAAGTTTATCATTCTGTAGACGATATAACAACTATATAATTAAAATGTTGTATATTATATATTCGAATAATAACAACTGTTCGATGAATAAGATTTTTGGTAGGATATTTTCATCTTTGCTCACTTCTATTTCAGATTTTTCTATACCATACCAATCTCGTGAAAACTGTTGCATGAGTCCACAGATTTCTTTACTAAAGTTCATTATGTTACGTCTATTCTACCTAGGTCATTTATTTTGTATACCTGGAATAATGTAACGATTTGGCCATTGTACAAAATGTCCTGACACACGTATGGAGAATCTTAAGTTTCCTCCAAATTTTCTTCGAATCAAGGATGATACTTAAAGCTCCAAAATTCAAGAAATTACTGTCTTGAGGTCGGGACTTTCGAAAGTTTTTCTCTCTCCCCCTCTCAAGTTGATCATCTTACACTCTTCCTACAGTATTGATTTATTAATAATAGCATTAGTTAGTCTTATTAAATACGGACTTATTGCCTCCCTGCGAAGTTTAATCTGTGTGAATATCGTCTTTAAGGCGTGATTTGTGATATTGTAACTATGCAATCTAACCCTTAATCGCTTTCGCTTCAGTTTGCAAACTTTCGTGGAATAAATAGCTGTGACCTTATATTAAGAAGCGCTTTTAAATAATATTTGTGTTATTTAGCTTATTGCATTTGGCTGTGTGGTTAAAAGTAATTCAATTCCTTTTTGACGGAAATAACTATATTTTACTAAGTTTACTACTAAAACAATTATTATCTACATCGTAACTGTTTTTTATTAAAAATATCCTTTTGCAGATTATTTCACCAATTACATCTGTTTGAATAGTTCAATAGAATGTTTTGGAATATATTTTCAGTAGTAATTTCTTATGTCATAATAAAATGTGTTAAAAAAATTATTTTTAAGAGAAGCTGAGCATTGGTTCTTCAATAATTAATTTATAACTGTTCTACATTTCGCGTATATCTATTTATTATTTAAGTTAGCATGTCCACCAGAAATCGGAGACCTTACAAACCAATTTTCCAATTTGCGTTGCTAGCTGCAAGATGTTCAAATCCGGAGATTTCACGAAGAACTGACCCACAACGGTTGTAAAAAACAAAACAAAACTTCGAGCTCGTCGTTAATTCTGATTTTCTCCGTATCCAAATATATACCAATATCCCGCATTAACAATTTTATGAAACTGCTTTTTAAGAATTTCAGGAAAATCAACATTCTGTTACTTCAAAACTGTTCGTTTAATTCAAGAATTGAGATAGTTATTGATTCAATTTTTATAACTGTATTTAATTTATCTCAATAAATTTAGCTGAAAATTTTAATTTGCATTCATCTTCAATTGAAATTGTACAATAAATTTTTTTTTGTACACACCCTACTTATCTTGAACCGATATTTATATCCTCAAAGTAGAAATAGCAATTGTTGGGCCGAAACGTAAATAATCTATATTGTTTAAATCGGAAACGAAAATTTTCAATATATAATAACCTAGGTTAGATGCTAACAATTCTTGTGTTTCTTCTATTCTTGATTGAAAAGAGGATTTACTTACACATTTTTACTTTGACAAAAAAATATTACGCCGAATGAAATAATTTATTAATTAATAAAAAGACACCCAATAAGTCAGAAAATAATTTAATTACTACAAGTACAACATTTAATCCTACATTGTGAACTTCTTCAGGTAACTATACACCAAAAATTATAAACTCGAAATAAATTTCGAATAAATAATATTCTTATTGATTTTGATTTTATAAATTTTTGGTGTACTGAAGAAATCCACAAAGTTGGATAAAATGTTTTATTCATATTAATTAAATAGTAATTAAGTTATTTACTGACGTATTGGCCGTCTTTGTACTTATTTTAAACTTAAAGTCAGAAAACTATATTTAATTTTAAAATAAGCCGTTAAGATTTAAATCAACTTACATATAAATCATTTATGTTCATGGCTGTAGTATAAAGAGTATACCTAAGGATATGAAGCAAAACGATTCAAGAAGTAAATTAAATTATTCGTCAGATATTTTAATATAACCACGTTCAAAAAAGGAAATTAGAAATGATCTTTTGAAAATCAATTACCCATTTCATTAACCACACAAACATTTTGGACACAACTATAAATAATTAGTTTAAGAAAACATAACAATATCTGTAATGTTCACCGTCATGTGTCTTCTTATCTTACTCAAGATAATAGTAAGTATTTTGTTATCAAATTCCCGATACGTATTTAATGAAGTTATTAATTCTTATTCCTAATGTCGAAATGCTGTGTAATTTATTGTAAGGTATTTGTAAAGCAATTTTCTGCAAATGTTTTCGATTGAAATTTCTTCGTGTTATTTTCAAATTCATTATAAATATTTATTGTGAATCTAGGTTTTCCTTTGGATCTTTAGTGATTAATTTAATACCGTCACAACGCATGTAAACATCTGTATTTCTTCCAAACCAATATAACATTTCTCCAGAAATTGGAAGCCTAATAAATCCGATATCGCTTGTAAAAAAAATATAAGTATCTTAAAGAAATGGAAAATGAATCACGTTAGCCTTTTCCTTCTACAATACACAAAAAGAAGAGCCCTCAGTCGTATTTGATAGAAAGTCTGACTATTCATTGCAAGTTGAGTAGATAGCAGTTGGACGGATTGGTAGAAGCAATTTTACATTAATGTACTTAAAATTTGAGTGTTCTAATAAATTTCTTGGCGAAAATTTGTAGATCAGATATAATGGAATAAATATTATGATATCTTTTTCATAGAAAAGGTCTTTTGGGAATATAGAAGTGTATTAAAAATGAGACATAAAAATAGTTAATTATAATTTTAATTTCCTCGTCTATTTTTGAAATACTTTATTCCATCAAACAATAGAAAGTGAAAATTGTAATCTATCCCATTAACTCTACTGAAGACAATAGAGTATCATATTCTGGCATCAACGCTTTGTTTGAGAGCAAATAGTGACACGACAGGGACCCCAGCCTTTATCTAACAAAGGAGTATTATATTGGCAGATGCACCTTTTCATACCTTTTATTCTCTTTGGTTCAGGCGTTAAGTAGCAAGTGCACTCTATATCAGTAAAGGGCGTTTGGTATTAAATTCTTCACGTGGCATAAAAAGGCCTTTTAGTAGAATTCTGGTTGGAGAGTTGGCCACTGCGTTACAGACGAACTAATAAAGGAAAGTAATTTTCTTTATTCTTAGTATCTGATAGATTCCGACGATGTATTCTAAATTTTTAAAGGACCGCAGTGAGAGTATTAAAACGAAGTATTAGAATCTTCTTTACCAATAAATCAAATTTCAGATTACAGAATAAATAAAAACGCGTGGGACGAAAAATAAAATTAAAAAATAACTGGCTCCATCACATAACCCTAGCTATATTTATGTTAGCATGCCAAATTCGTAATAGTCAAATATAGTCGAACTCGTTTATAAGGAGCAAGACCAGGACCCTACGATTTTAGTCGTAGCTCCTAAAAAATTGCAAAAACATACACTTTTTATCAAGAAACAAATTTAAAGCGTTAATACAAAAAGCCGTTCTCCTTGCATTGCCCAGATAGGACCATCATTACTGGGCCGGAACTACTTTAAATCTAAAATCACTCAATTAAGTAGCGGTGATAACTTTTAGTAAGTTAATTGCACTTTTAGTGTTGTCTTATGTTGTTATCTAAGGAAGAAATGTAGAACTGTGTAACTTCAGAGTGTTCAAGATGACAATACAATTCATTTATGAATTCTCACGTCAACAGTCAATTTCTGTTTTAATTTCAATTTCTTCAATGGCTGAAAGACACTTGCGCATTTCCTGAGAATTTTAACTTAAGAAATTATTGAAATCTCGGTTTTATAAAGGACGGGACAAAATGTCACTCTGTAAAATTCCCCTACGTAAATTCCTTATGTCCGTAAAAATTATTTTAAATTAGCTAAAAGTGTATAGTTTTAGATTTCTCACAATAAATAAGTCACATTGGTGTTGCAACAATGATAAATTTTTTATACTTCTGTCTATCAGAAGCCAACGCAAGGATGTTTGAAAAACACGAGAGATTTGCTTTTCATAACCTTCTTTTTCGTCGTAACATCCGGTTCAATTTGTGAAACGCCAATAAAATTTATTTTGTAATTTATAAATATTTTAGTATACTAGCATTGCGATGCAAGTTGTAAACTGTGGCGGAAAATCTACGTGTCTTTACATAGAAACTCTGGTTCATTATAATGTGTGTCAATGCGTTTACTCCGTAGAGTGATAATTTTGTGACGTGCATTTAGAGAGTGAACATCCTAAAGGAAGCCATACTCTGTAGCAATAGACACAGTTGTAACAGATCTAGTTTTTCTACATATTTTCTAATTACTCTTCAAATAGGGGTATTTTTGGAAGATCTCGAAGTGAAGATAACGCACGCGCTTTTATTGAACTTAAGCTGGAGAACGACAGAGGTAAGTTGCGAGAGTAGCCCGGAGAGACACGTTCCTGGTGTGCGTCCGTGAGGGTTCAGTACGAGACCTTTCGCATTCACCTGTGCCAAAGGCTCGAATATGGGTCAGCTGATACAACGGGACGTCGTTTCAAGACCTTCAAAGTGTACGTCCTCCCCTTCCCTATTACTGCTTATGTTATTTATTACAATAACCGTCAGTCGAACAAGGTTGTGCTAAGCTTTATAATTTTTTGTCAAATCTCTGGGCTAAATTCCGGAACATTTGTAATTAGGAATCTAGATTTAAGTTATAATAAGTGATAGTATGAATATAATAGTAACAAACGACAATTGAGATTGAGGCCTTGATTTGTAAATAGCCTTTTGTATCATTTGAATTGTATTTTAAATTCCACACACATACACAATCCATCAAAGGTAAAACCCCTGAGAGTCTCATGTTGGGCTCAACTATTCACTAACGGGTTTTGACAGGATGTTTGGATCTCGTAGATCGCGCAATTTCAAAGACGATTTTCTTATTTAATATCTATAACTAAATTAGTTCTGAATATGCAGCCACACCAGGACCCGAAATCGTTTGATCTGAGGAAGCGGATACAGGTTGCATTATAGTCAAAGATAATTATGTCAACTGAAAAACTAAAATTTGCTGTCTAGAATAGAAAAACTTTGAAGTCTCGAAATCGACCCACCTTCATTTAATTTCTTGAGAGTAATATTCTCATTACATAATTTCTGAAGAGACCAGTTCAGAATTCAGGGACTTTATGTAATACGAATATGGCACCATTCCTGAATCAAACAAACAAGGTAAGAGGGTGGTTGGAGATGACATGATTCATCGTCAGCTTAAAGATCCCGAATAGCTTTACGCTTAAGTTTGCTTACTCTTTTCTCAAGGAATGTGCACTGAAAGTATGTAGAAACGTTTACGAGCCTCATCTTAGTGCGAAAATTCTGTTAGAGCAGGCTGACTCGGGAATCAATAATAGCTTCGGCGCAAAAAAAACGCCAACTTCCCTTCACTCGTTCAATCACCAATCGAGTTAGAAAGACTGTGGCTAAAAGAAATAAAAAATAACTTCTGCCCTTGTTCTCATCAATCGTAAAATCTAATTTTTAGACAAAAACGTCCAACATTGAAATAATGTAAGAGCTATCTATTTTCCATTACCCAACATAATTTCAAGAAAAGAATAATTTTTTCCAACGCAATTATCCAGATTAAAAATACTTCTTTTAATTTTTAAATCATCTAATATAATTAGGAACTATAAAACTAACAAAATATGGCATATCACAGTAAATCATTTTTTGTATCTCTTCATGTCACGTTCAAAATTCTCTATCGTGAAGTGTGATTCCCTGGTGTGGGATAACGGCTTCGAGCAGGTAGTAAAGGAAGCAACACGAGAAAATAATATTCTCGATATTTTCCTTGTTAGGCCAGCGGAAGACCTGATTAGCTGCAACGTACTGCCAGGAATTAGGGATCACAAAAGTGTTCTATTAGTAATAGAGATTTTATACAGTTGGTAATATTATAAAACAAATAAATTATGATAGCAGACTTTCTTGTGGGTGAAACTGGGCGACTTTATAAATAGCGGGGGAGATATAAACGAAATATGGAAAAATGTCAAATATATCATCTTGGAAGCCAGAAATAAGTTTGTACCTCAGAAACAAATAAAACGCAATGGTGACCCTGAATATTATACAAAAAGCATAAAACAGCTAAAGAGAAAAGTACATATTCTAGAAAGGAGCACAGCCATGTTAACTATTTATACTTCCGTCAATTATTAACATTATTAGTTAAGGAAAAGAAAAATGCACAGGAATCGTTTTTACGTAAAATTCTAAATGATAATAAAGGCTGGGGGAGATTTTATAGCTATATTCGTAAACGCAGAGGGAATTGTGGAAAATTAGATATCTTAAAAACTGACGGCACGGATCTAGCTTCAGATAAAGAAAAGGCAAATGTTCTGAACGAGTACTTCGTTTCTGTGTTTACCAAATGTAACGCTACATACACGGTAACAAAATGTGACTCCGAATCCGAAAACTTCCATATCACGGCAAAGGCAGTAAATTAGAAAACAAAAAATCGCGCGGTCCAGATGACATCTCCACAGAAATAATTAAACTGGGTGGAGAGGCAATTATTCCGTATTTAATAAGGCTATTTAATATATCCATAAATAACTCAACTCTGCCAACAGACTGGAAAACTGGAATAATTGTACCTGTATTTAAATCTGGAAATAAAACGGACATACGAAATTATAGACCTATTAGTCTAACCTCAGTAGTATGCAAAATCATGGAGCACTTAATAACTACGTACATTCGGGATGCTCTTGAATCTAAAGGATGGTTCTTTGAAAACCAACATGGTTTTCGATCGGGTTTTTCGTGTGAAAGTCAGATAATCAATTTGTTTCAAGATCTAGCAGACGAAGTCGATCGGGGTAGCAGAATAGACGCCATTGTTATTGATTTTGCAAAGGCTTTCGATGTAGTTCCTCACGACATCTTGATCCAGAAGTTAGATGGGACAGGTATTGACAAAAGAGAGAGTAGTTCTCTGGG
Organism: Eucriotettix oculatus; assembly: GCA_034510155.1. Taxonomy (NCBI): domain Eukaryota; kingdom Metazoa; phylum Arthropoda; class Insecta; order Orthoptera; family Tetrigidae; genus Eucriotettix; species Eucriotettix oculatus. The sequence goes on along the minus strand of CM067377.1, from coordinate 49,286,884 downwards.
TGCAAGAATTCTTAAAAAATAGGCTACAAAAAGTCAAAGTTGGGAAAGAAACTTCAGAACTCGGATCTGTAACATCGGGAGTCCCCCAGGGGTCAGTTATTGCCCCATTATTGTTTCTCATTTTTATTAATGATTTTCCCAATAATATAAATTCTAAGGTCCGACTTTTTGCAGATGACTGTGTAATTTACAGGGAAATAACTGAGAAACAAGACGCAGCTGCTCTCCAAACTGACTTTGATACTCTAAGTACATGGGCTAAGGGAAATAAAATCAAAATCAACAATAGTAAAAGTAAGGCGATTAGTTTTACTAAAATGCGCGTTCAATAGGCCTCGATATATAAATAGATGGGGAAACAGTGACCGAGGAAACAAACTGTAAATACCTAGGCATTTATTTTAACAGTAATCTGGGGTGGGCGGAGCAGGTAAACTATCCTACAAGGAAAGCGTGGAACACCTTGCACTTTGTCATGAGAACACTCAAGAAGGGGAATGCGAAATCTAAAGAGTTGGCATATTTGTCATTAGTACGCCCTCTTATGGAATATGGTGCAGCATGCTGGGATCCGTACAGGATAGGTCAAATAGAATCCTTAGAAAGAGTGCAAAGAAGGGCCTCAAAATTCGTACAAATAGGACCTGGGCATGGGAACGAAAAGCGACTAGAGTGGGATACGCTACAGCCAAGAAGAGAAAGAGCTAGGCTACACATTTTCTACAGAGCTTTTGCAGGTCAAAAACCTTGGCAGAGAATCCGATATAGAATGAAAGAATCGACAACGGGAGGAGAGAGGTGATCACCTGTTGAAATTACAAGCAACGAACCAAAAAACAGACGTTGGAAAATACTCATTCCTAAATAGGACAATTAATGACTGGAACAATCTGCCTGCAGGAGTGTTTAGGGAACTTCTTCTAACAGACAGAAAATTTCGACTCAATCTAAGTTTAGTGTAGTGTTGTAGTGCAGTTAGTGAAGTGATCAGTGCTGCGAAATCTCTAAAAAATATTCTACAGTGAAATATATTTCCAGTTTTTTTATGTTTTGTTTCTTTTTTTTCAGGGAAAAACAATACTATTCTTTTTTTAAAAAAACATTCCTAATAATATGATTCCACATTTATTTATTTATATTGAATATAATTATACTTTCAACTATAGGTTAAATATGGTCCTTACGACCAGTTTATTAATTATTGTTTAAGTTCTATGTATCTGCCACCGGGCATCTACCCATTTGTAGATTTAATAAATACAATACGATACAGTTCTGTTTATCTTAAGCCTGATACCTACTCAAATTCATACCACAATGTTCACTGTGTCACTATTACTTAATGTATTTCCCTTTAAGCTGACCTGCCTTCTTGTCAAAGACTTCCTCTTCCCCTCTTACTCCGTATTTATTAACCCTTATTCACTCTTCGGTTTTCAGTTCATTAATTATACGTATGCATTTTTTTCTAGAAGCTACCAATATTTGTTTTATCGATTTACTTTAATTCATTCATGAACTCCAAATGCAGTATTATTAATTATACAGTTTGTGTAATAATGGTTTCTTTTATAGGGATGGTCACACACTCTTAACAAAGGAAAATAGCGACCATTTTGCTATCTAGAAGTCTTATATGCACTGATAGCGGCCACTCACACTCGCAGTAGCTGTTACACAACACTGAGCTCGCTTGACTTCCTCTCATTGTAGTCGTCTTGATGCATTGTCAACCGAACATAGTCCTATGACCCGGTATCTCCCCAACAAAACCGTATAATTATAAGATACATAAATTATCTACACTTTTACTTTGATGTCTAATTTTCTGCTCCTGCCCTTTGATATTTTGCTGCCAAAATATCACCCCAACAATTGGGAAACCCCAAACTTACTCATTTTTAAATTGAGGTTCCATTTAGCCATATTTAAAGTTTTGTGTAACTCATCATTATTTAATTTTTTTCTTATATTTCACACAGGATCAATTTAGTGTATTTTGTGATATTGTATATTTCCTCACAAAGAAAACAAAGCACGATGGCAGAGTTAGTTGCCGAAACACGAGAATTGTTTAATTATATTCAGATAACATTTATATGGAAATAACTGTTGAGATTTATCTGTAACAATGCATTCTCTAAAGAAAAAATGTTAAATATGACTTAAAAATAAATTATTATAAAAGAAATATTTTTCAATTACGAAACAAAAAAATATAATATTTTGTGTTAAATGAATATAAAGTTTATATTTCCAAGGGACTGTATCTTAATTAGAGTAAAATACCACTATTTGAATATTAACATTGCACGTAAGTCTGGTAAAGCTTATATTCCTTTTTTAGACAATTATTCGACACAAAATACCCTACCATTAGGAATTCAATTTAGTTCCTTAAGTGTAAAATTGTCTTAAAACTTAAATACTGAAATAAAGTGATTCTGAGAAAATAATAATTCCATTATAAACAAGATATTTAAATATTTTATCCAAAATTAATCATAGAAAGTGAAAATTTTCATTAGTCAAAATATTATGTCCAGTTTCTTTAAAAATAAAATAAAACTTACTTCTAAAAATAACTAACCAACCTTTTGTATAAAATTACTGATTTATATATATAAAGTAACTGTGAGGCAGGAGTTTCTTGTCTTTAAAATCGTGTTCGACAAGAATATGGAAGAATTTTAAAATTTTATAATTATCCCATATTCACTCCATCGCTAGGGACTTCACGTGATTTATTCTATAGGGTTTACGTCATGATTAAATCAAATAACGTCCATAGCCCAATCTCGGTCCCTTACCCACATTTCACCCTATAAGTTTGTCTTTCCCCACAGCATTTATTCCACGATAGTATCTCAAAATGAAAAGTTCCGTTGCATTAATCTACGCCTTTAAATTTGTTTGCGGAACGCGCACACGTCTATTTTTGTTATTAGATAATAACTTATCTTTGCAAATTTTTATAAAGTAATTTATTTTATTAGAATGACGTAACGTAAAACTTATTCTAATTATTCATTATATTATTAATATTTGACAACTTACTGTTCATAAAGTGCTTTACGTTCCCATTTTTCCAGTTTTTAAAGTCCAGAACATTGATATATGGTTAATTATACATGTGAAAACGTTGTGTACACACAAATTTCATTCTATGAATTAAAGGTGGAGGTCGAAGTATTAAATTATTTTCACTCAGTCAGCTTACTATTATTAAAATTTTTACACGTACTTTAATCTGTTTTGTAAATATAGTATAGTTCTGCCTGTGACACATATTCATGTATCATTACTCATTCGAATTTCCTATATGCACATTTTCGTCGAGCTCAAAACATACAAGATTTTAATCTGACAAACCGCAATACTTGAAAGTATAGAAACAACAATATATAGAGTAAAAAGTAATTTATGATCGTTCATAATAAATTTTGAAATGTTAATTATTAAAAGGTTTTTATTTTCCGTTCTATGAAAGTAATGAAGGAATTTCAATTAAGTAGGTTCATTCCTCTGTCCGTTTATTGGCTCTCGGGATGATTCTTCCAGGAAAGAGAGTTAGTCCAAGTAGATCTATCGGAAATCTAATCAGGATTATTATTGATTTCAACTTACAATGCATTCTCGTTCATTTACTTCATTTGAATATATATCTCAAGAACGTTTTTTATTCGCTTTAATTTAAGAGAATGCCCCAGAGCTTCCCCCGGGGAACCAAGCGTTTCGTAACTGCAGAAAAAGAAGCCGACGGTGTATGAGGACGTTTTGTGGGGAAGTCACAAGACGTTTACAAATTTCCCTCCTCCCTCTGTGATTTAGTTGGAACATAAATGTGAAAATTTTAACTCTGTTTTGGTTTATAAATATGAGATTTTCATGTAAAGCTTCTATTTATGAATATTCATATACTGAACTTTTCGTCTGCGAATACTTAAAATATTTATATGATGATAACTGTAGAAGTCAAAAGGTCCTCAGTTGTAATATTTTGACAAACACTTTTTTTTAAATAAAAAATAAAATTAATTTACATGAAACGGTACAGCAATAATAAATTCATATAATGATGAAACTCATTAAAATCAGGTCACCTGTGGAGTGAACTAAAAGAGACAAATCTTTCTATGGAAAATAGATCTGGCGATGTGAACGCATGAAATTCAATATCAACGATCCCTTAAAAGACAGCAGCTGCATTCTGTGACGTGTTTTGCCGCGGTAAGCATCGGGTTAACGATTTGGAGGCGCCTCTCGTTGACTGTATGGATGACGCCTTGGCCAAAATAGTGGAAACTTCTCCAAAAATTATTTACATCTGCTGAGGTCTCAAGAGCTCCACCCAGATGTCAACAGTTACCCACAATTTAACGATCTCTGTGCCTCAGAACATCTCTCCACGTCACCTCGTAGATGTCAAGAATTCCCTCCTCCCTTTTGCAGAAATTTCAAATAGCAACCATTGGCTGGTGTTTGAACAATTGTAGCCAATAGGAAAATCTTTTTATGCCGGTTGAAAAAAAGTGTCATTTCGCAAGCGTTTTGCATTAGTGATGCGCTCAGTAGCTGTTTCTAATTATCCACGCCTTTCTTCTGACTTGACGGAAGAAAATCTTTCTTGGATTAGGATTGGTTTGACACATATTATCCGTAAAAGCCCTTTTGCGTCTATTGTGAAGAAAGGTCGGTGTCAATAGTTCGAGGAAGAGTCGTTTGCATTGTCCGAAGGAAAGAATACGGTGCATGCCTTCAGACATTTCCTCCCTTACTTTTAATGCATTATAATCATGAGTCGTCTTTGTCGATAGAAATAACTCAAAGCCCTGACTTACACGATTGTGACAAGGTTTATCAATGTTAACACTAAAATTTGGTACTAGCGATAGGTAATGAAGTACACTCGTGAGTTAAATCACTCATTACTAAAACGATACAATGATCCTCACTTTATTCAATAGTTTTAAACGTTTAAGAGCTATGTTGTTGTACAATCAACACTTATATATTCATTTATACAAATCCGTTCACAAATTTAATTTTTGTAACTATCCCCGTATATTGTTCCATTTAATTTATTCCAATCGTTGATTCCTCTGTTTAGTAATAAATATTTTTGTCTTTTCTTTTATTCTGAATATGTTATCATCGGTTCCCATATTTTTAGTTTATCGCGAATATCTTCTATGTGATTTAAATAAAGCCATTAAACGATTCTGCTGCTATAAATTTTCCAAGGACTCCCTCCCCAGAAATTATCTTTGCCTCCTCCTTGACAGACCTTACAATCCTAAACGTTCTACCATTTTCTGCAGTTTTTAAGGTATTGCCTATATGGAGCACTGGCGTGCGTTTGATCGTAGGCAGAGAGATTCTTTCTCGAGTCAGCGATCTACAAATAAACAAACTGCGTTGCCTGGTAACCTGCGATGCTCACTCGAGAAATAATTTCTCTGCCTGCAATCAAACACATGCCAGAGATCCAAGAAGCTATGTTTATACTGATGATAAGGCCTACCGAAGTATATTGATTTTGAATCCCTAATTTTAATATTCTCTTATCTTGTCACTCTAAAAGTGAAGGAAAATGATTGAAATATTTTGTTGTTTATAACAATTTTATTTAAACTTGCTCAATTGCGTAACACATTTAGATAATTTGATAATTCCAGCTCAACAAAACTTGTTTGTTATTTTTCGTTGGGGAAGGGGTTCACTTTAGGTCTGAAGTTCGTGGGTAGAACGTTATATTTATTAGAAAAAACGAACGGCCCAGTTATTCGTTTAGATCATCTCCATAGCACCTTTACGTATCTAAAGGAATTCCATCGTACGAAGTTCTAGGCGCCTACCAGTGTTATCTAGTTTCGTCAGTAATGTGGCTTGGAGGACTGACTGCTTTTGCAAAATCTATTACCACACTGTCTCTACCCGCATTATCTACTTCATCTTCTATTTCCTGAAGTAATGAGATTATGTTGCTCTCACGGGAGATTCCCTCCCTGAACCCGTATTGTCCTTTGATCAACCGATCATTAGTTTCAAGTTCCTTGCTAAAGTAGCCCGAATTTAAATGCTCTATAATTTTACAGATTACCGGGGTGAGAGTAATTGGCCCCTATTTTTTAATGCTGAATTTATTGCCACGTTTGAAGATCGGAACAACTATCACGCGGATTTCCAGTTTTACGGCAGTCACATTATTAAGCATCGGATAAATCGCAATCGTTCAGAGTTTCGCTAAAATTAACGTCTGTTAATGTTTTTAATTTTTTACTCTATTATAAATGTTTGCGTAGATGAAGTAGCGGTGATGTCACTCTGACTTGTAGTTAGAGGATTTTTTGACGTGTACCACACGTAAAAATGCAGTCATAAAATTTTTCTCCGATGGCCTGGGTTTCCCGAGGGAGAATTCGTGATTGCCGAAAACTTGGGAAAGAGACAGTGAGTATCTGAAAAAAATATAAACTTTATTGACCACATCATTGTCTGGCCAGGAAAATCGACGAAGTTAATCGATAAAATGTAACTTCTAGCACAGCCTGTGAGAATAGCAGACAAGATTCCTTGATTAATTGCCGTAGGGTGCAGACTAAATGAAGAACAACGGCGCAGTAATTGGTGGCCGACGCTGATCCAGATGGCAACAGCCAACACAAGCTGACGGCAGAACAGAAAGAAAAACGGTCATCGTCAATTTTCTCAATTCTTTCTTAATTTTAATGTCAACGGATTGTAGCTTTTCCACTACTTTTAACACGATCTGTACGAATGTTGTCTACGTCCCGTGATTTATTGGATAACGTTTCCTGATTAGATTTAATTCGATGCGAATTGTCGCGTGAATTTGATTTTCGTTGTGACTGATACTAAGTATTTTTATTAATACTACTGCCTCGTTGTTATTTTATAGTTTTATTAATTTATTTTCAGAGGTAAAACTATGTCGTTGTTTATCTCCTGGAGTTTTCTCGCAGGCGCTTCACCCCAGAGTGACTGCGCGGCTCACCTGATTATCTCGGGAATGCCTCGTACACTCTCTCTGTATTTTTATCAAAGTTCTCATATGCCGAGACACCTTCACCTATTTTAGGAAGTATACGTACTGGGGTCGAAAACCTTGGGCATATGGCAAGAGTTGTCCGCTAATCCCATTGGATCAGTCGGCTAACTGCCTCCTGAAACTTGTGGAGACACGGAGAAGGGAATGCTGCGATCCCACAGCAGACTCGTCTTCCGTCATTCGGAAGTGCGTGAGAATAGTACCCAATGCCCAACCTACCTGATGCAGTTTTTCTAGGGTTTTCCCTGCATCTCTTTAGGTGAAACACCGGGTAGGCTCCTTAAACCATAGCCCAGGGGCCTTATTCAAACCTTGGCTACCTTGCTCTACCTTCCGCATCCCCCCTTTTCAATTCCCTTCCTTTGCTATTAAAGGGAAGTTGCCTGTTTCAGGATCACCCTCATGTAGCCTGTTAACCCCCCAAAAAATATGTCGTTGTTTGCTCCTTTATGTCGCACTTAGCTTTGTTCAATTTCCGCCTTTTTAATAATAATATAATCATAATATTCTGTGAATTGCAAAAATAAATAGTTAACACGTCAATAATAAAGTACACAGAGAGAAAATTGCAATGAAATAATACTAATGAGCAAAAAATAGATGTACAAATGATCTGATCACATACTTTGTAGAGTTACTAAATTTGGAATTGTACTTACTAGGAATTTTTTCCTGCGGCTATTTCATAAAATGTATTTATTAACAGTAAAAGAAGTTTTCACCCGCCCGAAGGGAAGGCGCTGCGAGAGTTTCTCGTAGACGCTTCAGCCTAGAGTGACTGCGGGGCTTACCTGATCATGTCGGGGATGCCTCGCACTCTCTCTGGGTATTTTTTATCAAAGTTCTCATATGCCGAGACACCTTCACCTATTTTAGGAGGTATATGTACTGGGGTCAAAGACCTTGGGCATATGGCAAGAGTTGTCCGCTGATCCCATTGGATCAGTCGGCCAATTGCCTCCTGAAATTTGTGGAGACACGGAGAAGGGAATGCTGCGTCCCCACAGCAAACTCGTCTCCCGTCATTCGGAAGGGCGTGAGAATAGTACCCAATGCCCGACCTACCTGATGCATGTTTTCTAGGGTTTTCCCTGCATCTCTTTAGGTGAAACACCGGGTAGGATCCTTAAACCATAGCCCGGGGGCCCTAGTTAACCCTTGGCTACCTTGCTCTACCTTCCGCATCCCCCCTTTTCAATTCCCTTCCTATGCTATTAAAGGGGAGTTGCCTGTTTCAGGATCACCCTCATGTAGCCTGTTAACCAAAAAAAATTGTTTCATCGTAACGTTTACAGTGGAGAATAATATTGTTCAGGAGTTCCCTTGCTTGATGTCGCCGAGATATATGTTGAATAGTATATTTAAAGAGATATATCTATTCTAAGTACGTTCGACACATGTAGGGAAAGAAGTCAAATCAACAATTTTTATTTCATGTCAAACTATCAAAACACAATAATGATAAATTTGTGACTTCAGTTAATTCTCGATATAAAAGTAGCAAGCTTTAAGTTTCCTGAGAAAAATATAATTTTTGGTATATTTTCATATATTCATTTAATTAAGATATTTGTTTTCTAAAAATGTGCATACTTCTGGAAACTTTACCTTAATAACATATTTTATACATAAATTTATTTATTTCCATTTTTTAATCTTTCAATTTCCACTATCGAAAATTAATGAACTACCTTTCAACTAAACGTCATGTTCAACTACAAAAACTCTACAAAACGAGGCGATTTTGTTTGTTTTAAAATACAATTCTTGTGTGTCGGCCCGAGCCAATGTTTGATTCAACGACGTTTCGTCGGCAAGCTCAGCCATCTTCGTCAGTTTGACTCCCTCAGACCGTGGTACTCCTACTTATACCCTTCGGCTTCACTAACTGTTCTGTGTTCTAATTAGTTAACTTCCTCATTCCTCAGGGTCAGATCAGAAAGTTTCAAGTTGTAGCTGCGATAAATTATTCGAAGTCTTAAGTTCGATTGCTTCAGTGATTATACTATTCCGCTGCTATCACGGTCTTCGTATCACATTCAACAAAATTCATTTAGTACTTTGTAATTCTTAAATGAGGAAATTCTTTTTGATTGAAGAAGATGATGTATCCCTTGTATTTTTATCCTATTAACAGATGATTATGGAATAAATGTCTAAATATACTGTTAATTTAATGATAGCTTGTAAATAAGCATATAAATGAATTGGTTTTAATTGAATAAATACTATGTGAGATAGGGCAAAAAGAATTATAAATTTACCTTTCTGTGTTGTTTGCCTTATGGAAACAGAAAGTACTGATGAAGAGACATTAATAGAAACTGATACAACAATGCATGCACCCGGAAATAAGTGGATTATACAGACAAACTTTACATTAAGCCCTTCTGACTAGTTCCAAAAGAAAATAAAAACAACAGATAATGGTAATAAAGATAATTAAAAATATTCTCCATCTGAGGTCTAAGCTAACTCAAAGACCATTGTTCTCTTAATACGGAAGATCAAGAACTAAAGTATATTACAGTAGCTGAAGCTAATGGATTCTTAACGCTCCTTACTGTGAGATAGAGTAAATTAAATCAAAGTTAAAAGAAAGTTAATTGTCTGCAATGAATCTGCAATTACTTTCATATAAATTTCTTTCAAGAGCACTACAGCCATTGTGCTGATGAATAATACCAGCCATTCCGAAACTTAACGCAATTTACGAAAGACATTTTTCATTTCATAATGGAAGCGCAATAGTTAATTCTCTACATTTAATTCAAGTAAAACACTTCTAAAGTATTTTTAACCCAGGGAGAAATTTGTCTTGAGTAAAATACGCTTCACTTGCTCAAAGTAATCTTAAATAAAGATAAACGCTGCATTAGTAGACAATTCATGCATATTCTTATATTCTATAGCTATTTAATTCAGAAAACTTTTACGTTCTTTGAAAAATTAGTATGTTTACATACAAATAAGTTTAATCCAAAACAGAAATTAAAATTTCTTCATGTTTAACATTTCTTTTTCTAATTTTTGGAAGCGCATTTTGGTTTCATTCCAATTTTGAGATGCGTCAACTTTGTGTTTTAAACTCTAAAAATTTTCTGTTTTATAGACAGTGACATCGATAACAAGAATCTAGTACGATCCATTTTCATCTATTAACAAAAACTTTTGCCTTTATTTTGGATGCTTTTTGTGAAATTATTTTTTTACAGTCGCATTAACTTCTTCGAACGTAAGCGACTGATTACTTACAAACGTTCAATAATGTTTAAAATTGAATAGAATTTTAAGTTACATTTATCTTGGTCTTACAATGTATTTGAGTAGCACTGGTTTAAAATATTTGTATAAGTCTATAATGTTCAGAAATTGTATTATTTCGTCATGTAAATTTGTCGCATCCACTATTTCGTGGATTTCTTTCTCTCTCTTTTTATGCTGTTCGTACCTAAAGAAATCCATGAGCATATGATGCATTGAGATTTTGACGTTGCACTCATTGGAGAAAGGTGGATTTTTTCTATTAGATGAAGGTGAGTTATTTTGGCTTGTCCAATCCTAATTCTTGAGAAGACGATTTTCTATTTGCGATTTAGTTTTGGATTTGTAGTCTATGCGTAAAAAATTGTAAAGGCTTGATGAATGAATCAAATTTTTTATTTTACTTAGTCTTCGTTCCAGAGTTAACACAACCAGTTGAATTAAAAAGCTTGGTTCATTAGAAGATTAATCCATTAAGCTTAGTATGAATTAATTCATTCAATTCCACCTGATTCATTAGATTTTAAAATAATGTCAACCGTAATACAAATGATCTTGTTTAATTGGTTTGAATATTTTATACTATTCAGATAAAATTAAAATTTGTTTTGAAAATATTAAAAAAACATATGCAAATAGACGTTAGCCTTCGTTGTATATAAAAATATTTATTGCTTTTATAAATTCTTTTAATTTGTGAAATTCATATTTTCATTTAGAGTCGGTTGTACTTTCCCGATCACAGCGTAGTCCTCTGGGGACGTTTTTTATGTTGTGTGTGCTAACGAAAAACTAAAAAAAATGGAGAGTGAATTTATTGCTCGACGAAATGAAACTCTATGACGCAAACCTTCACAAAATATCCATCGAAATTATTGGCATTAAATAAATCTCATGGTAACCGAAGCAAAATATCAGCATATAAATAATGTAATATATGAGGGCACACTTACATACTATATGAAATGAAAATAAAGACGAGAAAGTCATGTGCGTTACTGAAAATTCGATATGTTATTAACTATTACTCCTCTAACCGTGTAATCATTCAATCTGAAAGCTTTTATGTATTCTGAAGGTGAACGACTGATGCGCATCAAAAGAAAATGTCAGCTTAATCGGGTTATTGAATAATATTTCAACAAATAAAACTTGTTCATTACATATATAATATAATAAGTACTTAAGTGTTCATATTATTGTGTATAATGCGATATTCGTCATACACAATAATTCTAATTTAGCACAATTAGTTGTCTACTTTTTGCACAATTTCCACAAGTTTCCTACTGCTGTCGTCTTATTGCAGTCATCCGGAATAGTTCAGCTATGGATCATTATATAAACACGTTTTATTATTATTGTTATTGTTTTATATTGTTATTTTTAATAGTGGTCCACTCTGACTGTCTTAGAATTTGAATGGCTTATTCAATATTTTTCTGTGCTTTTCCCGCCCTGACTTTCATTTCACGAATAAATTTTGCTACAATTGAACCAACCAATAGCAATTAGCTGATAAAGTTTCTAACGAAACAGTCAGATGCAGTTTAACATTATAAAATATTCATGCATAATGCAACGACAAACGAGAATAATACCCGAGTCAGCATACCTACAATTAACTAATCGCATTATTCACCACCTAAATTCTAGGAATTCAGTGTTAATGGACATTGTGTAAATTGATCAAAGGGAGACGTAATGTTTTGTAAAGCAAAAGTCTGGGGATGGGAGGTTAATTTTACTAATTACGACGCCAATAGTAAAGAAATAGTAGGGTGAGTAGGTAATTTTGACTAAATACGATCAATTATTATTATCATAGTATTAATATTTAGCTCCACAGTTGGGAGACAATTTAAATTATAAGTCATAAGGGATACAATTTATGAAAGGTCCGAAGGAGAAAGAAAAATTTTGATTTATAATTCCGAATTTAATAACAATAAAATATAACCAAAAGAGTTGAATGATACACAAATAAAAAATGTTAGCAATAATAAATTTAAATTGAGATTCATTCAAAATCCAGGTCAACTGTTTGGTGAACGAAAAGGAAACAAAGTAAATTTTGACAATGGGTCTGTCAATGTGAACTCTATAAAACCAAAGTTAATGATACCCGCGAAGCCTGCAATAGCATTATTTGGCGCCCTTTTGCTGCGTTTTTTCTTCAGTATGCTTTGGATGCTCTTGTAGTCGATTCTCACTGGCTGCATCGGGGTTGATCTCGCTATATACCGCGGACTCCTTGGGTCAAAATAGCGGAGACTCCTACAAAGAAGTTACGAATCTCCTCAGGTCTCAAAATCAGCACTCAATTTTACGGGATGGGACCATTCGGCGCGGCCACTTCGGCGCGGCCCATTCGGCGCAGCCGTTTCGGCGCAAGCCAGTTCGGCGCGAAACTCGCATAACATTATTAGACGTAAAGCAGCCGTTTCGGCGCGAAACTCACTTAACATTACAAGACATATAATTTCATATTTAGCAAAATTTTTAAATATATTCCTAAATACTTAATCAGTTGCAATATCTGAGAGTTGTAGAACATTAATAGTAAAACAAGCTATAAGTATGAATTCCACAAATATGGACTAAGCGTCGTAGGTTAATTTAATTAAATATTAAGCTACGTTTTTATGACAAATTATCTGGACTTTTCATTAATATTTGAAAATGCCAAATTATTTATTCATTTAACAATTTGTAACTAACTCATGAGACTTTTGTGTTCAGAATAAAAATTGAAATATTTATCTTTCAATGAAACATAAATTTTATAAAAGTAGCGATTTAACTTTATTTAAATTACTTGTCTTTTAATAATAATAATAGCCGATTTGGTCTGATGTGATGCTCTCACCCATGAGTCTAAAATAAATATATTTTACATCTGAAATTATAATATTTTTCTAATAAATCTTATGGTTGTTTCAATATGCATTCTTCCACAAAACTGAATAATTTTTCACATTGAATTTTATATTTTTCCAAGTCCCATAAATGCGGATATTAAATGTGGGCATAGTTTGGCCAATATAACTGTAATTACAATATAAACAGATACCGAAATTATTAATTTTATTTTTAATATTTTAACATAGCTTAAATTATTGCAAGATTTTAAGATAATTTGGATATCATAATTCATTAAATCATGTCATAAGTTTGTATTATTTCTTACTGCGTAATTTTACGGGTAAATTATTAATTTCATATTAATCTTAGTCAACCCAATTTTAATGTATTTTTAAGCGAAATGCAAAGGATAAATATTAAGAAGAACACAATATTTATTTTTCCCAGATTAAATTTATGATAGCGCTGACGTTATAATTTGACGTCCATATTTACTGAATTATAAAGCATAGTATCTTATGGAATAATGGCTGATTTGACATGTAATTAAGAATTATTCCTGAGTAAGTAGATATTTTTATAGCAATTGGTAACTATCTTATTGACAGAAACAATAACCAAAACTTCAAGAAAATTGACAGAGTGATCTTTTTCAATTCAATTTTAAAGTTTCTTTCAGTGTTGTAATTATTAAAAGTATTGAGCAAATGGTTTATGTGGAATCTGAGAATGATACCAAAAAGTCATCATACTTGAAATATCTCAGTGGTTTTAAATCTAAAGATGTAATGCATAAGGCTTCCAAATCTCTCATAATTTGCGCGAATAACGACAAAGAAAAATTCCCAAGGTAGAACCAATGATTTCGTGATAGTAAATGTTCTTGAACGAAAAATAAGTGGAATTTATAATTACATTTATTAAGATAAGAATTTTTGATAAAATAATTTTTGTCAATTTCGAAAAGTAGTTATCCCATCTATTTTTAAAACTTGGGGTAAAAATTAAATAAGAACTCTTCATCTAATGATAAGAAAATATGATCATTAGTGACGTTTAAATGGTCCAAAAACTTAAAAGACGTTTTGACTGTAAAATTATTTTCCTTATTAAGAGAATTATATAAAAATATAGAAATGTTATGAAGAGGGCTGCTAGTAGAAGAAACGATAATTCTGAAAGATAAATTATATGCTAGAGCATAGGCTCTGGCACTATTATCAGAAGTTAAAAACTAGGAGTTAAAAAGTGCTACTATCCACAAGTCTTTTCAAGTTAATTTCTAATTGATCAATAACTAAAGTAATGGATTTAATTTTTATTGCAAGTTCTATGCGAACATTTTTAGTAATTATTTCCTAATATTCATACTTATATTAGCCGTAAGTAAATTCCACTTTTTTACCTGTGGTATCCTACTCTTTATTTCTATTATACTTCTACCTTCAGTAGTTATTATTCTTCCCAAGTAGCAGAATTCCTTGAGCTCCTTCAAAATATCCCTCCCCAATCTAGTAACCTTTGTTATTCCACTGTTTCCCACACTACACTCCATCAACTTGGACCTAAACATGTTAAAATTTAATTAATCATAATCTAAGTGTCATTTTGCCTCGTTATGCATTTATTTTACACTGTCTAACGAGTATAGTTTTATCAAAGTAATTGTTGACGCTGCTGTATCAAGGATCCGGGGATAGAACTCTGGCAAGGACATGGCTGTTTGTGTTTGTCTAATAAATTTTAATAGTCACCACAACCACCGTAGACCTTCCGCTGCCACGTTCGGACGATAGAATACTGCTACGGGTCCATCACTAATTTGTATAGTTTCCTGTGAAAGAGGATAAAGTTTTTCGTAGAAATCTTTCCTTACTTGGACCTGCTGTTATGTAGAATGCTTTCTAAAAATATATTATAAAGACGCTAAGTAATGAACGAGGAAAGAGAGTAGTCCGACCGTCTGGCTGATGTATCTGAGGCACGTAATTTGCTTTTGATTCGATGGTGTCCTGAAGCTCCCACCTAACTATTCTTCTGCCATACGCCATAAATGACAGTAAAACACAGACCAAGCATTTTAAACGCAAGGTCAAAATAGACTGTAAGCCAAAATATGTAACCTACTGAGAACCAACAACTATCAAATAGTGTAAAAATTAACGTCTGTGGTACAAAATAACAAGACAAACAATGTTATTTAACAGTTAAATCTTAAAAAGTGGAGAACTAATAAACAAAATTTATATAAGTCGGCGTTTCGATTGCAATCTTAGCATCTTTCTCAAATGCCTCTTAAAGGGCAACTGGCAATATTTGAAACAGGAGAGACATTTGAGAAAGATGCTAAGATACCATTCAAAACAACGGCCAAACAAAATTTTGTTATTTATTTCTCTCGATTTTGAAGGTTAAATAATGTTTCTCTTGTCATTATAACTATGAAATAGATAGAGATAACTGGAGGCTGAAGTATTAACCACTACTCTAATGGAATACAGATGGGAAAACGAAAATGCTTGAAGACTGTGGCAGAATTTAAAACTTTATTTGCACGGAGTTGATTTATGTTTTTTTACGTCCGGAGATACTTTTTGAGAATAACTTACTGCGAGGAAAAAGACACGAAAGGCAAACAACAGACAGAGAAATCATACGCCCTGCTAATAGTGTCTCGAGAGAGTTGACAATGTTGTTCTTTTATAATCATACACTTCTTTCTAGAGCACTTTTATTTATTTCCAACTATTTACTTTTAACCAACTTAATGACATACAAATATGGTTGAGATGTATGCTTCTCAATATTTTACTGAATAATTGAAATTAGCTTCAAGTTTATAAAGGTGATGAATAAAAATACTTCTGTCAGTTTCAATTTCAATAGAAGTCGTTATTTAATTGACCAAAAAATAGGTTCTTTAATTTTGTTCGTTGTTATTTCAAAATTCTTAACTCTTAACAACAACAATTAATTTTCTTATTTTCTAATATTTCGAACATCATAAATTGTCACCATTGTAAAATAAATTTAGTAAGTACTTGCGCATTTATAATGACAAATTCAAATGAATATTTCAACTGAATAACTATTCGAAAGGTAAAATAACTTGGTAGACACCTTGGAATGAGAGGAGATGTTTTGCTTCATATCCGAACAATACTCCTTACAAAAGGAATTACTTCTGGAAGAGGATTGACGAGGACTGTACATTATTAAAGTACATATACGTTGCGAAGTTATTAATTGCTGATTGCAATGAATATTCAAACAAATACAATGAACCAACATTGTTGCTTTATGTTATTCGGATACTATGGCAACACTTTTAAGATAATACAGTATGTACCTTCACGCATTTATAACGTGAAATTCCCAACATTTCAAACATTACAATGTGATTTTTGGCGTAAACATAAAAATATAGTAATTTATTGTATAGAGCGCACCTCGCACATCGGATTACGATGCGATAAAACTCAGAATTCAAACAAGTTTGTTTGCGTTAGCGCCGGGCGATATGCGATCTGGTGGTCAATCGCCCTACTGCTCACATGCATCCACAGACGATTTTCGGAGCATATTTTTCCTCTTTATCTAAACAAACAAAAAAGATTGATCATAAACTTAAGTACGGAAAAGTACTTTACAAAAAACCGGGTTTAAAATAATATTGGTGTACTTAACCTATTATTCTCACTTCTTTTCTTGCCTCATTGTACAAAACGCAGAAATTTTCTAGAGTGAAGACTCATTTTCTCAAACCCATTAAGTGTCTGAAAGTAAAATACAAGCATGAATTTATATAATGATGTAGTTTATCCATAAACGAAAAATTTAAATATAATATAAAAACAATTCCTTACTGCAATCCTTTGAGTAATTGTTGATTTATTTTTTATGGTAAAATGTACTTGTAATAATAGTAATAATAATACTATCTTATTACTGAACCTCTTTATTACAGACCTTAATATGCTTAGCGTATTCCATCCTTGTCCTTCCTCTTCTGTTCTTACACTTCACTCAGATGCTAACTTTACAATACCCTCATATCTTAAAAGGTGGCCTATTAATTTATTCTTTCTCCAAATTGCTTTCTTTGCCGTATTATGCTTATAACTTCATGGTTAGTTAACCTACCAACCCCATCTTATTTTCAGAATTCTCCTACAGCACCTCAATTCGAAAGCTTTTGTTCTTATTCTGTCTTCATTGCTATCGACAACGTTTCACACCCATATAACGTATTTAACTATTGTTAACTTAATGTAGATTTGTTTCTAAATTATTTATGTTTGGTAATGAAATAAACTAATTTTATTTTATTTGGAAATACCATTTTTTGTTGGAATAATTAATTCCCTCCTCCCAAAACGATCATTACAATTTATATCACCGTAACTCCGTACCTTCGTGCATTACTAAATAATTAAACATTTAGTCATTACACTTCTAATCATTATTTCATAAATCTGATAAAAAGTTGCCAATTTATTTGCTTGCGTAAAATTAAATATGAACAAGACCTTCAGTCTATGATCCTACATATTCATAAATTTATAATAAATAACTTTGTAACTATAATGAATATGACGTGAAATACATCAGTATAATTCATAACTTTAACAGAAATAATTAGATTCAAAGTTAAACCTCTACTAAGTTATTTAATATAAATGATCAAGTGATCAAGAAAATTGTAGTGTCAGAAATGCCGTTTTGAAATAAAATATCACTAATTGAAATATAAATCAAAAATTAAATAATACATTTATGATTATAAGAAAATATTGTTTGTAATTGTAATTTTCCACGTTTCTTTACACGTATCATTCGCATGGCAGAGATTGTAGAGCTGCTTTCAATCTGAATCCTAAAATTCTCTAGTACCGCATCACAGCTGCTACGAAAAGGAAGAAGAGATTTGATGCTACTACATGTATAATTAATCGTGTCTTCTCCTTGAAAGAGAAAGATGAAGTTATTCACTCACAAATCATGCCGAAACTTTTCCCTGCCATACGAATCCAAAGTTTCAATTGATAGCACACACACAAAAACTTCAACAATTATTGTGACCTTTATTATTTTAAGAGACTTTCGTCAACCTCCTCGGAGTACGAATCTCTTCATTTTTGTGATTTATTTCTGATATTCTGTTAATTAAATATGCCAGGTACGAACTTACGTTGCAAATCAAAGTTCTATTCATCACTGACATAGCAATTATTTTCTTATATTATTAAGTAAAATTAAATTGTTTTATACTCTATCCTTAAACAGATCACGTGAAAAAGAAGTTCTTTTTATGTAGCATTGGTGTCGGGCTGCTACAATTTTATCAGTTACAAGCGCCCTAAATAGATGCAAAGTAACTAAACGAATTCTGTTAGTAAAAATGGCACGGAACAGAACCTCATTTAAAAAATAATTTTATCCTCGAGAAACCGGCTATGTGATTTACTTCGATCCCTTGACAATTTAAATAATTACGCTGTCAGTAATAAAACGCGTGAAATCGATAAATATTGTCTGTGGAAGTAATTATTCTGCATTCATGACTCGCTCCAGAAATATATGAAAATATAAAATAAACATTTAATTCTAGTAATTTCTCTCAAAGCAGATAGATGAACACAGAGTTTATAACAATTCAGTTATAAGTAATTTTTGAAGAAGACTGAGCTATTCTTCAAATCATGTTTAACACATTAAGGGTGCGAATAAGATGGGAAAAGTTTTTGTCTTCAAACATACTTGTAACAAGCATGAAAAACGTAAATTATGTATTACCGTTAGGATACTCTTTCACAACTTATCACTGAACTAGAAAATATTATTAGACACTAATTAACTACTAAATACTTTTTTACAGTCAACGTTACGACATTATTGATTATCTATTACCATTGTAGCCTGGTGCATTAATACTCAAGTGCTACAACACGTAAACTAAATTTGAAGAATTATTATTTAGTAATTTTGAGAACCTTTTAATAATTGTGCGTTAACAGCATGAATTTTTGCTTCGATTTGGAAGAGATTAAAACCCCAGCACCCCAGAGCACTCGCATGCCAGTTCTCTGACGACTGTAGCACACGTTTCCTATCTGGAATGAGGAAAGCGCATGGGCAGGATTCCGTTTCACCCCCTGGACCACAAGTAAAGCTACACAAACTTCTCTCTCCCATGCTGCTAATCAAGTACGCTGCTGTATCAAATGCACCGCATGGAAGCGACATAAACAGGGAAATCAACTCGAGCCATCCAGTAATAAAAAATATTATTTTAAACCATTAGTAGTGATCTTTACATGATTTCCAGCATACTTTTAAGCCGTGGTAAAGAGCAATATATTTGTCTTATGAACCTGGAAACCTGTGAGCCTTTCACTCGTAAATTCACCTATGGATAAGTAAAACTGTATTAATACCCTTAGGCGTTACGATAATAACAAGGATTGCTTATTAGCTGTGTATACTCTAGAACCCACGAAAACACTTGAAGCTTAAAGTAAATTATATTTTCAAAAGAATGATAGTATTAGTACATTTTTTATAGCGGTTAAAAATTACAGTTGGAGTTTAAAAAGGCACTTGAGATGTGGAATTTCAAAAATGGAACGTTTTTGGTGTTGTTGGAGGTTTGCATAAGATTTGCGCCAGACAGCATAGTTACCTGCTCGCCTGACCTGGAGACGCAACTTATTTTTGGAAACCCATGTTTCACTCTATAGACAACACACAAACAAATATATATACGATGGATCGCAAATGTCGACTTCCAGCAGGATTGCTGATCACGCAACCTTCCGTTCAGCTCCATCTACCTCAAAACTGCCGGGAGGAATCTTCCAAAACGAAACGAATTCCATGCAGCGTCGCTTTCAGGCCTGCCTGATGACATCCGATCGTAATTACGAATACCTCTCGGAGTACAACCTTTCAATAAAATGTTTTCTGTCCCATTAATGTGTTTCTGTTTCTGTTCTTTTTCTCTGCTTCTTTGCACCATAGCTCACAACTACGGCATTTACGATCCTGCACTCCTATGTGATTTCGAATCGTCTCTGTACCCCCTACGTACCCTGCAAGTTTATCGGTCTGGTATAGAGGGGGGCAGAAAGAGAGCTGGTGTCGCTACGTTTGGTAGAAAACAGCATACCAAACTTTTCTATCTTAAGATCTCCTGTCGATAAGCTTTAAAATGCATTCGAGCAGTGAATATACAACACACATAACGAAAGAGATAGATTAAGCTCCCTTTCAGAGGGACAAAAAATTATCTCAAAAATTAATCTATTCTATAAGATCATTCTCTCGGATTTTATGAAAGCATAACAGAAGTATATGTTTCTACCAGAGAGAGAAACAATTTAATAAGGAATATATATATATATATATATATATATATATATATATACAAGCTTCCAGATGAGCACAGCCTGGAGTACGCTAAACAGCATTAATAATTCACGTTTCTCATCAAGAATTGTATGCATGAAAGTACTAATTAATGAAGTCCCAATCTCTCATGCTGCAGTTGTCACTTCCAGGAGTCAATTGTTTGCAGAAACGTAACTGCTGTTACATATATATAAAAACCTTAAGTGTAATGACATTGATAACCTTTAGAGTTCTGTATTATTAATCAACGGAGAAATCTTTTCTTCCATTGTGTCAGTAAATTTTATGTCAAAGAGTAAATGCTAGACAGAACACCTCATGACATATCCGTTACCTTAACCGTGTTAGAATTTAAACATTAATATAGACATGTTTTCATGCGAATGTACGCAGTATGAATAATACAACAGCGTATTGGTCACGAATAATATTTAACAGTTTTAGACAGTATGAGACTTTTCCCTTTGAAAATATGGTTTTCCAGTATGTATTATGGCCAATCATACTTCAGAAGGAAATGAATGTGCATACCTATAAGTGTTGAGGTCAGTATTTGAAGTAAATATTTGGTATACGGTGTCTAGCTGTGATTGGTAGGATAGAGTGCGAATCTTTTTTTATTATTAAAGCCATATGTACCTAACAGTTTGGTCCAGATACAATTTATTTCTTATATTTGTCTTTAATTTAGGGGCTTTCAATAATATTATTGTCATGCCTGTTCTAGAGAACAAATATGTATTTAAAAATAATGTCCTTAAAAATAATGTGAAAATTACTATGATAGACTGTTTCATTGAATTAAAGTGTACAACCTCGTCACTTTTTAAATATAGGTTTTATGTATAAAGATTCGTTTATCTTCAATATTATTTATTTAATTTATTGACATTGAAATCTTTTATATACATGGTTTCCAACTGAAGGGGTATTATTATTAATTTATAAATATATTGTAGTATTAGGGGAGTCAGAAGAAGACTTGGAAACTATAATAAATGGCATGAACGGGGTCCTGGAGAAAGAGTTCAATTTGAGGGTTAATACAGGGAAAACCAAGTTAATGGAGTGTAGTTAGGGAAACAATGGAATAACAAAGGATGGGATATTCTGACGGAATTTAAGGAATTCTGCTACTTGGGAAGCGTAATAACCAGGTATGGTAGAAGTATAGTAGACATAAAGAGTAGGATAGGACAGGCAAGGAAGGCTTTCGCGAATAAGAGGAATTTACTTATAGGTAATATGAGTGTGAATATTAGGAAATCGTTGCTAAAAATGTTAGTATGGAGTGTAGTGTTATATGGGTGCGAAACGTGGACGATAGGAGTTAGGGAAATGAAAATAATAGAAGCCTTTGAAATGTGGTGCTATAGGCGCATGCTGAAAATCAGATGTGTGAATAGAATCACAAACGAGGATGTTATAAACAGGATGGGGGAAAGCGAACAATATGGAGGACGTTGGCTAAAAGGGATGGATTAATAGGCCACGTTTTAAGACACGAGGACCTTGTAAAATTATCATTAGAGGGAAGCGTGTGGGGTAAGAACAGAAGATGGAGGCCAAGGATATAATACGCTAAGAAGATTAGTGAGGATGTGGGTTGTGCTAGTTTTAAGGAAATGAAAAGGCTTGCGCAAAATAGGTTATCATCAGACCATCTTAGGAGTGAATACCACAACAACATAAAAACTTATTACAATGTACATGATGTCCATAGAAGAATGTCACAGCTATAAAAGTTATTGGTATTAACTGTATTCGTTATAGAATTATGTTTCAAAATCACAATCAAAGATTAACTCACACAGATTTAGAAAATCACATGAGAGAATGACACAAGCATATTTTTTGTTATTTATTGTACCGTGTGCTTTTGGAGAGGACGAGAAAAGTCGCTAGGTGAGGCCTACATTCAAGGCGTCACACAACTAACATCAAGGATCGTTTCCCAAAATTACTCTGTTCGCTATAATTTTGCCTTCTTTGGCTTTATGACAGATCATGCCTTCGTTCCGCCATTACCTGTTGATTTGCCAGAGTTGAAACATGTAATTAAAGAGGCTACGGCTTCCACTAATCCGTAAGAAGAATTTGGTTATAGGTTACTTCCATGACACTGTTCCTGGGCATATTTGACCCGGATAGCTCGGCCGGTATGACTTCCACCCGGAAAGCAGAAGACCGGGGTTCGACTCACGGTCCCGTCAACATTTTACCTTCATGGAAGGTGATATATTATAATTTACTAGTATCATTGTATGGTAGCCAACATGAATGTAATTGTCAAAAGATTTGCAAACGAAATCTTTCTTCAAAAATGCGCCGTTTGAATGCTGGAAACACGAACTCACGATAAGCTTTACAAAAGAACTCAAGTTCAACAGTGGATGAGTATAAGAGTTGTCCTTTGTGCATCGGATAAGGAAGACGTTCACGGAAAAAGAAAATAAAGCCTTTCCGTGCTTATCGACATCAAAGCAGTTCACGGTCAATCTTAATGAGCTCCGCCCGCTATTTCACATTAAAATCATGAAGCCTCTACTCTGGAATTGTGCACCGTTGTCAAGGGTTCATATTAACTTTAAATCCCTGAATATTAATGATTTCTTATTATATGAATCCATATCTCCATTTCTAGTTAACATTTATTACTTTGTGTTAATGAAGTAATTATTATAGACAATTCGTTATCTGGGAGAGCTATTTATCGTTATAAATTAATAAGAAATACTTTCCCATTGAATATATCCCTTTCTTCTCTTCAAAAAATGACGGAAGTTAACGTAAAAATTATATGCTATAAGAATTTACTTCCATATGACCGAAAGTTCTTTTCTCTGTTAATGAAAGTATTATGCTTTCACATATTTATTATTTTCATTGACTACATTCTTTCATATTCAAATTTTTAGAGATAATGAAAGATGGAAGGATTTCTAGAAGAGCTGTATTACGGTGAAAATCTAGATCAGTCAGCAGTAGAAGAAGAGGAGGTGGATGATGAAGAGTTGGGGGACAACATTACTAGGTCAGAGTTTGACAGGGCGCTGACAGACCTGAGCAACTGTAAAGCGCCAGGAATTGATAACATTCCGGTAGAGCTGATAAGATCATCGGGCGAAGAAGCAATGTCACGACTATTCAGGATAGTTTGCGAAATCTACGAAATAGGAAGAATCCAAGAAGATTTTATTAAAAACATAATTATACCAATACCGAAGATAATTGGGTTGATAGATGCGAACAGCACAGGACAATTAGTTTAGTATCTAATGCATGCAAAATATTAACTAAAATAGAATATATAGGAGAATGGAACGTCAAATAGAATGCGAGTTAGGAGACATCAAATTAGTTTTAGGAAGAATGTAAGGACAAGAGAAGCAATATTAACTTTGCGACTAATTTTAGAAGACAGTATAAGAAAAATGGGCTATGTTAATGGCATTTGCAGATTTAGAAAAAGCGTCTGCTATGGTGAACTGGGACACACTATTAAGGATTTTGAAGAGCACTGGAATAAAGTATCGAGAAAGGAGGCTTATCTATAACCTCTACAGAAGACAGGCAGTAGTAATTAGAATAGAAGATCAAGAAAAGAAAGCCGTAATCAAGAAAGGAGTAAGACAAGGATGCAGTCTGTCACCCATGCTGTTTAACTAATATGTAGAACGGGCGATGAAGAATGTTAAAACTGAATATGGAAAAGGAAACATACCTCAATGAGAAGAAATAAAAACCTTACGCTTTGCCGGCGATATTGTAGTATTAGGGGAAGCAGAAGAAGACTTGGAAACTATAATAAATAGCATGAACGGAGTCCTGGAGAAAGAGTTAAATATAAGGATTAATAGAGGGAAAACCAAGGTAATGGAGTGTAGTATGTAACAAAGGGTGTTATATTGGGAACGGATATTTTGACGGAAGTTAAGGAATTCTGCTACTTGGGGAGCGTAATAACAAGGGATGGTAGAAGTATAGTAGACATAAAGAGTAGGATAGCACAGGCAAGGAAAGCTTTCGCGAAAAAGAGGAATTTACTTATGGGTAATATAAGTTAAATACTAGAAAATCGTTTCTAAAAATTTTCGTATGGGTGCGAAGCGTGGACGATAGGAATTGCGGAAATGAAAATAATAGAAGCCTTTGAAAAGTGGTGCTATAGGAGAATGCTGAAAAGCAGATGGATGGATAGAATCACTAACGAGAAAGTTCTAAACAGAATAGGGGGAAAGCGAACAATATGGAGCGAGAAGGGACGGATTAATAGGCCACGTTTTAAGGCACGAGGGTTTTGTAAAATTAGCTTTAGAGGGAAGTTTGTGGGGTAAGAACAGAAGAGGGAAGCCAAGGATAGAATGCGCTAAGCAGATTAGGGAGGATGTGGGTTGTGCTAGTTAGGAGGAAACGAAAAGCTTGCGCAAGATAGATTAGCGTGGACGGTTTCAGCTTATGACTGAATACCACAACAACAATTTTTCTTTAGAAATCTTACTTGTGCATTGGCAATTTGGATTAATATAAGGCTATAAAGAGGAATTGTATATTATATAATAAATTATAAAAGTTCAGATTTTCAATAAATTATCCACTTTCCATTTTACAATTGTTTTTATTGCTTCAGCATACGAATCGACTAGATGTTATTATGTAAATTCTCCTTCAGTAGTGTGATGTGTTATGAAAAATAAAGATTTTTTTCAATGAAAGAAGTATGTTTTCCAAGTAGAAATGTTTAATGTAACAAAAATGTGCTTCAAATTAAGTGTTGTGTAATCAGTTGTTTATTCAAAACATATAATAATATTCTGCTGTAGACTTTAATGGAATGTATATAATCTCCATATTTCACCGTTATCGACGAAGACATATCGATTGGAGGATGACGTCGTCATGTTTCCACGTATGATCGAGAATTACAGGCTGTGACTATTACTGAACTAATTTTATAATTACATCTGCATTCGAAAAGTTTATTGTTTTTGGTATTCCAAATTACTCTTAATTATCTGCAACTCTTGATTAGGCTTTAAAGAAGAATTCAAAATTCCGAAACTTCTGCCGACGCCGGAAAACTTTTTGTCGAGTTTCAACTTTGTAATCTCGTCTTCCCTCCTCCACTTACCTTTTTTAATAATTAATAATCTCTTACAAGTATGTACCGTTCGGGTTTATAATCCGAGAACCATTATAAGTTAGAAATTCACATCTCTTATCAAATGTTTCGTTTGTTTTTGCTAATCTCACAGGTCGGAAATAGACTCATCATACCAAAACTTTGACCGTTCTCGGAGACAATATTTCGAGTAACCTCTCACGGCGATGATGGAAAAAATTATGGGAAAGCTCCCAAGCGATTTGTTTCTATAAAAATATTAATGTAACACTTGAATTAAGACCATGCCGTATGATTCAACTTCTAAATCACACTGCCAAGCTTATTTTATTCTGACATGTTTAAACTTAATGTTGTTATAGTACTTGCTTTCCACTATAACCTCTTTAAAATCATCTCTTAATACTATAAAGATTTCTTCAAAGCTGTTGATATATATTGGCAATAGCTTTCGGAAATAATGTTCCCTAATCATCTGTAATACCAAATTTATTTACTATTTACTAAAGTTATTTACAATATCAAAACAACATATATCAATCAAACTAATAGCGAAATATCTTCGTTTATGTATGTTTTAAATTTCCATACTCTCCTCCCACGGTTCTAGGAGTGATTAACTGTGTCTTACCTCAACAGTCCTTGTTTTCTTCTAAATCATGAGTAACACGTGTACAAAATTTGGTCGTATAGTTCCACGGGTTTAGATTTGTATGCGGCAATTACACACTCAAAAATGCACTGTAACAGTCAAATATATCATAAGGTAAGATACTTGAATCATACATTGGATCTGATTACCGTGTAATAATTTGTACAGATACATATTTAAGCAAACTAAATTTAGTGTGTACGGCCCGGGTCTTTATATATTCAACCTGCACTGCGACTTATAAAGCAGTTTCCATATTTATAAACTGATATTAAAGTTTCATTACTTATGATTAAATAGCGTAAAATAACAATTTATTTATGTAATAATACTTTTTATTTGTTTTACGCGAATGTCGCATCTGATAATCAAGTCGTCTTTTAGTTTCACAATAACCCGTCCTCAGCACCAGAGTAGTATTCTTCAAATCATTTGCATTGCGACTCATAAAACATTTTGCATCATTATTAACTAATTAAAAAGTATCATTTCATAAAAAATGTTAGACTAAGTCATTATTTCTTGATACACACCAATTAAATTTCTTCTTTAGAGAGGTTACGTGAGGTCATAATCTATTCATCTGCAAGTTCTATGTATCTTCAAAAATGGGGGGTGGGGTGGAGGCCACTTTTGAATTGAAACGGGGCAAGGAAGGAAACCTTATTTGCGATAGTATGCTCTAACTACAAAAAATAATTCACGGCCAACGGATGAATGGTATACATACGCCTAAGGGCAAACCTTATAACTCACAGTACGTTTGATCAGGTCCGGTATATAATCACTGTATCTCGCCACATACGTTGCAAATAGGAAACTGTGTTTCAGAAAAGTCTGTAAGAGTTGACTTCTTCGTTTTCCTCGCCCGCCTTAGCCCACGGTAAGAATTCCAATTTGTCTCCCACAAGCTGAAAACTGAGACGACCTTGAGAAATTCGAGGGGTGCATTAATCGCGGTCCAGACCTTGGGCAAACAGTAAAGTTGTTCGATGATCTCATTGGACCAGTCGGCCAGCTGTCCAAGAAATTTGATCGAGGCATGGTTTCGTTTAATCAGTCTCTTGTCATCAGAAGGGCATGCAGTAGTACCAAGTGCCCGACCTCAATGATGCAGGTTTCTTTAGGGTTCTCCCTGCGTCACTTCTAGGTGAATCACCAGGTACGATCTTTAAACTACAGCCCGGAGGCATAAGTCAATCTTAGATGACAGCCAGGCGCTGCGGGATTTTTCTCGCAGACGCTCAGCCCAGAGTGACTGCGGGGCTTACCTGATTATGTCGGGGATGCCTCGCACTCTCTCTGGGTACTTTTTATCAAAGTTCTCATATGCCGAGACACCTTCACCTATTTTAGGAGGTATATGTACCGGGGTCAAAGACCTTGGGCATATGGCAAGAGCTGTCCGCTGATCCCATTGGATCAGTCGGGCAACTGCCTCCTGAAACTGGTGGAGACACGAAGAAGGGAATGCTGCGTCCCCACAGCAAACTCGTATCCCGACCTACCTGATGCAGGTTTTCTAGGGTTTTCCCTGCATCTCTTTAGATGAAACACCGGGTAGGATCCTTAAACCATAGCCCGGGGCCCTAGTTAACCCTTGACTACCTTGCTCTACCTTCCGCATCCCCCTTTTCAATTCCCTTCCTATGCTATTAAAGGGGAGTTGCCTGTTTCAGGATCACCCTCATGTAGCCTGTTAACCAAAAAAAAAAGTCAATCTTTGGCTACCTCTATCTACCTTACACACCCCCATTTCTACCTCTTCCTATAATATAGGGGAGATCCAGCAAAGCGGATATTCTTCATGTAGTGTTTCGTTCTAAAACAAAAAAACTCATACAATGCCATTTATTTTTATAGAAGAAAGGAGATTCATAACTTAATTCATAGAATTACATAAGAAACAATCGTAAGTGTATCGGCGGCGTTATCTATATCTCAGACGGACCTCTCTGGATGCCATAGAGCAGGGGTGTTCAAACTGTCGTTCCGGATCGACCGGTCGATCGCGAGTACTTTTTGAGTCGATCTCGAGAAAAATTTGCCGATATTTACAGATTTTGTTTTAGATGATTAGGTCATAATAATCCCCACATCACTTTATTTTGAGAACATTCGAGACTTCGTCCGCGCCGTTATAAATGCTGCGCCTGTGGGAGTAGGAGTCAGTTTGACTTGTAACTTGAAGGCGATACGAAGTTTATTGATAAATAACAATTCCATCCGTTCCCGTAATTTGCAACGAAGGTTCTTCAAATTGCAGATGGAAGATAGTGAATCTGCTGAATACACTGATTTAGTTCTTCACATGGACGTCAGGTGGTTGAGTAGCTGCAAATTCCTAGAAATATTTCAAGAATTATTGTCGGAAATAATAGCTTTTCTGGACGAAAGAGGTGATGACACTCAGATGCAGAAAAATGGAAAATTGGTCACTGATTTAGAATTTTTGACAGATATCACAATGCATTTAAACACCATTAACTTCAAGGTGAGAGAAAATCCATTATTCACATGGTTAGCACAATAAACACATTCAAAACTAAATGGCAACTTATGATGATCAACTGAAAAGCAAGTATCGGAAACAATTTCCGTTTTTGAAATCAATGATTCCACAGTTGAATTTTGATATTTATGAGGGTGATTTATTAAATATTATTAAATAATTTGAAAGACGTTTTTATGATTTCAGTAAATTGGCAAATATCGCATCTTTCATTAGTTAACCTTTTTAGTGTAAAAACATTGAGGAATATGCTACTGAAATAGCAAGACAGTTTAACATGAACTCATCTTCTGTTGAAAATGAGGTAGTGCAGATTATATCAAATATACATCTCAAAGCTACAGCATTCTGGTCTTTTATATCTGAAGATAAATGTCCGAATATAAGGCAAATCGCCAATGTGTGGGTCAACTTACCTGTGCTAGTCTGCATTTCCTGAAATGAAGGTAAGTCAAAATATTGCAAACGACTAACTGAGGTACATATGACATCATGCTTGCGATAGGACTCGGTAATTATGTACCATCTTATGCAAAGTATGCTGAAGACACGCTTCACCATCCAAAGTCATTCTTTGGTTAAGTTTATAAACTAGAACTCATTTGTTTTGTAAGAACCAATAATTTTGAATAAGTAAGAGCTATTTTTCATTAATTTTATAGTGTGAGCCAACCTTGACTAAAAAATTTGCAAATGGCGGAAAACTAATTTCTGTCGTTCTTTCTAATTTTACGTGGATTCATGGCCAAAAAATTATGCAACGTCCCTATATACTTATACCTGCACCACTATATACCCTTCCTACCTAGACGACAATCCTGCATCACATATACTTGCAGCCTCTCAGAGTCGATCGATCGGACTCAAACAATATTGAGGTAGATCGCCAGCAGTTCAAGTTTGAGCACCCTTGTCATAAAGGAACGCCATATTTCTATCACCCTGTTTAACGAATAATGCTACTTCTTAAAGTTACATATAAAAATTGATCGTGCTACCATGTTTCCGTAACAATTACAACTTTATTCTCTCTGCTGGATTCTGTAGTGTAAGTATTTCTGACACGTGTCAGGAACGGCGCTGGTTTGACATAGCGCCAGACATTAATACAATAAGCGTGGTTTATAATTTCTACGGTAACATACCTCTACTGGATTAATGTTTTTTAACTGTGCTAGCATTTTACTTTTTCAATAAATTCAAAGGCAAAATAAAACATGTTCAGATAGAGAAGAAATAGTTTTTTACAATTAATTACGCCAGTCTATTGTCATCAAACAAGTTCAGGGAAATCACTGCATTCCTAACTTACTCGAGCTCAATTCTTGTGAGACGGTGCTCGTCATGCCCCAATTGGCATATTTTGAAACAAATCTGAAAATGATAAAGACAATTATAACCAACCCATTAATCAACGACAGTATCGCAGATACACACAACATGCTACGGTAAAGCCTGCAAGAAATCAAAATATAGATCAATAAATGGAGAGTAGTTCACAACTGTGACGCGTTAATTTTGAGTCACCGCGGTTTGTATTTTAAATTGTCAAAAAGTTCTCACTTGTCGTAGCATGACTCTGGTAGAACGGAATCTCCCTGAAAATAAGTAAACTTTATTGGTTCGCAAATAATGTTAAAGAATTTATTTTAGACACTGGTCTTCATCACATGCATGAGCAGTGAGTTAAATAGGCTCTAATAATAGTATACGATTTTAGGGAAACAAAAGGAGGACGAAACTGTACAGTTGACACAAATGGCTTCTTCCCAGAATTGCTTTAATAGTTTACTTGTTGAAAACTTGAGAAATGACTAGTAAATTCTACCAGCTGCCGTAAAAAGTAGAAATATTAAGTAGAAAGCCAAATTACGTTATCTGGCAAGAAACTAACTTTTGTTCAACGGTGCATGTGGTTTTTTTATTAGTCCCCATTTCGGAAGCTAAAAGAAATACGAAGTTTTGGAGCCCCGAACGGAGGAAATGCAGGGATTGAAGTCCATTAGCAGAATTGTAAATATATGATTAGTTTCGAAGTCTCTATAGAAGACCATCTAACTTCACGCAAACCGTCCAACATTTTAGATTTTACCTTTGATAAAAATATTTCAATTTGATATCATGGAAATGAACAAAAATTTATTCATCTACTACAACTAATAAACATTTTGGTTCTCTCTTAGGCTTCCATTGGCTGGTACCTACTTCGTCAAATGAGTTAAATTAAACTTTTGCTTCCACCTGATTCACCACATTTTTGAAACACCTAAATCATGAGTTGCATTGTTCTGTAAATGTTTTTGTTGAGTACATGTAATAAATATTGATATGAGTTAATATAAAGTGTAGATTTAACTCACTAATGAACTTAAAAATGAAACATAAATCGTGTTATGATAAATGTATAATTAGCGCCGCATCGTACAGGCATTTATGAACCTACTTTTCCTCACAAAAAGCAAACTTTGCAAGAGCAATCATATCATCAGATTTCGTTCTCCTTGTATTTTAATTCCCGTTACAAGTATGGTTTTATTTAAGGAATGAATTACTAGGCAGAAATCATATGGTGACAAAATTTACTGCCAATAATATTCATAATAAATAAATATAATAATCAGTCAGAAAATAATTATCAACTAGCAATATGATTAATATAATATGCCATTACGTTTCGTCCCAAATTTGTGATTTTATAAATAAAATTAGGTGAGACCTTAATGATCGAATAATATTGTAATCTAAAGTACTTCAAAGATCATGTAAAAAGTTTACAAGAGGCATAAATAATATTAAAAACATTTTGTAACTTATCTCTGAAAGTGCTATAAGTACTTGCTGAGCCCACAAATCTCCTCCAATTAAAAATCAACCGATTTGCAGAGAGCCGATTTTAATTCGTTTTTATTATTTATAAAACTAACTTAAACTTAAGATGCAGCCCTTTCCTCTGAGAATGTAAATTCTCAAAAGCCTTTATTAATTATTGTTCTATGGCACTGAAGTCTTTCCCACTCTGACGCAATGCTTTCGTGTTGAAGTATTAACTTAGCCGTGAGTGGAAATTAAGAGTTACCTTTCATCTCCACAGCCACTCTTAAGGCGCCGTTAAAACTTTGCAGAGGGTTTCTTCATCTTGATTTAAAATTAAATCCTTATTACACTTAAGTATCTTACGGTTTCCTTTCAGAGATTTACCCAAGTAATTTGTTGGTTTGAAGCTATTTCAAAATAATTACAACATTTGTGCAATAAAAATTATGATAACACAATATTTTATTTGCAGGAAATCAGTATAAGCCATTAAAACTGTAAGTTTATACTGGCAGATAGGTACGCTAAACATTTTATAGAAACATAAAACATTTACAAATTCTTTAATCTACCTATCTGCCAGTATCAATTAAATTTTCATGAATTAGGGTAACGGACCAAATCTAGGTTCATTCATGAGAGAATTTATGAAACTACTAAAATCACACGGCGAAGTTTATGAAAATAAATTACGATTGCATGTCTGCTGAACGACAATTCTTAATTATGTTGTAGTATGACTACAAAGGAAAAAAGTAAAACGTCTTTGCATAGTACGCATGAAGAAAAATCAACTTTGAGACGAAGGAGAGAGGATGTGTCCTAATAGTTGAAGATGAGAATTTTTTGCATGCTGAATGGAAAATATTATGAAGGAAACTATTGATTTAGGAGAGGCACGCAGAGAGAATTACTTTGATAGGAGACGAATGCTTAGTGAGATTCTATTATTATTGTTTCATAAATTGCCAAAAAATTGTTTATTCGTAAACTTGTGTATTGTGGCATGGAAAAGTGTGTTTTTGTAGAATATATTGTTTCAATTTATGTAAAATTTATTCATTTTTATTGCAAGCCAACCATGATTTTGAACCTTAAGAGAAAAAGCAGAAATTTTGTTTACGTGACACTTTATGACGCGTTATGACGTCATCAACGTTTTGTTTATAAGTTGAAGTAATTTTTAATTTGGGATAGGGTTATTACAATGTGGAGACAATTATTAGCAATACTAAAGGATAATTAATTGCAAAACGTTTCTTTTATAATTATAGATCTCATCACGTTCTGAAAGGATTTTTATTTGGGTGAGCTTAAAGTGTGATAGCCTCAGTCATTTCAACACCTGATGATGTCTACAGTTGCAGAAGAATCTTTTTTATTAGCTGTTGTTTGTATCTGTCATCGCATTGTTAATTTCTAGTTTAAAAATACGTGATAGATGAATACTGCTGAATTGTATGAATTTTTAATCCCATTTGTGGAACAATGTCCACAATCAGACAATGAGGTCGCTTTATGACTGTTTACATCGACTTGAATGAAGTATATTGCTATGTCGAATGAATATCACCATTCATCATTAATAACAACTGTCTCCTTTATACAAATATACTTTTAAAAATTAGCTCAAAAAATTGTATAATTTCTCAAAGATTTTACTGCCCAGAGGAAATTACGTTACTGTTGGATTTCATAGAAATTATTACTCTTACTATTTAAAATTTCAAAATAGATTCATGTAGGCTTTTGGTATTTATTCACTTCATTAAACAATCATATTAATACGTTGTATATATATTCTTATATTATAAGAAATCACTAATAAATTAGCACAGTTTTTCATAGAATAGTTTGAGAATTTTGTGAAAATATCGTCATTTCAACGATTTATATACTCAGAAGACAAAACTGTTGAAATTATTTATCCTTTGAACATTCTGATAGGTGTATGGAAATATTGCGATTTGATACCTCATACTCACATTAATAAGATAAAAAACAAAATAAGAAATTATGCAAATAAGTAGTAAAGTGACAAACCATAGTAAGTTATAACACACAATTTTCTTGTTGCTTTCGTCAGGTTATTCATGAGCAGTAAGAACAAACCACACAAACCGTTCACCTGACAAGGGATGCTACGTTTATTTGTCTGTATTAGGCTAATTGTTTGTCTAACTTTGATTAAGCATTTAAACGCAGAAGTTTTATATTTTCAATAAACAGGATATATACAGCAATTTAAAATTAACAATGTTTTCTGCAAGCCAGATAATTTTGAGTGCAATTTGATCGTATGATTGTTGTTCACTCAGTCTTCACTGGTATTATAGCATAACAATTTATTTTATTAAAAACATATTTTGTTAAGTTTCTATCGGTGTAGTATCCCCTTACCATTTTTATACTTATGAGATAACGGTTATTAATATTATCGATGATATTCGATATGATGCCTTAAATATCAGCAAAAAGTATTCAGAGTTTTTTTTGTTTCACTTCACTTTTCCAATCACTCTAATCCATTTTCATTATCAGGTTGCAACTAGATTCCCAGCTATAATAAATTTAAAGTTTCACCTTGGCAAGAACATTTGTTCTCCTTCGATATAAGAACAAGATGAAAAGTTCGCTTGACGCGGTAAAGAAGGGATTATGAAACACCTATCGACAAGTGAGTTTAGGGGTAACTAACGCATTCTCTCACGGTAAAGAATGAAAAGAATTTAAAATACAGTAAAATCATTCTAAATTTGACATTTATTATTAATAATAAAATGGAAACTTACTCTGACGTGTATTAGAAAATAAAATTAATGTATATTGGACAAAAGTAGAAATTTACTAAAATTTGCATTACCAGAAAGCGTTCCCTCTCTAATGTCAGTAACTTATTCAGTTTTATTTAAAATTGAATAAATAACTGCTATAAAAAGATAATAGTTTACATCGAAATAAATAAATAATTTTGAAAAAAAGGTTGGCTACATGAAACATGCAAATCCCATTTAATAGAATAAGAAGGGAATTGAAAAGGGGGATATGGACAGTAGAGAAAAATTAACAAAATGTGCTTTAATTTAAATTGACCTTCTAACAGTAAGAATTTTGACTTCTTTCAACAACTTTCAACACTGAAATAAAAAAAATGACAAATTTGTGACTGACTTTTAAAATGTAACAATTAAACAAGTTGTATGGTTTTAAATCATATATGATACATATCTGTTTTCACATTTATTGAATTTCTATTTGATCTAATATACAGCTTCTCACTCATTAAACGAGGATAATTATTACATTGAACATCTAAAACGTTTTATATGAAGCCAATCAACCCTGTGATAATTCATGTGTACATATTTTGTAAAACAGATTGTTAATCCAAATGTTGTCTTAAATTTTAAAATTGCTCTTTAATTCTGTTTCGAAGCTTTTATTTGATCGCTTTACTTGATCGACATATCCAGACACTCAATTTTGTATATAACATTTTGTATATAAATTATGAAAATCAACCTCAAAATTACTGATGTATATTCAAATTGTATAAAAATTAAATATTAGCCTAACACCATAATTGAAATTTTCAAAAGATTTTATATTCATATGCTAAAACAATTTGTTGTTGGTGTACAATTTTTGTATACCAATGAGTACAAATCTATTTCTAATATTAATGAAACTAAGGGCGTAATTATTTAAAAGTTTTTTATTCTTGTTTATTCTTGCAAACGCGAAGTACGACAAACATAAATAGAAGCAAATAAGGAGAAGACAGTAGCGAGTTCAGCAGATCGGAGGCAGGACGCATTCGTCCTAATTATCTCATTCTGCTATACGCTGTAGGCGAGTTAAACATCTCAGAGTTAATGAACTATTATTCTGAGTGAGGCAAATCTTTTATTTTTTATTATATCTTGCTATTACTGTGATTCCCCACCCACATTATGTGGTTATCTTGTCGACATCCGGACTGTTGCAGCCAAGCAGCATTCTGTCCAGTAAAGTAGAAACATCAAGATTTATAATTATAGTAAAATTATAGCAAAAATTGCATCACCTTAAGTAAGGATCTCGTGCTAAAATTGTATTTTTCATTACATAAATTTTTAATGTTCTGTTTATTGGTGGCTCACATTATTCCAATTTGTTAATTGTTCGTTTGCATTTATTCCACTCAGTGTTCCTAATGTCTTCATGCATTTTATATGTTAAATATAATAGCATAAGAAAAACGTAAACCCAAAATGAAATTTATTTCCCAGTTCATCAATAAGCGGACTACACCTTATTTTTTGCAATTGGGAAGAAAGTAAAAATAAATCGAAATTTAATGCCTAGCAGTCGAAATGAATTGCATTTGTTTAAATAATAGACAGTTGTTAATATTTGCATTTATTAAGATCAATACATAATACGAGACAAAACATAATTTTTGTGGTTCTCATTTTATAATAAAAGCACCAAGAATATTTTATAGATATTACTTTCAATTTTATGTCTATTAATGTGATAAAATAATGCCGCCAGAAGTACTAACTTCGTCCTCGCTATTTCTCCCGAGTTCTTTCGAATTTCGTTCTAATGTATTATTATATTAGATAATGATGTAATCATTTGCTCGCTATAATACTATTCAAAAACTATATCGCATTAATTGGAATCCATTTGACTTTATAGTAAGTAATGGGCGTGAAATTCAGACCAAGAAAGTCAGACGTCAATATCTAAATTATCAATTGTAATATTCCGTGTAGACAACAGAAATCTTGTATCAACCGTAATGAATTGAATTATCTTTCTCCGTAACACATCCATAAGTAAAAAAAAAACATTAGTTTTATAGTAACAATATTAACTGCGTATATAGGATATGGACTCGACTGTTTCTTCACAAATGATTGCCACGGAAAACATTACTCACTTTAATAAATACTTAATATTTTAAAATTAGTCCACTTCTAATCTATGTGCCATTAATTTCTTTTCGAATTTTTAGAATCTAATAATACAATAAGTAATGTCACGTTTATAATTCGTGGCAATTTGTAAATTGTGAAAGTAATTGTTATGTTGTTTTAGTAGTTAAATTTATACTGCGTTCAGTATGGGACTCAATTGTTGTATTTATTCGAGGGTTTAATTGTGAAAATTGTGTAACTACTATTTATTTAAGTAGATAAATTAATGCACACCGTCGTGCTCGAAGTTGAGAGACGAATACGGCCACAATGAAAATAAGTGATGTAAAAAGTGATGGTAGAAGAAAGTAATAGAATAACGTGGCCAGAGAGTGAGAAAAATTGATCAAAAGCGAAATAATATTACAAAGAGAAAATATAATAGCACACTCCCGTGGGAATCCATGAAGTTCAAATAAATCCATTGGAATGCTTTATCCTACAAGCATTCGATACTGGCGAATCCACAATTTTCGGTTAAACGGCAAAAAGTGAAGTTGCTGCCGACTTCAGCGCCTTAATCGTTGATATATTTATAAACTCTACAAAATTACTGAAAAAAACTAACAGGGAATTGATCTTCAAAAGATAATGTAAAAGACGAATAATGGAGTAAATGTGTTCGGAACGGGAATCCACAAAATTAAAAGCGAACAAAAGGATGTAGTTTGATGGAAAGAAGGGATATAATTATTTTTGGGTAATTAAACTTTTTATAAACTTCTAATTTGTCAATTATTTTTGCCCTCAAAACTCAATTACGGTCGTATAATAATCACGCATATTTTTGCATCATTAATGAGTGGGATATTCTGACTGGGAATATCTGAGGGCGAAAGCAAAATAATTAATTCATTATAATTTAATGCTTTTCAAATATACTCAAATAATTTACTTTTGCAGAAAGTGAAGCAATGAAGCTGTATTTTAATGATTTACCTGAGGGTACGATTAACAGGTCTTCGCCTCTGAATGACTTAGAACTGGCATACTAATGACTCAAATTATCCATCATTAATGTCATTATTCGTTTCCGTTGAAATTTTATTTTATTTCTTGATGGTGTTTTTAAAATCATGCTATTTTTATTCTAAATAAAATGAATAATAATAGATTAGACCTTATTTTAACAGAAAAACCTTACAAAACACAGAGAACTAATAGACAAATTCTGGCTATGCATCTTACTCAAATTTGAAATAGGAGCAAAACAAAGATATAATTCCAAAGGTAGATCAGAAAGGACCAAAGAGTTAAAAATGCACATCGTAAATCTTACTAAGGTTATTTGTGTCCTGCTTAATATTAACGGTTCGAGGATGATTTTTAATTTGCAACGTTTCCGAGATAAATCTTTTCCGAAAATGTGGTTCCCTGTCTATAATAAAAGTGTTTTGAAAATCGAAACAATGTTTTTTTTTATTTTGTCTTAACGTACAATTAATAATTAGTCATTACGAACATCCATAAGATCACTTTGTACTCAGGGAGACGAGATACAATAGTAGTAGTTCCAAGTGAATAAGAACCTTTCAAATCTATTCTAAAACCTTTTTATGATCCAGGATCGAGAACAGAAATTTTATGGCTCTTTCGGGGTGAACTAGTTCCCCCTCCCTGATCTGATGAGTACCTAAGGGTGCAAAACAATGTTTGAAAGCAATACAGTGTTTGGTGGTCGTATTATGTTTCCAGCTAGCAAGTTTAAAATAAGACTTATGATCTGTATCTCCTACAAAATGACAGTTCTCTTCAACATATCTTCCACGGTACGTCGACTGAGATGTATTCAGTAATGAAACCCGGCTCTAATAACGGAACGTAGAATGAACGGCACATGACAATGTTTCAGGAAGTTGCAACGAGAGAACTTCGACGACGCTTTGCCATTATTTCCATAGCACAAAAAGCTATTCGCCAGAAAGAAACGTTGAGCTCACAAATCAATATGGAATACGTCGTATTTTCCCCTTCTGTTTTCTGAAGGGAGCAAATGCATGTTTCACGATTGAAGAATATCCCTGCTCTTCAACACTTTCATGAACGAGGTTCTTTATTATCTTCTTTATTGATTCCAAAGAGATATGAGTAGGTCTATTTATTTAGCACATAGTTTCTTTTTTAGTTTATTTTAAGTCACATCAACAGCTAAGGTCATTAGCAACTACTTTACCATTTCGAGGATCTTATCTTCATCGTAAGGGTTACTAGATTTTGGAACACAAAGACGCATACAAATACCTAAACCCTTGCCAGGAATCGAACCCGGGGCCTCTTTAGTACGAGTATTGTACTTATAAACTATTGCTTCATAACTATGCCACAAACCTCAAAATAGCTAATTTTAAATAGAAAGATGACTATGGCAATAATCATTATATATCAACATTATAACTATCAAGAAAGAGTGATCACGTTCTGGAAAACTATTAATGACGTGATGTAAAATAAAATGCTCCACATCTGTTGTCACAGACTCACATTACACAGGTCTTGCGTTCGATTCCTGGGGCGTGACTGTTTGTGTGTGTTTTCAAGTACCCTTACTGAGTTTACCCAAAAGAGAAAACGAAAATTAGATAGCTAAAGAGCAAGTCGCTAATGACCTCCTTGGTTGATGCGATACTGAATTTAAAAAGAAATAAAATACTCAATTTTCACTTTTTTTTAGCCCTTAAATCAGTAAATAATGAACTTGTAGTTTATGTGACGTTAAATAATACAAACGAAAAAACATTATAAATTTTACTTTGTCCTAAATTTAATTTATTTATTTATTACGTTTTTACACACAACCTGTAGACGGTAAACTATAAGTTATTATTCATGAAAACCGCTGGAGTGAAATCGTGGCAGATCAGATAAAAGCAGTAGAAATGACACCTGATAATGACAATAATAGAAAATGTCATGAATCAAGCATAATTTTCATGAAACAAATAGTTGCAAAATCATTTATTTCTATCAGTCACTAAGTTATTATGTGTCATTGTTAAATATTTTCAATCCTTTTCCAATCCAAATTCTGTATTATGTACACTTTAACATCAAATCACAGGGACGAAAAATGGCCCATGTGGACGTATGAGTGAAACATAATTGGCAGCATAAAAATAAGAATCACCTGCGTGTACCAGAATTATCTTTTAAGAGTTCTACCACTAAGCTCTGATTTTTGTTTGACTATTGTACTCTCACTTGACTGCCTTATTCGCTTTATCTTTCTGAACCTATATTTATCAAGAGCGTTTTCTTAGTAAGACTGAGATTACCCGCGAAGCAGTGAGGAAACAGAATTGTGGTTCGCCGTATCGAGCTTCACGCGAGCTTACACAAGTTTATCTTCACCCAGTCTAAATAGCTATTGAAATTGATTACCAAATATCTAATAAATTTTGTACTACTAACGCCTGAATAATGTGAATATGTTTTTAATTATTTATGATATTTGGTTCCAGCATAAAATTGCATAGCTATTTTACTACAATTACAAATTTCACTCTTCAAAGTTTAGTGAAAAATTTAACTTTTTTTTTTTTCTAAATTCGTTGCGCGTGATTATGGCATTCACAGTGCTCGCGTCTACTTTCCATTCTGGGTGCTATGAAACTGAAACCTATTTGAGTTATACATCAGTCCAAATTAGCATATGCTGAACTGAATCATAGCAGGAAGCGTTCTTGTTCATAGTCTAGTTTATTTTCGTATCCTCACATAAAGTAGACGAATAATATGGCAAACTCCCATTAACCTCACGAGCTCCTATAAAGTTTAGCTAACTGAATTTCATCCGCAGGTCATCTTCCGGCTAAACCTAATTAGAGAGAGAGAGAGTTGGGGTGGGGAGTGAAGCAGCTTCTTTAATTGGATCATAGGAACTACTGATAGCATTCTTGTAGTTTTCTCTGCTCGTACAATATAAATAAATGCGTAAACGTACAAAAATAGATACATCTGCACACTTTAATGAATCATCACTTTGTAAAACTTGTAGCGCGTTTTATTACAATGGGTTCATACTATAATTATTTATTACATTATTTATAAACGCATCAACAATTGAAAGTGTCATTAGCGACCCGACTTACATACCCTAGGCTTTTACATATTTAGTTTATTAAATGTCTTTGAACAGTTAGCATCCTTTAAGAATTGTAATAGGCTGGATATTGCCTCCGCGTTGTTGAATGTGTCTAGTCTACAGAAAGGATTTAGTTCGTAATTTAAAAAAGTTTTATGTATATAAAGTCAGAATTACTGAAACATGTATGTACGGGGAAGACTACAATTTGTTACATAAGTCATTACTTGGTAAAAAAAATGCAGCAAGATTTATAACTATTGAGGGGAAAAAATAAACGTATAGTTAGTTGGAGATAAAACTACAATTAAAAAATTCAAGCACGGAGCGATGTTTGAACTGGAAATCGAGCACGTCCCAGAGGACGTTTATTTTAGGACAGGAAAATTAAATCAAGAAGACGGAGGCGAACAAGTAAATTAAAAAAACATGAGAAAATAGACGAAACTGAGTTTTCAGGTTAAAAGTAGTATTGTAAGGAAAGGTATGACGTAAGTGGAAAATTTCGATGGCATATACTTAGATAATAATCTCAGGACGACATTATCATCGTTGATTGAGAGGGATCGCGTGGCTGATAATTATATATACTAGAGAGAGATGTTCTTTCGTACATCACATAATACGTCCATGATGTATCATGACTGGATAAATCTGTTTTTCTAGGCCTAAGCGCTTCGATTTCCATGACTTATTAATCGTCTGAAAGAATGCAC
This sequence comes from Eucriotettix oculatus, assembly GCA_034510155.1. Classification (NCBI taxonomy): domain Eukaryota; kingdom Metazoa; phylum Arthropoda; class Insecta; order Orthoptera; family Tetrigidae; genus Eucriotettix; species Eucriotettix oculatus. The sequence goes on along the minus strand of CM067377.1, from coordinate 49,245,409 downwards.
CGGAGAGTACGACTTCAGACACAAAAAGAAGAATACGATTTGCATAGAGAAACTGAATTTGAAACAGAAATATTTTTACACTACAGAACAACTTCCTTGTGCTAACCTTCGAAAATAAACTGTATTAAAATCGCGTAAAGAAAATTAATTTCAAGCTCAAGCTGAAATTCCCTATTCATTAGGCTAATCACGAAAGGGATTTAAGCAGATTCTTTATTACCCTAATTGTCGTCTTCATTGAATTAAATTCAGGTAAGTCTAAAAAGGAGCACGAAACAATGTAATTTGTAAAATCCACGAGAAAATATAAAAACAATTCAACCAAAACGGCTCAAATACCGGAATCATAACTTGCGCTGGAGTGGAATTTGTGATAGAACGATTTTCAATACAAATCTGTCAGTAATTTCAATTATAATCGGTGCACTTACGCGCGAAATCATAATTTGATAAACTTGGTTGCCAGAATGGCGTTCGATTCCGCCATCAGTTGTGCCATGATGAGACTTAAAGCGTTTCTAAAAAATTTTCCTTTGTTACCATAATTGATGCTCGGTTTTCAATACAATCTAACCATGTCATTATGAAATTTTACCATTTTTATTTCTCACTTATTTTATATCTTATTGTTTTTCGACCGATCTTAACTGCTAAAAGTAAGCATCATTGATGGTGCGGGTACAATTTGAAAAATACAAATTGCTTCACGATTAAAATAGTCACAAATTTATTGCTAGTATGTTTAGGAATTTGAGTTATATATACGAATGTATCAGGATCTAGTTAAAAATATAAAACGTAATTCACTTCCAGAGCCACAGAGATTCTCAAACTCAAATCAGTGATACACTAGATAAACGTCAATGATGGATTACTCTACTCACGCTAAGACCCTGTATTCAATTTGCTTATTATGTGTTGTAGAATGTGAATTGGCAGCCAATTAATAACAATAAAAATTATTACAACAGCAATTCAACCAAATAACTCCAATTTCCGTTAGTATATACGTGCGTGTGTACGGAAAAGAAATGACTGACGGAATTTAACTCGTAATGATCTTATTCAAATTTTAATACATTTAATTTCATTATATTCTTAGATATTGTATATAATTATCCAGTTAAAATAGTGCGTATACAAAATAATAAGATATATCTCCTTTGAAACGGTGCGTACATTACATAACATACTCAGAGATATAGTCAATAAAATAATTAGCTTTCGCATTTTGCTGTAAATATATGAAAGAATACCAATTACAGATTGCTTACTCTAATTCTTACCTTGACGGTGAGTTCCAAAGTAACAAATCTCACATATATTCTGTCAATATTTGAGTGTGTCCTAGCTTACATAATTTTATAAAAATATAAAACATCAAGCCGTAGTTATAATTAGTAAAAATGAGATAACGTATGTAATTCACTTCAGGTGTCAGTGAGCTCCTGTTCGAAGAGCAGCGAACGCAAGCAAATACGAACAGGATCAATTTTCGTTAAACCGGAAATTGTAAGGGCCAAGGAATATAATCACCTCCTTCTTGGTAATAACTTAAAGAATTTTGCCTCTTACATCGCTATTCCATAGTTCCTTCACGCAAACCGAATGTCATATTTTTCATTAAACAACTAGGTATTCGGCGAAATTTCGGAAAATTTATGAAAATGTATTTTAAATAATTTTTTCATTCATAATATTCCGCGAACTGGTCGCGTTAGAGATGCGCCTATTGTAAAGTTTGTAACGCATTGTAAGGGTGGTGGATGCGCGTCGCCACACGCACCGCTACTGAACAACTCGCTTCTGGCGTCGCGACGCCTCGGTCGCCTAGAGTCTGCGCACAACACATACATCTGATACGAAACCTCAATTTCTCTCATCCCAGTAAGATACCATTCGGCCCAATTAGGTAGTAAATTGCCAATAAATTTGTATCGCTTAACTGTTGTGGAGTAAGTTTTCATTTACTTCATATAAAATAGAGCGACGATATAATCTAAATACTGAAAACTCCAGTGTGCTGCCTATATTTGCCCACTAAATTTGTACCTAATTCTGTTGCAGACAATTTTTTTTCATCTGGACTTAAAGAAAATAAATTTGCAATGATATTCCTCGGATACTATTGATTAACGATAGAAAATTTCGGATTCATATACATTGGGTGTTTAAAAAATACAGGGCAGAGTGATAGGAATTTTCGAGGAGTTCGCTGTTTTATTTGTTTTTATTAGTAAGAGTAAATTTTTATAGCCTTCATAAGAGCAATTTTCTATATGGTCGCTACAGATAATGTGTATATTAAAGCTACGATAATACTGCATCAGTGGGACAGCACCAGCAGACAATCAATCCGCAGACATGTAACGACTTTTGACATAAAATTTAAAACTTAACCACAAATCCATCCACCCCCACCCTACATCCACCAAACAAACACCAAAAAACTTTTCTCAACATCTACTACCCTCCCACTAAACTAAAAACACAAACAACCACCCCCCATAACAAACCACCACTCACATCCCCCATCTCCCATCTACCCCTAAAACCCACCCCCCCCCTACCTACCCCCCATCCCACACCCCCATAAATCATCCCAACTCCATACCAAACCCCACCACTCCCAAATAAACCTCCCTACACCACCCTAATAAAACAACAACATCCATCCCCCCCGATCCCATATCCCCACCAAACAACATAAACACCCCAAAGAGAGTGTACCGAAACATCCCGTAGTAGATGTCTGTGTGTGGATGAAGACTACTGTTGAGAGACTCTCATAGAGAGAAGAGATCTAGTTTGAGTGTGTTTAAACTACTAACCCACACGACACGCCTTGCACCAAACGGTTCAGATCTGGATATATAATAGTACAGAACGAGTGCCGCGCGCGCTGCAGAGAGGCTTCTCGTGGGAGAAGAGTTATTTCTCGGAAGTGAAGTGAGCGACGGAGTCGTGGTTTTTTTTTTAAGGGTATGTATGTGTCTTGGAATGTTTCGGCCCTAATTCTGGGTTCCGCGAGCCGTTCGTAGTTTCGCAGAGGTTTTAGGTGCTGCGTTGTAGTGAAATTGATCGCCTCTAGAAGGCTCACGTGTAACGTTAGTGTGTGTGTCGTAATGTGTGTGTCGTGTGTGTGCAGAGAATCATTGAGTTGTGTTCCTACTCGGCTAGGGAGTAGATTTCTTGCACAAGACTCTCGTGTTGCGCTCGGGAGAGTTGGGATAGATTGAGCCGTTCAGAATTAGATGCTAGGCTCATGTTGAGCACGGCTCATCGATACGGCGTCGCTCTCGTCTCATCGGCCAGATGTACAATTTTAAGATGCGCACCTGCACTGCTCATCTCCTGCTCCCTCACTCGGCCTATACTCACACACACTCGCTCGTCACTTTACCCCATGGTGTCGGCGAAGGTGGTAAGAGGCGTTAATTTGAGAGTGCTGTTAGACTCGGCGGTGCGCGCTTGCTCTGCGGATGTGGCTGCGCTCGACCCGCACGCTCACGCACATCGAGTCTTATCCTCTCACATATATATATATTCAACACCCTGCACACCCCACACACAATACACACACACTCAAACACCATCTCCCCCCACTCATGTGTGTGCATCGTGCCCATGATGATCCCCCTCTCTCGCCCCCCCCTGTGTGTGTGTGTGTTAGTGCACACCTTGTGTCCACCACTGTGTGATAGTACAGGGGCTTCTATTGTTATAGACAGGCTGCGCGCATCGTCATGAGGACGCGCTGTAGTAGGACCTAGAGAGAGAGACTGCTGCCCCCCGGAGAATAATTCCCGCTCATCAGACAGGTGTGATCGAGTGAGAGGGATAGATGCTCTTGTAATTGTATGTCATGCCGCATCGATATGATTGTGTGTGTGTGTTGCCAAATCGCGCTCGCGCTTGAGTGAACGGCTCGCGCAAATCATCCCACACACCACAAACCATCCCCCACAATAACTTAGTTGCTCGTTCCATCCCATATATGATACCACTCCACCCCACCACCACCTCCCACCCTATAACACCCCCCCAACATAAACAGTCCGTGTTATAGACATTTCTATTCTGAACTAGAGAGAGATCTGAGCATTGATAACCGTATGGATGTAGATCGCTCTCGCGAGTCAGAGGTAATACTCATGATTGTGTGTGTAGAACCCAAACCCTGGAGTAAAGATAGAGACCAGAACTGATGATCTGATCACTCTCGTCTCAATCAAACCAGAGATCACATCTGACGCTACGCCATACATGATGATATTCCTCCTGTACACACACACAAACAAAACACCAGACTCACTCACTACTCATCACCGAGTGGAACTCGCTAGGCTAAGATACCACACACAACATCGCTCTGTTCGCGCTCTGCAATAGCGCGTTCCTTCACTGATTTACTCGTGTTCCTCTATAACATGTGTCCCCCCCTTAACACACTCGCTCACCCCTCCCAACAAATCAACAAGGGCACCCACCCCCCCCCCACTGAACTCCTCCCCAACCCTTTCATGTTAAGTTTGAGTAAGGTAAGTGTTGGAGCGCAGTAAAACACGCGTTATGAGCACATCTCTGACTCGGCGCCCCCCCATACGCGGTGTGCCCCCTGCTCAACCACCCTGTTCTCCAACATATAGGACAAACTACACAAACCACAAGAAACCTACCTCGCTAATGTAAACTTAGATGAATAACCCCCACTCATATACGTCGCGCTCGTGTGTGTGTGTGTGCGGAACCTATTATCAAAACAATCCTTGAAGCTGGCGTTCATGTTAGATGGATGAGTGAGGACTCCTGTGTAAGGGCCAGAAATGTATCACCCTCCCTCGAACGTGTGAGAGATAGACGATAAAGTGCCAACCCCCCCCTATATAGAGAAACCACATAGAGATCCATCGTCTAAAATCAATAGACAGCCATTGTCCCCGTACAGTTCTGTTCTTCTGTGTGTGTGTGTGTGTGACCACGCTCTAGAGTTGCAGCCCGCTATCTCTTCTCTCCCCAAACATACACTTGTTGTCCTATTAACACGACACGCTGCTCGCGCACACGCTCTCTCTCACACAGAGCAAACCAAATCGCCCTAAGAACGCACACACACTCACTCCATCTCTCCATCTTTAATATTTTTTTTAAAAAACCCCATAATCCCCCCCACTCGCCATAACTTCACCCAACAAAAAAAATATCGAGTATACAAACAGTGTGTTACGAATACCTTGTGCAAGATTGGGCTGTTCGATAAGTGCTTTTTCGCTATTAGTTAACTATCACTGTGGTTAGGGACCCCAAGATGAACCTAGGAGTGCGCCCCATTTTCTAAAAGTTAAAAGTCGTGTGCCCTTCTCATATACATCTGCACACCCACCAGGCGCACGACTCTTCACTTCTCACTCTCCGCGCACAAGGGGCGCTTTAAATAGTGCCGCCCAACCCGTAACCACCCTGACCTCCGCCCACGCGCCTCCTTTTCTACTGTTTACTTCCATCACAATCTTTTGGTGAACCCCGCTCGTATTCATGCCTGGTATATCTATTGCCCGGGTGGCCTATTCAACCCATTTGCCTACCATCCACAACCCCCCCATTAGATCAAATTCCCTTACTTTCTATTAAAAGGTCTAAGCCATAAACGGATCTCACCCCCATTCATTACTCCCTTAAAACCCACACGCATCAATTTGACACAAAATCTCTCGCTAATGTATGAGAGAGTGAGAGAGGTGTACAAGTGGGTGTGAATTAAGAGTATGCAGTAAGCACACATATCGTAACAGCGTATTAATTGATCTTCCCACACTAAATATGGCACGTTATTTGTGTTTCATGTCTGCCTAAGAAATGATATTATTGGAATTGTGTGTGTGTGTGTGTGTGTGTGTCAGTATACCAGAGTCTGATAAATTAGAAAGTAATTCCATCGCAAAATTAGTATCGAATCCAATATATCCAGTGTCAGTTACTGTGTACCTAGTGTGTGACTTGTAGTAGTGTGTAGAGGTGTGTGTGTGAAGAGACTATAGAGAAAGTGCCAGTATGGCGACTCTGATATATGGAGAGAGATGATAGAAGATCGCTTCTCTCAGCTTCGGTGGCGCGCAGACAGTGAAGTCGGGGACTAAGCCTGGTAGTGGGTTATGGGGTGGGGGTGGGTTGTGTCGCCTCATGCGTTGGTGGTTCAATTAAAACTTTAGCCACTCCCGTTTTTGATGGTGGTAACTCACCTCCCGACATCCGATTTTCTCGAGTGTGGGAGGAAAAAGAGCGATTCATTTGAGATAAGATAGATCATACGCGCGCGGTGGGGTGGACAGCGCATTGATAGAAGAAAGTCGTGGCTTAAGCTTAATTTAACCCCGGGTGGAAACCCAACAACTGTTTATCCTTGAACTATATTTTCATTTAAATGGCAATTATTGGTGAATTTTATAAAATATTTGAAGCGCAAAAATGTCGTTGTTTCTTTTCATTTCCTTGTGATTGAGAAACTGGAGCAAACACTTTACTTTAAGTTTATTTCTTATCAACAGTACAATTTAAACGACCATATAACAAACCTTCAAAAATATTTTATTCAACCCCGTTCTTGTACGTTTTTGTATGTTCGTCAGGTTGTTTATATTACTGCTTAATGAAATAGAATTAAAAAACTTTTGCAGAATCGGGAATCGAACTTGGCATTACTGCTACGTGCGTTGCTCCTCTAACCATCCTAGGTACCCTCCCTCGTCTTCTGTCCCTTTGGTAAATGCTTTATCTCAAACCAATTCTTTTGTCATCTTACTCCTTGAACTCACGATGAAAGTACTTATAAGTAATTACTGTGTGTTGTTTTGTCTGTTTAACTAATTCTTAAATAATTGTTCTATTTTATTACAGAGAGTGGCGAGAAATGAGATACAATGACTAAGACAAGAACATTTTAATTTTCTATTTATTTAGCTCGTATTTATAGAAATTTTGCTTTTAAAAGCGCTACATGTTCAGAATTTTTGCCAGCTGGCTTGATGAGCTACTTGACGTTACATCGTCTAAGATACAAACTCTATTTTGTGCTGCGAGTGAAAGTCAGACATTTGTACGTGTTCTCAGAGTCCCCTCGTTTGTTTATCCTTGGCCTTGGGGCCCGTCCCTTCCGTAGTCGAGATTTATTTTCCTTTCAGTCAACTGTCCTCAAGGGCACTCCAGCCCAGGCGAGACATTATCTCAAACCGTTTGGGTGAATGTTCAGGTTCCCGAAAACTTTGAGCATAAAGTAAGTCTACCACGCTGATCGTGTGGTAAGTCGCTAATGTACCTCAATTACAGATGCGGGTTTTTAGGCTTAGACTAGTCCTGAATTCCTTACATATGCCATTTTTGTACATCTTTTCAGAGGCAAGCGAATGTGGCTATGAAATATACTCAGTATATCATTTGCACATGTTAGACCTGGCGCACGTAGGAGAAACATAGTTTCAAGAAACATGATCTTTTTTAATTATATTTTTAGTCGCATCGACTTATGCGATTTTTAAATTAAGTTTACACCTTTTACTTTAAATACAACTTAACTTTACATTTATGTATATAGGTTTAAAATTTAAATTTACATGTCATTATACAATTTTAATTAACAATTCAGGGTACAGTTTAGTTTTTATGAATTGGTTACATTTTCTTGGGCATTTGTTACTTGCACAATCTCGTTGATCTCGTTATCTTTCAGTGTTTCTTTCCTTTCTCCGTCAAAGTGCTTTATCAAGTGTTGAACTGTAATGCACTAGTCACATAACGGTCTTTTGTTGTAATGTGTACGTCCTTGTATGTCCTGTTGTTATTCTCGATATATAAATTTCATCCCTTCTACTGACTTTGGGTTATGAAGCATGTTTCATTTGGACATGCACACTGATGAAACGTGTTTTATGAAACAACACATTCCCGTTCCATCGAGCCATAATAATGATATATTATTCAATATTTCACTATACTTCTATTTTGGTGTCTATAATTCGCTGTGAATGGTAATTGCAAATAAAATATGAATTTTTTAAATAATTTACGAAAAAATTTAATTAACTGATAATTATGCTTAAAGACGAATTTCCAGGTCAAGAATGGAAAGTAGCCGCCTTTATTTAAAAAAGACGAATCATTCAATACAGTCTGTAATATGACTATTGTAATTTAATTCTGTAGTTATTTTAATAGTTTATTTAACAAAATAAACTCAACAATATTTTCTATCCGAAGCAATTCGCTTTCCGCAATGTTAATACTCCGCTATCCCAACTAACTTGCATGGATAACTACGTTAAGGAGGCCCTTGTCCAAAAGCATCAGGTCATCGCAACCTACCTTGATGTCAGTAAAGCTTTTGAGAAAAACCTGGAGATGGGGAATACTCAAGAAACTAAGCAACATGGGTATAAACGGAGACATCCTTGACGTGATCGAGAGCCTTATTATGGATAAATGCATCGTGTTAAGGGTTGACGGCGTCTTTTCGAATAAATTCCAACTGGAAAATGGCATAGCTCAGGGATCCTCCTTCAGCGTTGTACTGTTTCTCATAGCAGGTAGCGACCTAGGCTTCATCAAGTGCCCCCGATATAAATTCTAATCTCAAAAAAATATAACCAACTTAATTGCCCTTCATACATATGGAATTCTCCGATAGCTGTTGTTAGACAAGAAAAAATCCTAGGAGTAATCTGTGACTCCAGGCTATCCTTCAAAACCCATATAGACTACACTCTGCTTCTTTTCTTTATCATTTCGCTTTCTTGATTCCAAAACACAACTTCCGTACAGTTTCTCTTTTTTACTGTTTCTCCCAACATTTTTCTCACTTGGAGAAGCACTTCAGATTTATTTCCATTTTAAACTTTTATTTTGTCCGTTTTCTGCGGACTGCGCATCACGACGACTAAAGAAACCTTACATTGTCTATGTAAGTGCCCCCTCAGCTACTCTTGTCATTTCACTGAACACTCGTCAACATTTTAACAGCTATAAATTACATAAAACCTATCCCCCATCGGCCATCACACATCCCTCTTAACAATTCCAGACGTAGAAGAATAAACCACTTTGTCTAGACTTTAAATTCCAAAGTTTATCATAGGCTTTCTCAATTTTACCTCAGTACAAAGTCTAAAATGATTTCTGTTTCATGAAACCGTCCCTGTTTCATCTTATATATCTCATGAAACGCTGTTTCATGAAACATGTTTCTGCAGTGCGCAGTAGAATTGACGCTCTACAGCGCTGAGTTTCTTGCATAATTTTCGAAGATTTCGATATTTGCATGTTATCGGTAATGGATATTTCATAGAGACAAAATGGAATCGTTCAAAGTATCCCTCTTCGTACCTCCGGGAAGATTGCAGCTCCCACTGATCATTTACGTTTCTCCTAGAATTTTTTTCGGAAGAGGGCAACATGAGGGTGACCCTGAAACAGGCAACTATTCTTTAATAGCATAGGAAGGGAAATGAAAATAGGGGATGTGGAAGGTATAGTTAAGTTGCCAAGTGTTGATTAGGGTCCCCAGGCTATAGGTTAAGAATCCTACCCGGCGATTCATCTAAAAGAGATGCAGGGTAAACCCTAATAATCCTGCAATCATGCTTCCGAATGACGCAAGATGCGTTTGCTATGGGGTCGCATCCTTCCCTTCTCCCTGTCTTCAACATGGTGGTGCCCTTTATTGACATTGGAAGGTATCACTCCAGAAAGAGGTCGTCATTATTCTTTCTGTAGGTCAGATAGCTATAGTTTTAATTTTGACAATTACATTTAAAACCTAACAATGACTTGTGTTGAGGGAATAAATTAGAACTGAGGGATACCATGACCCAAAAAAAATATATAATCGTAAGAGCTTGAATGTCAGTTCGAGATGCAGTAAATATAAACGTATGCTAATAAATACTTCAAGCAGTTTGCTTTGAAAGAAGTTTGTTTGTGATAAGTACTGTCTTTTAACATTTCTTTGTCGAATATTCCGCCGTAGACACTGTGTGAATTAATTTTTACTATCGGTCAAAGCAACTACTATAATTTATTTTCGAAAAATGAAACACGCAGTTTTCCGACAGTGATCATTCACATCCATTTGAAAAGAAATCCAATACCAGCTAATTTACCGGTGTCGGAGCATTCCTTCTCCGTGCCTGCTCTTGTTTTAGGAGGGACTTGGGCGACTGACCCAATGGTATCAGCGGACAGCTCTTATCGTATGTCTAATGTCTTTTACCCCAGTACATGCACCTCCTAAAATAGAGAGTACCAGGTCTCCTCACAGGTAATCAATCTGGGAGAGATACATGCAAGAGAAATCTCACACAAGCCTAGATAAATAATTACTCTAAATCTATACATTATTTGTGTCAGTAGCGGATCCAGAGAAGTATCGTAGGGAAGAACATTAAAATTTATATTTTATTACAATAATAATTAATGCAATGAGAATTATTTTCAACCAATAAAACAGTCCAACTTGTAACCAAAGAAGTATAACTCAGTTACTTGTTTGGTAAAAGGTAATCCTTTAAGTCGTGAGATTTCATATCTGTATGATTTATAAATTTAATGGATTAAGAATCAAAAAGTTGTCCTTGTAGCTATAATATAGGGATTATATCAATACAACGACAACCGACAAGTTGTCCCGAAAGTTAGGGACAAACGTTGTGAAATTAAATTATTCTACTGTATTTCTGACTTTTGACCCTTGTGTATATTTTATTTATAATATTATGTCAGATAATTTAATTACTTTGCAAGACTCTGTTCGACGAGGAAAAGAGAAAGACCAAGGTTAAGGTGCATGGACTGTGTAATGGAAGATTTGAAAATTATGAAATGAAAGGATGGGGGAAGGGAAGATTATAAATAGGTAAAATGGAGGCTGATTGTAAAGGAGGCCAAGGGCTGTAGTGTCGGAAATACAATTTAATTACTTTTTGTATATTATGGTATTGTTCAGTACATTTTTAATGAATTGTTGCGTCTTCAACGAAGAAACCATACACTGTAACTCATAAATTGATTGAAAACCATGCCTTAATACCTCAATTTTTACGAAAGATGGTTCAAGTATCTTCTTTAAAAAAAATATTGACGGTTGCTGCGTATTATTCTGTGTGTGAATTCTTATTTTAGGTATCAGTAGAATTCTTGAGGTGTTTAAAATACTGAGTCATCGCGGTGTTCATGATGAAATTCATAGAGATTTACAAACTTGCCCTAAAAATTTATCATAAATTTTTGTGATTTTAGTGTAAAATCTTTTAATGTATATTGTATACCATCATTTATGACAGAGTAGCTATGATTTCTCTCATCCAAAATGTCAGTAGCAATAGTTACATCATTAGTAATTAATATTAGCTTTTTATCTTTAAAATGTTTTGTTATATTGCATAAAGAATCAATCAAGTCCACTATGTTTCTTGATGATATGAAATCAAGTTCAAGAACTAATAATTTATTTGATTTGAAACAGAAGGATTGCAGTATGTTATAGCATACATCTGCATTTTGTAGGATTTTCATGCCAATTATAATGTGGCTATCATCATGTATGCAATAATTTTGATTTTCTAAATATTGATAAACTTTAACTGCACTTATCAATGTACAATTGTGACCAGTATTAATAATGAGATTTTGTTTCTCACAATCCAAGAAAAATACATGAAGACCTTCAACAGTAGACTCAAACTGGGCATTTGAATTTTTTATTCTGCTTTTGTACTCTGCTGTTATTCCAATAGTTTGAGAAGCAATAATTATTTCTTGAAAACCAGAAAAAAATTCTTTACTTTTTTCATCAGAAATCCACCCTTCTTTGTCTGTTTGCTCTCTAATCCAATTTTGTATTCTACTTTTCAAGCATGCCATTATAATGTCAGTATTAATCAGGTTAAAGTATTTTCTCAAGTCTTCATTTATAATGAGTTTACTTAACTGATTGCAGTTGGGTTGATCAACAGCTAGTATTAATTTGTCAAAAAAATCTTCAATATCACTGTCAACAATGTGGCCTGTTGGAAGTATGTTGTTAGTATATTTATCTGTTAGTTTTCCGGACTTTTTTACTGTCTTCAGCGTAAAAAATAAATTTTAAATAGGTGACGCTCTTGCTCGTGGTTTAATTAAGATCGACAAAGAGATTACTGTCGAATTAAATATTGTAGAGGGTTAATATTAATGAATATGTGGGCATCACCCGGCACCCAGTTAGTTATACATAAACACCAGTTTTTCACTTTTACCGTACCACGTATATAATGTGTGTGTGAAGAAAGAGGAGAACGAGCCATTTCCCCGCCATCGTGCCCCCACTTGAACCTATACGCTGAATCAGATACAAGAAACGCCCACTATGATATCTATTAGTGGAAGTTAAAATATTTTCCATTCAGTATTGTGCGTCACCGCGTTTCTTCTGCCTCAATAATCATGGAGATGTATCTAACCATAAACTGCTGCGTTGATTTGATGCACATTTTTAAGAATGTTTGGTTCTTAAAATAGCTTAACGCTTGGCTTGGTGAGTACGTCAGAATTGTTTGACATCTATACATATCTAACATGGACCGTAGAACACAAGAAACGCTTATTGGAGAGGATCTATGTAGCAGTGATGAAGACAGAATTTCTTTTCACAATGCATCCATGTTTCTTATTATTAGAAGCAGGAAACCGGAGCCAATTCTGATATATGAAATAGGGTTGCATCTCCAGAGAGGAGCCAGTTTAAACGCTAAAAACGGCTCCGGTGACACAATTTTGCACATTTCGGTTAGGAAGAAATTAAACGATTTAGTTCATTATTTACTGAAAATGGGAGCACACACGGACGCTAGGAATGTCAAAGGAATGACACCTTTCTGTGTTGCTCAAGAATGTAATAATGATACAGCTATTGAGTTACTTGCTAACAAACAATCAACTGTTGCAACAGAGAAAAATAGTAATTATAATTGCAGCAGTGAAAATGTTGTTGAAGAATATTTTCAACTTGATGGTGGCAAAAGTGGAAAAATTTATGAGTTGTTATTGCTAATGACTCTTTTTGAAAGGGGTCACTTTGTAAATGTATCCTTCACTTTAGGAAAAGAAGTCAAATCTGCTGGCAAATTTGATGATGTAGTTTTTAAATTTGCACACCAAAATAAACAGCATTACATGTTCATGCAGTTAAAACATATAACTGATGAAAGTAAAAAATTAACATCAACCAATTTGCTTACATGCAACTATGGAAACACTAAAAAGGATAATATATTATCATCATACTTTAATTTACAGAAGTATTTCATTTCTTTCCTTTCAATTAGAGAGGATTTTAGAAATAAGGACTCAGAAATTTTAAAACATTTATTAATTTTTACAAATATTAGTTTAGACATTAATGAATTAAATTCATCAAAAATTGGAACAAAAAAAATGGATATCAGTAACAGCTTTCTGGAAAAATTTCTAAATCTAAAGATTGACAATAAATCATCTGCCTACTATAAACTCAATGTAGCTAAACCGAGTAACCTGTACGAAGAACTTTTAGAAAGTTCACATTTGAAGAGATTGTCAAAGTCATTACTTTCACATGTATTCAATGATAAGGTATTTAGCTTAGACAGTAATTCATTATTTAATTTATACCATGTGGCCTTATCAGCAGAAGTCATTGATGTTCAAAATTTTGGATTTAAAACTGAATTTATTGAAGGAGTCTCATTATCCGAAGAAGCACTTCTACTCAGGAAAACGTTTTTGGAAATGGCGTTAAAAAATAATAATAAAACAGAAGAGGAATTGTGGAATGATTTGAAATTAAAAAAGCTGAAGACAGTAAAAAAGTTCGGAATTCTAACAGATAAATATGCTAACAACATACTTCCAACTGACCACATTGTTGACAGTGATATTGAAGATTTTTTTGACAAATTAATACTAGCTGTTGATCAACCAAACTGCAATCAGTTAAGTAAACTCATTATAAATGAAGACTTGAGAAAATACTTTAACCTGATTAATACTGACATTATAATGGCATGCTTGAAAAGTAGAATACAAAATTGGATTAGAGAGCAAACAGACAAAGAAGGGTGGATTTCTGATGAAAAAAGTAAAGAATTTTTTTCTGGTTTTCAAGAAATAATTATTGCTTCTCAAACTATTGGAATAACAGCAGAGTACAAAAGCAGAATAAAAAATTCAAATGTCCAGTTTGAGTCTACTGTTGAAGGTCTTCATATATTTTTCTTGGATTGTGAGAAACAAAATCTCATTATTAATACTGGTCACAATTGTACATTGATAAGTGCAGTTAAAGTTTATCAATATTTAGAAAATCAAAATTATTGCATACATGATGATAGCCACATTATAATTGACATGAAAATCCTACAAAATGCAGATGTATGCTATAACATACTGCAATCCTTCTGTTTCAAATCAAATAAATTATTAGTTCTTGAACTTGATTTCATATCATCAAGAAACATAGTGGACTTGATTGATTCTTTATGCAATATAACAAAACATTTTAAAGATAAAAAGCTAATATTAATTACTAATGATGTAACTATTGCTACTGACATTTTGGATGAGAGAAATCATAGCTACTCTGTCATAAACGATGATATACAATATACATTAAAAGATTTTACACTCAAATCACAAAAATTTATGATAAATTTTCAGGGCAAGTTTGTAAATTTCTATGATTTAATTGGAGAAAATATCAATTCTTCAGAACTTCCAATAGATTCAAATCTAATAACAAAGTTTATACTGATGGAATGCCCTGAAATTGGAAACAAAATGCCAAGTTTGGGAATTCCAACAAACTATTTCATGAAACGAAAACTGTTTAACAGACAAGTTGAAATTAAGGAGGAAATTTTTAATTGCTGCCATTTTTTCCTCACAGATAAAATATGCACAGATTCAGATCAAATAATTCAATTTGGTTTTCAGCATGAACAAAGTTGTGAAAGATGTTCTATTCAAAGAATTTTTAAAGTACAAGATAACTGCGATATAAATGTTTTTTGCAAAGATTATAAACTTTATAACATTCATTTGTTACATTATGATGAAAACAACAAAATATATTGGAAAGCAACATATGGGTCAATAATTAATCTGCGCCCATTTTGTATTACAAGTGCATCAAACAATGATTGTGAGTTAACTGAGTATGAATGCCAAAACAAAGTTCAAATTATTTCAGATGGTGCTGGTATGGGAAAATCAGTATTTGTTACCCAGTTATGTATTGATTTTAAAGAAAATTATGTTATTGATTGGGTTATTTATGTAGATCTAAGGAATCTTATGGACATTTTTAGGGATGAGACATCTAAAAGAAACAGTGGAAACCCAACTTTCAGTCCTGAAGCTCTAGATGATACAATCATGTTTTTCGTTAAAATTTTATCAGTAGATAATAATGAAAGAAGTGGTATCACTGAATTTGAAAAAGAGTTAATTAAGCATAGGCTAATAACCATGGGTAAAATAATTGCAGTATTTGATGGTTTTGATGAAATGTGTCCATCTTATGTTTCTGTAGTGAGTGACTTATTGAAAGGATTGAAAAAAACAAAACTAGGTAAGCTGGCTGTCACAACAAGGCCATATTTACAAGTGTTCTTGGAAAATGAACTTGGATCTTTTTCTCAAAGTTTAATACCATTCACTCAACAAGAACAGAAAAATTATTTATCAGAATATTTGTCAATCCAATGCAAATCTGAAGTAGGGCCAATTGTTGAAAATGTTTTGACCCATGTGATCCACATCCTTCCACAAAGTGAAATGATAATAGGAGTACCACTATTAATTAAAATATTAGCAGATGTAGTTTTAGAAAATATAAATAATGAAAAATTCTACCAAAACCTCAATGTGGCTCAACTATTTCTTAATTTTGTATGGAAAAAAATACATATTTATGAAAGTAAATCTAATGAAATCAGTGGCAATATAAGTTTGATTGCAAGTAAAACATACTTTTCTTCATGTTTACTTGAACATCATATTAATCTATCATTGCAGCTCTTATTTAGTTCAGAAGCTGCTGACATGCTGGCTTCTAAAATTTATCAGTTTAATGAACTTATAGAGCAAGAAATTTCAAAGGTTGGTATAGTTGAAATAACTAATGGGAGAATCACTTTTATACATCATAGTTTTGCTGAATATTTTGCAGCAACATTTTTTGTGAAAGAATTAAGCACAGATAACAGGAAAATTGTTACTCATTTTATATTTACCAACATTTTTATAGTACCACAGTATCAAGTAATACGATCTTTTATAAATGCTATGATGTCAGAAACTCATATCAGCAACTTCAATCTTAATTCCTGTGGAATAGAAATGCAATATTTAATTAACAAATCCCTTTTGAAAAATGATGAAGGTCAAACCATAATACACATAGCATGCAAGGAAAATAATATTCATATTGTTAAATACATAATGAATTGCTTAAAATATACTAAACATGCCAACTTTATTAAGAATTATAAAGATAAGAATGGCAAGACTGCGCTTCACTTTGCAGTATCTGTGAAGAATATTGACATTTTGATGTTGTTAGTTGAAGAGAATATTGATATTAAACTGCGAGACAAATATGGTAAAACAGCTTTGCAGAGAGTGATCGAAGCTGGCTTAAAATCTGATGGTGGATATTGTAGAGATATTGAAGTAGTACAATATTTAATCGAACATGATGAGTCAGTATTAGATGTCAAAGACGAATATGGCAAAACTATTTTATATCGAGCATTGCAACTGGAAAAGTGGTTTATTTTTAAATTTTTAATGGAAAAATTTTCATACAGATATGGAGAATCAAGTGATGGGTGGAAATTTATAAATATTGCTTATGATCAGCATTATTTGGAATTGGTACAATGTTTTGTTGAAGTTTTTAATGAATTGGGCCCCCAGAGGTTTACTTCTGTGTCTCTTTTGCATAAATTGGCTGGAGAAGGAAATGTAGCAGCTATCAAATTTTTAATAGAGAATGGTGCTGATTGTCTTTCAATCATGAATGGAATAAGCTTAGTTCATCAAGCTATTTTTAGTGACAATAAAGAAGTTATGAACATTATTTTGAATGGAATTGATAAAAGGGATAGCAGTAAATTGTGTGAATATATTAACTACAAAGATTCCAAAGGTGATACTCCCTTAATGTGGGGAGCAGAAGGAAACAGATTAGTATCAACAAAAATATTACTTGAAAAATATAGTAAAATGGTGTATGTTAATTGCCAAAATATTAAAGGTAATACAGCACTTCATTGGGCTGTGCAGAAAGATAATTTTGAAATAATTAAACTTCTTCTTGATTTTGGCGCAAAAACGGAAGTTGCAAATTATGAAAATATAACACCAGTTGATATGGCAAGTGAAAATAATCAAATTCTCATTTTGTTTGAAAAGTATTCTAAAAGTACTTGCTTATCAGAAGAAATAGACCACAGAAGGTGTAAAATAGTTGTGAATAAGAATAACGGAAAAGTTGGGGAAGTTGAGTATATTATCAATACAGCTGAAGAAGAGCAATTGTCAGTATTTTTGAATAATTATAAGAATGTTGAAGTAATATCAATTAATTTTTATGAGTTTAATGTAGATGTTTTCAAGAACTTAATAAAAAATTTAAATAAGCTGTTCTTGATTGAGATTAATGTGTTTTGTATAGCAAAAAGTGTGACTGCCAAGTTTTTGGAAAATACTTTACAAGATATAAACAAACCGCTTATTGTTCAATGTGGAAGCATAGTTTATGTAAGGGACCATTTTAATACAACTTCTGTTCTTGACATCCATACAGCAGATAAAATTGATGAGAACATATTTATCAATGTTCTTTCAGCTGAGAAGTCTTGTAGTTTAGTAGTAGTGAGAGCATTAATTTCAAACATTTCTGGACACATCCAATGTGATAAAATGAGTTTAAAAAAATCTGTTTTTGACACTAAAAAGGAATTTGATGGATGGAGACTTGTTGATTATGCTGCTTATAAAGATGATATTCTCCTGGTAAAACTTTTATCATTAAGCAATTGGGATTTATCAAGGCCCAATTCAGATGGACGGAGAACTCTTGAAATTGCTGCCGAATTTTCTAGTGTGAACACATTTGATCATCTGATCAATCTAAAATGTTCTTCAAAATTATATTTGACAAATAATGATACCAAAGTGCTGCAGTTAACAAATGAGTCTGGTAATACACCCTTATTAATTGCTGCCAACTTTGGCAAAAAAGATTTAGTAAACTCTTTAGTTAATTTGGGATCAAATATCCATCACAAAAATGTTAAAATGCAAACTGCAGTTGATTTAGCTTATCAAAATCTTCATTATAACACTGTTTATGAATTACTGAAAAGAGATTCTTGTTTTCCAGACCACCATAATTTAAATATACAAAACATATCTGAAAAAAATAAATTATTGTACAGATTAGTGCAGGAGAGAAACGAGTTGCATGAGTGTATTGCTATTGGTGACATAAACAGAGTAAAATCTATGGCAATTGACAGTAACTCCAAGATTTGTCTTAGCCCTGATAACAAATCAGCTCTATTTACATCCATTACGTTTCAACAGTTTAAAGTATATGCATTTCTTAAATCAATAAATTACAAGTTTAAAGATAAAAGTGAGCACATAGCATTAAAAATGCTAACTTCATCCCAAAAAGATGAATTAAAAACTGCTATGCTGCCTTATTTTTCCCCAGTTCACAATTCCCATATTATGTTCCTGGTTTCCAAGTCAAGAAAACTTGGATCATGTGAAGATTTCAAATTATTTGTTGAAAATATTTATTCAGAACTGAACAACATACCAGAAATATCTATAATTCTTAGAATAATACAATTTAGTGATTATCTTGATATTATATTTGATTTTGAAAATGACAATGTATGCAACGCTGATCCAAGTAGTGAAGAAACTGTGAAAGGAAAATGTGACTATAAAGAGGGACGGCTATATGTTGGAGCCAAGACAAAAAAAGAGAATTTATTGGGTACCCTAGCACATGAACTTACTCATTTTGCAATACAAATTATGTTTGACAATGACTGCAATCCTTTCTTTGAAAATGATGAAACAAGAAAGCAAAAGTTCTTAAAAATTGTAGATGATCTTCATTTTCAAGTAAAATCTAATAGTGAAATTGATGAACTGATAAAGCAGATATTTTCTGCATATTCAGATAATTCAGAATGGGCCTCGGAAGCAATTGTGAGAGTTACACATATCCTTGCTAAGTATGATGTTCAGATAGGTCACGTGAAGCTTACTGAACAAGTACCAGATTTATTCAATTATTATAAAAGTTTGAAGGTTGAAATGAAGAAATTCATTGAGAGTAATTATCTCATTAAACCTAGAAATACTATTCGGCTATTGAACTATTATTCAGATGAAATAAATCAAATTGAAAATATTAACATACAATTTGATAACCTAATTAACATCCATAGTTTGCTAAATGAGAAAGAAATATCTGTTTTACTTATATATTCTGATAGCACTTGGCTCAGTAGCATCAAAGTATATCAGTCACTGAAAGCATTGTATCCCACAACACTTATTTCTAGTTGTCTTTATTTTAAGCTTGATCAATATTTTAAACAAAAAGTTGATGCTAACAAAGCTTTTTACTCTGAAGCATGCAATTTATTTGTTTTGGAATGTAATACATCTCTAAGTGAGATGGATAAAAATCAAATTACATTCTTAAATATTTTGCATAAGAAGAAAGCTAAAAAAACTATATTAATTATAAAAGAGCAGGAAATAGATATTTTCAAACGTATAATTAAAAACTATAAATATTATACTTACGCAGACGTGAACACAAAACTATCAGATTTGTCCATTCCATCACAGAATAATATATTGGAAAAGAAGTTAATATGCTTTCAAAAAAACAATGAATTACTGAGTATTAAAGACCTTTTAGGTGAGGAAAATATTTTAACAAGAGCTAATGACCTAATTGATACTTCATCCCTTGCTGAGCTAGTGAATAATGAAGAAATAAATATTGGGAATGGCTTATCAGAATTTGGGGAAAGAAATTTTTATATTAATCGAATTCTTAGTTATCAATTCATTCAAGACGTAACTGCAAATCCATCTTCTTGGAAAGAACAATGTGAAAATACTGGACTTATTTCAGAGGATGAATTAATTACCAAAAACAACAAAGTTTTGATTGTATCTGATTCAGCAGGAATGGGGAAATCTACATTATTTCATTATTTGGAACACAAAATCAAATCTGATGATCCTTCTATGTGGGTTGCTAGAATAAATTTGAATGACTGCACAAAAGTCTTTAGCACAATTGAGAACTTCGAAAGTGAGACAGACGGCAATGAAACAATAAATTTCATCTATGACAAGCTATTAAATAGTCACAAAAAATCATTTTCAATTTTAGAAAGAAATTTATTCCAAGTGCAGTTACAGAAAAAAATGATTTTAATGTTTGATGGTTTTGATGAAATCAGCCCAAATTACAAAGAAATTGTTCTTAATTTACTTTTAGCACTGAAGAAAACAGAGGTCAAAAGAATGCTTATCTCAACAAGACCTCATTTAAGACTTGAACTAGAAAATAATTTGGATGGATTCACATGTAGACTGAAACCATTCAAAAATAAAGATAAAGTTGATTTTTTAATTAAGTTTTGGAATAGTGGGGAAAATAATAAGTGCTCAGATCAATTGAAATGCTATGCAAAAAATTTAGTAAAGTATGTATCAGAGCATATCAGTAGTAAAGAAATAAGTTTTACTGGTATCCCTTTACAAATGAAAATGTTAGCTGAAGTTTTTGAGGATGGATGCATGAATTTCTGCAAGTCCGATGAAGTGAACCCAGTCTTTCCAGAAAATATGGACATCATTTATCTTTACAAATATTTTGTGGATAAGAAATTCAAAATTTATCAAGAAGAAAAAAATAAAGTTGACTATACAAAACCTGGAATCATAGAAGATTCTGAAAAATTACATAAAACTTTTTTGAAAGTTCACCAGAAATTATCAATTTACACATTGTTTAGCAGAAAGTTTATAAATGCACTTTTATCCAGAGAGGAAATTAAAAAAACTGAAATATTCATAGAAAATATTGAAAAAGGGAGGGAACGGACTGGTATAATTAATGGCATTGTACAAGATATCCCACAATTTATTCACCGTACATTTGCAGAATACTTTGTAGCAAGTTTCTTAGCAACAGGTCTTGAAGAAAGAATTCTTAATATTCAGTTTCAAAAATTTATTTTAGCCAACATTTTAATGAAGGAGGATTATGAAGTTGTCCGTTTTTTCTTCAACAACTTGTTGATCAAACAACCATTTACAGTTAAAATGCTCAGTATGTTAGGAGAAACATTAAATGAACTCTGGAAGAGCAATAAATTGATTCTATTAGATGATACTGGAAACACAATTTTACATGTTGCTGCAAGTGAAGGCAATACTTTAATAGCAAAGCTTATAGTTGATAGCTTGAATTGTTACACAACCATAGATCTTGACTTCATCAATGCTGCAAACAAATACAAAAGATTAGCTCTTCATGATGCTATTTCAATTGGTGATATAAGATTAATAAAATTATTAGTTGAAGCTGGCAGTGATGTGAACTGCATAATTTGTGATGGAAGTACAGCCTTACATGGTATAGTGGCAATGGGAAATCTAGAACTTGTTAAATGGTTCATTGAAAGAAAAGCTGACTTACAAGTTGTTACTGAAGATGGAATGACACTACTTCATTCAGCTGCCACCAGCTTTGAAGTTGTACAGTGGCTAGTAAATACCAAGCATTTAAATATTGAAGCTATTGATGATAATGGTCGCAACATGTTACACTATGCTGCACTTCTTAAAAATTTTGAGTTATTGAAGTGGCTGATTGAAGAAAATCAAATGCAAATAAATGGGAAAGATTCTTCTGGCCAAACAGTATTACACCTTGCTTCAAGTTTAAACATGGTTGAATATATAGTCAGCAAAAATGCAATTGATATTGATGATAAAACATTAAATGGTATGGCTCCTCTTCATTTTGCTGTATCAGGTAAAGTAGACATTGCAGTACCAAAATTTTTATTTACTAAAGGAGCCAATATAAATGCTACAACAAATGATGGAAGAACTCCTCTGCACAATGCTGCAATATTTCGGAATTGGGAAATAGTAAAATGGCTGGTTGACTCAGGTGCAAATGTTAATGCTGTCACAAATAGAGGTCAGAGTATATTATTATTTGCAATTCAGTTTGGGACATTTAAAGAAGTCCAATGGCTAATTGAAAATGGAGCAGATGTTAATACTAGGCTGGAACGTAGAGAAACTGTCATTTCGAGATATGCTCTTTTCAATGAATGGGATAGAGTTAAGTGGCTACTTGATCATGGTGCTGATATAAATATTTCAGATAACAATGGAAGGACCATGCTTCATTTTGCAGTAGAATCTGGAAATTTATCTCAAGTTCGTTGGTTGGTAAAGGAAGGGGCTAATATTTTTGCTAAAACAACAAATGGCGAAACTATCCTCCATTGTGCTGCAAAATCTGGAAATTTGGAATTAGTTCAATGGTTAGTTAATAAAGAGGCACCTCTTCACGATGTTAATGATGAAAAGTGTACTATACTACACTTTGCAGGTGATGCAGGAAACATGCGCCTAATTAAATGGCTTGTTTGTCAAGATTTGGATATAAATGCTAAAGATATGAATGGTAATACACTATTACATCATTCTCCAGTTTTACAGAATTTAGATTTGGTTAAATGGTTAGTTGAAAGAGGAGCAAACATTAATGCCTTAAATAATTTAGGAAGCTCAGTACTCCATATGGCATGTCTCTCAAAGAACTATGAAGTTGTTAAATGGTTAGTAGAAGACATGAAGTTAGCCCCAAATTTAAAAGATTACAAAGGTGATATGCCCCATCACCTATCTGCTGGGTGTGGAGACAGTGAAACTGTTAAATACTTGATAAACGAAAAAGGTATTGACATCAATTCATTGGGATCACATCGTGACACTGTTTTACATGCGGCAGTTTTTTCAAGTTTGGAATTGGTCAAGTGGCTAGTAGAAAATGGAGTTGATCCATCTCTTGTGGATAATAATTCTAAGACAGCCCTAGATTATGCTAGACGGATTAACAAAGAAGCAATAGTTCACTATTTGGAGCCATTGACATAATGAGGCACTGATGTTAAAATTGACAAATTTTAATTAATCAGTGATTTTTATAATACTTAATAACATCAATATTTTTGTGAACACAACAAGAATGTTGGCATTTAAATTAAATAAATACACAAGCACAGAATTATGAAAATGCAAACTGTTCAGTTTGCAGCCTGACAAATGTTTGAGATAAATGATAGCACCACCAAAATTTAAAGTACTCCACATTGTAGAAACTAATTTTAACAATCATATGTATCATGAGCATGAAACTTAATTTTAGGTTACTATTTTCTGTTGGCAATATAAAAATGTCTGCATTACATGATAATTAACAAATTCATAATGTGTAAATATTGCATAGTATTTGTTTTATCACATAATTTTGTATGTCGTGTAGCAAATTCATTAACTATTTGTTAATTATTATTTCTATTTAAGTGGATCTCTCTTTTTAATTATAAATTCAATGATTCTTCTTATACTGTCAAGATTAATCATAATTTTTGTCACCATTATAATAAATTATGTGCCTTATGATTTTATACATTTTTATTTTATTAATAGCAAAAATATCAATTTAAAAAATCAATAAATATTTGTCCTTAAAAATCAGCAACATATGTTGAAAATGACTTAAGTTTATATTACTTCACTTTAATGATCGAATGTAGTTCTGATATCACCCACAAAATATATTTAGAGACATATTTCCTAATTTCAATTTTAAAAAATGCATTATTTAATAAATTAATTGCTCATTATTTATTCTAGTATCCTTAAAATAGTTTTTGCCATAGATTGAAACAATATTTGTTAAAGATGCTGGTTTATGCAATTTTATTGGTTTGTTTTTAAATGTTTAAAAAAATGTGAAATGGCTCTGTTGTATCTGTTACACTCCTTATTGTTAAATGCCAAGTAGTTTACAATAATGAAAGCATTATTTGATTTTTGTGTTTAAAATCTGACTAATTTGTCTTGAGAATTTGGTAATGGTCTGGCAGCTGATGGGTATTTAGATTATATTTAAAGTTAAAGTCATTTTCTCAAGCATCATTAAATACCAGTTTGTAAACTTTTATGGTTTTGTTTATGTTTTATTCTACTTTTCCTAAAGGATGAAAAATTATATATTTGTATTAAGGAAGGATAGAAATGAGTGAGAAAGGTAGGAAATTTGCTTTAATCCATATGCTTGGCATATAATTATGCTCAGAGAAAGGCATATCTTAAGCATAGAGAGGAATGGAAGACAGAAAGACCCCGTATTGTGAACTCAAAAATGTAAGATGGGTTCCTATTGGCCAAAATTGGAACCGGGAAGGGGAAATCAGAGGTTTCAAGATTGGTGTAGAAGATTGAAGAGTTAGTTGTTGTTGAGTTGTCAGGGAGTGTGTGGAAGTTAGTTGCTGAGGAGTCTTGGAGTAGTTTGCAAGTTAGTGGTAGAAGTTAGCTGCAGAGAGATGAAGAGTCTAGTTATTAAAGAGTTGTCGAGAAGATTGGTAGTGGAGTTATTGCCAAGTTGTTGTTAAGTAATGGTTCATTATATTTCAGACAGTAGTTCATAATAATTCAGTCAGGGCAGCTGTCAAAGGAACGAGAAAGGGAAAGCGGTGAATGAGGTTTAAGACGGTTCATTAAGTGTTGAATGAACGTGAAACACCTGGTAGCAGAGATGAAGTATCCAGTTCCAGAAGGGCGACCACTTCAATGACTTAAAAGATTCTGGGCAGATCAGCCTATGAGGTTCTGGTGTTGTCATTGGTGAAGTACAAATGTCAGCTAATTAGAGTTTGGAATGCAAAGACCGGGTATTTGTGTCCAACATCTCATGAGAAAAGGATTTAGTTTGTTTTGTCATTTATGAATTTTAATTGTGAAATCATTTTCCAAGTTGCATAATTTTGTTAAAAATGAGCAGAAAGGTAAGTCTTTTATTTATTTTATTTGTTTTCTTTTGTTAAATATATTATATAATTTTAAACATTCTTATTGTTTAAGTACCCTGATCTCTTAATTTGAAGTAAAATCGAAATCACCCTTGAACAATACTGACGACATTCGGTACGCTGGCGACGTAGCCTTATCCGGGTTCAAGTCCCGGTTTCGCCAAATATTTTCAGTCTTTCTGTCTTCCATTCCTCTCTATGCTTAACATATGCCTTTCTCTAAGCATAATTATATGCCAAGTATATGGATTAAAGCAAATTTACTACCTTTCTCCCTCATTTCTATCCTTCCTTAATTACTATCCAAACATCCATTGTGTGTGACATTGTCACATTTCTAAGCTTTCGAGCATTCCTATGCCATTAAAGGGGAGTTACCAGTTTCTGGATGAATCTCACATATTCTGTTGCAATACCTTCTTGTTAAATCAAGCAGGCATCCATTAAGAATGTGATGAGTCAATAAACAATCCATGTACAAAAAGGAGAAAATTTAAAGATAACAAGGGTCATCATAACACTAATAAAATACTTTTCTGATTGAAACATTACGAGGATTGATTAATTGATCATTTCTAAGATGTTTAATAATATTTTATGTTATATTTATTATGGTAAAAAAGTGCAAAAACATTTTAACAGGCTATTGTGTATTATAAAATCATATTAGTCTGACTTTGAGAAAGACAGAAGAATCACAGAAGTTAAAATAGTGATAATGATGTTTTCATGGATCAATAAATGTGAAATATAATAGAATTCAACAATAATTAACAACAGTTTTTTATTTAAGGGGTAAATGAATGTGTTAAATAAATACAGTAGACTCTCAATAATCCACAGATAATAAAACTGTGGATAAACCAAAATAACATATACAAGTGAGATAAACAATCATAAATTTAACATTTTTCATTTTTTATTCCATAAGAACTTACTTGTGATGCAGGCCAAAAATCTTCATGGTAAAGTTTCTGAAGTGTGGTACATACCCTATTGTTGTTAAAACTGTTCAATTGTAGATTTATAGATAAAGCTAATTGTAACTTTAACCACACTAATATCCTTATGTCATAACAGAAAACTAGCTAAATCTAATGAATTTCTATTGTAAGTAAAATAAAGGAAGATAAATAAATGACAAATATAAGAATGTTTAGGAAAAGTCAGTTTATGGATTCTGTTCAATGACATGGCTTCTTCCCTCATTATGGTTCCTCTTAATCTGTGTAACACCAATTTATGGTATTCTGATAATTTTAAATTCACAACTGAATATGAATTATGCAAATCAACCATCCATATTCTCCTTAGAAACAATTATAATTCAGTCTGTTTGGAGAGTTATAAGGTTAAATATAAAGTAACAGTATCAAATATAAATGAAAATCACAGAATCGCTTTGTTGCTCCATAAACTCTAGCATACAGTTCAGTGAAAACAGAACTCTCCTTTCTCCCACTACTGCAGATTGGCAGGTGCCTGAGTTTGGTCCATGTGTTTCTTTAAAAATGTATTGCTGCAAATAAATAGTGTGTGGATAATCGAGCGTTTACTGTAATTATATAACTTGGTACGTATCTTCATCACAAAAATAGTTCACTCCACATATTCATAACATTTAAATCATTTTATTATATCATATTTACTATTTTACAATATATATATATCACAATAATTACAAATATGTGCACATTTATAAATAAATAAAATGAAATACACACTGTATACATTTTAATCAAAAGTTAGATGCTCAAGTGCAAGTGTACAGTGTCATGTAATTCTTATTTTCTATCAGGTTTGTTTGTACATATTATAGTTAATTATAAACATCACAGAATCATTTTATTCATCACAAAGCTCTCAGACCATTGCGCTGATATACAAATTATTGTTTATGTATAAATAATTTGAGAGACCAGTGTACTTCAATACTGACATGGTCTTCCTAATGTGCATATCTACCTGATAATCAGTACACACCGATGTAATGATTAATTTTCATCTAGTTGGTAAACTATTATAGGATAAATTATCATGTGCACTCCACTCTGGGTGTGATGGAGGTCCCAATATAATTGTTGGAGGACCACCTGTGGTTGATCCTGTTAAGTAAGCTCCAGGAGGTGTTTTGTTCAATGTCAGAAAGTTGTTTCTTGTATTTCTTTTGT
Organism: Eucriotettix oculatus; assembly: GCA_034510155.1. Lineage (NCBI taxonomy): Eukaryota > Metazoa > Arthropoda > Insecta > Orthoptera > Tetrigidae > Eucriotettix > Eucriotettix oculatus. Next base: position 49,218,003 of record CM067377.1, on the reverse strand, counting down.
ACCTGCAACACAATTTTGTTTTACATCTTGTTCTGATAATTTTAAATTCACAACTGAATATAAATTATGCAAATCAACCATCCATATTCTCCTTAGAAACAGTTATAATTCAGTTGGTTTGGAGAGTTATAAGGTTAAATATAAAGTAACAGTATAAAATATAAATGAAAACCAATTTATTCAGAATTAAATTTTAATTAAAATAAAAATTTATATTGTATTGTATACAATAAGCACACTTATAAATATTTTCTGTTTAAATTCATGAGCTGGAGAAGCTGCAAAGAAAGCAATGGCAAGTTGTGCTATGTTCTAAACATTTATTTTTATTCAAATTTCATTCTGTCTAAATTGAATTCATGTTGCATTTATTTCAGACAGATAATCTTAACTATTATAAAATATAATTATGTAGCAATAAAGTCATTATTTAGGATATATATATATATAACAATTAATAATGACAGGATAGAGATAGAAAGTTGGTGACTTTCCTGATGTTCACAGCAGGCACCATGTAGGGTTGAACGTCTTAAATTTTCCTAAATATATATATATTCCTATCTTTCTCCCTCATTCACTATCCTTACTTACTTCGTCACACGTATATTTTTTTCTGTTGCATTACTGAAAAATGTTCAGGGTACCATACCAATTATCAGAGGTTATATTTCTGACAGTTTTCAAAATTGGTTTCCAAAATAGAGTACAAAATTAGTCTAAGATTAAACTACTAAACTATATATCTTAAGAATTATTCAAGTTATATGCATTATAATTCATATTGTTAAATACTGATGGAGGTTGGCAAAGTAACCAATTTTGGGAATGTGACCTTGGCAGAGCACTGTAAAAAGATCGTTCAGAGATATCATTAAAGTTCATTCAGTATCTGAAATGAGGAGACACCATCCCAAACAAAATCTTTTCTTTTAAAAAAAGGCTACTTAAAATTCCTGAGGTCTTATAAAAATGTTATGCTGTAATATAGTTGAATACATTAAAAATGTAACAAAATGCTACTGAATAGCATCCATTAAAAAATTCTGCAGAAGTAACCAATGTGCTGGAACACTTTGCAATTATCAATACATCATCTCACATATTTTTGAATTTATGAAGACTGGAGTGTTGGGGTTTTTGCCAAGTTTCCCAATATGTTGAAATGTTTTTGGGAACCATCGCAGCTGCTGGAAGGTAAAGAAATGGTCCATGTGCCATGAGTTTGTTGAGAATAGGGGGTGAGTGGATGGTGGGAGGCGAAGTGACTACGGCATGACTAGTGCACAAGACTCAACTAGACTAGACTACCGCTTGACTGTCGTGTGAACGCGCCCATAATGTATTACAAGTAAGTTTGTTGGGCTTGAAGATGGTGCAGGTGCAGGCTTGGGGAGGGAAGCAGTATATTGCACATGTGGGAGGTTGTGCTCTGGAAGGTGGGCAGTTTAAAGACATCAAAGCAGAAATCCACACCCTTAAAATACTATTTTTATCAAAGTTTTAGAATTATGAAAGAAATATTCCTCCTAAATTAATTAATGTGCTTTAGTACAATGCACCAGCTGTCACTGAATATCAGTCAAAAAGTTTTCAAACAAATAGAGAAAAAATGTTTATAATGTTCAGTGTGATTAAGAAAATCAGGAATAAATTGTCTTGCTGAGATCTAGCCTTTTAATTTTTCTATATCAATTGAACTCAAACTCTCATAATTTGCATGTTATTTAAGTTTGGAGTAATCATTAATATATTTTCTACAGTAAATATTCTCAAATTTTATAATATTCTTACTGACCATATATAAAGGAAATGAAACATACTGTATTATCCATAATGTAAAATATTATGTGTTTAATCTTGCAAAAATTACCTGCTATACAAGCAACAAGTTACTATGACTGTGACAAAAGCTGCAAGACCCACAAAACTTGCAATGGCTAATACCCATAGCTGTATCCATGATGCTTCAGCTTTGGCTATAACTGGAGCACACCTCTGGAAGTAAATAGTGCAAGATGTGTTATGCTTAAAGAATATTTTACAATATATTAATAAAATAAGAATATTCCACAAACATAATTTGGATGATTGAAATAGACTTTGAGCACCATAAATTAATTAATTACTTGAGTTTAATGACAACACAATTGAGAATCATAAATAGTAATAGTGTGTAGCAATAGGAATACTAGATAATTGATCATTATAGCAACAGATGATTTAGCATCAATAACTTAACTAAAACAGAGATAATTATTGTAAATAAATTCATTATACATCCATCTTTTGACTATATATCAGTTGTTAAAGATTGTTATTACCCATCATGTACAATTAACAACAGTACTGTATTTCTGCATCTTCGGTGTCATTGTACAGAGAAATTGTGTAAGAAACTGTTAGTTTTTGCTCATGATACACATCAGGGTTTGTACATACATAAGCATTGCTAAGAGGAAATGTTTGGTGGCCAGGAATGTATAGGCAGGTTGAAGAATCACTTGGTGCCTGAATTCAATGTTAAGTTCGAAGAAAGATAGGGCTCCCTCAGCCATTGGTAATAACAACTTGGGCTATAACACCATGGACACAATTGGTATTTGCAGTTCTTTTCCAATGGGTAAAGTGTTGTGGTACAGGTTGATTATTTTTCAAAATGGCCAGAAGTAATGTTCACAAATAATATGTTTGGAAAGAGAAGCTAAGATTAAAAACAATAATTAAATGTATCTTAAAAATTGAGTTTTTCATTCTTCCATATTTTTCAAGTATTTAAACTATTTAATATTTCATATTCTATCAAAATAATGGATAAATTACTCATTCTTCATTTATGTATACCTGACCATAAATAATTCATCATTATCTAAAAAGGTTTAGAAATAGATCTTTCTCCAGATGCAACAGTAACTGGTAGAGTAAGAAAAGCTATTGATGTGTTTGGAAAAGTTAACATTAAATTATTTGTGAGAATATATTGCAAGAATTTATATGGATCTCAGACTAAATTTCTCGAAAATGCAGTTTTAACAGTTAATTTCATTCTACAAATAAATATCGACAATATCAGCTTCATTTCTTAAACTGTCTGTGTTATGAATTTTAGGGTTTAATATAAAACCTTTTTATACCAAAATTGTGGTAGTTTTCTTCTTTCACAAAGTGTATTTATTGATGTGAAGTCTGATTCAGCTTCAGTAATTTGTGTAAAATCATCTCCAAGTGTTCATCTGTATGACCTTTTTATGGCATAATAAAAGAAAGCTACGTGTGAATGATGAAAATGAGTTAGATGACAAGATTGCAACCCATCCATGCCCAGCACACCAGTTCGGATAAACTGTACCTGCACTGCCAAAAGACCTGTGTTTTCTATGGTATTTGCAATATGTATGTGTCATAACATTAGAATTCCAGAAAAATAAATATGCACAAAAATAGTAAAGCTAACCTGAACAGCTTGAACTCCATATTGATTGTAAACCTGTTCTAGTTCCATGTTTTCTGGATCTTGTAGTAAGGATTCCATGTCTTTTAAGTCATAAGATTCTTTTCCAACAAGTTGAAAGCATGAACTAAAACATAATAATACAATTTCACAATAGTTACTTTAATTACATTTATTATAAACAATAATAATTTAAAACAGACCTTGTACTGCTAAAATCAAGGCTTCCATCATCTTTACTATAGAACTGAGTATCGTAAACATTGACACTAAGAGGAAGAAGCAATGCCTTCTCAACAGCATGCTGAAACTCAGGAAGTATGCGCCGAACAACATTTGGAGGTCGACTAAATACAAAACGCAACAAGTCTCGGTCTCGTAGTACAAAGACCTAGAAAAATAATTATTTTAATTTAATGGTAAAGAAAAGTTAATTGGAGGCAGCACAGTTCCATTTTTAATAAGAACACTGTTAATAACATATTGTTAAATTATAAGTTTGCCTACTTTTACAACAGCTTCAGCTTGCCAGTCATGTTGTAGACTGTTGTTGGCATTCACAAGTAACTCAAAGTATCCATCTACGAATGCCAACATGCTTCCAGCTGTACGTAACTCCCCAGTTCTTTCATCAAGTCGAAATGTAGTATTTCCATCTGTTGGTACACTAACAACATCTAAAGTGGAAGGAGCTAGTGAAACAAATGTTGTATTTACTAAATTGTAAATCACAGCTTGTGAAGATACATCTATATCAGTGGCTTCCAAAAAAAGAAGTGAAGTATCAATGGGAACATTGAGACGTACACCTGAAAGAAGAAGATTTGTCATATGCATAATAAAGATATCCAGAAAAATTATGCTCATAAAATATACACACATAAGTTATTTTAATAAAATAATACATCAAATTATACATTTAAGAATCATTTCAATTTTAAGAAAAATAAAACACAATAGTGACTAATTACCTAAGGTGATATTATCAACACTGAATGAGGGTTTGTTGTCATCAATATCTTCCACTTTGATCTTCACTTTAATCTCCGAAGGATCCTGAATGAATAAAAGCATGATTTTAAACACTGTTTACATTTGCAATCTTTATTATTGTTTATGAATATATAAGTTGATTCCATTCAAAGAAATTGTTGCTTGATTTATTTTGGAGATTATTGAGTCCCGTTGTCTGCACTATAATTTTACAGACCACCAACTTGTGTACAAGGTTATGCCCTGCCACTTCTCCACACTATTAGTGACTAGAGTAAACAGTGGTGTTCTACTTTGAGCATGTGCTCTGTGACATTGCTGATCTAAAGAGGGCCAGGATTTCTGTGTTAAAGTAACAGGCATGAAAATTTTTTATAGCTAATTTATTTCCAACTTGAGAGACCCAAATATTATTGTTCATTGAATTCTTATAATGTCTTAACGAAAATGGCATGTTGTCTATAGAGTTTTGCACCACTAGTTGTGTGTTGTTCCAACATGAATGGCATGTATTTTGTGTCTTGATTCACATTTAAATATAATTTTAAAGTTGGTGCTAGAATTAAAAATGGAGAATGTTATTTTAAGTTTTTCCTTTAGAATGACCCTACATGCCACCTATTAATACCTGACACACCCTATGGATAATGATTCATAACTTATTTTACATGAACTGTCAGTACATTAAGGATATAAAAATGACTGTAACCTAATGTATGTAAAATAATTTTACCCAAGCAATTGTTTGATATTTACATTTGTAAATTCTAATATTGTTAATTACCTTAACACTAAGTGGACAGATACTATAAGAATGGAATTGAATATGCAGATGTGATGAAAAAATTATTATTAGTATTAAATGAATAGTAAATTTAAATTGCTTCACTGCAGAAATAATCAAAATTCATATAATAAAACATATTAGTAATACTTAAAATATTATAAAATAGTGACAGAATTCCTATTTACCTGTCTATTATATGGTTTTCTTAAACTTTGAGGCTTTGCAGATTTCTTGAAACATTTTACAGTCAGAATGTGTTCAGCTACTTCTTCTCTGTCAATCCGATTTGCTACAGTAATGACTCCTTTATTATCTGATGTGCGATTAATATGAAACAGTCCACCTTCATTTCCATCTGCACAAAAATTATGAACTAATGTCATCTTTACACATTTCATTGGGTTCTATGTGTGAAAATTCTTTATTTATCTAATTAAAATATAATTCCACATATTGTTCTCAAAATTAATTGTCAAACTTGTATCCTGGTAAAATTAATGTTCAATTACTGTTGATATGAAGGAAATAAAATTTTATCAAATGATCACAATGAAGATGAATACTATGATGGGATTGTTAACGTATAAAATTTGCCCTTACTTGTTATTAGATAATCAATTAAGGCATTCTCATTTATGTCCTTATCAATAGCTTCAACTATACCAACTTCAGTTCCTATTTCAATTTCTTCTTCAACTGAAAATAAAAGTGGTTCATCATCCTGAAAATTATTAAACTGGCATGTAAGTTGGCATTTTTCGAGAATAGTGTAATAGATTTGCTTAATTATTTTTAAGTTATCAAACATAAAACTATTAAACCCATTGACAAGAAAATTATTATTGAAAATGTTTCTTTAACAAAGGCATTTGTTCTAAAACACTGATATCCTACTCTTTCGATCCATTTCATTGTATGGTTTGCTTCTGTATTCGTATTTTTTGGTTCATGAATAGGTACTCTTTAATTGATGCCTTTATTTTATCGATATATTAACAATAAATTATAGGGTGTTTGTGAAAGAATAAATTTAATTAATATAAGTATTGTTTTGTGGTATCATTCCTATAGCGATAAGCAAGCATTAAATTATATAAAATAATGTTCTATACAAAAACTTAAATTGTTATGCCAGACTAAATTCAGTAGCTGTTGAATTCAAATATTGTTGTAAATAATATTTGATTCAAAGAAATAATATCATTTACACTATATCATTGGGTAATTATCTTACCAAATTACGCTGAAACAAAGGTTTGTGATCATCAACATCAAGAACTTGAACTTTTAGTAATCTTGTTGCTTGCTGTGGTGGACTACCACCATCTTGAACTACCAACAATAGCTGATAAATATCTTGAAATTCACGATCCAAGGAAGACTGTGTTGTGACAAGCCCTGTTTCACTGTCTGAAGAAAATAGAAATATCAAAATTTGAACTTCATGGAGCAAAAAATGGAGAAAAATTGCAGCTAAGTTCAGAATTTCATCTTGTAAACAAAATTCAATCACTGACTTTTTCACTGCCTCCTAATTTTTACGCTATCTTTTTGACGTTACTTTTTCAAAAAACAACTGCTTTTTATTGCAATATAATTAATTATTATATCAATGTAGAGAGTAAAACAGCCATTTTTATGTACTTTTACTTTTTCATGTACATATTGTGCAATAAATAATTACTTTGTTCGGATAATCTGACCTTTTTTGTGTTCCGACCATGCTCCTAGTCCCGAGGGTGACAGATTAGAGGGGTTCTACTTATATATATGGGATAAGTGACGAAGTCACGCATTTGATAATTGGATAGAAAGAAAGATAGAAATATTTGGGAGAAAGGCAGGAAATTCGCTCTTTAAATCATATGTACGGCATGGAATCATGCACAAGGAAATACATATGTCAAGCGTAGAAGGGAATGGAAGAAGGAAGAAAGACTGAAAAAATTCGATGTGGCCAGGACTCGAACCTGGGTGCACGAAACAACAGTGCATCACCCCTAGAGCCGGGGCGTGCGTCTATCCACTCCGCCACCACATCGAGTACGACCAACCGAACATTTTCAGTCTATATATAGTAGGTTTTCAAGTTAGGATGGATAGAGAAGAGGGATGGAAGAATTAGGAGCACCCGTTAAGGATAAATTAAATATATACAACGCAGCCCGGGCCAACAATGTAGTCTGGCGAGACTTTAGTGAGTCGTCATGGGGTAACGGAAGGAGCAGGTTGTGTCGGCGGGACGACGTATCGTCTACATTTGACGCCGCAACGTTGTGGCATTGAACAACGAACATGGCAGGAGTTGGTGAATGTGCTGACGGATATTGAACAGTGGAGACCTAATATGCTGCATTCGGCGAGCCATCAAGAGGCCGAGAACAACGAACAGCGGCGACACATCTGTGAGGCTCAGAACATTGAACTTTTTTGAGGATACGATGACTGAAAGGTGGAGGATGAGAATTATTTGAGAGAAGTGGAGGCGCTGCAGAAGGAATGCTGTGGGAAGAGAGCTGATCTACGCATAGCTGAGGGGTCAAGTGTTCCAGTGACCGCTGCGTGGATATCTTCGAGAGGTGTGTGTCTGTGTAAAAAAGCAGAGTACGGTGTGTATGGAGAAGTGGAAGTAAGAGTGAGAGTAAGAAGACAGGTTCCACAAGTTGGTAGCAAATAAATGTATTTTGCGTAATATTTTGGTTGCGGTTTCTGTGTTCTGTGGTGTTTTAAAAATGAAAGAAGTGCAGGAGGGTTTTGAGAAGGCAGAGGACGCTATGCTCAGGAAATTGTCCCTGGTACTTAATAAGATATTTGATGAGCGGTTGGAAGATTTCAATAATAGTGTTAAGAAAATGCAGGTAGAGTTGAGGGCTGATTTAGACAGAATGGCTGAGTTTCAAGGTCGGAAGTGTGAGGAATTGGAGAGTAGGTTAAGTGGAGAATGTAATGAGAGGCATGTGCAACAAGAAGAAAGATTAGAGGAAAAACTGCAACAAGTTACAAATATAATATTTGATGAGTTAAAATCTTCTGAAAGGTGCGTACAGGAAAATGTGGAGGAGAAGGTGAAGGTGGTAGAATTAAAAAGTATGGTAGTTTTTAAGGTTAATAGTATACGCAGTGATTCATGTGCTAAGAGTGCCAAAGAGAATGTAAAGGTAAAGGATACAGATGTGGTAATGAAACCTTTCTGTGCTCATTGCCATAAACGGCAAAATAGAAAGAAAATCACCCAAACAACACAGAGGAAACAATGTGTGGGAGGAAATTTAAAGTGAAAGAAATGGCGAATTGTCAAACACGGGTGTAAAGTTAAGAAAGTTGAAGTGGAGGTTAATCATAATGTTGAGAGGGACATAAGGTTGTTAAAATTAATTGATGTATTTGCAAATAAGTTTAAGAAAAAATTTAAACGTGGACAAGCAGGTTAAAGGACAGCTGATCATGTTTGTAAACAAAGACGAGTATGATAAAAACAGAGTAGGAAGAAATTTGTATGTGTTAAGGAATTGTCGTGGTTATAGATTTCCTTGGAACCCAGGTGGAAAAACTCAATGCAGTATTTTGGTAAATGTAAAAAAAAGTGTTACATTAAATGCCAAAAATAGCTGTTCTGCCAGATGTCAAATGACTTTGTAGTAGATGTAAGAAACAGCTGATGGCAGATAAAAAAAATTATGTACTCCAAATGTAATTAGCTGTAAAAACCATGTGGTCAGTTGACTGTTTTCGACATACATCAAAGAGCTGAAAGTCAAACTAATAAATGTCATATGATACATTAAAAACAGCTGTGAATGAGTAAAATTTTATGTAAACACATTGTAAAGAAACAAATGTTGTGTCAAAAACAGCTGATTGAAATTTAAATTGTGAAATGACAGAGTAATACGGACAGAAATCTGCTGTTATTCCCAAAGATTCAGCCAACTGTCAATAGATGTAAATGTCAAGTGTTTAAATTGATTTACATTTACTTTAAGAAAGTCTCCCAAACAATACATCAGAGAAAATGTGTGGGAAGAAAAAAAAATGTAAATGGAAAAATTGTTTGGAAAAATAAAATGTGTAATTAGAATTAAAGTTGGTTAATTGAGTGATTTGTATATTTACTCAATGTTTGCTCTTATGAAAGAATATGTCAAAGAAAATTGTAATTAGTTCTAAGTGAATTTTTGTAAATATTTTATAATTTTGATTAGGGGCGTTGGTCATTCAGATTGTTTACGACTGTCGTTCAGTGAGTGTCATTAAAAAATTGTACAATTTTTTAAATTCATTGGGGGCGGGCATAATGTAACATGAAAAGTTACACTTGCCAACAACTTCCTAGCACCGTTCATGACAATAGAAAAAAAATGGAAGAAAAACAGCTCAATTCAAGCATACCAACAAGCATAATACATACACAATTCACACAGAGAGAAACTAGAGGAGGAAGGTAAAATGGAAAGAAAATGTGATTGAACAAAAGTCAGTTGTCATAGGTTGTTTAGTCCATGTTGTTGCCTGAATTGTATGATGTGTTGGAAACAGCTGTCCCAAAATAGAGTTCAGCATCTGATGATGAATGAATGAAGGAGGTTCAGTATGAAGCATTAGTTAAAATTCTTATGTTGTGGTTCTGGGAATGAGCGGCTATTTGAGCATTGTGTTTTAAACCTTCAGAAAGAGGTTGTTATGTTTGGCTTATATAGAAAGCTGGACAGAATCTGTAGTTAATTTGAAGATGCCTGAAGACAGCCTTTGCGCAGTTGTAGATTATTGAGTTGAGTGGGTGATGTTTTTATAATATAGTAATGGTCAAACACAGCTGCTTGGACTTCGGTGGTGTGGAGTTAAAAGAAAGGAGACAGCATTTGAGCGAGGGGCAATAATACTCAGACTTCGCATCGCGCCTTGGTTGTTTCCCAATTTTGGTGAGAGTTGGCGGCATTAGGTGGTGTATTTCCCCATTTAGAACCATAAATGTTATTGGTGGATATCTATACCTGCCACTTTGGTGATATAAATTTAAAAAGTGTGCGGGGGGGGGGAGATTTTAAAAAGGTTGGCAGAGAGATTTTAAGACAGATTTTTGGAGGGGAGATTATGACAGAGATTTTTGGAGAACAGATTCAGAGAGAGATTTTTCGAGAGCAATGAGAGATGGTGAGAGATTCCAAGAGAGATTGCTCTCACCAGTGGTTGGAACCAGGAAGAATAGCAGTGATGGCAGCTGTGATCTGGAGAGAATACGATCCAATTAGGAGGAATAAGAGGGAATATGCACTAAGCCAACACGGTAGTTACCCCTGTGACTCTTTGCTGATTTTCTGTACTTCCAGGTCTGAGTAGATTTGTGTAAAATATTTTGTTCTATGAGAAGGCCCATAATATACGACCATGAGGTTTTAAAGAATTTATTTTGTATCATTTTTGTCTATATATATATATATATATAGATTTTGGTTATATCGTGGCATTGTGAGGCGCAGTTTGGCCTACAACGAAAGAAATTTTGTGCGCGACAAGCAAGGCCAACAACAATGTCGAATTGGCTGAAAGCAGGTGAAACCCCCGATGGGGATTCTCTGTGGGAATCTTCCTCGGGGCATGTGTAAAAAAATGTGGTGTGTAAAAAAGACCAATGGCGGGGAACCCCGGAATTGTGTGAGAAAACCGATGGCAGAGAACTCCCAGGGCGAGAACTTAAAAGGGAGCCGTAGGGAGAAGGGCGCAGGAGTAGTACCCACTAGCCCAACCTACCTGATGCAGGTTTTCTTGGGTTTTTCCCTGCATCACCTTTAGGTGAAACACCAGGTAGGATCCTTACACTATAGCCTGGGGGCCCTAGTCAAACCTGGGTTGCCTTGCTCTACCTTCCAAATCCCCCCTTTTCTAATCCCTTCCTATGCTATTAAAGGGGAGTTGCCTGCTTCAGGATCACCCTCAGCTTGTTACACACAAAAAAAGACTAATGAAAGCAGATGAGTTGGGGAGAGGACGGACGACGGACCTGTCAGATGAGACTTGTTGCGCATTATTAAGTATAGATGTATAGTTGAGTCTGAAAGGTAAATGAGTTTCAGATGGATCTGTCAGATGAGATTTGTTGCGCGTTATTAAGTATAGATGTATAGATGAGTCTGAAAGGTAAATGAGTTTCAGAAAGCAGATGAGTTGGGGAGAGGATGGGCGACGGATCTGTCAGATGAGACTTGTTGCGCGTTATTAAGTATAGGCACAATTAATTTAAACTGAGATTTAGACTGTGAATCGCGTGAGTAATGATGAGTTGTTGAGTACTGCCATGTGGAATGTAAGGAACGTCCAGACCCCCGGGGTTGAACATCTAGAGGAAATGAGTGACAGGTCCGCAGAATCGCCAATGAAAGAGTAAATGAGCTGACCCCCTATGTCACCGGGCTTCTTCAAAATATTCAGGCACACGAGGGTGACGAATGTGCATAATGTGACACATACCCCTGATGAAGAACAAAACGGATGCCCTGGTGATGGAAAGTTTTGGAGTTTTTGTGCCGTTAAGAAGTGCGAGAGAGAGGGAGGGGGAGGGGGAGGGAGGGAGAGAGGGGGGAGGGGGAGGGAGGGAGAGGGAGGGAGAGGGAGAGAGGAGGGGAGGGGAGGGGAGGGGGAGGGGGAGAGGGGACTGTATAATGTGTTGGAAAAAGTATTCTCATATCAGAGTTTGGAATCTGATGTATCAAATGGAGTCACAACCATCATCCTCGCCTGAATATGTTGGTTTTGACAGCCATTGAAATTGTGGACCTTGAATTAATTTACTCAGTTAGAAGCCCAAGAAAACTGTATAATTATTTTTCATGTCTCAACCCATGTAATAAATCACTTAATATCATTATTAATCAGATTAAAAACCATATAGATTCTTGGATAAACTACAGCTAGGAACTGAAAATTGTTAATATAAGAACCATGATGCAAACAACATAAGTAGATACTACAAGATGGGAAACATTGGAAAACAGAAGACAGAGAAATAGGTTTACACACTATTTAAACACTACTAGGTAAACAATCTGTGGAAAGACAAAAGTTATAAATCTGACATATATTGGGAGAGGGAATCATAAACAAAACAGAAGTACATAAATTTCAATTTTTAGTTCATCAATGAGTAATTGGAACAGATTAGGTGCAGCACTATTTGAGGAAAATTATTCAGCAAGCACAAAACCAAAGACTCTAATCTTGAAACATAGGCTAAAAATAACTATGAAAATTAAGTGCATAATATTATTGGTCATCTCTGTGGTCTAGTGGCTAACTCCACAAACTCACATTACAGAGGTCCCATGTTCAATTCCTGGCTAGGGCCTGGGTGTTCATGTGTATTTTCAAGTACCCTAAATGAGTATACCCTGACAGAGAAAATGAAAAATTAGATACCTAAAGAGAAAGTCACTAATGGCCTCATTGGTTGGTGTGGTTATAAAGTGAATTAAAAAATATATATATTACTACTTTACTTTATACATACCAATTTTGAATGCCTTTATATCAGCTCCATTGCTGAGAAATCTGTATGTTATTTTTCCATTAGGTGTAAGGGGATCATCAGGATCCATTGCCATTACTTGAAAAACAGGCGATCCAAGTGAAGAGTTCTGTAATCATTATTTGCAATTAGAGCTTACTAATACTAAATTTGATTTTAATGAATTTATATTCTGATCATGAATTAAATCATATCACCAATTATTTCTTTCAAATTATTAATTATGTACAAATAATAAAACCACCGTAAAACACACTCTGTGTTATGTGGTAATTAAATTCTGTGGTATGGTAATATGGTACAAAAGATTTAGTACTGTATATTTTCCTAGTTTTGTTTTCATTGATAGTCTCACTTTTAAATGTTTGTATCTTTTAAACACTGAAATCTGTGTGATATAGATATCTAACAACAGTGCATGTATATCCATTTTTCTAAAAATGTTTACCCACAGAACAGGTATTATGTTCCTCCATGGCTATACATCTTATGCAAACTGTTTACAATAAATTATGATTTTAAAATCAACCTGTATAAGAAGACAAGTTATCATTCATCCCACATCAACATTATTAAAATTAAAATATAACTATAATTACCTCAGATATATAAGCAACTTCATCCAGTGAAGGCCTTATGAAAACTGGTACTCCATCATTTGCAAACACATCACCGATATATATGCTCAATTGTATGTCTGTGTGGAGAGGTGGATTCCCCCCATCTTGGGCTCTGGCCATCAATATATATGGTTCAGTACGGCCCTTTCCTGTCAATTCTCTTTTTGTCTTGATTTCTCCTGTAGTTTGATTGATGACAAACAATCCTAAGGCATACATTACATTATTTATATAGTATCTTTGAAAAAACAAAAAAAATTAATTTATATAAAATGCTACACAAGATACATTTGTTTGCAGATTACATCTTACTTGAAACAGAGGTCAATAAAAAAGTGAAAAGAAATCGTGATTGAATTTCCACTGTTATATCATAAAAACAACTATATTTCACAATATTCAAGGTCAGATGTGTAGTGGAAAGACTTTCAACTTAAGTGATTTATGAATATTTTCTAGATAGTTTTCTTGCTGGTAAGAGATTGAGTGTGTGCTTTCCTCTGCCTATACCAGCATCTACCCACATTTCTTCAGGAGCAAAAGCCTGTGCACCCCACAGAATAGTGAACAGGTGCTAATACAGCTATTGCCAGTCTGATAATTCTTCATTCAGATTTGCAATTCACCTCTCTACAAAAGACTTCCTCAATAATCGAGTGCTGGCCAACTGCAGAAATTTATGTGAGTAATATGTCAACCGACGCATACCATTGCAGCAACTTTTTCATCTCAATGGGACACATTTCAACTTTGGAGCTGAAAAAAGCTGAAGTTGAACTCATAGAAGACAACTACATCCCCCATAGTTAACAGTGTGGAATGTCATTTATAATTTGGAATACAGACATAGGAAAGCACAAAAAACATTGGTGAAAATTTCATTACTTTACATTAACACTTTTCATACCTATGTTTAGAAATGAGAGTTGCAGAAACATTCAAACATAGTTTTCTGACTATAAGTTTACAATAAGTTAAAAGACAGCCAATAAGTCATGACTTAAACAAGTGTGTAGAATGACATAAAGAATTTGTAAATATGGGCAAACATCTTTTTTGCCCATATTTATAAACTCTGGGAGCAGCAATGGGCTGAAACAGAGTACTTTGAATAATAACAATTGAAGGAAGAAGAACTCAATTGAAATAGCAAGAAAAATATATAATTTGTTGTAGAAATGAGGTTTACTTACCTATAGCTTCACTTTCATCCAATATTTCATAATTCACTTCACCACCAACACTATCATCTGGATCATTTGCAAAAAGGGTGAGAACTGAGGTTCCAGGTTGTACATTCTCTGGGACCACAGCTGAGTAAATCCTTTTGTTGAATTGTGGTGCATTATCATTTACATCAAGAACTTCCACAGTTACCTAAACCAATTTCATGTGTACAATTAAGAGAAATATTTATGTACATGTCAACAGTTTCAACAACTGGCATTAGTTTGCTGACAAAAATTTCCTCAGGAAGCAAAATAATATACAGAATGTATGTATATATTCCAATGAAGGCATAAAATGCAGTGTAATGTTTTCCACAAAGGAGAGGACTAGAATATTGATGCTGATGGCAGGTTTACTTCTCCATAACACAAAATAAAAGATTGTGGAGGGATGTGGAAAAGATGCGAGAAGTTGCAATGCCAGACATGTGGACTTGTAGACTACTAAAGTTTCACAATGAATAATGACCTCAAATGCTATATGCTGCTGGAAAGAGTACAACCTAGAAATCAAAATACTTATGGGGAAGAATTATAGCTAGCTGAGTTAGCTAGAATATGTCCTATTAGCTTGAACAATAACTCTCCTAAGCAAAGAGTGAGGAGAGACTGTATCAGTAACTAACCAATGCTGTCTGTGATGCGGTGCAACATTATGATTTTGTAAAAATGGAATATAAGTTATTTGGAACACTTATGGGAGATAAGGAAACTATGACAGGGCAGTCAAAAGTTACAGAGAAGCAATTAATAGTCTAGCAAGCAGTTAATCATTCAATATATGTGATAGTCCAGATTTATGTGCTATAATGAAGCTGCTGAAATTGATAAAGTCCATCGATAAGGCAGCTGGAGACACAGTGATTCACACTAATATGAAAAATATATCTGGAAGTAACATGTACACTATATTTGTTTCAATTTAAATGATTTAAACAGTAAATACAATCACACTACCAAAGAAAACCATTTTGTCTGGCTAAATTTGTAATACATAACTTCATTTATATGCAATAATTTGTGAATACTGTTCCAATATATAATCAACCAAAAAAGTGAGAGTAAAGACTACATTCATTTATAGTGGGTAGGAACTATATTGTCATTAAAATACAAAAATAATTTATATGATTCAATAAATAAAAATACAATTTAAAGTAAATATTTTGGTACATTCTATCAAACCCAACTCATTACATATTTTGGAAATCGGGCATCAGGGGCATCAGTAGGGTTTGATTTCAAAATACATCTGCTTATAATTTATTTTCGTGATAAGTAATGGTTTTAATTCAATCATGATAAAGAGGAACCTAATGTGTGTTATAAATTTATTTCATAGTTTACGATATACTTATGTTTTAAAAATATATGTATAGTTATTCTTATGAAGAATATTTGATAAGACTTACTGAAGCTGTTGACCGACGTTGATTACTGCCTCCATTAGGTGTATCAGATGCAACAACAGCAAACCGAAGAACTGATTGGCGCTCACGGTCCAATGTTGCATTTTCTGCAATTCTAATTGCACCACTTGAAGGATCTACAATAAATAAATTGGCATTTTCTCCAGCCAGAGAATATTTAACTGTTCCAAATCCTTCAGATCCAGTTAATGAGTCTCCATCTTTAGCTTCTACTGTTAGTATAGATTCAGGGTGACGAGATGACTCATGTATTTTAGCAAAGTATTCCTATTTACATATTAATTGAGTTGAAATTTCACTTATGTCACAGAATATATTATATTGATGAATAATTAATCAATTACTACATATCTGAATTAACATCTATGGTGAGAATAAAACAATTTATATATATGAAATGAGTAAATTATAGTAAAATATTTTTATGGAAATTTTCAAGTATTGTATTTGGATCAACTTAAATACACAAAAAGGATAACAAATATTTTCCCTTATAAGTGCTATTGTTTTCGTAATAATTGTATACTTTGTTTTATTACGGCATTTACTAGTTGTCATTAATTACTATTAAATAAAAAATTATTAGGCAACCTAATATACCTTCTGTGTGAACTCTGGTGTATTATCATTTATGTCTTCCACCTCTACTGAAATTGTTGCAATGCTAACTCTGTCAACATCTGCTATTGCTCGGACTTGGAACTGCAAATTCTGTAAAATTTGAATATTTTATATAAATATAGCAAACTATTATCTGGAATGTTTTTTCTAATCTTCTGATAAAGGGGTCAGTACCTCTGAACATTTAAGAATTCCACACTCAACATGGGCCTGCCATCAGTAAGTAAACCACCAATATCTATATCTCTTTCCTGTAAAGAGATATAGAAAATTGGTGGCTTACCTGAAATGTACAGGTAGGCACCCTGTGCAATATTGAATTTTGGAGGCACTGCCCCCTTATTCAAAAGATTAGGAAAGCATTCTGAGTGACAGCCAGCTGTCAATTGAGCAGTCAAAATTGCTGTGTGGCTAGCTTTTGCTGGTAAACAATAGACCCCAGCAGGCCACCAACTTTCTCTCTCAATGAAGGTCAGAGAAGAGGCAAAGAATTGATGGGGGCTGGCAAAATGCACAGCATGTTTCGCAACATTGTTAAATTGTTTCAGAAACAAGCCAGAAACAAATTTGAACTGTTGAGAAGTATAGAGAACATTAATTATATAGAGAACATTACTTAATCCCAAACATTTATTTACAGTGTAGACTAGACCTTGTTATCCCATTTAGCTGGTTGTGGAGCTGATACTGGCTTGTTTTGCCAGACAAGCCTTGATGGTCGGTAAGGAAAAATCAATGTACCCCATCTCTTTCGTACAGATGGTGCGGAAAAGATGTGAGAAACATTTTGACTATTTCCCGTTCCATTCAATGGAGTTTTCATCTTATGAACTGACTTAGTGGTATTATAACATTATATTATTATATTATAAACAGAATAACTACAAAATTTTGCAGAACACCTAGTCAGGCCTCACAGAACAAGAGTATTCCGCAGAACACAGTTTGGGAAACCCAGATCAATAGGATCTGGACTGCAAGATGTGTTGAAAGGAGGGTTCCAATATATGAGAGTTCAGCTTCTGAAGAATCAGGGAGGGTATGGCTTTGAGGGGGAGGGGGGGGCAGTGTGAAGCACTGATTGAAATCATAGGTGTTGTGGCTCCAGCCATGGGCACCTATGAGGAATTGGATTTTTGAAATTTAAACTGAGCTGCAGTGGTTGGCAATCTATTCAGAGAAGGGTCTCATTGTGTGGGCAGAGTGAATAGTTTATTCCTAAAGACAACCCACTTGCCAAAGGGTCGCCTCCACAACAATCTGGTCCAATCCAAAAACCCTCCTCCCCTTCCTCCACCAAGTGACTGCAAATTGACAAAGGTAGTTAATGAATTTGAAAATTTTAATAACTCTGTCCTGTCTAACATAGTGACATTGACATTTTAATGAGTTTTATTGAAGTAAGAGAATTTAACAGATGTGCACTTCACATAAGATTATGCTGTCATTTGCATTTTAATATTTATAATTTAAAGTTACTTTTATCAAAATTAATTAAAATTTTGTATATTTTATCAAATGTTAATTAATATAAATATATAATGTAGTTTATTATATGTGTATTTGGTTACAAAATTTAAAATCTAAACCTAAATTTTTACAAAGCATTTCTTTGTAGAGCTTAACATTGTACATGCCTTTTGATTCATGGTCTCATAATCAAGTCGCTTGTTGAGAACTACATTTCCTGACTGCACACCTACACTCACAAAATCTTCAGTATCCTTGAAACTTGCTCCAACCAACTCTTCAAATTTAAAAATAGGGCCACTGGTAACTGGATCTCTTGCAGATAGCATTAAAATTGTTGTGCCAATTGGCTGTTCTTCTGGAATCTTCACCTACAATAAGCAAAATGTCATTTAGTAATTTGGTTACATATTTATCGATCATACTATTAATTGAAATATTTGTTGACAATTACTTGCAATAATAACTTGGGGGTTTTATTATTTTACACCAAATGTAATTTATTTTCACCTTGATAGTTGGATTTGTTGGAGTCCAACCTGCCACAGTAAATAATGGATTAGAATCACTGTGTGCCTGAATATATATGGTAACTTCTGTTCTAGCCACTTGTAATTCTATTCTTTCTTCTGCTTGAATGTCTTGAGCTTCCACTGTAAGTATTATTACAGCAGCAGCTTCATGGTCAAGTGCATTGGCCACAGACACCACTCCAGTAGTATTACTAATACTAAATGCAGATTGAAAATTATATGTGGTTGACTCTGGTCTAACAGCAACTCCTGTTTTATCTATTGCTTTTACTGGATCAACTAATCTATACATAATTTGAGCACCCTCATCAGGATCAGTAGCTTCTACAGTTAAAATTGGAGTGCCTGAAAATAAGAAAATGATAAATGTAACCTTCATTAAGTCATATTTCTCTTATTAATTCCTTTCAATGACAATACTTGCAGTAATTGGACCTACATGAATATATCACAATGCTGAAATGTTATTAATATGAATATATTGTGTTTATTTTCCAACATTTTTGAGAATAACTAAGGCTTCAGAGATATGGAAAGAGAAACATTATGTCTATAATTAATACGTACATATGAAAATGTTGAAATTCATTTCAAATTCATATATCTTTTAAGAATTATTTATTAAATACACTTTTCACAAGTTATTACTATCTTAACTTTTTAATTCATTTAGACTTATTAATACAATAATTAATTATTATATCTTTAATGCTGTTACAGATTATTGATTGCTGTTTCTTTGAAACAATTACATTAGTCAAATATAAAAGCAAGAATACAAAATAAGTGGTAATCTTCTTTTTTTAAGAATGTCCCCAACTTACCAACAGGAGTCCTTTCAGAAATATATTGTACATATGCTGAAGCACTATTATTTGGAAACTTTGGAGCCTTATTGTTGACATCAATGATATTTATGACAACTGTTGCAGTTGCAGTCTCTCGTACTGGCACACCAGAATCTACTGCATGTACAATAACATCATAATGATGGAGACCAGTATCTAAATCTAAACGAGCATCAGGTGAAACTGTAATTTCTCCTGTTCTGAAACAATTTTAAACATATTGGGAAAAAGTAAGTTAGGTTCAAAGCAGTCATTCAAATACTTTATTACATGTGCTGCTTCCATTATTTTTATAATTCTATCTGAGTTAACATTCAATTTAATATGAAATGTTTTCATTTAAAATAATATAACTATAACAATTCTACGCTATTTACATGGTGGATAACCCTGAATGGAAACTAAAAATTTGAAATAAGCTTCATCAAAATTATGTAAGGTATAAATTACATTATAATATTAAACTTATCATCCTCAGTAAAATTTACAATAAAACTAAAAATTTTGTTAGTATATGTCTAAATTGTAATTGATTTGAAACATTTGATTCGTTAAACAAGGATATCACATTCTGCAAATAAGAACAAAGATTGTATTGAAATTTGTTTAAAGGTGTACTCTTACTTTTTATCTATTAAGAAATTATCCTTTGCTCCTCCAGCAATAAAGTATTGTAGAAGAGAATCTTGTCCATCGGGATCTGTAGCTATGACTTTAACAACATTGGATCCAGACAAAGAGGTTTCTCTAATTTCAGCATTATAACCAGCAGGAGCATTTTCACCAATATTATGATGTCCTAAGAACACAGGTCGCTGGTTTCCATGGACTCCTACACGTACGGATACCTTCACATCATTATGCAAAGGTGGCAAACCTGAAAATTAACTTAGTATATAAATTTTCATACAATCATATTATGAATAATAATTAACAGCTTAAAATTAATACAATGATAGTAACATTTTCAAGAAAAGAAAAACTTTCATAGTTTTCAAACCTATTAAAAAAATTAAACCAATAACAACAGACTATTTATATTTCATACTCACAACTCCTTTTGATGAGAGTAAACAGTAACTAAGTTGTTTTACTTTTCATAAGAGTTATCTCTATGCATTGATATGCATCAATAAAATGCCTAAAAAATTGTCATTAACTGATGTATGCTGATATAAACATCAGATGGTTACTTAGCAATCCTTCTTCAACTTTAAATTTTAATTTAATCATTCATGGTTTTGTTTGCATATTGTTTTCATTGAATATAAAGTTCTCTGGTTACAAATATTTCAATTTCAAAATTTTTCTTAACTACTGTATTTATATTATATAAAATGTGATGTTGTGACAGTTATTTAAAAAAAATACAAATGATTACTCAAAAACAGCTTGAAATAATATGAAAGAAACACTTTATTTTCTATCATTAAGAACTGATCACATATAAATCAATATTCATAAAAACATGTTTTTTGTAGTTATGTTATGTAAGTACTTTTCAGATACTGAGAAAAATGTTACAATAATATTTTTAAGAAATAAAAACTGCTTAAGATACTGTTCCATACATATTCAACATAAGAGTCATTTCTCTATATAAAATATAGACATTGACTAACAATGTTTGTAACTTGAGAGACATAAAGATTTAGAACAGAAGTTGAGTTATATTTTTTGTTTTTACGTCTGTTTTAATTTATTAAATAAAACAAGTATTTCCCCATCCAATAACACACATTGTTAAATAAAAATTGATAAAATACCAGACACATAAGTACATTTTTATAACTGTGTCACTTTGGGACTATTTCTCCCATTTTTACTTCAACCAACATTGCTTCATAGTAATGTTATACATTGTAACTGTAATATTCCTCAAAACTGTTTAATAATTATGAATGTTTTTCAAATTTGTTTAATGTTTGTTGAAGACAAATGACTCATTAACTCATGTAGATATAAAAATGTAATGAAACATTGTTGCTGTTGTATTCATTATACTTTTAATAAATGTCTGTTATCAATAAGAAAATACTTATTTTTATTTAATAATGAATTATGTGGTAGCAATTAATTAAATTTAATTAAATTAAGTTAGAATATTTGATCATAAAGAAATTTAATATTCTCACCAGCATCAGTGGCTCTAACAACAACATCATACTGCCCAAGTTGTGTGTCACTTGCTTTAGCAGGACCATTTAATTTAACTTCCCCACTAATAGGTTCTATGAAAAATAAATCAGGTGTGTTTGAGGATTGTATGCTATAAAATATTTTTCCACCGCCTTGTTCTGGTCCATCAGCATCTGTGGCCTATAAAACATCAGTAATTTATGTCAGCATTATATTAAAGATAATCAGGACAGCATATCAAGCTAACTTTGCAACTAACAATAATCTATACATTTTAAAAATGGTGAATATTGGCAAACAATTATCTAAAAATATTTTCTTCACTTTTGTTACAGTTTCATTTTAAAGTGAAAAATGGGTGATTGAAAAAAGCTATGCAATGAATACAAAATATTATTAATATTTTATTAGATAAATAGAACTCATAAAAATGACTAAATTAATACTGGGCATACAAATGTTTTGTAAAATTATTTTTAGTATTAACTTAAATGCAGTCAATAGCTTCTAAAGACATTTTCTGTGACTTAGATGGTCATACTAGCTATGGAAACTTCTGATGTTAAAGATAACTTTCTGGGACAGAAACCCTTCATTTATTACAAGCAAATGTTTTTCATTAAATCAAAGACAATAATAAAAGTTTAAATAAGGCCAAAAACAGACCAAATTAATTAAATATAAAATATAATTTAAAAGTAACTGTAAATGTTTCGGTCCTGATATAGACCCTCTTCAGGTTGAACTGAATTACAATGCACGAAATTATAACATTCCAAAGATATTGCAGTAGAGCCAAAGAATACAGTAAATTAAGAACCAATGGACAATTTTTTTTAAATGAAGCCAATAATATTATACATTTGATACATTACATTTCATGAATTAAGATATTATACATATTACTGAGCATATCAGTGTCCGTTTTTACATCCAGAGTACAAATGTTGTTTTATGTGAAGCATTTCTGAAACTAATCAGGATTTGTAGCGACTGTTGTGTCTAAAGTTTGGAAATTATCCCAGTCAATAGTGTGGTTATAATCTAAAATATGTTTTGAAATAACAGATAATTTGTTTTGTGAAAGCTGATCTGTGTTCCTTGATTCTGGTGCTGATGGCTCTTTTAGTTTGGCCTATGTATAAATGAGGATAGTCATTGCAATTTAATTTATAAACAAAATTGTGAATTTAATTATTGGACGGTTTAGTTATGAGCTGGATGTTGCAGGAGTGAAATAGGTTTTTCAGAGAACTGGCCTTATTTAAACTTATATTAAACTTACAGACATTAATAACTATTATATTTTAAAAAGGCAATAATTTTTTTGACATACCCGAACATATAACTGTGGCTCAAAGTTTGTAGCTCCTTCCCTTACAGTGCGTTTGTATTCGTCATGTTCAAAAACAGGTGGATTATCATTTACATCTTCTACTTCCACAAACAGGTTGGCTGCAGAAACTCTTCCTCCGCCATCCCGAGCTTCAAATGTTAGTGAATAAGATTTTTGGGCTTCATAATCAAGTCCTAATAACATAAATACATATTTAGATAAGTTAACTCTGGAAAACAGGATTAAATTGGTATTTTAAAACCCTAATGCACATTAAATATTACATTAACTTCTTTCTCCTAAACAATTTTATGTAGTCAGTTGAATTGTGGAAATATTGATATTAAACTTTTATTAATCTTAAGTGTATACTTTTTAATTGTGTACATCTATTGCTTGTTTGTTGACAATTTAGTAAATTACAATAGTAACTAAAGCTCCAATTCAAGAAAATATTTGAAGTGAAAGAATAAGCTGCATTGTATGCACAAGTTTAACACGTTTTGTTTCATAATTCATTCCATTAATGAACTATGAGTGGATTCAAAATATGTTGTTCATGCATATATTCCAGATTTTGTCAAATTTGACCATTTCAATACAGCGACTATGTCAAATGCTTATCTATTAATTTTTCTGTAGATTAATTTCATTCATGGGAACACTATCCACACCAAGCATGTATGACAAACAAGCATTTGTGACCATTTAAAAATGTTTAGTTATATTTTTTAATGCTTACAAACTTCTACATCCATAGTGCCTGTTATTCATGTATTCTATATCTAAGTTGGCTGAAAAGACATTGCTAAAAAGCGGAAGCCTTTTGTTACTAGATATTCAAGTTAAAATCAATCTACAGAATCAACTGTATACAGACTTTTACATTGTCAGGTCCAAGAGAGCCTTACTTGAATGGATTGCCAACCACCAAACCACAGTCAAACTTTTATAAGCCCAATTCACCATTGCTGCCCATGCTCAGAAAACATTAATAATTTCAACGAGTGCTTCACATTAACCCTCCAGAAAGTCAAACCCCCTGATTCTTCAGAAGCTGTACACAATCTTTGGAAACTCTTCTTCCAACAAAACAAAACCCTGGGCTCAACATCATCTAGGTTGTACACTTCCTCTCCACCACCACCATCCCCCCCCCCCCCAAAAAAAAAAGAACAACCACCCATAAATGCACAAGTACATGTGAACCCATTATAGTATGTGTGTAACATGTGCATGTGTTAATATATGATTGTACATGTGTGTCAACCTCCAGTGATAGTGAATAGTATCACTGCCTCACAACACAGAGGTCATAAGTTTGAATTCTAGTATGGGCTTGATGTTTGTGTCATCATGGTCATGGAGACTGGGATTAAGACTGCTGGAGAATCAATATGCCGACTGCATACCCTCCAAATTCAGAATGTGTCATGTATGATTACAGTCTGCAGCCAACACAGTAGGCCAAGGCCCTGAATAGACTGCAGAGCCAAGGAAGCAGATCCAGTTGTTTCCTCGATAATGGAAGTTATGAAATTCCAAAGCGCCAGGTATTTTTACATAAAAACACCAAAAGATAATTTCAAGTTTAATTTTATTCAGAGTATGATGTTGGTAATCTACAGAGTGAAGTCACTCTTTCATTTCTGCTAACACTCCAACAGTTTGTTAACATAAATTAATTGAGCACTTAACGATACTTCCCGGCGTATCACCACTTAAATCCTGGGTTGATTCGATAGCCGTTGATTATCACATGGCCGCAAGGATTCGTGGACCACAGTAGCTCCATCTAAGAAGACATTCCGGCTTCGATTGCCTGTACACTTCTACTTTTTCAGCCACACGAGAATATGTCTCCCTGACAACAATGGCAGAGTCGTGGCGCAAAAGTTGCCCAGCAGACCGCAATTCGCAAGCTACAATCCTGCTCGTATATTGTTTTTATCTGGAACTGTAACTTTAACATCCAAGATGGATGCTCCTAACTCTTCTACCCCTCTTCACTACCCAACTTAGATAATCTAACTACCCAGACTGACGATATTTGGTGGGTGGGCTTCGTGGCCAAATCGGTAAAGGCGTCTCGTGGCTAAAGCAAGGGCTCTGTGACGATCCGGGTTCGAGTCCCGGTGATGCCTAATATTTTCAGTCTTTCGTTCTTCTTCTATTCCTCTCTACACTGATCACACAGCTTTCTCTGAGCATATTTCTATGCCAAGCTTGTGACTTAAAAAAGTGAATTTCTCAACTTTCTCCCACATGTTCTATCCTTACACCCTATCCAAATATACAATGTGTGAGTGTTAATATGTAGATGGGTGGATGTGTTTCCCCAGCCCCAATCAATTCTTTGCCTCTACCCTGACCTTCATTGAGAGAGAAAGTTAGTGGCCTGTTGGAGTCTATTTTTTATTAGCAAAAGATGCCGTGTGGCACTTCTGATTTATATGTTAATGACCAGCAACCCTCTTAAAAGTTAGGTTACATAAATCTAAAAAAGATTTTTGTTAAATTTGAATATTAAATTTGTGGTGGTAAAGATTTAAATGAGGATACATTATGTGTGAATCAGATAACAATATTTGGTGATTGAGAAGCACCATGACTGAGGTTTTTGGGAAGGGTTTTTATTCAATTTTTGTAGATTTAATTGTTGTTTTTAAATTTATTGTTATTGACTAAACTCTTCAAAACTAAATTAAATCAAAGACTCATGAGGTACTATACCATACTGAGAGCTAAATTTCCTACAAGTTACTGACAAATCTCTTTTCAGCTCCCTGCTTTTATTAAGGGGAACTTAAATTTAAATATGACAAGCATAATTGTTTTATTAATATGTAAATAAATTTAATTAATTCTGGAATTCTGATTCCAGGACCAGTCAAAATCTGATGGAGAAGATAAGCGATTACAATATATATTAAAACATACATACTTTTTTTAAAGCAAATTCTTTTACTCCCTTCATAAAATTATTCATAGAATACTTAATTTTGTACCTTGACTTCCATTTGCAAGAAATATTCCACCCTTGCTTTGATCAGTATAAAAAGTCGTTGCTCCGAAACCTCTAATTGAGTACATAATGTGTCCAAAATTTCCACTATCTTTGTCAGTTGCACTAATATTACTTATCAGCAATCCAGGTGATGCATCTTCATGAACGCGAAGCCTGTAAGCTTTTAAAGGGAAAACAGGTGCATTGTCATTGGCATCAACTAAATCAATGGTAACCTGCGATCTGCTAACTTCTTCATTTTTTCCAACCTGTTGATGATAATATAAGTTAACTTAATATATTAGTTAACTTAAAATGTATGCTCCTAAACATTTAATGAATCATAACTATAATGAATCTTAACTAGAAAACAACAATGCTAAAATCCAAATCTGCTATGATGATCCATAATTTACAAGTTAATGATACAAATACTATAGTACATAGCTTACAATTACTTAATAAAGTGTCCATCTATAATTTATTCATGCAGAATAAATTAGTCATAAATCTAATCTAATATCATTGAAAAAAATTGATAAATAAATAACAGGAAAATTAAATAAACCACGAAAGGAATGTTTAATATTAAAAAATTATATTGCTTGCTAACTGATATTATATTTATACATTCTGACACAACATATAATGTGTGTTCTTCTTCAACAAGACTATGAGCCACTCTTGGTTTTCTTAATTCATATTTTGTAGTACAATGGATATTGTCTCCACATTTTGACAGTAAACAAAAAAAGATTAATAACTTAGCTGTCTTCAGTCTGCAAACATTACTCATACAACCACTGAGCCTTGTGCCCAATACCATACATAAAAAACATATCTGTTGGCCATGAAATAAGTAACCATCCACCACTAAATAAAGCCATTTAATTAACTCAGAGTTCTGAGCTCAATATGAATACAAAAAATATTTAAGACAGGATAGTCACAAATGTCAAAGGGAGTCAAAAGGGAAAAGTTTGGACTGAACTTGTGGGTAAAGTAGTAGGTCCAAACAGTATTTATTTTTTGACATGATGAACTTTAAGACATTTATTTACATGTGCATTATTTATGGTTTTAGAGTGAGAAACATTAATCAATGTATTACCTCCTTTCTTTTCACTGATGCCACTACATCAAATATAATTCGTCTCTTTTCTTCATTGTCTATGTCATAATCCAATTTATTTGGTTCAATTACTCTCACAACTACAGGAGTACGGCCTTGTGCAGAAACTGGATGCACAGTAAAGACACCAGATGGATAATTCTGAACTCCTTGTAGACTCAGAGAAAAGCGAGCATTTTCTCCCACATCTTCATCATTCACAACCATACCTAATCCAGGTAAAGGTGTATCTGCACTGATATCTTCTGGTACTGTTAATTTAAATGATGGATGGTTGAAAATAGGAAGCTGATCATCCATGTCTGTTACTACTACAGTAACCTGTGATGTGGCAGTGTCTCCAGGTAGCTCACCATTTATTAGCTCAGTAGCCTGTAAATCAAATCCTATTAGATATTTCAAGTTCCTAGTTATATAAAAAGAACTACTGTATTTAGGTATGTATAGGTCACACTTTTTTACTAAAAATATGTAGGGGAAAATAATGTGCAACTTGTACTCCGAATTTTTAAAAACCCTTTAA
Organism: Eucriotettix oculatus; assembly: GCA_034510155.1. NCBI lineage: Eukaryota > Metazoa > Arthropoda > Insecta > Orthoptera > Tetrigidae > Eucriotettix > Eucriotettix oculatus. The sequence goes on along the minus strand of CM067377.1, from coordinate 49,190,365 downwards.
TTGAGAACATTTTAATAGTATAAAATGTTAGTATCTACATACCTAACAATGTAATTTATTCAATCATCATTAATATAGTTCATTAATTGACACTTTATCTCATTGCCACTGTCAGATAATTCACAGAAGAACAGAAAAATTTAATATCAACAAATACTCTATACTTTTCATAACATTTGTCAACTCCAGTGTAACATGCCCTTAGAAATGTATAACATCAGCAAATTTCACAGAACAAAGATACTTTGAGTCTACATTGGGATGCGGAAGAAAAAAAATTGCCCACAAATGTTTCTTAAAATTAGCCTATATATTACTAACAAAATTTTAAAGTAGAAAATTCAATAAGAATCAAAATATTAGTAATGTTATATCCTATCCTTATTAAATGTTATATATATATAATATATAATTAATGGGGAAAGGACAGAGAGATAGAAAGAAGATGACTTACCTGAGGTTCATAGATGGTAGACACCTTGTGAGTTTTGGAGAACTTGAATTTTCGGAGGCACCGCCCCATTAATTGTTTTAAACATGACAATGTCATTTCCTATCTCATATTTATATATATATAATATTCTATATATATAATATTATATACTATAATATATGTATATATATTATATTAACTGGTAGCTTACAACTGGAGGGAACTTGATAATCAACTTCCTCAAGGGTTTCTGGCACTATTATTTTCCTTTCTCTGTGTTGAACTCCATTCGTCACAATAAAATAATCTTCAATACTATGAGCACTTCTTCTTTAACATATAGCAATGAATTGTCATTCCTAGACCATTGTCTGGGTGGCTGTGATTCAGACACTGCCAAATTTAGTATACACCTTTTCCATTTACCATCCATTACAACTGTGAAATCAATTTTTGCGGGAAGCAATTGCCTCCTCATATTTTGATCATATATTCCACCAACCCTAATCATTGAGATGACGTGAATAATATATTATTTGATATTGTTTTAATTTTGTCAAATGTGATATTCAAAAGTACACAGTTGTGCCCAAGCACATCTATTTTAAAAAATCATAATTTTGATTGGCAAAATGTTGAATTTTTGGATGAGGAAATGAATTATTACTCAAGATTGATGAGTGAAATGCTTAATATTAGGTGTAACCCTAACGCACTCAATGTGAAGACTGACTGAAGACAGACACAAGTAATTTACACAAAATATACAATACACTCTTGCTACAATACTTTAATTTTTGTATTGTTTCATTTGCCATTGTTCTTATTTAATGACCTACATTACTTACTCTTTGTTAAAATTCAGTTCAGCTACAGCTGTTGCAGGACACAAATTATCCACTCTTGGGTTCATAATATCCATTTAAAATGCATCTGTTTTATATATTATGTTTTATGTATTATTATTTTGTAATTGAAACCTATGCTTTTTATCTTTAATCTTCAAATCTAATGCAGGCAATTTTCATTCCACCTATGCTTATACCTTTTCCCTCATCATTTTCCTTGTTTTGACCTCTCACATCTTCCATCTATAACTTAATTATAGAAGAAGATAAGCAACATCCTTGTCTAACACACTTTTTCAGAAAAGTCTCTTTCACTCATATTTATTCATTTTTCTTTTTCATATTTCCAGAAATTTATCCCAATATACCCAGTCAAATGCTTTCTACATTTTAACTTAACAAACATAAATACCTTTACCCTTGTGTATATTTCCCCTATAGTTTTCACAGTGTATTTAGCAAATCTTGGTCCTTTCCCCTCCAGAGATCACATTGGTACTCCTTGTGTTTGTTACTCTCAACATGAACTTCATGGAATTCATAAGTAGGGCAATTAATCTATGCTCTTGACATTACTTGGTACATAGCTTCTTTGAAAGTACTAGCATTTAAAAAGAGAAACTCATTGCGACCTTCACCACTCATATATATTTTGTTGCAAATTGATGGTGCCCTGGTTTTGATGTTTGTTGACAATGGTGAGTTAATATCATTATTCAGTTTCTTCAGGTATTCCATTGTTTGAGTAAAAGAGATATCCATCTCTCTGGTCCACTTTCTTGTCTGCCTTTCTCACTTTTTTACTCAGGCTATGGAGAATCCTGAAGAAACTGAATGACGAAATAGATGTTAATAATATACCTTTACACCATTGTCTTGCAAGCATCTTAACAGATCTACAGGTGTTTCATCTCCTTCTTGAGCTTCTTTTATTGCTGCTATACACTTACATTTCTATAATGATCATTCCAATATCATTCTTATCCTCTGTCTCTATTCTTTCTACCCTTATTGTTTGGTATTTACTTATTATTACATGTACCTTTTCCCAGTGGACATTTGCCATATTGAGACTCCAACTGAGAAATTTTCATTACAATACCATGTAAATGATTGGGAGTATTAATAATTTAACGAATTTAATAATTGGGTTTTAATATGTACATTTATTAACTGAAAACACAATACTTTTAAAATGGGTCTGGCATGTATATATCATGTATAAAAATAAAGAATTAAAAGGGTATTATATTAAAGTTCTCAGGGTAATTATTGTTTGGGTGACCACATGTAGCAGATTTTCCATTCATTGACAAACCTGAGTTGTTTGCATATGCATCTTGCTGCAAATGTCACTTGAAATTCCTTGTTGTGGAACTTGAAGTGGCCGTTGCCTCCTCTGAGGGATCAGTCCGTAATTTACTCTGTCTTCCTCAACTTGTTAATGTCTCACCCTACACTCCACTTCCTCCAATCATCAAACACGCCTCACACTCTCCTCCACCATCAGTGTGCTCTCGCCACCAATCTCCTCTCTCTACCACTCTGCTCTCGCCACCACTCTGCTGCCAATCTCCTTCAATCTCTCCCCGAAATTCGCTCTGCCTGCCTCTTTAAAACTTCATCCCCACGTATGTGACACCTATCACTAAGTTGGCAGGGATGGATATTCTCCAATAATATCCCTTGTTACATTTGGGGAACACACGCCACCCGGTCACCAAATTCTCAGACAGATTAGGAAATTCCAAAACTGGCAACAAGGTGTCTGAGCTTTATGGCCCAAGTGTCAACTGCTGTCTCTTTGTTTTGATTCCAAGCTGCCAAGTCGGCACGCAGAAAAACCCCTTCTTCCTGGCCAGCAACATGCTCAAGCCAAAATATTTATGCAATTTAAATTTCTACTGCGCTACAACCAAACTGTTGTTTCCTTCAATAAACCTTGTCCACTTCAACATGTATATATTTTACTTCATTGTAAGGCTAATTAATTTCATGAATGAGACTCTCATCACCTGGAGTATGTTTGATTTTCTTCCAATTTCATCTCGCATAATTGCAGCAATGCTAGTAGACTGTGTACGAAAATATTTTCATACTATGTCAATAATAGGCAACCTGCTTGGTTAATGTGTTATGTGTTATTAAAATAATAATTATTCCCTTTACAATTGATTTCTCACCTTAATTAAGAATGTATAAATTCCACCCCCTTCTAATATTTCAGGATTTTCTCGGTCAAGTTTTATTTCAGATGTTATGAGGTCTGCCTCTCCATTTCCATGTGACAATAGTTCAAAATATCCTAGATTATCACCTTCCAACTCCAGTAGTACTGGCCTTGGAGCACCACTATCACCATCTTGGGCACGGACTTTCAAAACTGAAGTTCCCTAAAATAAGATGATAATGTAGGACATAATGTTGAGATCTGTAGCTATGGAAAAGTGCATTTGGTATATTTATGTTTCATGCCTTATAGTTATAAAATTAGTTTCTAATGTGAAAATAGTCATATTGAACAAATTCATTAAACTTATGCCATTTTCAGTTGCATCAATTGATATAACTACACTATGTACTATTTGTAAAACATAAACAATTGATTTGTACTATGACAACCCACGAAAGTACTGAAATTATCAAGGGCTAAGTGATTTTTAAACATAATCCTGACTTATCTATTTTTTGTCCCCTTTCTGTTCCAAATACAATCTGCAAGGTTTCCAGTGTAGCAGTGTCAGTAAGTGTTTTCTGTGAAAAGTGAGTAATTATAGTGTCAGTTTTTGTGGTGAAATAAATGTTTGTTTGTGTTTTTGTGCTTCTGTATAAACAAGTGAATAATAAGAAGAGTATTTATTCTATAAAATTATTATCAATAATCTTTTATTTATATTCATTTTATTTAGTGATTTCTTCTTTCCATTAACACTTTATTCATTTGTATAATTGTTACTTCTATTTTATGTCTTGTTCTTGTGTTGCCTTTCTTTATTGTTTATTAATGCATTGTACATTTGTTACATTTATATATTATTTTCAAAATTATGTATTCTATTAGTGAGCTTTTTAAATTTTTTTTAGTAGTTCTATTTCCCCAAAAGAGGACTAATGAAACCAATAAATAAATCTAAATTTGATAAAAAAAACTTTTATCAATATGTACACTCAGAACAATAATTGTATAGAAAGAAAGATAGAAATATTAGGGAGAACAGCAGGAAATTCGCTCTTTGAATCATATATACAGCATGGAATTATGCTCAAAGAAATACATATGTTAAACGTAGAAGGGAATGGAAGAAGGAAGAAAGACTGAAAATATTCAATGTGGCCAGGACTCGAACCTGGGTACACGAAATCAGCAGTGTAGCTGCCACTAGAGCTGCAGCGTGTGCCTTACTGTCTCCTCCACCACATCAAGTCACTTGTCCAATATACAATTTATTTGTAATTTATCCTTAACAGATGCCCCAAATTCTTCCATCCCTCTTCTCTATCCATCCTAATTTGAAAACCTAATATATAGACTGAAAATCTTCGGTTGGTTGTACTCAATGTGTAAAACACATGCCACAGCTCTAGTGGCGGTTACACTGCTGATTTTGTGTACCCAGGTTCGAGTCCTGGCCACATTGAATATTTTCGGTCTTTCTTCCTTCTTCCATTCCCTTCTTTGCTTAACATGTGTATTTCTTTGTGCATGATTCCATGCCATACATATGATTCAAAGAGCAAATTTCCTGCCTTTTTTCCTAATATTTCTATCTTTCTTTATATCCAATTATCCAATGTGTGACTTCATCACTTGTTCAATAAATAATTTATGTGTGTGTGTATATATATATATACATATATATAATTGATTTAACACAATACATTTGCAGCCATATAAATTAAATATGGTATTAAAACTAATCAAACATGTATTTGACCTTATTAAAAGATTTATTTGCTTCACAATTATAATAAAAAAGAGATTTCATTCAATTAACTATTTCTCTATATTCTAACATGAATGTAGACTTGGAGAAAGAGTTCAATATGAGGATTAATAGAGACAAAACCAAGGTAATGCAGTGTAGTATGGGAAACAGTGGAATAACAAAGAATGTTAGATCGGGAAGGGATATTTTGATGGAAGTTAAGGAATTCTGCGCTTGGTAAGCATAACAACTAGGGATTGTAGAAGTATAGTAGACAAAGAGTAGGATATCACAGGCAAGAAAGGCTTTCACGAAAAAGAGGGATTTACTTATGGGTAATATAAGTGTGAATATTTGGAAATCGTTGCTAAAAATGTTCGTATGGAGTGTAGTGTTATATGGCTGCGAAACATGGAAGATAGGAGTTGGGGAAAGGAAAAGAATAGAAGCCTTTGAAATGTGGTGCTATAGGCAAATGCTGAAAATCAGATGGATGAATAGAATCACAAAGGAGGAAGTTCTAAACAGAATAGGGGAAAAGCGAACAATGTGGAGGACGTTGACTAAGAAAAGGGATAGATAAATAGGCCACGTTTTAAGACACGAGGGTCTTGTAAAATTAGCATTAGAGGGAAGGGTGTGGGGTAAGAACAGAAGAGGGACACCAAGGATGGAATACGTTACACAGATTACGGAGGATGTGAGTTGTGCCCGTCATAAGGAAATGAAAAGGCTTACGAAGGTAGGCTGGCATGGAGGATTGCATTAGACCAGTCTTAGGACTGAATACCACAACAACAACTTTATTCTAAGAACTATTTAACTTCAGAAATTCTGCATATTCTTTTAACAGATTTATACAACTAACTTTCCTATAATTACTTTTCCTAATCTTTAAATTCCTGTTGTCAAAAAAACAGAAATGGGACAAGTAACTGAAATTCTTAACACTATGTACATACTGGGGATGATCCTTCAGGCACAGTGGCAGAATAAGGTGCCCCCAGAAATATTGGTGGTTGATCTTGAACATCTAATACATCAATTGCAATGTTTGCTGTAGCACTTAATCTGGATCCTGGGTCTGTTGCATGATCTACAGCTTGTACCACAAGGCTATAGGCAGACTGTCGCTCATAGTCCAGTGATCGCTTTAGAGTAATTACTCCTAAGTACTCACCTTCTGAGACCTGAGAAAGCATATAAGTAATACATTATAATAATAATTAAACCAAACTTATAAAGTAGTCTATGTTAGTTATAATTCATGTAGATAATGGAATCAACATATATATAGATGAGTCAGGAAATGACATTATCATGTTAATTAAAACAATTAATAAGGAAAGGAAAGAGAGATAGAAAGTAGGTGACTTACCTGAGATTCATAGATGGTAGACACCTTGTGAGGTTTGGAGTTTTGAATTTTCAGAGGCACCGCCCCCTTCATCAGAAAGTTAGGAAGATATTTCCAGTGATTGGCTAACCAATGACTGAGCAGCCAAAATTTGCTCTCTCAATGAGGGGAAGAGGCAAGGTCTTTTATGGGCGTTGGGGAAATGCATACTAACACCCACATCTTGATACACACACATTAAAACACATCCATATATAGGTGCTGTTGGGCAGGGGGGGGGTAAGGTGAAGGTAAAGAGTTACAGGATATTGAGTCCAGGGCTTTGTCTGGACCTGTAGAACATGCTGAAAAGAAAGTTCCCATAGATGGAGTTCAGCTTCTGAAGAATCGGGAGGTAGGGCTTTGATGGGGGTCAGTGTGAAGCACTGGTTGAGGTTGTTGGTGTTGTGGCTATGGGCATGGGCAGCTGTGGGGAATTGTGTTTTGTGGAGTTTTATTGTACTGTGGTGGTTGGTAATCCATTCGTGGAGGGGTCTCTTTGCCTGGGCAATGTAAAAGGCTGGGCAGAGTGTGCAGTTTATTTTGTAGATGGTGTGGGAGGACAGACAGGTTGTTTTCTCTAATTTTGTATGTAGTGGTGTTGGTGGGATTCTGGAAGGTCATGGTAGATGGGAGTATTTGGCAGACATGGCATCTGTTTTTACCACATGGTCTGCAGCCAATTGTGGGTGGGGGTTTCGGGGTGTGGGGATTGTAGGGTTTGACCAGAATGTTGCAGAGGTTAAGTGGGCGATATACCAATCACTGACTCCGTGAATTACATACACTACTCCTGCGGGACACACTACTGGTTACTGTAGATGTTGTCTCCCTAAACACCAACATTACCCGCATCAGTGGTCTGTCAGCACTCGAACACTTCCTGTCTCACAGGCCTCCAAATTCATTCCTAAACACCCACTTTTTGATAGCAGTCACCCAGTTTGTCCTCACCAGAAAAATCTTCTCCATCCAAGATAAAATTTACCATCAAATCAGCGGCACTGCCATGGGCAGCCAGATGGCCCCTTCTTATTCCAACCTGTTTATGTGGCAACTGGAACAAAAATATCTAAATTCCTCTCCACTCAAACCCTTAACATGGTTCCAGTTCATAGATGACATCTTCATGCTATGGACCCACTCACAGACTTCCTCAATGACCTCAACACTAAATTCCCCGTCAAGTTCACTTGGAACTATTCCCCCACTAACATCACCTTCCTTGATGTGGACATACAGCTAAATTCAGGCCTCATTACCACTCAAGTACCTAGGAGTATGGGTCGACTCGAGGCTGACTTTCGGGGAACACGTCAGGAGGACAAGTGCCAAGGCAACGACGGTTGTCAGGGCCCTGGCTAGACTAATGCCTAATACAGGAGGACCCCGACAAAGTCGGAGAAGGCAACTAGCGGCTGTCGTCAACTCGGCCCTGCTATACGCGGCCCCCATCTGGGCGGAAGCCTTGAAGACTGAATCGTCCAGGAGGAAGATCGCTGGAGCTTACCGCACAAGCGCGCTAAGAGTCGCCAGCGCGTTCAGGACCGTCTCCTACGATGCAGTATGCGTCATCGCCGGAATGAAGCCCATAGAACTGGAGGCAGAAGAATGCAAGCGGCGATTCCACCGAGCCCGCCTCAATGCCGAGTTAGACAGAAGAGTCATCGCGGCGGAAGAAGGTCGAGAAACCATCAGATCCTGGCAGGACCGCTGGGATCACTCTGACAAAGGAAGATGGACATACCGACTGATTCCCGACGTAGGAACGTGGGTCAACAGGAAGCACGGTGAGCTGAACTACAACCTCACTCAGTTACTGACGGGGCACGGATGCTTCAAGCAATACCTGAAGAGATTCGCCATAATAGAAGATGAAATGTGTCCAACATGCACGGAAGAAGTGGAAGACGCGGAACACGTTTTCTTCGACTGCCCTCGCTTCAACGAAGAAAGAGCAGCATTACAGGAGCTTCTCAGACGTCGAGTGAGGCCTGAAGATATAACGCCGTTTATGCTTCAGGATCAAGAAAGCTGGGACGTAGTGTCACACTTCGCTACGAAGGTTTTGGAGAACCTACGGAGCGAAGAAAGACAGCGTCTAGAAGCCATCGAGTGAATGTGCTTATAACTGCCTTGTCGTGAGTGCGAGCGTTTATGAAGCGTAAGCGAGAAAGCATATACATCCGAGTGAATGCGTGTGTAATAGTTGTATTTTGTAAATTGAGCGTGTGAGTGAATCTTGTGTAAGTGAGATAATGTATAATTTGCATCTTCGATGAGAAGTGTGAACGGACGCTAGTAATAGTTAGGAATAGCTATACTATAGTTTTACTGTTATCTAATAATTTTATACCTATGTGCGCCCATTGGCAATCCAACCCCTCGTGAAGTAATGCCTAACGGCGGTTCCGCGAGGAGGTACTTTGTAAAGGGAGGTGGTTTTTAGTGGGTAAAAATCCCACACACCGTGTAACTCGGGTTTCACGGCGTCTTTTGAAGATTTTCCCCTACCCTCGATAAAAAAAAGGCCTCATTACCACCTTTATCCACATAAAACCAACTAACACCCTTCAGTACCTTCACTTTTCCAGTTGCCACCCTGAACATACCTAACAATCCCTCCCCTACAGTCTAGCAATTAGGGGAGCTTTCATATGTTCTACTTGGGACAGCCTAGCATCCTATACTGACCACATATTCAATGCTTTCCACAACAGAAATTACCCCATAGACCTCCTCCAGAAACAAATAGCCCATGCCCTCTCCACTTCCCAAAAAGCCAGTTCCACCCCTAACCGTCATACAGAACGTAGTCTTCCTCTAACCACTACTTACTTCCCTGGACTAAGTAAACTCAACCATTTCCTCCCCCTGGCCTACACTGGACTACAATCCAACCCTGACATCAAAAACATCCTCCCGACTATAGTACCCACCTGTCCAAGGGTTGCCTTTAGGTGCCCACCTGACCTCCGCAACATTCTGGTTAAACCTTACAAACCCCACACCCCCAACCCACAATTGGCTGCAGACCCATGTGATAGAAACAGATGTCATGTCTGCTCAATACTCCCACCTACCACAACCTTCCAGAACCCACCAACAACACTACATACAACTTTCAAGTTGGTGACCTGGTGGGGTCTATTGTTTATGGCCTTTGCAGTGCAGCAAAATTTGGCTGCTCAGTAGTCTGCTAGTCGATCACTGGAAACGTCTTCCTATATATGTGTATATATATTTAAAAAAATTGTTATGAAAAGAGGCAGAAATAATTGGTTACCCTTAAATTGATAGTAGGTGTCAAACTGGCAGGAAATACAAAAATGTGAATTTTCAAAAGTCTAAACTCCCTTATTCAAACAAAGAGTGTCTGAATGGCAAGACAGACTGTTCAGTAAGAGAGCATATTTATATAGCACAATATTCAATACTGTTCTATTCTGAGAAACAGGCTAAGGCCCTTCAAAATTTTACATATTCATTACTAACTTGCCTGGCCATGCCAACTATCAATTAAAGGTAAGTTGGTTGATCTGTATCTTCCTTTAAAATATAGACAGAGTTAGCATATATTTCCCCTATCTCTTTTTTTTCAGGTTTTGTGATCTTTTTTTTACTGTCCTTGAGAGACTTTAGAGTTTACTGGTATTGTGGTTGTGGATTTATGTTCCCTAATTATCAGGTTTGTTTGAGATCACAACTAATATAAAGAATAGTTCATCTCCTAAAGAATATAGAAAATAGCTTGGAAAATATAAGTATATTTACTGCCCTCATGATTAATTTGTAAACCTATCATGACAATACCTTCTGTGTGATGATTTCAAAAGTATTGCATGTCTCTTGTCCATCACCAATGCAAGAAAGTTCCAGCTCAGCATTGTTTCCAAGATCAGCATCACTGATTGTCACATTTTTAAAAAGAATTGTGCCAATTGGTGCAGTTTCAGGAATAGCAAAACTGTAAGGGCGACCACGAAACACTGGAGCATTATCATTCACATCTAACACTGGTACTTCTCTTCTTAAAGACACTGTGTTTGGTTCAGATCCTGCAACACCTTCATCTGTAAAGAAATACATTTAACACTATAGTCATGAATGAAGGAGAAGTTTAAAGCAATATATTAATATAAGTATACCTATTACTTACTGAGAATAAAATAATCACTCAATATTGGTATTTAGTTTAACATAAATCATAACATACTTTGAAAGAAGTAAGTGTCAATATAGTAAATTCATGACATATCATATGTAGAAAGAGCATTCCAATTTCCATCCTTGTATTACAGACCATTAGCCTGTAAATGACTGTTCATAACAGTTTGTACACGTACATAAGCCAACTTCTTGTTTTCATTGTATGTAATTGAATCCATCATTAGCTAAAGTTTTCCAATAGGGGGCGGGGGTGAAATGTTGAAATGGAATAAAATAAGCTGTGTGTGATTTGAAAGAGCATACATGGGTCTTCAACATCAATCCACCATTATTGAAATATCCTATATATTAATTGCCAATCGTTAATTTTATAAACTTCATAAAGGTATTTAGCTTGAGTAGGAAAGCTATTGATAATCAAATGTAATAAAACACGTCACAACCCTAATTTAGTTGCATACAACAGGAAAATTCTCAGAGTTGTAAAACTTTGATTCAAAAACACAGGTAAACAATTCTAGAAAAATTCACACTCAAAGAATAAAATTAATTAATAAATAATGAAAATAAGTTAAGAATTTCTGTTGTCTATTCTATGTTTTTCTCCAGTTTATATTCTAAATGAATTTAGAATTTGTGTCAAACTCTGATTATTCATTCTAGGATAAAATATTTAATAACGAAGAAATTCAATGGCTCATCACAGTGAATCAATTCTTAAATGTATGTATATATACACTGTACCAAATATTCTGACAGTCACTGCTTTTTGTCATTGAACTACCTGCATTCACAACATTTCCCTTTTCAATTCACAATTTTATTTAAATTTCAACACACATATTGATTTATCACTTACCTAGTAATAGTGATAAACATGATATAATAGGAATAAAGAACTGAAGAAACATGTCTGATACCTGTGATACTAATAATGACTTCAATCAAGTCAGTTTTTTCTCTGTCCAGTGGCTTAGCAAGTGTTACCACTCCCGATCCTCTGTCCACTGTGAAGAAGGTTCCACTTATACTGTAGTGGACTGAGGATCCTTCAGGATCAGTGCCCCTTAGCTGGTATACTGGAGCTCCGAGAGGAGCATCTTCTGACAAAGAAAACCTTGCCATATCCCCGCCAGACACAAATTGTGGGGGACGATTCAGCTGACCACTAACATAGCAAGTTAGCTGTAGTAACAACAGGAGAAGGTGGCCAACCCTGTAACAAATTCAATATGACAATAGTATGGTAAAATAAATTTTGTTAATTATAAAGATATTATTTGATTTAAATGATAATGAAATTAATTACAGTGTAGATTAAGAAATAAATTAGTCAGATTGTGGAATTAGAATTTAAGGCAGAAATTATCCAACCTAAATGGAGAAAGGAAACAAATAGAAGCATTTGAAATGTGGTGGTATTGGAGAATGCTGAAAATCAGATGGGTGGATAAAATCACTAATGAGGAAGTTCTTAAACGAATAGGGGAAGAGATAAAAATATGGAGGACATTGACCAAGAGAATGGATGAATAGGCCACGTTTTAATATGTGTGGTCTGGTAAAATTAGCATTAGAGGATGTGTGTGGGGTAAGAACAGAAGGATGAAATAGGCTAAGCAGATTAGGGATGACGTGGGATCAGACCAGTCATAGGACTGAATACCACAACAACAACATTGCTTTTCCTTACCGACCAACAAGACTGTCAGGCAAAACAGACGGGTATTTCAACTCAATGGGATAACACAATCTAGTCCACACTGAATGCAAATGTTTTGGGATAGTGTTTAAATACATTGTTCTCAATCTTTCTCAACAGTTCAAATATTTTTCTATCTCATTTCGGAACCGATTCAACAACAACATTGCGAAACAAAGATACCCTGTTCCTTCAAAGGAAATGGATAACAATGAACAAGTGTGGGTGTGTTCATCAACCAACAAATGAGATAGATATTACCATAGCCCACAATTAAACAAATAATATTTTATTTAACTTTACAATGAGCAGCTATGGCAAACAAATAAACGAACTTGTTTGTGGAATGTAATTCAACAACGCGTGATTGCAGTCTGTCAAGACCATCTAGTACAGCCTTCCTCAACTGGAGGTCCGCACGCAGGAAAATTTTTGTGGTCCACGAAAGATCATTTAAAAAATGTCTTCTTAAATAAGCTATTAAGGCAACATTTTATTGAAGTTTTAAAAATCAATCTTGATTGATAAAACATGCATATCTGGCAGATATATTTTTACAAAGTGCAATGAAATATACTTACCATTACAAGGAAAAAGTATTACAATTTTTAATACACGAGTTAAGATTGCTTCTTTTGGTAACAAAAAAATTCAATTTTGGTATTTATCAGTTGATTTTAATTATTGAATGTTTGAATGAATTAAATTTAAAAGTACACGAAGAAGTTTCCAAAACGGTTTTAGAACACTTATATCATTCAACCCTTCAGCAATCATTTCTGAAAGCTAGTAAGAACAATTCCTGGATTCTGAAACCAATTTCCGCGACAGCTAAACCAGTAGGTTTACGTTCAGCTGACAATGAAAATCTAATTGATTTCATCGGTCATTACAACAAAAATACAAAGATCAGCCTTTAAGTGATTTCTGGGCGAGATTGTGAGAAGAGTACCCCAATATTTCAAAACAAGCTTTTATTGTTTTTCTTCCGTGTCCTACAACCCATTTATGTGAAGGGGGATTTTCTTATTATGCTGCAATGAAGTCAAAGTGCAGAAACAGGCTTGACGCTACACCAGATATTAGAATTCAGCTTACAAATATTGTTCCTGATATAAACAAGATATGCAGTTCCAGGACCCAACACCATCAGTCATGAAGTGCTTCATTTATACATATTTTTATGTTTATATTATATTTAAGTTCTATATTTACAATTAAGAACTAAATATTAATTTAAAAATTTTAGAAGTATGAATTGTGTTGTTGTGGTATTTAGTCCTAAGGCTGGTCTGATGTAACCCTCCATGCTAACCAATCTTGCGCAAGCCTTTTCATTTTCTTATAACTAGCACAACCCAATCCTCCCTAATCTTCTTAGCGTATTTCATCCTTGGCCTCCCTTTTCTGTTCGTACCCCACACACTTGCCCCTAACTAATGCTAATTTTACAAGACCCTCATGTCTTAAAACGTTGCCTATTAATCTATACTAAAAAATGGGGCAAGTGTTCCGTTAAAATGCCCGATTTAGCGAAGTGTTCAATTGCAGAAAAAGTTTGGGAAACCTTGCGTTGGAGAATAAGTATCAGAAAATCTGCCTGTGTAAATTCATTTATAGTTTAAAATTTGCATACCTGATCTGCTGGCGCCTAACAAAATTGTTTAATACTACTCGCGATTTGTGAAATTGTCTAAATAAAAAAATTTGTTTATAAGTGAATTTTGTATTTCTAAAAATTGGAAGTTTTCTTTCCTTTGAAGTTAGAGATTATAAAATCAACAGATTTTATTAGTTATTCCAATACGAATCGCATGCCCCATAAAAAGGAAAGTAGATTGAGCTGCCTGAATTTTAAACTTTTACTTTCTCTAATATTGGGTGGCAAAATAAGATAGCCTCAAAATTATTTACCGCTTAATGGCAAATAAAAACTTTCAGTTGGCAAAATCCACTTAACAACAGGTTATGCAATGTTCGCCATTATGTCTCAAGATGGGATGTTAGATATCTCGATATAACCTCCAGAGCTGGATTCGGTTCCACATAATAGCGAAAAAAGATAATATGAATCATTCCGGCCATTAATGTAAAAAGCGATCAAGACAGACAGAGATAGGAATTTGAATTTAATCGGTTTCGCATCACCTAATACATCAAATCTATATAAATAAAAATGAATTTATATCTGACATCTCTTACGCGTTCCTATATCATTCATCCGATTTCGAAGACATTTTGGTGCACCCTGTCGATCATTTAATGATTTAGGTCACTTTCTTCCTGCCAATCCAGTAAAAAAAGAGCCATATTCGCCCTAGCAGAAAGTACTCAACAGTTTGAGCAAAAGTCGCCGCGAATTTACCGAATTAGTTCAATAATTATATTTAAGGAGCCGTATTATTTCAGTGAATAAGTGAGCATGCTATACAGAATTGTATTGAATCAAATGCAAACAAGCGACATTTCAGTTCGTGTGCGATATGGAAGTGCTGTTGATTGAGAACTCAAACAGATAATAGGTGTCACAAACATCTTCTTTGCTTTTTACCAAATTAATTTGTAACAGTCGTCACAAAACATTACTTTCGCTGTCAAATCATTTATGGTAATCAGACGACAGGCGATATGATTTATAAATATATACTTATAATCACTTGAGTGGAAAGAGCAACAGAAAATAGCCCTCGAATATGTGAATTTTCGTGCTTTCCGCCAGTCGATGCCTTCTATCAATTTATCACAAAACTGGGAAAGCTCACTTCACCCGTCTGACCATACTATCGATTAATAAAATTTGTTTTAACGAACTTTGTACGTGCCTCAGCCCAAACGTCCGCCCGCCACCGATGAAATTTCTAACACATTTCAACCCCATCCTAACTTAAGTTATACAATCGTTAGCAGTTCAGCGTAATGACAGGATTTCTTTTTTTTGGGGGTTAACAGGCTACATGAGGGTGGTCCTGAAACAGGCAACTCCCCTTTAATAGCATAGGATGGAAATTGAAAAGGGGGGATGCGGAAGGTAGAGTAAGGTAGCCAAGGGTTAACTAGGGCCCCCGGGCTATGGTTTAAGGATCCTACCCGGTGTTTTACCTAAAGAGGTGCAGGGAAAACCCTAGAAAACCTGCATCAGGTAGGCCGGGCATTGGGTACTATTCTCACGCCCTTCCGAATGACGGGAGGCGAGTTTGCTGTGGGGTCGCAGCATTCCCTTCTCCATGTTTCAAACAGTTTCAGGAGGCAGTTGGCCGACTGATCCAATGAGATCAGCGGACAACTCTTGCCATATGCCCAAGGTCTTCGACCCCAGTACATATACCCTCTAAAGTAGGTGAAGGTGTCTTGGCATGTGAGAACTTTGATAAAAAAAGACAGAGAGTGCGAGGCATTCCCGACATAATCAGGTGAGCCCCGCAGTCATTCTGGGGTGAAGCGCCTGCGAGAAAACTCCAGCGGCGCCCGTATTCCTTTACATTCAATAATCTTTTCGACGAGGGAGTCAAAGAGAAATATGATGCATTGCTAAATTTGTAAGTTTTTAATCATGTTATTTATATATACATTCAAAATTGTAACATAGAACTCAGAATTAATTTATTGTAATATTATGTTTGTAGCAAGCCTGATGAAGTCCCAAAATGGAGATGAAACGTCGCTTTTGTTATTAAAAGGTTATATATTTAATGCTGACTCTTTTGGCTGTTTTTTATTTATTGCAAAAAATTTAATTCAGAAAACTATGATGTAATTCGAACCAACATTACGAATTTGGAATCAGAAGTCTTAATCTCAGTCTCCGTGTCCACGACGATCCATGCCCATGCCAGGACTAGAACTCGGGACGACTGTGTTGTGAGGCAGCGACGCTAGCCACTAGATCACAGGAGGTCGACACGATTGCATATCGCATTACTTAATTATGTAACCGGTACCAAACACTTGTGAAACAAATTGAAGGGCTCTAGGAACAAAATATAAGGGAAAGTAATGTTAGAGAGCTGTATTTTCTTCCAGGGAGATGTAACTCCATCTGACGTAAGACGTTCGTGAATGGCTTACATTGTACCGTGGGAAAGTGACTTATTATCTCAGATTGTTCTCTCAAGCTGACGGCAATTCAGTTAGTGCCAACGAATGAATTTATTGATACTGCAATTGAGTTACACTCGGTAGCAGTTACAAAATAAGATTAAAAAAGAATATTTGTAATTACAATAATAACAATATAAACAAACAGTAAATAGTAAATTACATCTTAAAGATAAAATTGAAGTGCCCATTGTTTAGAAATTATCTCACTGCACTTTCACTTCACGATCACTTGATTCTTCCCTGGAAAACTTTGCTATTGGGAGGAAATGTTTCAGAAACTTCTGCAGGTAAATTGTTCCAAACCCTTATAGTCCGGTTTAAAAACGAATATTTCCCTACATCAGTTTTAAAGCTGCTCTGCCCAGTTTTTCAATTATGATCCCCTCTACTGTAATAATTTGCTTCTAAAACCTTTGATGCAATATCCTCCCAGGATTGTTGGCCTGCGTTCGCTTTAAAAAGAGCCCCGATACGTAAATTTTGTCGTCGTTTTTCTAAGATATCCCAACCTAATTGATAAACCTTCTCATTTCCCTGACCGCTTAACAAATTTTGCCACCCCCCTCCGTACTCTTTCCAGTGCCTGATATTTTCGAAACGGATCCCAACAAATACAGCCGTATAACCGCATAAGGAAATGTAGCGCTTTCCTAGTCACATGTTCTATTTGTATTACTGTTCAAGTATATACCCACATGCTTACGGTTACTTTCTTGTACTATTTCATTACCGCTGAGCTTATAATTAAGTACTATTTCAACGTGATGCCTACAAAAACTTATTGCCTTGCTCTTGTTAAATTTTATTATTAAGTGCCCAATCTCTTATTTTACCTCAATCTTTTCGGAGGAATTCTTCTTCCATCACAGTTTTTATTTTCCGATATATTACGCAATTGTCAGCGCCTGGGAATTAATGTCAGAAATTAAGTCATTTACGTATACTAGAAATATTAAGGGGCCAATAACAGAGCCTTGTGGCACTCCCGATTGAATATTCGCAACTGAGAAAAATTCGTCCACTACTTCAACTATTTGCTATCGGTCTCGTAAAAAATCCGTAATCCATAAAACCACTCGACTATCAATCCCAATAATGGACATTTACTGTAATAATGTCATGAGATACAAGACTTTGTCAAATCTATGACGACGGCATCCACTCTTCCTCCTTTGCGAACCTCATCGGCAATGTCCTGGTACACGGAAATGGCTTGGCTCTCACATGACTAACCTTCTCGGAAACCATGTTGTCCCTTGAAAAACCAACCGTTATACTATAAAACTATATATGAAACTATTCTGAATTATACTATTTAAATATATATCCTACGAGAAACATTGATGGTTTAATGTTTTTCCAGGATATGATTAATTAAAATCCATTCGAACTGAGTTATGATAAGAATACGTCTATAAGGAACACATTTTATTATTTTCAATTGCAATAATTATTTTTGTTCATATTGAACTGGATATAACGACACTGTTATAACGAGCAAATCTCTATCTTGAAATGCATGTCAGGAATTTATTTCTAGGAGCATTTTTTATTTTTCAGCAATGTAAGATTGATTCTTCATAACAATAATAATTAAAATAGCGTTTATATTCTGCAATCTCTAGAAATAAAACAAAGCCCGAATGTAACGAACAAAATCGGACGCGTCCAGCAGCGTTCGTTATAGCAGAGTTCGACTATAGATGAATATTAAGAAATATATGAATAATTATTTTATTAAAATTGATTAGGACTATATAATAATAGTACAATTAAAGACGAATTGGATGAAATCAGAGTTCATTGACATTAATCGCGTAGCAGATAATGTATAGGTTTTCCCGACGTAGATGATAGTCGGGTTATGAAGGCAGACTTCACCTGAAGAAGATGGCGGTGTCTGCCATTGAAACGTCGTGGATAACGTGTCGGTTAATCTCAAGTTGAGCCCCATTCGGCATAGTGATAATTGGAGGTGTGGTAGCAAGGGGTAAATTAGTGATTATTATAGAATTATTTTTCAGGTATTTTTATGTATACAAAAAGAGGAAAAACAAAATTAATCACCATAATCAATTAATAATTTGGAATTTTGCGTGCAGTAATACTACGTGTACGGTCGGCATGGACGTCCTTGGCATTGACTCTTTTAAGGTCCGCTTGGTTTGCGTGACGGAAGTGTGTGTAATTTCCACTTATTTTCGCTGCTTCCCGTGGAAGAACAAATGTTCCGCTTTCATGAGCACAAGGATTGAAATAATGCGGAACTGTTTCCTATCGCAATCTTCTTAGTCGTTTAAATAGTTCCTGATTGATAATTATTTCAGTTAAAGAGAAAAAATATTGGAGCCAACACAATAGATATGCAACGTTTCTGTGGATGACGCTGCTGGACGTGGATCATCTTCAATGATCTCGCTACAATCAAGAAACCTTACATAACATTTAAAAACGTTTTTACGCTTCACTGCCACACACGCACTCTGTGTTATTTCAAAAGTGTCTGTGGCACTTTTACCCTATTTAAACCGAAACTTAATGTTCGCGGGTTGTTGTCAAAGATTCTGTTATTATGAGCATCCCATGACGCCAGCGCTGTTAAATCTAAAACAGCACGCTAGTTAATTCGTGCATCCGTTCACAGATGGCATAAGTAATATAATCTCGGTCTAAGAAGAAAGCACAATCGGCACACTGTTCGGAGCAAAACGCCAGAGAAAGGACATGAAATCACTATCACGTCCAACTCCTCACCCCAAAAGCGATGTCTTTAAGGTGTGCCTTAAAATGTTTAGAAGATCAATGAATTACATAAATAAATTATATCAAAGAAGAGATTAGCAGACTTAGAAATAAATTATTCAACGGCTAAAATAGCCAGTAAATCATACATCGGAACGAGGAAAAATATAAATTCCTGTAAATGTAAACCATTTAGTAGAGAAATAGGACCCAATATGCGCTATACAATATTTTTGTTGTTTCTCCCAGAACGCTAAACGAGTCTAAACCACCTGTTAAGGGTAAATAGACCCGTTACATTGGTATAAGTTACACCTAGCAGTCCCTTTTTTGGGCGGAGAGGGTACAGGCTACATGAGGGTGATCCTGAAACAGGGACTTTCCCTTTAATAACATAGGAAACGAATTGAAAAGGGGGATAGGGAAGGTACCAGCTTAAGAGGGACAAAATAAATAAACCAGTCAACTTACTTGGAATTAAAAAGTGGGGATTTGGAAGGTAGAGTAAGGTAGCCAAAGGCTTACTGAGGCCCCCTGGCTACAGTTTAAGGATCCTACCCGGTGTTTCACCAACAAGAGATGCTGGAAAAGCCCTAGAAACTTGCACCAGGTAGGTCGAGCTATTGGGTACTATTTTCACGCCCTTCCGAATGACGGGGGATGAGTTTGCTGAGGAATCACAACATTCTTTACTCAGTGTCTCCGTCAGTTCGAGAATGCAGTTGACCGACTGATCCAATGGGATCAGATGATAACTGTTACCGTTATCATTCTAAAAGAGATTAAAAACCTTAAATCCAGAGAGAGAACGAGGCATCCCCAAAGATAAGCCAGCTAGAGAAAGCTGCCACATATATTGTAACCATATAACTGAAAGTCTTTTTATTTTTTGTTTTTGAAAAGGACGGGTGTTAACAGGCTACATGAGGGTGATCCTGAAACAGGCAACCCCCCCCCTTTTAATAGCATAGGAAATAAATTGAAAAGGGAAGGTACCAGTTTAAGAGGGATAAAATAAATAAATCAGTCAACACCAGTGGGATGGACGGAAATTATGCAAGTTTGTATATCTTTGGCTTTAACACCTTTAGTACATGATTAGGTTTGGATGTTTGATTCATTAGAATTTTATCATTGGTTTCATTAAACAATTAACAACAAGACGAATTGAAATATAGACAGATATGCATATAATGCGCGTTTATGTGAGAGAGGAATGTGTAGGAAGAAAAAAGACAAAAACCAATAGTAATATATAATTTTGAAATAATTTTAGTAAACCTAGGAATTTATTTAAGAATAGTTTCTAGTTATCAACCACTGAATCGTGAGCAAAATTAAGAGAACAGCAAAAAAAATGACGGAACACTAATTTGTTAGCGGAACACTAATTTGTTTCAAACAAATGGCGTGTTTCATGAATACGCGACCAGAAATCCTTAAGCTCTAAGGTCGGACAAGCATCGCCTTGCTCTACACCAGAAAAGTATTCACAATACCGGGATAATTTTATACAACAGCCTTCCTCCAGAGGTTAAAAATAGTACCAACAAAAGCTTCGTGAAGCAGAGTAAAACTATTCTTTTAAATGGCGCGTTTTACTCGATACAGGATTTTCTTAATCGTCGTTCTAGTATTTAAATCAAGGTTCCTGCAAAAAGTGTTGAATGAGCTGCCTTGTAAAATAGCACATCACATATCTTTAAAATTTCTATTCAGTTTTTCTGCTCTTATGTTTGTTTGTTTCATGTATTGCCTGGAGCTACGACAGAGGGAAGAACAGTTTCCTGGTCGCAGAGCTCCAAGCAGTTAAAACTCCATTGCGTGTTTCTCAGTGTGTGCTTGTTTGTGTTTCCCAGTGTGTGTGTGACATCGTGTGTCCGTGTTGTGTTTATATTGACTTTTGTCTATATACATTTTCTTTTATTAATTTATTTTAAGATTATTTGTCTTTAATTATGTACTTTATTTTGTTCAGCTTTTAATTTTTAATGTATGACGTATCCTATTTCCTCAATCGAGGACTAATGGAAACAACAATAAATCTAAATCTAATGAGTGAAATGCATTCAACGTCAATGGTATTGTGTGTATGTATATGATCCTGAGGAAGTAAAGATCGCCACACCTGAAATTTCCTGGTGGAGACTTTCCTCGCTTTCTCTTCCCGTTACGCAAGGAGCGTAGACTCGCAGCAGACTTCATATCCCTCAGAAAGCGGACACTTTGCTCGCCCTAGGCTGCACGTACTCAAGAAGGTAAAATCATAGTCATACTCCTACGATCTAACCTTCCTCTTGGGATAACGACCTATATATCGTTAAAGCTTTAATATTTATTATCAGATGCGAAATATAGTGTCGCAAATTATTTTCTGCTATGTCAAAAGAGCTATTATTATGAACTTGTATGTGATGTAGTGTCAAAATTGTAGCCCAAGTATATTACAGTAAATATTTTTAATTTGAATCCAAAATTTGCATGTGCGTGAAGTCTCCGAGATAGGGAATGCATTGAGCAAGTAATTCCACAAATTATTTCATGTAACAGCGATGTATCCCATTAATTGAATGTCTTTCATATTATACCAAAAATTGATATGTTCTGCGAATTTATTCATCGTTAAGGAGTTCCTTCCAAACTTAAAGCTTGAGATCTAAATCAAACGAGTTGAATCGTTTAAGAACAACAAAATGCTCTGTTTCCATTCATTACTTTTCTTTTTGATCTTCTTTATAACTATTTCTCTTCAACAATTTATCGTTAATTATTTTAGCCTGTTTACCTTTTGATATGAAATATGGACAAATTTGTAATAAATAAAACTGGCACTGGATCACTGATCGCTGCTTCATTCTACGTACAAACAGTGCCGGCACGTCCGTTTTTAAAGGTATATGCTATACCACCTCAAGAAACCATTTTTGCGAGGTTAATTACGTAAAATATTAATAATACTACAATAGCTACAGCGTCGAAAATACTCAATGCATCGTTATATGCTACATTTATAATTTAGTCTACATAACGTGTAATAGGGAATCATTTTAAACTGTAAAAATATAAAATCAAATTGGTATAAATTCATTAACACGTAAGTATTGTTTCTTCCTATATATTGTCAAAAAATATTGTTAATTTTAAGAAGAAGCCACATATTACGGAATTATAGTATGTAGGATCGTGCGGTAATTTTCTCAAAATTATGAAAGTCTTCAAAATGCTGCCCTGTATGTGTTGTTTTTTCTTTTAAATAACCACAATACGAGACACAAATTTATGGTTGTTCACACTCGGCCAGTTTCAATGTACCACCCAAATTAGTGCTTTGTAATTAAAAAATAGCAATTGTTTAATTCATCAAACACATTTAAAAAGATGAGGCCACCCCTGCGTCAGCACTCCGTTTCCTTTGTAGTATTATAAATATTAGTTCTTGGACGTGCACGTGTTTGAAACGATTTGCTGCGCATGCGTATTTCTCATTTCAAACAGGAGTCTTGGGGGTTCAGCGCAGGATAGCACAAAGTTTATATTGCTTGAGCGGGAGAGATCACGTCGGCAAGTGACTGTTTAGTCTTCGAAATCAAGCCAGAAATTCACACTCTTAAAATGCTATTATTGTAAAGCTCACCATAATTACGAAAGAAATCATTCTTCCTAAATTAATTCATGTGCTGTAGCACGTCAGCACGTATGCACCAGCCGCCACTACGTACAAATATATTATTTTCTACGTAAGCATCTGTTGAAATGTGCCCTAAATTTGCGTTATTGCATAAATAGAAATGTTATAGGCAGGCTAAACACCTACGAGTTTCAGCTAATAAGAGAAAGCAAGTGGCCTTCTGTTATCGTGGGCGACTCAATGCAAGAAACATTCAGGAAACCAAAGTGAGGCATCGGTAAAGCCAACTTTCTACTTTTGTTTCCTTGCCATATCAATCACAGCATAACATTTAGTCTGATGACTTGCGTACTCCAATGAAATAGGAAACATTTTTCAATAGGATAGAATATAAACGCATAACGTTCAATATAATTTAATACTCTTCCAGTACAGAATGTATTTTTGGTCATTAAATTGCGAAGGCCTCATAAGTTTAAAGGAATGCAAATATTTTTCTTTCAACCTACCAATCTAAGATCTCTTAAAAAGAGATGTATATTAGCCAAATTCAATATCTTACAAATGATGGACGGAAATAGCCTCAAAGTTATTTACCGCTTAATCCATTTTTGTCTAAAGCGAGCAAATATCCTTGTTCAATTTGTTAAAATCGGATTTCCAAACATCACAAAATTTGTCTCAAGGCAGCAGCTGGCTGTTTTATATTTCTGAGAGAAATCATTGTAATCGGTCGCACCGTTTTATTGTGATCAACGACCTAAGTCAGTGTGACACGAACTATGTTGACACATTTCGGATCGCGTAATACACGAAACATGCACAGAAGAAAGTATTTCTTTATTCATGTGAGGGTATTGGTGGTAAAATTTGAAAGAAAACTTTCTCTTAAAATTTATTCCATCGTTATTCATAACATCATTTTTCTGAAACTAAGTAAATTAATAAATAAAAATACGACCAAATATGTCAGCAAGCAAATTTAATTAATTTTAGTGAGCTTCGGTTAAAGCATTGCTACTTCCTTTGATTTAATTAATATAAAAACAACGTTTCATCCAACGTTCTGGACTTCTTCAGATAACTAATGCCCTATAGTCAACCTGCTAGTATTTAATGAAAGGTTAAATGTTTGGGTAACAAAACATGAGGGTGATCCTTAAACAAGCAAC
Source organism: Eucriotettix oculatus (assembly GCA_034510155.1). Classification (NCBI taxonomy): domain Eukaryota; kingdom Metazoa; phylum Arthropoda; class Insecta; order Orthoptera; family Tetrigidae; genus Eucriotettix; species Eucriotettix oculatus. Next base: position 49,166,250 of record CM067377.1, on the reverse strand, counting down.
TCCCCTTCCATACCATAGTATCTGAATTGAAAAGGGTGGTTGTTGGAGATACTATTCTCGCGCGCTTCCGAATGACGGGAGATGTGTTTGCTATTGGGTCACAGCATTCCCTTCTCCATGTCTCCACCAATTTGAGGACGCAGCTGCCCAACTGATGCAGTGGGATTAGCGGACAACTTTTGCCGTCTGCCCAAGGTTTACGATCCCAGTACATACACCTCCTAAAATAGATGAATGTGTCTTGGCGTCTGGGAACCTTGAAATAAGCAGAGGGCACGAGACATTCCCAAAGATGAGTCCCGTAGACAAACTGAGGGGGAAATAGCTGCGAGAGAATTCTCACACAGGCATGTCTCAAGTTCAAAGTTAGAATAATTACATTTTTGTATTTTTGTTTTCAAGTTTCTTCAATTTGGCAATTATTAGAAGTTGAGTATGGACATGTGACCAAGAGCTTCTTGAAATAAAAATTGGTAAAAAAGCTATGACATGAGTTTTCTTGGTTGATTAAAAGGGTCTGTTAATGAAATAAATTGTTATTGTTGTGGTATTCAGTCCTAAGACTGGTCTGATGCAACCCTCCATGATAACCTTTTAATTTCCTTATAAATAGCACAACAGATTGCTTGGGCACCGTCGGCGCCGTCATGGCAGAGTCGTACTTGCAGGGTTAGCACAACCCGCATCCTCCTTTATCTGCTTAGAGTATTCCATACTTCGCCTCCCTCTTCTATTATTAACCCACACACTTCACTCTAATGCTAATTTTACATGACCCTGTTGTCTTAAAACGTGGCCTATTGATCTAGTCAACGTCCTCCATATTGTTCGCTTTTCCCCTATTCTGTTTAGAACTTCCTCATTTGTGATTCTACCCACTCATCTGATTTTCAGCATTCGCCTATAGCACCACATTTCAAAGGCTTCTATTCTTTTTCTTTCCCCAACTCCTATCGTCCATGTTTCGCACCCATATAACACTACACTCCATACTAACATTTTTAGCAACGATTTCCTAATATTCACACTTATATTACCCGTAAGTAAATTCCTTTTCTTGCTAAAAACGTTCTTGTCAGTACTATCCTACTCTTCATGTCTACTATACTTCTACCATCCCTAGTTATTACGCTTCCCAAGTCAAAATACTCCATTACCTTGGTTTTCCCTCTATTAATCCTCATATTGAACTCTTTCTCCGTGCACTACGTTCATGCCATTTATTATGGTTTCCAAGTCTTCTTCTGACTCCCCTACTACTACAATATCGTCGGCAAAGCGTAAGGGTTTTATTTCTTCTTTCATTTCCATTTCTCTATAAATTGTATTATATAATAATCAATTTTATCTTAATTTATAAAATTGATGTAAGTAATTGTTAATCGTTTTTCTGTTCATTCTGGACGATATTTTCAAGCACTTACAAATAATTTTCTGAGTTTGTTTAACCGGAAAAATCGCAGACGGCTGACTTCAAGGTAATGAAAGAACTGTATCTGCCTTGTGCCATGTTCCCATTGTTATAGATGGCGTCGCAGCTGCCTTGTCCCCCCACCCCCACCCCCCTGCTACTCGGAGGTTGCTGGGACACTGACTGGAACAGGACAAAACGGATTCGAAAATAGTTTATTGAAACCATCAAGAGACTCCGGTGAAGATTGGCTTCGGGCTCTCTGTTGAATGTTGTTGCAGTGTTCCCGTCGCAGTGAAAGCCCGTGGCCGAGCGTACCGTTACCATATACCGTATACCGTTGCCGTTGCTTGCCTCTTCCCGAAGAGCGGGAAAGCGGCTATTACTCAGCGCATGACCAAAGTGCGCCTCTTTCCTCCATATTGCTTGTTACGCACTCCAGGCTCATAATGCCACCGGATTCGCTCCGATTCGTGTTGAGGGAGGATTACATCTCGCCCAACGTGTCAGAAAGATACTTACCGCAAAAAATAACTGTTCTTGACATTAGACAAATTGTTCCGTCATATTTCCACTAACGCGAAAAGAAGACACTCGCATGTATTCTTAAAAATGAGTGGCTTAGAATTACGAATGTATATTGCAGTTTAACATTTATGCGATGAATTTTAAGTTATCAACCTTAATTATATTTCCACTCATTTATAATATGTTACAGAGCCACGGGTGAGCGGAATCGTAGTGATTGATTTGTATTGTTGCCCTCTAACTGTCAAAATATGTCACTATATTTTTACTTTTCATAAGCACTTATCATTCACCTTGAACATCAAGTTGCGCCGGCAATAAATGATGCAATGTCAATTAAAAATTGTAGATTCCTTAAATTTTCGTAGGCTAGTGGGATAGATGTACGGCCAAAGTTTACAGCCTCCTGCGATTATTTTTTAAATTTACGAAAATGTCAATTTAGTTTTATTTAAATTATTATTATATATTCAAGAAATTTTCGGTGTATTAAATAACTGATTTTAATTTTGCACTACAATAATAAAAGCCCTCGGTTTTAAATCGGTTAAAAAATTTAATAAAAACCACAATTGTATTTTAATTTTTACTATAATTTTAATAAAAAATTGTAGAGAATCTTTCGTCAAAGGCCATAGCCGTCTTCATTTAGTCAACATAAAAAATTATTTTAGATATTGTTTAATATATAAATTTCTGATTTTTCCATGGAACTTTCTTCATTCCAGACAATATCAGGTGTACAGGGCATTTGTCGTACTTCGGAGTTCACAAAGTTTACAAATACAATGTCCCTGAGCTCACCGAACACAGTCGGCAACATACACCCACTATCGTTCAAATATATCATTTAAATTCGATTTAAATTTCAGAAGTTCGAGTCGTTAGTGAGTATAGTTGAAAAGTTCCATTACCCGTTATTATCTCATTAATAACTAAAGAATTGGCGTCATTAAATTTCAAAAACAGTAGTGGATGATGAAACCTTGTAACGGCTTGACTACTCGCTGATGTTTATTTGGTTGGCGCTTTCAAGTGGATAACTTCGGTTGCCAGTCGTCGTATAGAAATATTTGACTCAGCGGGGGTCGGTTTGGAGTTTCGCGTTCAATGGAATCAAGTTGTAGCTCGTTACAACATGAACTATTTGTAATATATTGTTCCATTTTTAGATTTGTTAAGTTGGAAAATGAAAGTCTACAGGACTGTAGATATTTTTGGTGGGCAAAACAGGAGTTGGAAGATGTACAAAACATTAGACTGGTCTGATGCAATCCTCCATGCTTACCTATCCTGCGCAAACCTTTACGTTTCTACAACTATCACACATCCTTTCTAATTGGCTCAGCGTATTCCATCCTTGGCCTCCCTCTTCTGTTCTTACCCCACACATACTCTCTAATTCTAACTCTACTAAACCCCCGTGTCTCAAAACGTGTTCTATTAATTTATCCCTTCTCTTGATCCAAGTCCTCCATATTGTTCTCTCTTCTCTTACACTGCTTAGAACTTCCTGGTTAGTTACTCTATCAACCCATCTGATTTTCAGCATTCTTCTGTAGCACCACATTTCAAATACTTCTTTTCTTTTCTGCAACTCCTGCCGTCCACGTTTCGCGCCGATATACCGCCACATCCATTACGAATATTTTTAATAATGAATTCCTAATATTCATACTTGTATTAGCCGTAAGTAAATTCCTTTTTTTTTGCTAAAACCTTTCTTGCCTGTACTATACTACAATGATTCTACCCATTAGCATTCTCTAACTTCCTTCAAAATATCCCTTACACTTTTTCATCCCGCTGTTTCCCATATTACACTCCATTACCTTGGTTTTCCCTCTTATTTCTTCTTCTATAAGGATAGTATGTAAGAAAAAAAGACTACATGAATATATGCTTAGAACCTTAAAGAAAAAGGTTTCGTTTTCAGAGTAGAGAAGCGACTGCACAGTTATATACCGGTCGAGAGGTGTGAACCAATGCAATCATGCTGGAACAATGACCTGTGTCTGTCGTAATATACAGGATGTTTCAAAGTTTCTTGTTGGACTATTAGAGGGGCTGAATACATCAACCCATGTCCGGAAACGCAACTATTTCAAAGCAACTTTTAACACAATCACTTTTGCATAAATATTTTAGTTAGCCGTGACTCAGTGCGCCGCGTTTCTTACAGTTAACTTTGTTAAGTAATAAACGGAAAAAAACAGAAAGGAAACAATCATTTTTTACAAATTTATTTGTTCACATTAAACTTCATCAGCAGTTGTCTTTGTTCATCAAAGGATATTAAGCATTTAACCCTGGGTTCTATCACTAACATCGTGACTTACTGTACATACGAATGAAGTTCTAGTAAACTCTTTGCATCGGGATTGGGGTAATCTGCGGTAATGTAGAATAGCCATTTCTCAGCCATTTTACTTACAGAAACTCCAAAACGCTCACTGACGTTGGAATAAAAATAATAGTGTTTGTTTCTGCAGACGATCAAAAATAATCAACGGCAATAAAAATCATGTTTTTTCGCGATCACTAAGAGCTTTATTTGGAGACATGTACGAGAACTAACGTAGGCAACAGCAGTATGAGTAATATGTCATTTAAAGGAAAACAACCACGAAGAACGGCGGAGAAAGGTCGGGGCTAGGACAGCGGTCAGGGGTGTCACCCTACTTTAGCCTCCCGGTCCAATAAACCTTTCATTTCTTACTTCACTTTTAAAACATCGTCAAAAAATTTGGAATGCTGCTACATCAATTAAGCTTATATTTTATATTAACGACTCTCAACTAATATAAGAAAAGCTTTGTCCCAATCTTCTGCGATGCGCTGTCCAACAGTTAGTAGAGGTCGACTATTTAATTAATTTATAAAAAGTAAGAAACACAGATGATTAAAACTTTGCAGATAGGTTTGGAAGGGTTTGAACTGTGATTTGCTAAATTTTCAGACCATTTGAAGCAATAGTTTGAAAGCTATGGGTTGTTAACGTCGAGCTATATGAAAGAATGACAAAAGAACCGTGACTCTTTTCAGGGTTTTTGCCTAAACGCATGTATAAAATGCTTTTAAAAATCTTTCATTTGCACATCGTAATATGGTATTAAATTCTATGTACACTGAGACCTTTGACAATAACGTCAGTCATTCCCAATGGGCACAGCGAGGCTTCTAACTCAGGGCTCCACTATTTTGACGACTCCAGTAGTTCCTGATGTTCTTGAGATACAAATGAAACGTGAATGTCTACGCCGTCGTGCTGAAACCTCGTGTCTTGACGAACCTTCGATGACGCATCATCCAACAACACGGCCAATACTAGTTGTAGGACAGTTAGGTACATGGAATCCGTTATTTCAGGTAGAATAATGTACGAACACGCTGTACCTGCCCACACTTTGATACCAAATATTTCTTGGAATCTCTCGACAGGAGTGGGCATGAAGGTTATTGCCTGTTTCTAGAATTGAAAATAAATTTCCTCGTGATTTTATATTTATCTCTGAAGAGTTTACGCCACGTGAACAGTGTTCAACGGTGCTAAATCTAGGTACGGAAATCCCCAAGCGATGAAAAATTGGCTGACATTAGCGAGGTGTCCTTTGGAGATGGTATGAAAATAGTTGGTGCTCATGCAGGACAGACGGTGAAAGGAGCAACTTTGTTTCACGTGCAAATGCTCGTGGATTCGTTGTCGGGTTCCGTGCAAATTGTTGCAGTACCGCCTGTTCAAATTAGGGAGTGCGACCTATCTTTGGAACACCACAATCGCTCCTGCTGACGTGAAGGTATCCTTTTCTCAAACCCGTTGCGTAATTGTGCCGAATAGAGTATTACGGATTCTTGCTAGAGACAATGACAAGTTCTTCTTCAATCGCCTTCAGCTCCACTATACAGAACCATGTTTGTGTATTCTACAATTTTTAGGCAACAATGTTGCTCGGACACATGCAAATGAGACTCGAGGCAGGGACATCAGGTGCGGCAGACGTCGATTGTTAGGTTCCCGGACATGACTTTCTATTCAAAACTACTCAGAACCCTGTACAATTCGTAAAAGAGGGGACTTTTCGAGCTCACTGTACATTACGACGAGTACAAATTCTTGTAATGAAAATTTATCCCTTCACAATAACAGAAATATTGTAACTGAAGCGGATATTTGTTTATATACACATGTGTATATAAGAATAATTTAATTTCAGTTACAGTTCCAATATTTAAGTTTCAATCCTGGCAATCTTAGACTGTCCCCCGTATCACTCGTAGTGCAAGAAAAGCACTTCCAGAAATCTCCCGCAGTCTATTCTTTTGGGATGGCGAAGGGGAGGGGTAACAGGCTACATGACGGTGATCCTGAAAGAGGCAACTCACCTTTAATAGCTAAGGAATTTTTTTTTGAAAAGATATCCAAGGGTTGACTAGGACCCCCGGTCTATAATTTAAGAATCGTACTGGGTGATTCACCTAAAGCAGATGCAGGGAAAAACCTAGAAAGCCTGCATTCCATTTTAGCTAATATAGTATGGACGCAACATGAACACCTGCAAACACCGTTCTCTGCATTCACATTGGCAAGCAGCCTGCAAAGCAGTCGAGTGTTTTGCATCAATTGAAGGTTCTGTTGCACACGCTCCTGGTTGTCACAGCTGTCGTGATGAGGGCGCTGCCCCTTAAAGAGAGCTTTGTCCCAGAAGGGTGGTGGCAGACAATCAACTGTATATGAATAAAACTAGTGCTCATATTATCCAGTCAAAAGAATTATTATTGTTACTTTACCTACAAATATTAATAATATAAGAGTACCCCAAAACCATTTTTATGTTGCGAAGTCAACCCTGCTGATGATTTTTATAGATAACGATATTATAGCTCATCCTGATAATCCAAATAAATATCTTCTTCTTTCTAAATAGCCAATCTAATGCGTTTTATAATTACTAATGTAATTTAATAAATTTGGTATACAAATACGATTACTTAGCTGATAATCATTAGGAAATCAGAACTAAAAATGTTCGTATGGGGTGTGGCGTTGTATGGGTGCGAAACGTGAACGGTAGGGTTTTTCAGAAAGGAAAAGAATAGAAGCCTTTTTAATGTGGTGCTAAAGGAGAATTCTGAAAATCAGGTGGGTGGATAGTGTAACTGACAAGGAAGTCCTAAGCAGAATAGGGAAAGAGACAACAACATGTAGGACGTTGACCAAGAGAAGGGATAGATTAATAGGCCACATTTTGAGTCACGAGGGTCTTGTAAAATTAGCTTTAGAGGTAAGTGTGTGTGGATAGAAATCGCTAAGCAGATTAGGGAGGATGTGGAATGTGGTAGTTATGTGTTTATGAAAAGGCTTGCGCAATTTAAGTTAGCTTGGACGGTTGTATCATACCAATCTGAATTTAAAAAAAACGCTCATAACAGGACTGAACCTAAAGTAGGATGCCTACATTAGTGTCTTTCAGAATTCTAATGTATTCTGGATTTTAGAAAAGGAAAGACATGTAAGTATTTTTTTATGTAAACCATGAAATGTAGACCTTAGGAATTGCTAAATAAATTATTATAGTTATGATCTCAAACATGTGCAATAAAAATATGCATTAGTGGTAAGCCCCACTACAATTATTATACGATATAGTTTTTAAAATTTATTTTAAGCCGCCTTTGCGGCAAGGTCTTTAGCGACTATACAGTTACAAATCATAAATTTCATATTGTAAAATTAAGAATCACTTAAAATGTCATATAGTGGTTTGTTGATTTAATGTCCTTCTAGTACGTGGTTGAAACAGTGATTTTTCTGAGATCTTTACCCAGGACATCTTCTCTCTGTTGATAGTACCTTTTGCAGTCTTGTATAATATGGTATGCTATTAGTTGCACATTACATGCCTCGCATATTGGTGGGTGATTCATATTTAAGATGTGGATATGCGTTATCTTTGTATGACCGGTTGTAATTATTGTGACAATTATCTGATCCCTTCTGATCAATTTGTTTTTGGTTTTTAAGGAGTAGAAGTCATTCGGTACATATTTCCTTATAGTTTGTTATTGTCGGAAATTCTACGCTACACATGATGTATTTGCATTATAAATTCCTGATCTTTGCTGAAGTCATCTTTCAAGGAGACGAGATAACTGTCCAAAGACAGATAATACAAAAAAATACTCAGAAATTGTATGGTATTGCTGAAATATCATAAAATGGTAAAAGATAAGGAATTACTCGCATAATTATTATAGTAAAGTCAAAATTTATATTTATCCAATTTCGGTTATGTAGTATACCAAGCTCTAAATTTAGACTACTCTTTATTTAATACTGACGCCGAACGTATTCAATTTACACATTTGATTGAGGTCTGCATTAAATATATGCACTGAAGACGACAATCGGATGTTTATGTACTCGCATCTTTAATGATCCGGTAAAATTTTGAACCATTCAGATATGAGAGAAATTCTCGATTCTTTCCTTTAGCTCTATTAATAACTAATGCCGCCATAAAATCATTATCATTCAAGAAATTTCCATTGCACTTTTCCAGAATTACTGCGGAAACGAACATTCTAAACACGAAGAATTTCGCTATTATTATCTATTTAATTAGTCGTCCAAATAGCAAATTTGTATTACCTTCATTTGCTTCCATGCAACGTACTCAAGATAGAATCAATAGTTTCGATTACAGTTCCTGAAAACAGCCATAAAGAAAGTATTTCAGGTATGAATAATTATTTTGTAGTTCATTGTCGCAACTCTGCGGACTCATTCGTACATATAATTGTCAGTTTTTCTACTACCTAGATAAGTTGAAGTTAAGAAGGTTTCAAGTATAATCAGATGCTGAAAAATGCATTCTTAGCGAGGGAGAAGAAATAGGCCAAATATAGCATATATAGGAAGAAGAATTAGGAACCCAACTTTTCGAATAGTAATAAAGAGAAAGACATTTCAAGAATTATTTTGCAGTTCGAAACGTTGGTTTCCTAATTCTAGTGCCAGAGGAAATGTTCTGTCCCTCGATGACAATCGTTCTCAATTGTCCGCTTCATAACATACTTGGTTCTTGTCTTATGATATATTTACTTATTTGCCTTTATATTATTAGTTATTTCACCCGTCATGGAATCCTTAATCCGTACTCAACTACATAATATAGTTGTTTTATCAGTAAACATCCGAAAAATAAAAATAATCGTCGTTGTTTCCTCCTTATCTTCTACAGCCTGATGTAAGATGGTTCCGAGCACATATAGCGGTAATGAGTGTCTCAGAACGAGTTAGCAACGGAGAATGTCAATACGGTTTGCTTTCCTAGAAGGCGCTGTACCGGCTTTCAGGTTTGCTTCCGGGTCCATGACTCAGTGACACTTGTGCGTAGGAGACCTATTTTCACTAATCCAGCTACGTAAAATTGTAATTAACTTCATTTCATCGAAGCTCAGCTCAGCGCAGGAATTACATCAGATTTATAATGAGTAACATAAAATTAGTCACGCGGCAACAGATTGTGCTTTCTCATGCCAAGTCATTGCTTTCTCGAAGAGTAACCTTGCCTAATCAACCTTTCGATACGATTTTCACTTGCGCATAACAATAATCCGTATATATAAATACAATAATAATGATATCTAAGATTTGTTGATTTTTATATGAAGTCAGAATTCATCTGTTGCGCTTTCATTGCTTTATATTCGAATTTAGTGACATATACGGTGCAATTCGACCTGACTGGATTCAATTAATTTATATCTTATCAAAAATTATCCAAAAAAAAATCTTAAATATGAGAACAAAAAATTTAAATAAAAAAGTTTATTTACTCTGCCTACTAATTTCCAATCATGTTTTAATACATTAAAAGTACACGAAGTCTAAGCCTGAAGGGCTGCGACGTATTCTGCGTGTGGGTTGCGCTTACAGCCTTCCTTTCGCACAATAGCATAAAGGACCTTTCACGAACAATAGGAGTCATGCGTCCCTAATTTGAGAAAGATTTGCCCCTGTCAAGCCGGAAGCAACGCGTATCAAATTAAAAATGGCCACTGGACGGAACTAATGCATACATACGCGATGGCACCTGTTTACATCCTCCAACTAAAAATTTTCTTAATGGCTGCAGTTTTTTCAAATACCGGTAATGGGTGCTAGTTCTGGAACCTACCGAGGTTACGTGAAGAGAGATTTTGAGGTGGAGTGGACACAAAATTGCGAGCCGCTGGCAGAAATTATTATAATTAAGTGCCGCTGTTGAGAGCTGGGTGGAGTTCTTGAGACCTCAGGAGGTGCAGATTTCTTAGAAGGAGTCTCCGCTATTTCCACCCAAGGCAAGCCAGATCATCCTCAATGCAGTCAATGTTTTTGTTTATTTATATATTGAAATAACAATCAGATTAACAGACTCTAAAAGCTATTTTTGATGTCTTCGCAGTGTCCTGATGGGGTCCTCTCCAGTGATTATACCCCTGTTACCCCCACTTAGAGGTCAATTGGCCAGCATCGTTTTAGTCTTCTGTGGTTTCTGTATTTCAGCTGTGGTTGTATAAGAGGATTGGTATGGATTTCCAGTTTCTTGAGGTTTTTATTGGTTCTCTCTTGAATAATATCCTTGATGAAAGGTATACCTAAGTCCTGGTGTAGAGTTTAATTGCTCACATACCATGGAGCATCAACCATGGCTCTGAGAACATTTGATTGTGCCCTCTGTATTATAGCAGTGTTGGACTTGCTAGAACAGCTCGATTCCGAATGTCCATATAGGCTTAATATTGGCTTCGTATGTTGTGATTTTGTTCTCTAACGAGAATTTGATCCAGACAACAAGAAGCAGCCCGAAGCTAAACGTCACCGACGGTACCGATGCCTTTGATTTTTAAAGAGTTCACAAAACCAGACCTATTTGCCATAGAAAACGTTGCTTCTTTTGGTTCACTCCACGGGCGATTCTGATTTCAATGAGTTCTTGCAAATTATAAATCTATCATTCCTCTACCTTTTCATATAAATTAATTTTGCTTTCTTTTGATTTTACGATTCAAAATTCACGTGTTAGGAAAATTCACAATTAATAAGTAAAATAAACAATTTTCTGTCAACAACGAGGGACTTTTTAATATACTGTATTTGAAAGTTTTGACCTTAAGCCATCATCAGTTATTGTAAGGTTCACAAGATCCAGATCGTTGTTTCCCAACTAGGGTAAAAAAACTTGGGGCAATTTTAAGGAGAGCTTTTCTAGAATTTAAATACCAACCTCCTGTTATGTTAATAATTACAATACAATTCAAAAGGAAATTTGTTGGCATCTCAATTATAAATATGCGTTCGTTAAATGTTGTACTTACTATAGAGCTACACTTGAAAGTTTTTATAGTAATATAAACTACAACGAATAGGGAAGAATTGAGACTGAATCTGACTAATATAATCTCTCAGCAACAAGCACAATTGTCTCACTAATCCGGAAGTGACCTCACATTGAGCGTTGTAATTATTAAAAAATTAAATAATAATTCCAAAACTTAAAAAAATCTTTCATATAAATTATTTAGTACTTGAACTTGAGTTACATATGTTTTGAAAATTTAATTACTGTTTCTTTTAATAACTTCCTAGCAATTGCTTTCTAAGTTTTTGCCCTGAACAAATCGTAATTAAGCTTTAATTAGGGAATAATTAAAGTTTTTAATATAAAGAAATGAATATGGGAGGCATCAGAAGACTTAAATATAGTGTGGTTAGAAAAGGGTTGGAAAACAATGATCTAGATGAAGTGTCGATGTCACGGAAAACAAACTGGATTACCAATTTTAAAAATATTGGATTGTATTAACATAAATACTGCTCGTTTTAATGACTTGAGGATTGAAGCTTTCAAATATATTTAAAATAACTGTTTAGAATGGTTTTAGATTTTATGAATCACAAGGTAAAAATGATTTTAAATTGCTTTTGTTTTTGTTTTTTTGCATTCTGCAAACTCATATTAGATAATAAGGTAATGAAGCTTGTGTTAAGTAATATCTAATATGAATGATGAAGTATGTTGTAATTTTAAACGTCTTTCGTTAGTTTCTTGAAGATTTTTCTTTTCTTTGAGCTACAGTTAGGGTAAAGGAAATCATAATATTCAGAAGGAAATATCAAGGACAGTAACTCGCTATTCGAAAGTAGGACATGGTAAATAAGTTCCTTCAGCTTTAGGAATTTATTTCCACGAATATGCATAAAATGTAACTTGATACTGATTCCGTTTTAGCATTCGATCACAGTCAAGATTTCCAGTTATTCAAAAGCTAAGGTGAACTTTAAAGAGGACATAAATTATATTCTTGTTTACAAACTAGGTAACCTGTCATGAAACTGGCTGAATAAATCCTACGCATCTGCATGGGAATTGGCTTAAAAGCTGTAACAAATGATTTCCAACGTAATTATTTGGTTGCTAAGTGTGATAAATAAAGGGGGTTTCAATAAGGGTGGGTCGATGTTGAAATAGAATAATACAAGCTGTATATAAGGTATTAACGAAAATATTTTTTTGTTTGAAATGTCCATGTATGCCCTATTTCTTATTGAAAAACAATTTTTGTATCGTATATTTTGAATCCCCTCTCGTAAAGAACGTAAGACAATAGGTATATATATTTTTGTCATTCGTACTCAAAGTAGTAACATTAAAGGTAATCAACATAAAGATTCCCGTTATCTTCTACACCGTATTTTTATAGTTACAGTTCAATTGCATTAACTGTCATTATTAGAAATTTAACTAAGGTGGAACTGCACCCAAAAAATTAATTAAAAAATAAATAAAAGCCTAGAACCACATTTCCGGCAGAAAATCAGCTTAATTTGTCTGAAAGAGTTTTGCTCTCTCACGCTCATGTTCTGAACTGTTGCACTCGCTTTATTTCAGACAAGCGGTTAATTTAAAAAGCTTCCGTCGACATTTTTTCCATTCAATTTTTGTAAGCCTTCTCTTACCAATGATATCATTTTTCCTACGCTACATACTCTATACGAATTTTATTATATTCAAGTTTATTATTATTATAATCGGTGCTGAAATATTTAATTGTTCTTAGGTGAAAGTATCACAAAATAATAAAAATGTTTTAAGCTTAATAAATGTTACTCAGAATTAATAGTGGCCTAGCATGTTACTGAAAGTAAAACAATTAGAATGCCTATCTTCGCCCAAAAACACAAAGATTACTTTAGACCGCATTTTATTGCATTATACACTGAATTCATTTAAATTCAGTTATATATTTGCTATAATTACATTATTTGAAAGAAAATAAGCATAATGTCGGTAATAGAGGAGTGTTGATGTATGGTTTACCGAAGCAGCCGACTCCAATATTGCTAAAGCGACTGTTTTTACACGCGCGTACTGGACTCAGAATATAACATGCGCGTCTCAGAGTGACAATTTATTGGATTTTTGTTTTTTGCATTTTGTGAGGCCAGAAAAGCACCCAAAGCAGATAGAGAGTGTTGAGTTTAAATTGAGAGCGATGTACACAGTCGAGTTTTAGTCTGTTGATCGAGAGAGATAGCGAGATTAGTTGCGGAGTTGCAGCTTCTTAACCTAGGTAGACGTACGAATGAATAATCAGGCTTTTTGGATGTGATAATATATCACAGGAGGACAACGCCAAGACGTCAGCCGACCAAGCCGATTCAACAATCAGCATTCACCAACATCTACGAGACGACATCAATATTCAAAGCATTGGCGCGCAGAAATATTTGGTACTATTTCACGATTTGTACTTGTTCTATTTTTATTTTTATTTTATACATAGTTATCACTGTTTATCTACTCAACATACTCAGAAAAAGAAAAATGAAAGCTAAAATGATAATTGAAATATTTTTGTTGAATTATATTCATGTTGTAACTAAATGTAGTTTTTAACACGCACCAACCCTTTATTGAACTGTATATTTACACAGCGTAATTTTCAATTCATTGAGCTTTCTGATTATAATTTTTAATCAGGCAAGTGCAGAGAATATTTGCTTTAGAAATAAATTATTTATAATTTTGTTTATATTCCTATCTAAGTAAAGTTTTTGTCTGTTTCAAAAGGTGAATTTAAGAAAATAAACATTATTATTTAATAATTTATTAATAATATGCTTGTCGGAGTAATTAACTAAAAATAGGTAAAGACCCCGTATATTATTTATGTTCGTATACCAAACCGACATCAATAATACTGTTTCTCTTTACCGTTCAAAGGCTTTCAGGAATTGGGTGTTTGATTCTTTTCTAAATAATTTTTTTCTATGTTAAAGAAAATAAGACTACTGTATACAAATCCCATATCAAGGATGTTAGCTTTTGAGTTTCAGCATAGGTTTATTACTTGACTAATCGAGCTTAAATATATATATATATATATAAGAAAACGTGTTTGTTCGCATTTCGTAATTAGCAAATTTTTCATTATTGATATAGTAGAAAAAAACGAAATATTACAAAATTGAATGTAACCTATACAAAGGTATTCCGAAATAAATGTTTGTGGCTAATAAATGTCTCTAATACTATTTGAAAACCGGTGGAATGCGTACAATGTATTTCAAAACATAGATATCTAAACCTGTGATCAAAGTGAAACAATTACTCATCGATCATTAAAAAAATCTCCCTCATGTTGTCAATACTCACAAAGAAATGCTTGTCCTTTCTTAGAAACTGTTATATAGAATGAAGCCTGAACGTCGAAGTTGCATGGGAACTATTCGTGCAACGGAGTTCCTGGAGAAAAATGCCTTGGAGGTTAAAGGTCGAGGCGCCCTCAATACAGATATCTACTCGTGCACTAGGCTTGGCCTGGATTGTCTCAAGATCGAAACACCTCGAATTCCTCAACAACATCTCCTTCATTTAGACATCTTTATTCTCCTTCGGGCACAACGCATTAATGTAATCAACGTTTTCTATCTACCCTCCAAGAGTCTGATAAGATAGCAATGGATTGACGAAACTAATCTCTGTTCGATGTTTGAAACAATTACAATTACTAAAATCGAGACTAAAACAAATTAAACAAAAAAATTAAGTAGTATGAACTTGTCGTATTTCACGTAGTTGTAACTTCTCACAAAATATTTATCAGCCATTATTGTTGTATAAATAGCCTAAACAGTGGCTGATAGTTACCATTTACGTCATAATCTTTTTTAAATTAGGAAGTTTGCGACGTATGAGGTGTACATATTTCTGCAAGGTTAGATTTATAGGAAGCAATATTATAATTGATTGAATTTGAAATATTTATCTTGTAAAGCGTTTTAAGCATTAGGAAAATATTTCCAATTTTCGTTTACATATAGTTTCATCAGTCAGCGGACGATATTTAAACAAAATGTAATTTGACTCCGATGATATTTTCAAAGTGAACTTGGTAAGATTCGTTTAGTAAAAGTTCATGTTGATAAAATAAATCAAACTATGTAGACTAAAAAGGTCTCTTAAAAATTTTTATTGATCCTAATGGGCTCAAAAAATTAAACATACTGGTTATTATATGAAATTTATACATCCGTTTTTTTGAACTCTAATAAATTGATTTCTTGTGTGTGGTATATATTCACAGCGCTATACGACGCCTTCCGAATCCTAATCGCCATTCTTCTTCGTTTCTCCACATGTCTTTGTCCTTATCAATTCCGTCCCTCCAGCTCCTTCTCGGCCAGCGAAGCTTTTCAGAGCTGGAAACATGGCTAGGCTCCTGGGCTCTCTTCAGCTCAGTAATATTCTACTCATTTATTAAACTTAATCTAGCGTCTTTGGTTCGAACGGCTTAGTAAAAGAACCTCACGTACCGAATCTTTCCTATCATCTATCCTGAAATCTCCTTTCTTCGATCGCTGAAGAAGAAACGACGATGGAAATATTCTGAGTCCACCTTCCCTTCAATCTGATCAACTACTTGGCTAGGAACTTAAATTTGAAAATCCTTCTTATTTTGGTTTTTTCAATTTTTAGCCTTGTGTAACACATTTCAACTAAATTTAGAGCACGCTGTTTTAACAAATGTATCGTCAACTTTCATTGCCAGATAATCCGTGTTTTCACCTGATGTTATAATAATGGACAAAATAATAGACACTACATGGGCAAGCGTTCTATAGCCAACATCAATAGTCCCTAGTCCTTAAATCCTACCACACACAAAAATATTCTGAGTGCTTATAATAAAAGGGCTGACATAGGCCTTTCAAATAAAAAAGGAATTTCGTTAATACCTCGCACACAACTTGTTTTATTCCACTTCAGCATCGACCTGTCCTTATTGAAAAACCCCATATAATCTATAATTGTCTCTAAATTTAAAATAAAATGTAATTAAATAATGAAATGAAACTGAAATTAGTAACTTATGTTCATTACTAATAAATTATCAGCTAAGAACCTTTTATCACGTGACACTTTCCCAATTCTTCAACCGTTGCTTCGTCTGGAGATCAATGGGCAAAAAATTCAATCTATTACTTCACCGAGAAAGCTGTCTGACTTCTTCACTTTTCATGGCAGAATTTTATGGTTTTGATCAGGAAATTATTTTTACCTGAATATATGGCAACTCGACAAATCGAAACGGTGTGGTCGTTGATCTCGTCGCTAGATACAAGAACAATCACAGGAATTAATGGGTTCGTTTTGGAGTGATCGACACGAAATGTGCCTGGTCAAGCCCACGCGATTAGCGGGCGTATTGGGAGTAAGTGAAAGGAAGCCGATGGTGTCAGCTGTTGTTGTGCTGGCTTCCGCAGGAACGGCGTGTACCGTTACGGCACGCGAGGCCACGTACCAGACTTCGCACAATGGAAACCTCTCTACACTTGTAAACGCACAACGGCTGTATCACACTGTTAATTGTCTTGGCTGAGCGGGAGTGGAATATGGGA
The DNA here is from genome assembly GCA_034510155.1 of Eucriotettix oculatus. NCBI lineage: Eukaryota > Metazoa > Arthropoda > Insecta > Orthoptera > Tetrigidae > Eucriotettix > Eucriotettix oculatus. The sequence goes on along the minus strand of CM067377.1, from coordinate 49,149,364 downwards.
CCATGAAATATGCTCTAGATTTTTTTAACCCTCTAGTTAATAGGCAAAGATTTTATCAGGTAGTCCATTGTTTAAGAGGGAAGTACCAGTCAGAGAGAGAAAGAATACTTGACTTGACCACACAGGGATAAAGGGAGAAATTAGAACAACACTTTCAAGAGTTAGCTCGACTAATTAAAGTCAATTCCAGAGAGTCATTCACTGTCTTCTCGAAATAGTTAATTTCATTCCTTCATAACTTGGCACGAATCACAATTTGAAAGTGTTCGAAACTTCGGGACTAGTTCTCCTCCTTTCCTCTCTGTTATTACTAACTCTCAGCACACAACCTGGATAATAATTGTGTTCCAAGACGGAAGAATTGCTTCCAATTGAAGCACAGCAATGACGACCACGAACTGAAGTTAGAAGATCCTAAAAACTAGTCTGTGAAGAACGTGATTAAACTAAAGTAAGCAAAAGTCACTAATACAATTAATCAGTTGGTTTTAACATAATATCGTCAGGAGAATTCGTCTACATTCTGAAGCATATAATACGAGCGTACTGTAAAAATCAACATTCGAAGAATAAAACCTTCATTTAACGAACATTATATGTGATTAAACCTGAGCTTCGGGTCTATACGAAGGATGGGGGGATCTCGCAATGATACTGGAATCGACCCAGAATGGCTGAGACGGTAGAGCGCCCGCCCTCTAAACGGGAGTTCCCGGATTCGAGTTCCCTCCCGGTCGAGATTTTTCTATCATTATTATTGCTGAAATTTCGGAATCTTTATACTGTTCACGTTAATGCAGCCAGACCTATGCTCAACACACAAATTCTGTCTGAATTGAGAAATGCGCAAGCGCAGTATTCCGTTTTATCCTCGCTCCCTACGTTTGCACTCCCCGCAAAGCTGGACAACCACCTATTGGGGAGTTCAGGTGGCATAATGCTACTATCATTCGTTTAAAAACTCATTACATTTTTACGAACAAAAAGTGCAGGCAGCGGCTAGATATTTCTACCAAACACAATGTACTTATCATCTCTTAACTTATAAGGATAATATTTTTGACGTACTATATATTTTGAAATAAACTGAATATATTTACTTGCAGCGATGCTCAGAATAGTTTATAACCTACCAAGTTGCCGCAACACAGGTTCTAGTTGACGAGAGCACAAAACTACCCCCCACTAAAACAGCAAGCCTGTTGACGACTACGGTTCTTACTTTTAGTCGAGAAGCTAATAGTTTATTACGGGTAGATTCTTTTGCCGCAGAGTATTGGTGACACTATCGCTGAAGTACATAGCCGCCACTGATTATCCAAAACCCCCATTAGCATAACCTTCACCAATCAATACCATTGTCGACAAGGTTTAAACCCTCCAAATGTTTTAATGAAAATAAGTGGCACAGTCTCCACATGGCCGGTTCACATATGGACATAGTAGAAAGGAATATCCCGCTCTAGTTGTGTTATGTCAACCTCATGCTATCCCACGCCCGCATTCTCACGTGAGCGTGTGTGACAAGAGTGCACTCTGATGATTATATCTCTCAGAAAAGTGATGCAAGTAAAACGTAACTCAAACCGAGCGAAATGTTTAAAATCCTTAAAATGAGAAAAACTTGTATGGTGTTTGTAATCGAATCTTTAGCAAGGATTTTGATTTGATAACGTAAGGGATGTGAAAAGACGATAATCTATAGGCGCCAAGTGAGGGGAATACGGGGGCTGGTTTAAAAAGTCCCAATCAAATGAGTCCAAGAGCGCCTTAGTGAGGACGGGCGTTGTCGTGCAACAAGTACACTCCTTATCAACATTCCCCTCCTTTTGTTTTGAATGCTCCTTTAGAGTTTTTTAGGGTCTCACAATATTTTTGTGCATTTTTGTCTCCCCCTGAGGTATAAATTGAACCATAATTATGCCTTCACGATCCCAAAACACTGAGGCCATGATTCCCCCCCCCCCCAAAAAACTGTTTTTCCTTCACTAAATACCATTTAAACACGCTTGTTATACTCATAACACATTCGCCGTAAACAGTTTTGATTCGCAGTTATCTATCATATATAGGAAGCGGATCACAGAACGTGGCTCATATTTGGTGGGATTCCTCATCGACAAATTTCACACTATGGCGTGATTTTACGTGTTATTACGATGTTCGCAATAGCACTCAGTGTTACTAACCTTCAAAAACAAAAATTAAAAAACAGATTCCGAAATCGAGGTTATGGAGAAGGCGAAACTTTGGCAAAGTACGAACGCAACTAGTGACAAAACGTGACGTAAACTCTTACTATTAGACCGGAACACATCCAAATTGATTTTTTGTTGAGTATACTGATAGATATTCAAGTTTGTGTATGTTACAGTTCTGCCAGTATTGAGTCCAGCCTTGGAATCTTCGGACCATAGTTACTAGTAATTATACCCGCATCCGGGATGAAAGTTGTTTATTAGAATAATTTTATGTGTATAGAGAAACATAAATTTTTGAGTGTTCTATCAGTTAAATCGCAATAATTCAATTACGTGGTATGTATCCCAACAAAACTCGTGTACGAAAACCGTGTTGGAACCTAATGCTTGCTGAGAATGAAACGACAGAGGAAAAATATAGTACATATTCTTCCAGAAAGGCAGAAAGAAAATAGTAAACTCATCCTTGAAGACGAAACACAGCGCAAATAGTATCTGGCGTCACCTTAACGACGAAAGCAACACGATGATGTGGGGTGACGTCATCTCACACCCAGACCGGCGTTCATGTATCCTTTCCTGAGTAGTTATTATGAATTAGCAGACGCTTAATTCTTTAAATATATATTATAGTCTAATGGAACTACCTCAGCCAGGGAATTTACAAAGGGCCAATGTTACTAATTTCGTGTGCTTACCGAATAACTACACCTACATGATAGGCTTTCTAGTGCTTAAGTAAATACTAATAATAGTAATGTAGCTGTTTTAGAGTTTTTAACATTAATGTTACATTTTCCCCCTTCTAGTTTACGTATAAATCATTTTCTCTATGTGCCTATCTATTTTAAATTTTTTATCATTTTAAAATTGACTATTTTATTTTCGTATTTATTCTTTTGCATTTTATTTTATATTTGTTTGTTAAATGCGCTGCTCTTACTGTCTTACAATCGTAAAATAATAATAATAACTGTGAGAGTATTATTAACCTCATCAAACTATCAAATTTGGGTTTTCATTGTTTTCCTCAAAAACTTTATTACCCTGCAATACCTTGCTCGCGAATCTTTTACATCCTTAGGCCTCGGGTACAATAAAAGCTCCATTTAGGTTTACCGAGATTTATATAGCTTCAAACATAGTTCCCTTATTTATCACTCACTAATGTTTGACATAAATTCACAAAAATTTCTTCTCTATAAATACTTTTCACTGAATTAAACTGGTGCAATACAGCATTTGAGGTTTCGAAAGAGAAACACAGTTGCTCTTTTTCTAAATATTTCTGATTCATAATAATATGTATTTGTATTATTCTAATATAATCTAATTATATCACCCCACTTTTAAAAAAAAATTCTACTTTTATGTCTGCTGACATGGCCTCATCACCACTCTAGGGAGAGAAAGGTTTCTTATGGACTACAGTGCTGAAATGGGAGAAAACGATTATTTTGTGGTTGTTATTACCAGAATAATTAGTAAATAAAATAGTTGAATTAAATCTTGATTTGAATGCGTTTAAAGTTTTTAACATTCATGTAACAATTCCGATCTGGCTTATAACGTATCGCATTGTAAAATAATTCCTAGTTTATTAAATATTATTAATTTAATTACAGATTATTTGTATATTTTCGGTTACAGAGCCCACGGCGTAAAATTATCCGCTTTTACATATTTAAAACTTTCTTGATGATTCACAAAAATAGACGAAACGTCGTAAATATAAATATTGTTTGGCTGTATTGTTTATTTATTAATGGTCATAATTATACCGATGTTTATCCTTGTCGGTCTAGACTGCAGTAGAGACCCTCTAATATTAGAGGGGCCTTTAGACTGCAGGAGGGAGTTGTCCGTGACGTCACGTGCCTGGAGGCGTGGGCGAATTCCTTTCACGAGCAACTCGTAGGATGCGTAGGATGTGTACACGTCGAACATCCATGAACACGCTCCGCTCGTTCCTGTACGCGACACACATGTCAATTAAAAAAAACCAGTGCTCGGAATGAAACAAACGTGTTTTACCGGGTAGTGAGCCGACCAGTTTTTCGACCCGTAAACGGCGTTTTGCAGAAAAATAAATAGGTGTCATTGCTCCAACAGTATTGCACGAATCGTCTGATACACAGTGTTAAATTGTTGACAATAGGCGTCTCCCTCCATATCGACGTTGAAAAATCGTATTTCCATACCGTCGTCGAACTGTACAAACATACGATACTTAATTTTCAGTACTAGTGTGTAGTTTCAGGATTTTGTACTTTTACCACTACTCGTCATTGTCGACAAGTTTTTGAACTTACAGACTGAAAATTGTCGTAATTAAACAGGTTTGTAAACGGTATAAAACAAACAGGATGGTGCATTTATGTATAATTATTTTATTTAAATGTGCAGGCTTAAATATTGTCACTTACAGATGTACTGTTGGAAATCTCAGAACATTATTCGGGAGTGTTTGTCAGAAGCTGGTGGAACCCATTACAATGAATTGCTGTTGTCGATGTCAAAACCCCTAAATAGGTCTAGCAAAATTCATCCCAAGAAAATTAAAAATCTCTGGACGTCAAAATTCAAGTTAGGGGGAGGGAATGAAAAGCAAAATTTCAATTGGTAAAAATTCAGAGAGAGGGAGAGGGCTCTTCGAGGAGTGGATAGTAGATGATGACTTCTTTTAAAATGAGATTTGGGACAAGAAATGGAGCCAGTATTATTATAGGTTCGGAGTGAAAAATTTTCGTCGTTGTTTCAGAAATGACTCCTAATTATCGGCCCATTTTTTAAATTCCGATATTTTCTAAAATAATAGAGAAAAATATACAAACACTGTGTAAATTATGTAGAAAAACTTTCAAACATAAACTAAATAAAAACGACAAAAAATATATCCTCGGCATGATTTCCTCAAAGACAAACCTACGAGTACCTCATATCCGACTTCGTGCATGACGTACAGAATCCACTAGACTTAAGTGGATATTCGAAGATCTGAAAAGATTTTAGATGCAATAGAACATAATATATTAATAAATCAACTCAAAATATATGGTGTCAAATTAAACGATATTTTACTCATCCGTTCCTGCTTAAATAATAGAAACTAAGTAGTGAATATTTAAAATCAAAACGGAAAAATTTCAGATTGGTAATTGTGTGGTAGCCGATCTCCTGTGGTCAAGCGGCTAGCGTCATTGCCTCACAACACATAGGTCCGGGATTTGAACCCTGGCATGGGCTTGGGTGTTTGTGCCGCCATGGTCACGCAAACTGGGATTCCGATTGCTGGAGAATCAATACGCTGACCACGTATCACTCTAAATTCTGAATGTGGCATGGAAGATGACAGTCCACAGTCGACCGGGTAGGCCAAGGCCATGAATGGGCTGCAGAGCCAAGGAAGAATTGTGCGGTACTACATTGATGAATCCATTTCTATACTAATGTGACCCATTTAAATTTAATGTGTATTGAAGGAAGAAAATCAATGTCGTTAACAATCTCTAAAAGCAACGATTCAGTGTGAATAATTTGACATATTGAAATAACTGAATGAGTCTATTTGCCCACTACGACTGATCCTGTATTCGCTGACAACATATTCTCAAATCACGCATCATTTCTTGGCTTACAAAATATTTCTAATCTACGGACATGGAAAATGCCACATCGACTTACTTACGATCAAACTTGCTCCACTTGCAACTTAATATAATTATTAATGCAGCAGGTTGACCTCGACAGCGCGAAAATGATTTTTATGTATTCCAATATGTGTTACAGAAGAACTAGTTGGGGGAAATGCGTTCGATTCTCAGAGGCATACAAACACAAAATCCTGCAAATAATACTTATCCCAAACAAACGGTGAATTACTGGCCGAATAGATAAACATCCTATCCTATTTACGATTAGAGAATCCAAATAAAAATTTATGACTATCAGAAGATATAAAAAATATTAATGTGACTCCGGGCTCACCTGATTATGACTTTTTTTTCAAAGTTCTTCACATATTTTAGGAGGTATATGAACTGGGGTCGAAGACCTTGGGCATAAGGCAAGAGTTGTCCGCTGATCGCATTGGATCAGCCGGCTAACTGCCTCCTAAAACTAGTGGAGACACGGAGAAGGGAATGCTGCGACGCCACATTCGGAAACGTGAGAATAGTACCCAATGCCCGACCTTCCTGATGCAGGTTTTCTAGGGTTTTCACTGTATCTCTTTAGATAAAATACCGGGTAGGATCCTTAAACTATAGCCCGGGGACCCTAATCAACCCTTGACTAACTTGCTCTACCTACCGCACCCCCCTTTTCAATTCCCTTACTATGCTATTAAAGAGGAGTTGCCTGCTTCAGGATTACCCTCATGTTGCCTGTTAACCCCCCAAAAAACCTTAGTAAACTCTTAGCTACTTTGCTCTACCTTCCACATCCCCATTTTCAATTACGTTCCTATGTTATTAAACGGGAGTTGCTGTTTCAGGATAACCCTCGTTTAGCACCCTTGTGTTCCTTCCTTTGAATTCCGCGTACCCGTTTTCTATTCCTTTCTTATGATATTAAAGGCGAGATGCTAGTTTCTAGATTACCCTCATCAAGTCTGTTACCCAAATAAATTCATATTTGGGTAAGTATATTGCTATTATTATATTATGACTTTAAGAAACCTTACTTTACGTTAAGAAGATATATAATTTTATGAATTTATCATCTTATGACCTTCCAAAAGCTGGATTACACTTAATTTTTCTGTTTATTTATTTAACTATGATTTTATGTGTGATAAAGATCTCATTAAGTTATTTAATTTTTAATATAAGCTTAATATATTTACCCATACTAGTCAAATGTTACAGGATTAAGTTTTCTTGTATCGATCGTAGGTTCCCACGTTGATCAGTTGCATCGTGTAGTGAGTGTATTACGAGTTTTGTGTTTGCAACATTTTATTATTAATGTTTACAGTAAAACCACTGATTTTCTTTCTAAGTTCACTTATTCACTGTAATAGAAGATATGTGTGACTTAACAAGGTTCTGCAGTTACACGTCACGTTATAACTTGTATTCGGTTCATGACAATGAGAGCAACAGGAGGGAGCATTCAAGCCCATAACGTAAGCCTGCAACAAAAAGAAAGAGAGAACTCGAGTCTCTAGTCTCGTGGTTTTCCCGCAAGGCTGCAAGGTAACGTGCGGTCGTTGCTGCTGACTTTTCAGTACAGGAGAAATGAAGGTCTCTTTTAAACGAATAGGATACGGAAAACAAGAATCACGTTATAAACCTTTGCTCAATATATAACCGTTTCTCCATTTAATGATCGCCATGGTTAGTTGACGAAGAACGTACTGTGGCACATTCTGTATGGAGACCTCTGCTTTAAATAATGTATACTAATGACACATCTCTATACCTTGAGAGCATCATTTTATGTGGCGATGACAGCACCCTTCTAACATATCTACTTAGCTTCAAGAAATCATAACTCAAATAAATTTAAAAAATTGGGAAGTCATACCTCTATAATAAATTAAACGTTAAAGATGAAAAACCTCATACCAACTTTAAAAGCTTAATAAATAGCGTGGGTTGGAAGTAAACTATGTGAAGTATTTAGATGTGTACCTGGATACAAGTCTATCAGGGAAGCGTCACACACTATAACTTGCCAAAAATGAAATAAAGCCATTTATGGCTCCGAAGACTAAAATTTCTTACGGCTATAGAGGTGCTAAAAGTGGTTTATTATGGACAATTTCACAACGTTATAAAATATAGTGCCATAATATGGGGAATGTCATCTGCAGCAAGAAGAATTTTGACACTTAACGAAAAGCTGTCAGATAAATATCTGGTGTTGCAACAGAGAAAGTTTGTAAAGGAGTAATTTACTGGCCTTAACTTCTCTAATCATACTCGAATAAGTGTGTAAAATCTATTTAAATACCAGCAATCTAAAACAAGGAATTCAATATACACATTTTACAAGACAATTTAAACTGCATGATATCCCAAGAACTATGATAAGAAAGTGTGACAGTGAGAATGTGAGTCTACAGTATTTTAATAAATTTCACGAACACTATAAAACTGAAAATTAAATCGTATAACAAAATAATAGCTTTTAAAGATATGAAGAATATCTTGCATTGTCAATTCTGAATATATTATACATTTTGTTTAATTACTACAAATTTTATAAATTATTAACTATTAGAATAGTCACTATAATGTAATTTAAAAAATTGGGCGACTTCTCAAACCGTGTTACACAAATTGTAATATAATTTTTTTTAGCTTTTTAATCTATAATCCTTTTTGTGTAGTATAATGACTTGTCCTATTAAATTCGTAAAAGGTATCATAGGAAATAAAGATTATTACGTCGATAGCATTTAAAGTTGAAAGACATGCGTAAGTCATGCACCGAAGTTAACTTCAAATTTTTCTCCACATTGTCAAGTAAACCAAAATTTCACTTTACGCACTCTAACGCTATGCTCCATTATGACGTCTAAGGAAGGAATTCCATCCGCGTTATTTTGCACTATCAGACAGACAGCTGTTCAATCTCGACACAAGCTGAATACTGACAGTGTGTACCAATTCAGAAAGTAAGAACGGGGACCGCAATCCTTTACAGAAATGGACCTCATGGCTTCAGTCCAAGATCCGAGATTTCAGCATGTGACCAATTCCCTTCAACCCAAGGGCAGAGATTTCAGCACGTGACCGATTCGCTTCTACCCAACCTTAAAGATTTCCTCACATGACTACAGATATTTTTACACTACATAACTATTGTGGTATTCAGTCTTAAGACTAGTCTGATGCCATCCTGCACAAGCCTTTTCATTCCTCATAACTGCCACATCCTCCCTAATCTGCCTCCCTCTTCTGTTCTTACCCCACACACTTCCCTCTAATGCTAATTTTACAAGACCCTCATGTCTCAAAATCTATCCCTTCTCTTGGTCTAAGTCCTCCAAATTGTTCTCTCTTCTCCTACTTCCAAAATACTGGTCCAAATTGGTACACGTGTTCGTCAGTTCCCGAAGCTGCCCATGATCTTTAATTTTGTTAAACTGTACTGAAGTTATATAAGTGAAAGAGGTGAAAATTTCAACAAACAAGTTTTCCCCCTATTTTCGGTGGTTTTCCGCCTCTAGCAAAGTCCGTACTCAACTTTAAGACTGTATTAACCCATTCAGGTCGGATGACTTGACGTTCACGTCATTCGGAACTGGGATTTTAACTCCGTTGACGTGAACAGAGGACACTTGTGTTAGCTTGCTTGATTTCTTGTGACATTGGGAGAGTGGCTTTCCTTCATTAGTTTACTTTTTATAAACATTTAAGTGTCAAAATACAATCATATTGAGTTGAGAACACATACGCGGTACTTAAATCAGATTTTATTGGGTTAAGGGGGATTAATCTCATTTGTCTCGAGACCCATCAGTGGATATCTTCATAAACTCAAATTTGAAATTCCTCCAACTTAAGACCACTGTAGTTCGAAAAGTGAGGATTTAAAAAAACTTATGAGCACATATAGTTGATTGTAAATTTCATTCTCTACAGTTTTGGTCACATGAACTTATCTTGTCAAAATGACACCACTTTGTAAAACTACCATTTGGTCGATTTTTTGCCATTTACACAACCTAAGACTGAAAATAGGTTGGATTTGACAACAAAAATAGATTTAGGGTGTTAAAAAACCTATAAAACGAATATTTACAGGCTCATCTAGCTAAAAGTTATCCCTCTGGAGTAGAACTATGAATAAACTTATCTTTAATTACATTCCAGCTTTATTATATACGTGAACCCGAGCAACGCCGGGTACTTCAGATAGTATGAATCATAAATCTGCAAAGTGCAGTTGGTGTCACGAGAGATAGAATATTGGTGAAAAACGTCGAGTATGTTAAAGGTCGGGTGTGAGCTCGAGCTCCCATATATTTAAACTAAACGACTTCTTTGAATTGTTAGCCTCCACTGTCAACAACTCATCACACGACAGATTTTGTAAGACGTCTGAACGAGAATCCGCAAAAAAGAATTGTTTTTCGTAAGACGAGAAGAAACCAGCGCACTTCGTGAGCGGACGTGGGCTGCCAGACACAAAGGCTGCGTGGGGCTTTCAGTCACGACGAGGAACGAGCAAAAAATGCACGCCTCCTCGCACTCTCAAAATGGGCGGGAGGAATTTGCAGCCGGCCAATTTAAGAGACACGTACGAAGATAATAAATTTGATAATCTGAAGAATACGACTCTAAGAAAAATTAAAGGTAAATTTTTGTTTCGGCACAGGAGTAAATTATTATTTTATCTGTATAACAGTATGTTTCTCTCGAAAAATTTCCCGACTACTTTAAGACTTTGTTATTCAGTATCTAAAAAATAAGGAATCATTACTCAATGCACAATTGCACTGGTGGCATAAAAATTACTCATTATATACTTTTCAGGAAAGCGCGTTTTTCTGAAAAAACTTTTTTTTCTGATTTCAACCGCCGAATCGTACTTTCCGATTGTTTCCGGATTGTCTATAAAAAGCTTATCTGTCTGCGATTTAAGAACCACCAGTCTATACAAAATATTGTGTTTCGAAAATTATTTTTCCTTTGACAGACCTGCAAAAATAATTGACATTGTTTTTAAGTTTCTGCGTGCGACTTACCTTCGTTTTGACAGTTTATCCATTCTGAAGAAACTTGGAGACGTCACAGAACGTTCATGTTAGACCGGCCACACTAGGAAGGTCCACGGCACTGCCTCTCAACGGTACTGACTTGAGAACCACTGCGGCCAGAGACATCTACCGGCCTGCCAGGACAGTGAAGGAATCCGGTTCCTCAGGGCAGGTGAGAGTTCCGAGGTGGTCGTCTAACTCTCAGCGTTTCTGCGCTCGAGCGCAGCACTTCTCAACTTTATTTGCCAAATAGCAATTTAATTTCTTTAGCAACAGCTTATTAGTAATCAACTAACAATTTTCAATAATACCAGTTTTAAATTTACCCGTAGTAGAGTATCATTATTAATAATTTCAATTGTCAACTTGTTAAAATCCTGTGGGGACGGAGGGCGCCTGTGGGAGTTTTCTCTCGCAGTCGCTTCTCCCCAGAGTGACTGCGGGGCTCACCAATGTCGGGAATGCCTCGTGCTCTCTCTGGGTTTTTTCAAAGTTCTCACATGCCGAGACACCTTCACCTATTTCGGGAGATATATGTACTGAGATCGAAAACCTTGGGCATATGGCAAGAGGTGCCCGCTGATCCTATTGGATCAGTCGGCTAACTGCCCCCTAAAACTGGTGGAGGCATGGAGAAGGGAATGCTGCGACCCCAAAGCAAACACGCTTCCCGTCATTCGGAAGGGCGTGAGAATAGTACCCAATGCCCGACCTACCTGATGCAGGTTTTCTAGGGTTTTCCTTGCATCTCTTTAGGTGAAACACCGGGTAGGATCCTTAAACTATAGCCTGGGGGCCTTAGTCAACCCTTGGCTACCTTGCTCTACCTTCCGCATCCTCACTTTCGAATTCCCTTCCTGTGCTATTAGAGGGGAGTTGCCTGTTTCAGGATCACCCTCATGTAGCCTGTTACCCAAAAAAAACTCGCTCAACACGAAAATAACTGTGGGAACATTATCTCGTAGGTATTTTTGTGTAGAGTGATAATGGGGCTTGCCTTCGGGGATGCCTTGTTCTCTCTCTAATTTCACGGCTCCCACATGCATCTTCAACGCTTTTAGAAGGTATATGTACTGTGGTCAAAGACCTCTGGCTTGTCCTCTAATTGTATTGGATCAGTCGTCCAACTGCCTCCTAAAATTGGTGTAGGTACGGAGAAGAGAATGGGACTCCTCTACCGTCATTCCGGAGGGCATGAGACAAGTACCAAATAACCCGACCTAGGCGATGCAGGATTTCTAGGGTTTTCCCTTCATCTTTTTTAGGTGAAGTACGAGGTAGGATCCTTTAACTATAGCCCGGGAACTGACTTGCTCTATCTTCTACATACTCACATTTCAATTCCCTTCCTATGCTATTAAAGTTGCCTGTTTCAGGATCACCCCCCTCCTCCCGCCAAGAAAAAAACTCTCTCATTCCTTTATCTAACAGTTTTTCAAACTCTATCTTAATTCTAACATAATAATAATATTTACTTTCATTATCTTCATCTTCTGCTTTGGTTTTGCAACCCATTGAGGGCGTGGAGCTTCCGGCTCGACTGCAGACTGTCATCATGCATGGCACATTCCGAATTTGGAGTGTTACGTGGTCAGCGTTTCGATTCTCCAGCAGTCTTAATCCCAGTCTTCTTAACCATGACGGCACATGACAACCCATGACAGGAGTCGAATCCGGGAACACTGAGTTGTGAGGCTGCGATACTAACCACTACACCACAGGAGGTCGGCCCCTCCATTGTCAATTTTTACATATTGTACAAGTTAATGTACTACATTAAAACAATTATAGATAATGAAACTAATAAAATATTATGCTTTGGAAATTTATTTAAAAAGATTTAAGAAGGCAATAATTTCATAAAATTAGCTATGAGAGTTTAAAAATGATAAAATTAGCAGTATTTAAACAAAATATAACATTCATTCAGATTTTAGAATGTATGATATTCTTCAGATCTGTAGAAGTTATTATTAATTCAATTCTGTCTTTTTTCTTAAACTAAGTAACAGTATTTGCAGTTTTTCGTGTGTTCTGGAAGTTTGTGAAAAATATGTTGATTCATACTTACACTACCAGTTTTTTTTTCCTAGTTCGTAGAATATCAAGAAATTTAATTGCCTTCTATAATTTGTATGTATTAAGTCTCTTGTCTTAAGAGTAATGGTATTTAAATAGATTTAACGCACATAATCGAGGTTGATGACAGAAGCAATAGTCAGCACACCTAGTTCATTCAAAAAATCTACTACAACTTTCTCTGCTGCAACACAACATTGATTTGGATTTATTTATTGGTTCTATTATTAGTCGATTGAGGAAATAGGATAAGTAAAAAAATACATACTTCATAAGCACAATAATAAAATGCATAGTTTAATTCCTGAATTATGAATTGGCGATGTTTGTCAGTTGTAGGAAATAAGCGATTTTTGGTTTGATACTCATGGCTATCTCCGTTAGTCACAAACAGATTTTCGTTTTGTTCCGAAATTTGAAGATTTCTAAAATATTCGCACAGGATAAAGTTAGTATTCCCAATTTTATAAAGAGCGATTTACACGTTAATTGATAATCCTTTGCTGTTAGTATTCTAATGGTTCTTTTCTGTAACTTAAAAATTTCCAATTAAGGAAAGAATTGCACCACACCGCAATACTATAACACATGATGGAGTGAAAATAGGCGTGATATACCATATTTGCAGTGTTGGGGTCTTCTTGCTGAGAAATCTTTAACAGGCAAAGCTTAATTTTACAGCAAGTAATTTAGTTTTATAATTCCATTTTAGACCATCGTCAATTTTTATGCCCAAAAACAGTAAGGTGACAGAGAAATTATTGTTGTCTAACCAAGAATTCCTGTTTGATGTAACCCCAAGGTACTCCACAGGTCATATTCTAAACACGGGACAACTCAATCCTACCACTTTTGTTTTTTTAGAAAAACGTGTTGTTTCCTATTATATAAATAGGATTTTAGTAACAACATTGCAGTTCCTCTAATTCCATAATAATCGAGTTTACGCAGCAAAATATAGTGGTCAACTAAATCCAAAATTTTAGAGAGATCCACGAAAATTCCAGTAAACTTCAATTATTATCCAGAAAACTTTGAATAGATTGTACAAAATCGTACATTGTAGTATTGGTAGATTTTCCTTTAAGAAAACCATGCTCTTGTGAAGATGTGATGTTATATTTATTCATTAAACCTATTAATTTAGAGTGAATGTTTTTAAGTATTTTTGAAAGTATAGGGAGAATAGAAATCGGTCGATAATTTTATATTTACAAAGATGAACCTCTTTTGTAATGAGGAATTTTTTTAGGGATTTCGGATACACTCCAACAGAAAAACCCGAATTAATAATATGTTGTTGTGGAGCTACAATTTCAGCTCGACGAAATATAATAAGTGTCATTGTGCACACTTAGTCGCTTTCTCACAATATAGTATGCTTAATGGGAGTCGGAAGGTCGTATGTTGACAAAATTAAAATAGTGATCATTAAGTACCATCATCTCGGAAAGCGTTATACTGTAGACCCGGAACTTGAAATTATCACAGTGAAACGAATATGGGGGCAATATATTTATTTTATAATAAAATAATATAATACAAGAATGAAAAATGCTTTACTTTGTATTTATCTATTTACAATATACTACAATTTTCTCACTTTGAAGTTATGAGCCGGCATTGTTTAAAAGATTTACTATATATATATATATATATTTAAAAAATTTATACCCAGTAAATAAAATACCTTTTAAACTAAATACATGGATTATAACTAAATACAAGAGCCCCAAACTAAGGGATGCTTAAACGGAACTTCCCATAAAGCAGAATCACTAACGCAAATCCTACTCGTAATTGGCAATACCAGGAAATCGGCAAACCCCTACAAACAGTGGTATTTACCCTGTCGTCTCAGTTTGCCTAGAACGTGTCGCTAGATCCATCTGGACTTCCGAGTTGTACAAAGATGGTCCCTTTGGAGATCCCGACTAGATCACGCCTTCCTCCCGCTATTTAAATGTCCATGGCCAGGACAATCTCCAATTTATTACCATTTGCTCTTAAAATTCAATCTCCATCTCCATTCATAATCTGCTTAAAGTCTCCATCATAATGTCCCATTCATAAACTCGACGTCCTTAATCTCAAATTCCACTTCCTTAATGTCAAATTCCACCTCCTTAATTTCCTTAAAATGTCCCGAAATCCATTTTTATTGGGTTAATAATAATTTTTCCTCACTTCCCTATTTCATATTCCGTCGTTGACGGGGCCCGATATTGTCAAATAGAATTGTTTCTCTCCTCTGTGGGAGGAGCCGTTTGTCCCTCTCCACCAATATTTTGGGGGGAAAGCACCATCCTTGCTCATTATCCGATACCGCCAAATCTCACGATACTTGGGGAAAAAATCCACTTGAGCCGTCGTGTCGGCCTTTTGTTACTCCTACGTCTTCCTCACGCCACTTGCCTTTGATTCCGTATCGCCAAATTCCAATAATTAGTTGTGTTTTATCGTTACAACAGCTTATTTTTAACCTTATGATATGTGTGTGGAAGAAGTATAAATTATTTGACTTATTATTTATGGATAAAAATTTTCTATAATTTTGTAGTTTTCATGCGAATTGCAGTTGGTATCACGATAGATAGAATAACGGAAGGTCATGATTGCGCTGTTATAGCTATCTGACCTTATCGGTGGAAAACTGTTAACAGAACATGGATTATGTTGAAGGTCGCATGTTAGCTCGAGCTACTATATATTTAAAGTACACTATTTGAATCGTCAACAACTTTTTCAGCTAGTAGGAAACTACGACACATTTTGATAATCAATAATTAAAGCAATAAAAATCAAAGAAGTTCCCGACTGTTGGTTAATTGTTTTATTTACCCTTCATCAAACTGTTAACCAGGATGTTTCGGCGTCTGGAGACCCATATGTTTTTTCAGTTCCTTATAACTCTCACAGTATTCCTTATTACTAGGCCCATAATCGTTTCGATAATACAAAATACGTCTGCATAGATATGAACGAATCGTTATTCGTTTGCAAAATTCTTCAAAAGAAACCTTTATATCCTCATAAAATATGCAAGACCCGACTATACAACAGCAAGTTGTATTTATGCTCAAAATTCAATTGATGTTATTGGGTATTTCTAAAATTGGTACTTTCGAAACGTAAACTTAATACAAAGCAATTGAATTTGAAGAATAAGGAAAACATATCAATAATGATACAGTAGAATTTAATACGAAAAAATTCAGAAAGATTCTCGTGAACATCTAAAAATGTTTAGTTCAGGAGAAGATTGAGTACTAGAATTATTACTAAATAATATTCCATTGATCCTATAGAGAAGCAGAACTTCAAGGACTTGGAACGAGCACATTGTTATTATTGCTTAATTTCAATTAATTCTATGTTACTATTTACATCCATACGATTATCTTTAACGTACAATAATATATGCCTAATAATATAATGTTGCTAAATATTGCTAATATCCTATACTCAGAATATCAATGCTCTATGTCTACGTTAACGTCTATACTAAGATACACTCAACTCCGCGAATTCTTCAACAGAGTAGGAGTGACTAAGTAAAAATTTATTTTAAATTTAAACTTGTTTGTATTTATTTTTAACTGTTTAATGGAGTCTGGACGTTTATGAAATATAATAATAGAATTATAATAAACACCTTTTTGTATTACAGATACTTCCCTTCCTAGTGTAAATTATTTTTAATTTTGGTATCACAGCTATGCACATCTGTGTATGTTGTGAATGAGTGACTGTTACTAGTCGCAAATAACGTCAGTGACCGAATATGCTGGCAAGTATTCCGATTTTATTGAAAAGCCCCTGCAAGATGTTTTTGGTGAAACCTGGCAACTTATTTCTGAAGATTAAAAACTGATTCATTACCTCATAATATTACACCATATTATGTCATTAAAGATCGAAAATATGTAGAATAAATTAATTTTCTTATGTTTCTCTAATTACACCTTGACAAAATTCTAGCTACCTAGTTCTCTTATGAGTAAATCTTTGAAATGTCACACACTCCTTCCAGAAGCGACCTTCCAGTCATTACCAATTGTAAATTATAAGAACGAATAATTTGTACTAAAATCTGAACTTCAATTATCTTCGTTATGTCGGAATACTACGAAAAATACAAAATCGATTAAAATTTAACAGAGATCCAAAGTGTTTTAAACTTGTATTTTTATGCAGTTAGGCTGTTTAAAAGAATTTTTTTATATAATCTGGTAAGAGTGTCAGTGAAACGTCTTGATAGACGTGTTGTTAGCGGTTTCTGATTCTGTGGTATGCCTACAGCTCATCTTCACAGTTAGTTCCTACTGCCTGGAGGAACGGGATTTTTCAACTCCCCGACCCCCATAAACTTAAACAGTCTACATATTGCAGCTACTACATAGAGAGGACGTTAATAATTTCAGTTCTTAATGTTCTCATCTGATAGGAAACCAATTTGACCTCTGTCTCTTGTAACTCAATTTGTAACTCCTAGAATTTATTTCTTAACAACGAAAGATAATTAAAAGCTAAGATTCTTCTTCTGAAACTAATATTCGATTCTTTATTATTTATGAATGAATAAACGAATATAAATTAAGAATTACAGATTCAAAACTGAAATTATTTTTCACAATCTAAATTGAGGGAAATGTCAACTGATAATCATTTGACGTAAAAGCTCGATAATTTTAGAAAAATCCGCCTAATGTTAACTATACCATTTAAGTCACTACGACTCATGTCTGACAGCTCTACGTAATTTGAATTCCTGATTCTCTATTCCTGTAGATTTTAATCTACAGATTGGCATCATACGTTATCACTTCCACGATGGTATATCAATCTCATTTTTCTTCTGTCTTTTGTAATGGTACTCCAATATGGAATCATTCTCCTCGTAGCTTATAATTTTCAAATATAAAAATGAGAAATAGAATACACCAAGGAAAAGTTGTCCAGCTATTTCTTCTGCTTCTTCTTTTCTATTTATTCTTTTAAAACTTCGATCATTAACTTTGCCTAGTGCATACATTTGATAAAACTTAAAATAAATTAAACGTAATGATAAAGGGTATTTCACTAAAGGAGGTTGGCATAAATCAGTTGCCTAAAATCGCACGTGTTGTAGAACAGGCAAACGTAGGTTTATACATTATCAAACCAGCATTAATTATTCTGGGTTAAATTTATTTAAAAGTCCAACAATGGATATAAAGAACTGTAAAGAATATGGAATATTAATAAAATCCTCCATTGTAATATGCTTTGCACGATTAATGAATTTTTTTCAATCCGTTAACATATATACGATATATACGTGGCAACGACACATTATATCCATTGTTAATTTCATAATTAATTTAATTCGTTGTTTGATTCGATTAATAATTTCTTATGAAACTTTTATTAATATATAATAATTATAAGAATAAAATAATAATCTAAGAAGTAAAAAATTCCAGAGTTTTACGCACATGTAAAAAATAAATATGATAACCGAATGTTGTTAACAGAGATACTCGTTTTTCTGTCCGTACGAACAGATTTACTGAGTATCTACTTGATTAAATATACTTACGTTATAATTACAGATAAAAAACAATATGAGTGAAAAGTTTATCAGATGGTTATTTAATATTGAATTTTTTAATGATTCCGGCAAGCGTACTATTTCATTTATTTCTCTATAGTAAAATAAACTGATAGAATGTATGTGTGTGTATGATAGTGTTTCGCAAATAAATTTAAACGTGTGGTCTAATTTCGACCAATTTTTGTACAAGTATTCTTTGTGACAAGCACTGTTGGCGTAAGACATGACCACACACACCAGGGATGGAGATCGACGAGAAACTTTCTGCATGGGAGGTGAGTATGTAAATGGGAGGGAATATAAAATAACAAGAAAAAAATGGACGTTGGTGGCGAAACTGGTATTATGACAGTCCCAGAGTTTAATTTCGACTTTCAACATGCGATTAAGTTGCCGTTAATCCCCTAAGAGGGTGATGGAAGGGAGTAATATTCCACGTACTATATTAAACGGACGAAGCATTTATATAAAATTACGAACACACGTTCCTTGTGACTCTCAAACAAACACTGTGGGGATAAGACACGACTACAACCACAAGGGACGGTGGTGAGGGGAAGAATTTTTAAAACAAATATAAACGGCACATATTTACGTCGGATGAACATTTTATGGGTTAATTACGTTGATAGTGATTTCCCAATGCTGTTGGTGTGTAATTTCAGTACTGTACCCATAGCGATTTGGGTGATTGCGTCACATAAAAATAACGCAAAACAACAGAGTTTGGTGTCATATTCGGGGGTTATGAAAGTCTCTGAATTTAATTATACCATATAAAATGAAATTTATATTGTACTTCAGCTCCTACAAATAGGGGTGGAAGGGTGTGAAAGAATGTACAATGCGTTGATCGATTTCGAGTAAATTACGTGCATATGTTCTTGCGACCGGAGAACAAACACTGTTGTGTAAAACACGACACCAGAGTGCGTAGGGAGGGGGAAAATTTTGAAATATGCATTATATTTATGTGGAATAAATACTTTTCGGGTAAATTAATTTTACGGCATTTTTCCGGGTGCTGCTTGCGTACAACGTCAACCACATTCGGCATGATACGGGTGGTGGTGGAAGGTGATTACAGGACAATAACACAAAAATCAATCTGATCAGTGTCTATTTCGGATCTATCGAATTCACTGATTTTAATTCTGACATTAACGTGCAATTTAAGTGATGTACCAGTCCCAAACGGGGAAGGTACGGGGGGAAATAGGAGATGATTTTCAGTAAAGACATGAAATATATTTTTTTAAGTTTTTACTTCAGTTAAGTTGCTGTGCTTATTTCAGTCACACCGGTTATGATTAAATTATGATTCTGTCAGCTCTCTAAAAGTAGATTCGAATTGCAAACTTAACTGTATCACCAAATGGTAATCGGAGAAGGCCACCAATGGCAAATAAACTGGTTTCATGGATCGGCCATGAAAAATGAGAATATGGACACAGCATTCTGCTCTAACAAGAATATCACGTATCAGAGAATCATTAATATTCAATCGACATTCCTATAGCTTAAAAATATAAGAATTAGCATCCACAAATTGCTGTTCTGATAAACTAAAATAATGCAACAAATTAGCAAATTTTATTTTTCTCGTCAACGGGCTCTGTTTTTAGCTCGTAAACACCATTAAACGACAACAGTCCCTAGTAATTCGTGCTAAGTATAATTTCAAATAATTAACATTAACACAACAATTACAAAAAAATTAATATTTCGAAAATATTAATCAATATTGTACCGATTGCACTTAAAGAAACAACCCCTGGAAATTTTCATTTTACTCAACAATACTTTTCCTAATTTACAACTGAAAATGTGTATGCCAGAAGAGATGACACTGATGTTTTATATTTATTTAGCCTTCTAAACAGAACCAGTTGGTCTACCTAAGCCGTTTTCCAACGTATCTTAAAGTAGTTTTAACATCGTTCAGTTTGCCTAGTATGTATGCATACAGCTGGTGAGGAATCAGATATGTGAGACGAAGGAGAATCTGTGCCACCCACGCAATGCTTCAAGCCGTTACTCAACAGCGCGGTGAGAAACCGGCCCATTGTGTGCGCCAGCGTGTCCATCAGACTGACGATTGTCTAAAAATCTTTACAACACCCGCCGATATGGTGAACTCATTAAAATTGTATTTTTCCAACATTTTTACCGCTTCGTTATCCTTAGCGTGAATCACTCTATATACTATCGATATATAAACAAATTACTGTTAACGTAATCCATTTAATACAGGTGCTGAATTGTGTATGGTGACAGTCACAATTTAAATGATAAAATTAAATAATGCTGGGTTTCTCATCTATATGATCAAAAATAGAAATGCAATTCGTTACACATATATAATCTATGATAAATGTAAAATGAATGGAAGATTGTAGACAACAACAAATCATTTTCTTTGTTCAGAATGAGCTGTGTTATTCTTTCCAAAATGTCTGCAAGGACACTAAAATTTACAATACTGCTTCTATAAAAAAAACCAGTGACTATTTATTATTAGTTTTTCCCTGACGTGAATGGAAACAATTCAACTAATTTTATTAGAAATCCGAATTAAAGTTTTATAAATAATTATTAAATACCACTGTTAAATGATTTTTTTTTCAAAATGTGATCGTTTTTCGATACATAAGGAGCCAAGCTAATTGTCCGTCGTAAGTTTTGTATAACAGCAGGCCTGGCACGTTTACTTCTGTCTGTCCAGAATCCGGAGTATTCCCGAATCTTACACTCCCTATCCCTTGATGCTATTTTCTCACAAGGTCTCTTTACTATCATTCTGTTCGTAACCAAGGCAAACACGTTTTTCTTTCTGAGGATCCGACACGCCGTTTTTTGTCCTATAATCGATCTTATGGAACAGATTTAATCATTTTTCAGAAGGGGAACCTGAGGTACAGTTTAACAAAAAATAAATAATTCATGTTTTCTAAGCAAAAGTTCTATTCATATTTTTTCTTTCTGTTTGTATTTGTTCTTCATCGTTGGTAAATATTTATAAATCCATAAACACCAAGAAATATTTATTTCAAACTTAATAACAAAAATTACTATAGGGTTCCGGTGTACACTGTAACAGACCTTGGGGTACACTGTAACAATGTAGCAATGCAACAAGAAAGAAAGATGGAGTTATTAATTATTTAAATATTAAGAAAAATTAATTGGGATTTTTTAATTATTTACTTAATTATATATTAAAACATAAATTCCTAGTTGGGTTCTGCTCTACCTGTAACACCAATACATGGAGGATTTAGGGTCAAAATTAAATATTGAATTAGCAACGGCTTAGCTCAGTGTATTTTTATATCTGAGATTTATCAGGGTTAATTACTGTGGGGCAAAAACGCGTCGCACAGATCTCGCTTTTTATGACGAACCTGTTTTAATTCTTCGTTCGGTGACTTGGACTCGTGCAGGTGCAAAGCAATTTCTTCCCTTCATGAATTCCTCGTGGATGCAGGTAGGTAGCAAGTTGTAGCGACCCTTCCTTCCGGGAATTCCTCGTCGGTTTAGGTGGGTGGAAAGCAGTAGCGACCCTTCCTCCCACAGGGTGTTATCCGGGAAACGGAAAATAGGAGATTTCTCACCATCGGACTACGATGAAAAAGCCAGTCTTCCATCTCGGAGAGGTCGTTTATTTCTCAGCAGATTTTTAGTGGAATACCGCAATTTCGTTGTGCAGCTTTAGTGTTTGCTTTCTAATACTTATTGAAAGAGTCTTCTTTTCTCTTCTTAAATTACTCTTCTTTACAGTCTTCGACTGACACATTTCTACTTCTTTTTCTCTTCAAACGTACAATGACAATTTCATATCCATAAGTCCTCTTCCTCCAAACTTCCGAGCAACACTGCTTCTTCTCTTCTCTCCGACTTTATTTTCCTTCTTGCTTCAGAACCACGCTCTCATCTCCCTAAGTCCTCTTCCTCTCAGCTTCCGAGCATCACAACTCCTTCGCTCCTTCGTTCCTCTCCTACTTCCTCTTCCTTTCAACTTCAAGCACATATTGCTCTTCACAACATTGTCATCACCAGTCAATCAATCCTCTCCTCTACTATATGGAAAAACGCCATTCCACGTGACGTGTCTTCACCAACCGTTACTAATTTTTCGCCAAGCGCAGGATCCGCAAGAGTCTGGTGTCTTTCTAATCCTGAATTTTCCGCATCGACTCCGATTTAATTTTCTGAATTTAATTCGTGCTAAAATACGAATTATATTGGGAAGGTCCTACAGGGCTACAATATCCATATTAAATAACTGTGAAGTACATATCAATCAATATTAACTAAATGTGAAAATGATCATTTAATGGGCGTCACAGTCCCCAAGGTCATCGTCAATTATTATACACGGGTTTCGTCGTTTACTATCTGTTAAAAAAAATTGGCTGTGGTATACCTTGAAATATCTAATTCACGTACAGATGCAATATATGACGTATAAAAATCATTTTTACTTTTCTTTCCTCTTCTGAGGGAAGTTAATTCATAGTCCCAAACGTCATGTTTATATTTTGTCTTCTACACATATAAAATTGCATGTTTACAACTGTAATGAACCAAGGCATAGTCCCTCTTAATAAAAATTGGTTTATCAGTCCAATATGCTGATTGATCTTCAAAGTCTGGCATTAATATTCATCATCTGAAGAAGTGATTGACACTACTCCATTCTCACTATCAGTGTCTAAAGTTATAATTTTCTTGTGCCTTTTTCTTTATCCGTCTATATAGGTATTATTCATAGCTTCTTTAACAGGAGTATCTGTCGAGACACAGGTCTTTCTATGTATATGGAAATCAAAACAAGAACAGTATGTCAGACTGTAAACATAAATTGAACACTAATTGAATCTTAGAACACCTAAATCTGAGTCTGAATGTAGCAAAGATCATCACAATAGAAATAAATAGAGGATGTTAAATAAAAAATTGTAGATCTGTCGAAACGTATACAGTATACAAACTAACTTGAATTCTTATAGAAATGTGATGAGAAAATAAATTTTCTCAAATTATGTTTAAGATTAAATAGGAGCCTAAATTAATTCTTTGCTCATAAATGTAATTGCCACCATTGACCTAAGTGAGAAACTACTACTGCATTCTTCGCGAGCCGTTATTAGAACGAGCTCTAGCTCTCCCGTTATGTCCTTGCAGTCCGCTAACGAAGATGATGCAGTAAAAGTGGTTCGACCAGATCAACTCCTTTATTTCATCCTAGAAGCTCTGGACCATCGCTGTGTTTTACCGTCTGCATTAAGTACAATTTTATTGTTAGGCACAATATGAACGAGTTTTTTTTTCCTTTGCTTTAACTATACTCTAATTGGTATCACAAAACCATTGGTTCAAGTTATAAAAGTCCTATTACATCTCAAAAGGAGCTTAAAAACGTAAATCGTAAGTGGATAAAATGGTTTGATTCTTAATCTTATTTAAATGCATTCAAACATGAGAATGTGTACTGTCAGTATCTACATTTATTATTTACTAATAAATAAATAATGAATATTAGTTGTGAAAATAAGTAGGTACAATTGTTTAAAATTAAGATGAAATTATTAATCGTAATTACAATGTTCTGAACATTGCATTTACAATGAGAGAATATCCGTAATTCGTGACTTTAATTGGGCTGTTACCGTGTTTGATTAGGCAATTCAATGAGCAGCATCTATGTTAATACTGCACGTTTAATGATCGATTACGACATAAGGTCGAAATCCTACAAATATTATTCAAATTGAAAATAACTGGAGGTTGTTGAAAACGGTTATGAATTTTATTAGTTACCAAAATGAGAAAATAGTTTCCATTATTACGCAAAGCATAAAGTTTAGATTATTCTGCTTTCAGACTTTAATCAGCTGTACACTGAGTTAGGCTCAATTGTACATTAAGTAATCTATATCCATAACCAGTGTCATTGTTGCTATTTTCGTTCAGTGTGCTTACCTGCGCTTTCCAAACTTTTTTGGGTCTGCTGATATTTACTGCCAAAAGGAAGGAGTTATTCGTTGAATAGGCCACATTTTATTTCTCTTAATTTCCCATTCATATGCCATAAAACAGTAGTGAAATTGCATCATACCAATAATAATCAATTATTAATCAATTGTTTCTATTTACAATGAAGATCCAATTATTGAACCTACCAGGCGAGAATTTCATAATATTATGGCACCCATAAAAAGTGAATATAACGTTCAACCTAGTATACGTCAAAATTTTTTTTAATAAGAAATGATATTAACGTATCGGTGTAAAACAATTCACATACGCGCCTCTGTCAATTGCTCGATTGAACACGATATAGTAATGTTTAAAAATTCATATTTAAAACACATTGAAATATTATTTACTTTCCTCCATTCAAAGACATCCATTTCGACGTTATAAACTAGATAGACGCATTAACTGTTATTAAGAGTATAACAAGTAGAGTGCCTTGAACTTATCCGATGAAATAAGAGACATCATTCTTAAAACACAATATTAAAATTTTTTTTTGAATTTGAGTCAACAAGATAATTAAGGATTTCTATCAAATTAATTAAACAAGAGGTACTATAGTCCCCACCGATTTTATAATGATTTAAATTCCCTATTATAAATAATACTGTATCACATAAAAATTGAAATTGGATCGTACACTTCAGATCCAAAAAAACTGCAAATAACGAAATGTGTAAACATCAAGAGACATAAGCAAATTTATGATTCTAATTTTTTGAAAATTAATTTTAAAATATTTATTTTTGGTCAAATCGATGATACCTTTTTTGGAATTTTAATGTATTTCGTTTTAAATTGAATTCAGCATATACAATTTTTATTCACATTTACGTTATTAGTTACTTTCCGCGAATTTCTGCACAGTTCTTTCGAAGAACAATAGTCATAAAAAGTTACGTCTTAATAAATTTCTCCATTATTCACTTCTATCAGTCGATCCAGATGTTTTCATTAATATAATTAACATAAATGTATCAAAAAGTTTGTGCAGTCACCTGAATCTGCAATGCAATTAATGGTTAATATTTCACGTGCCGGACCGGCCTTGGTGTATTGCGTAGCGTTGCTCCTCAATCACAGAGCTCTCAGAGGTCGAATCCAGACAATGGCTTTTAGCGATGTTTTTAGTATAGTCATGGCTCGAGAGACCGTAATTAAAAGACTGTTGAAGATCCGTACGTCGTAAGTGCAATGCAAGAGAACATCCCATCTCCTAGTAACCCAGGTCTTCAATGCGTGTAGCCACGAGAAGAAAGAAAGATAAAAGATGACAATGCAAGCGCTTAATAGGTAACTCATTATTGAAAGCGGTTAACATATTGAATTCAATGGAAACGACCACAAAACTGCTAATACCGAGCAGTTGCTTATAAGTAAATTATTATATATGATAAACCTGTTGCATTTTAAATTTTTGTGCATTATGTGGCCGTGCATTGTCGTGCTACAGAAAAATCTTGTTTCTCCCGATTCAGTCAAGCTTGAAGTTTTCTCAGAGTTGCCACATATACCTAGGAATTAATGGTGGTTCTATGAGTCATAATGTCCACAAGCAAGAACTCTTCAGAGTCACAAATCATCGTAGCCATAATTTTTCAAGGCAAGGTGCAGTTTTGATTTGTTTCTTAGGGGAGTTTGCATGATGCCACTTCATTGATTCTCTCGTCGCCTCCGGTTCAAAGTGAAGGAATCATGTTTCGTTGCCTATCACAATTCTGTCACCTCCACCATTCCGAGATTTTCCAAAAAGTTCGCTTCTCATTGTTTTTCGTGTTTGTTTGTGAGCGTCTGTCAACAACCTTGGAATCCACTTAGCACAATCCTTTTTCAACCCCAACTCTTCAATAATCAGCAAATACTTGTTTTTCCTATTCCAACTTGGAATTCCTTCACTCAGCCGAAACCGTGTAGTCAACTCCTTTCAAGATTTAGTAGTGTTGGGTCTGTGGGTGCAAGGAGTATCCCGAATATCGATATATAAACACCGCATGTGAATGCAATTGTAGCTTAATAAAAATTAATTTAAAATTTCATAAATTGCAATAATGTAAACTGAAAATTGAATTTAAATAATAATAGTGTGCATTATTTTCGGAGCGCTCGCCATATCTGTTTATAAAACTTATCTGACATCCTTGAAGATATAATATAAATATTAATGGTCAACTAAGTCAAAATGAAATATTTCATAAATTAATTTAAAAATTTCAAGTACATACAGACGTTTCGTCCTTACTTAGAACGTCTTCATATATTACTTAAGAGAAACGCAAGGACAAATTTTCTTTAACAATAAATGATGTGCTTCTCGACAAAACGTGGAAACGAACGTCTGAAATCTTACGCTCTTTATTTATTATGTTGTTCGATGTAGTAGTCAAACATTAAACATACTGAAAATTTCCCGACTAAAGTGAAATAAATTAAAAAATAAAATAGTCGCATCAACCTCGGTTATTCATATCAGAAATGTTCAATAAGAAAAGTTTTTACCAATATTATAGCCTCACGACCACGTGCCAGGGTTAAGCCCTTTATACCCATAACTTTCAAATTTCACGTGTTATGCCATGACAACTTCTATGGGGAGTATCAGCTGGCAGTGCGCCATATTTGATCACAGTATTACACCCGATGAGCTGGAAAGTTGAATTTAGTTTTTCTTATTCAATGAGTCCCTATTATTGGAACGGAGGGTGAGGGTTAGTGTATGAATTTAGAGCAGGGTATTTTCAAGGGAGGAGCAAAAATGCCACGTCAACCCTTCATGGGTGGTAGTGTGCTACCCCTTCCTTTTCATCGCCACACAGGAAGGTAACTTCAACAACTATTGTAGGACAGTTTTACAGTCCGTGTACAACAATGGATTATGACAATGGCGCAAAACACACCTCTTCGGCTGGAGAAAGGGTGGACTTGTAAATGAGTAACAGTATATACATTACAAGATATTGTTATTTGTGGAAGGTGGAGATAAAAAAAAGGAGCCCGGTCGAATACACATATTGGCAGCTTGGATTTATTACCGGAACCATTTTCACGCACGGAATTTTATGTCCTCAATCACTGCAAATTTTCGTGTCGAATTGTGATAAAAGAAAACTCACCAACCGAAAAGTGATATATTAGCCAGAAACAGCTTGGCGTTCCTGTGAGGAGGGGTTCATATCATATGTCTCTTCTTCGTTTTTTTTCAGTAATACAATAGAACATTTATCTACACCATTAAAAAAAGAACAATAATTTTAGTATGACCAAAGTGAACTGAAGGAGTTAAATATCAAAATTTATTAGTAATTAAATTTAATTAATTTTATGTCCTCTAATGATTTATCCTAATTTATTCCCTAATGTATAAAATATGAATATTGTTAGATGCCCAAGAACATTGGCTTATAATAATACTGGAGTAGAACAGTTGGGTCTTGAGTGTCATTCATCAGTCATCATTTCATATTCATATTAGTACCAGTATACTGTGACGTATTTTTTTAAGTTATGAATATATTACAGAATTTCGAATGAATATTTAAATGGGTGAACGACAAAAAAATCTCAACTTTGATATTTAAAACAGTTTTATTACTAAAAATTGTAAAAGATTCAACAAATTACAATATTCAGAATTTAATTAATTTTAATGAATATTATTTGCCCATCTGAGCCCTAACCAAAGTAATAACATAGCAAGATACTTTAGTAAATTAAATCCACTTTATGCAGGAATTTATGACGTGTTTATACACATAACAGAAAGAGATTATTTTCTTTTGTTTCTTACTTTGCATTCATTCTCCCTAAGTTTCCTGGTTGACCGGCAAGCCTGGATTCAACGCAAAGGCACCTTCCGGGTCAGGCAGGCCTCTGATGTGGTCCTTCACTTTCATTACCTTGGAACCAGATCGCCTCTCCTCTCTGACTCATTGCAGCCAGTCAGTCTGACTTACCGTTTCGCTAGCTCCTCTCTGACCTCTCCCCTTTACGAAAATTTCTTTCCGAAGTCCTTCCCGCCTCGAACTAACCTCTCCTTTAAACGTCACTGTTCTCCCCGCTTCCCCAGGTCCTCCAATGGGTAAGGGCCTCTCCTAGCCTCGCTGACCTTGGCTGACCTGGTTGGGTTTACTCCAGAAAGGTACCATGCGAACATCTCAGGATCTGTTCTCTGTGGAAACTTCGTACAGAATGTTTAATATTGTAAATTAATTTAGATAAAATAAAATATACAAAGAAAACTTATACGTGTCACAGTACTAAAAAATACTGAAATAGCGAACAGTGATAATCATAGCTTTATTTTAGGGTGACTGGCTACATACAGGTAATGTGGCAACTACACTATATTAGCATAGGAAGGGACTTTGAAATGGGAATGGGAATAGGAGAGTTAAGTATTACCTCCGGTTTATAGTTTAAGGACCCTACTCGGCATTCGCCTAAAATTGATGCAGGATAAACACTAGAAACCCTGCATCAGATTTAGGTACTTGTCCCACGCCTTTCAGTGCCGGGAAGGTGATTTGCCGCAGTGACACAGCATCCCCTTCTCCATGACTCTATCTCTCTAAATTGGTGTATTTTTTTGGATAACCGTTTTTATCTAAACAACCTATTTACAGTGATAGACCACAAATTGTTGTAAACGCCTGATGCTTAAGTCAAATGAGTTATGATACCACGCCGTAGATGCTCAAGACCCAGGCGGTTATAAAAGACAACGTAGGTAGCTTGTTTACAGCGACAGGCGAAGTGATTTGTTTCTGAAGGTTAAAGACACGATTCAACAGACTTCAAACGTGGGACGATTATTGGCGCTTGGAGCTTGAGAGCGAAATGTTCAAGAGCAGTTGTTAAAGTGATTCAGGGCTGAACTTCCACCCGGAAAACTGGCTCTGAACGTGTGGGCATCAGTAACCAATGAATGTTCAAAACGACAACAAAGGAAAAGCTTTAAAGTGAATCAATTTAATGCATATTTTAATCAGGGATTCCTTCGAATAATATGGAAGGTGAAAGTCCTTTTTCGAACTCCTTCACTGTCGGCAGTTCACAAAAAACCGTCTCCAATTGGCACAGAAGATCAAGCATTGACCATCGAGCATTAACAAAAATTTCTGAAGTCAGAAAGGACTAATTTATTCAGTTAGCTCAGTCCGAAAGTTTCAATTGAATTTAATGAAATCATCGCTATATGTAACTTGGCGTGCTAGATGTTTATGAAGAAATCGTGCGGTTTTATAGTTTTGTCGCCTTTTTCTACCAAATACGTCTTAAATCCCATGAATTTTTTTTTTCAGAAACGAAGGTTTAAATTGGAAATAATATTATCTGTAAATACGCTGCTGAGGCAACATAGGAATGTTGCTGATTTTTATGAAAAGTTTAAACTTACAATAGTGTATTCGTATATAAACTTTACAAACTCCATAATCCATCGAATGACATACTGACACCCCCATAGTGTATATATATATATATATATATATATATATATATATATATATTGTAATAATCAATTAGGGTAATGACTTGGGTTCAATTAATTAATTAATTCAGAATTTATCATTTACAAAGTTCACAAATTTTACAATAATAATCAATTTTCGAAAGAAAAGCATTAAGTCATCAAATTAGTCAGTGCAAATTGAATTTGGCAGAGGCACACTCTGTGTCCCGGGGAAATGGGACCTCTATTTTGACCACTAAATTTACAATTTTCGCAATCTCATTTTCTAGTGTTTATCAAAAGAACACTCAAATATTTAAACTGTAGCTACACCATTGGCCAAATAATATATTGGCAGCTCCCCAACTCCATCAACGCACCAGTGCGCTCAGTTTTCGCCATTTTCAGCCCCTTGAAGTCACTGAAATCAATCAATCAAAACCCTACATTCACAGAGGCATCTGTCAATCTCTGCCTCAAATTATAAGCTTCTGGAACCAATTTTCGAGACTTGCCTCAAACACGTGATTTGACCGCAGATTTGCGTCACATAAACAAACCGCACGACAATGTACCACTCTCCACTATAGCCTTTGTCGGGAACAATATTCCGCCTAACAGACTAGTTTATCTGAATGTATTGATAAAATATGCTAGATTATTAATATTAACTAAAATAGTATATAGGAGAATGGAACGTCAAATAAATGCGAGTTAGAAGAAGATCAGTTTGGTTTTAGGAAGAATGTAGGGACAAGAGAAGCAATATTGATTTTGCGACTAATTTTAGAAGACAGGATAAGAAAAAATCAGCCTACGTTTTTGGCATTTGTAGATTTAGAAAAACCGTTTGATAATATAAACTGGAACACACTATTAAGAATTTTGAAGAGCACTGGAACAAAATATGTAGAAGGGAAGGAGGCTTAAACGTAGCCTGTACAGAAGACAGGCAGCAGTAATTAGAATAGAAGATCAAGAAAAGAAAGAGGTAATCAAGAAAGGAGTAAGTCAAGGATGCAGTCTGTCACCCATACTGTTTAGCTTATATATTGAACAAGCGATGAAGAAGGTTAAAACGGCAGATAGGAAAGGAATCATACGGCAAGGTGAAGAAATAAAAATCTTACGCTTTGCCGACGATATTGTAGTATTAGGGGAGTTAGAAGAAGATTTGGAAACAAAAATAAATGGTATGAACGGAGTCCTGAAGAAAGAGTTCAATATGAGGATTAATGCAGGGAAAACCAAGGTAATGGAGTGTAGTTTGGCAAACAGTGAAATAACAAAGGGTGTTAGATTGGGAAGGGGTACTTTGACGGAAGTTAAGGAATTCTGCTACTTGGGAAGCGTAATAACTAGGGATGATAGAAATATAGTAGGCATAAAGAGTAGGATAGCACAGGTAAGGAAGGCTTTCGCGAAAAAGAGGGATTTACTTACGGATAATATAAGTGTGAATATTAGGAAATGGTTGCTAAAAATGTTCGTATGGAGCGTGGCGTTATGTGGGTGCGAAACGTGGACGATAGGAGTTTGGGAAAGGAAAAGAATAGAAGCCTTTCAAATGTGATGTTATAGGCGAGTGCTGAAAATCAGATGGGTGGATGGATGGAGTAAGTAACGAGGCAGTTCTAAACAGAATAGGGGAAAAGCGAACAATATGGAGGACGTTGACTAAGAGAAGGGATATATGAATAGGCCATGTTTTAAGACCCGAGGATCTTGTAAAATTAGCATTAGAGGGAAGTGTGTGGGGTATGAACAGAAGAGACAGGCCAAGGATGGAATACGCTAAGTAGTTTGGGAGAATATGGGTTGTGCTAATTATAAGGAAATGAAAAAGCTTGCGCAAGATAGGTTAGCATGGAGGGTCGCATTAGAACGGTCTAAGGACTGAAAACCACAACTACAACTATAAAACAAAACATTATTAGAATAATATTTACATTTACAAATGCATTGATTGCAGGCAACCAACTCTAATAAAATTAAGTGGTATCGATAGTGATTATTAAACACTTTGACTAGACCTCCAAGTTTTTATTATAATACGCCACGTATTAAGTTGCATTTGTAAAAACCCCCAAACTAAACATATTATTAAACAATTTTCAAAATTATTTCTTATCAGTAATTATAATAAATTTTTTTATAAAATTTAATACAATGGTTGTGGTTAATGAAATTCTTTTACATTATTTCATATTATATGAAATATAGTAAATAACAATAATAAATCAGAACGTTCTAGTATTTCTTAATAATTTTTTAATGTGACAACCAACGTTCCGCGATATTGTATAATTTGACGTCGTCATGGTGAAAATATTTACAATTACAAAATTTGCCTTGTAAATATAAATCAATTTCGATTGAGCGGCTTTCTAATAGATTTATAATTCAAGACGAGATACCTAAATTTACCGTATATTTGAAATAGGCATTGATGTATTATTTTAATTTTTTCAAGTGGTCACTCGATATGATTACGCATAATATTAATCATGTTTATTCACATATTAGAAGTATGCAAACCAATTTCAATCGAAAGGAAAAACAAAGATATAATTTTCAGCGAATCCCAAATATAGCTCTTTTTTTATTTATAAAAAATGTTTATGGTCACATCAACTGCAAGCTCATAATAGTAATTTTTAATTAAGTTCACGTGTTTTCTTTGTAAGTGATTTTATGAAATAAAAAACAAGTCTCCTTAATAAATCATTATGCCATGTAAACATTATTTATAAATTAAATAACAATTAAGAAATTCAGAAATACTTCGAACATGAAATAGACACCTGTAATACCATAAATATTTATAAAACGTCATTCGAATCCCCCAAAATCCCCATTGGGAATACCTGGCTTAAAATATATGGACTCCAGTTATAGGAGATTTTAATTACAAGCAAAGGTAAGGTGGTTTTCGTGTTTATGTAGTTTAAATAGATTACTATAGTGAAAGTTTAAAACTATTGCACAAGCAGAGAGTAACGAGTTAAAACAGTCATAGTTATCTATGTAATTTTTGAAAAACTAAATGATTTTAACTTGTTACAAGGAATATATAATAACACATTTATTTAAAAATAATGATAAAGCTCAATCGTGGTAGAATAGTGTTTAAAGTGGTTCATTTGAAGTATTTACAGGTACAGAAGATTTCACAATTTACAATACCATTTCATTAGGAAAATTATTACTAAACATAATTTATCACGTCTATGATTATAGTCTTATTAATACTTCGCTTCAGAATTGATTTAAAACTAAGTCGAGCATAAATTCTATTCTATTGCACATCTCCAGGAGCAGCAACGACTTTAAACAGCATAATGCAGAGCACTGAGTTTATTTAGGACGGACGCCTTCTAATATTTCCGAGTCATCTGAATTCGGATGAAAGACCAAGAAAATTTTGTACAAGACTCAGATAATTGTTGCCATGATATAAGTACATTTAACAATTTATTTGATTTTGCTACATTTATTTATTATGTACTATTTCTTTATTATTTTTCATATTTTTTAAAATGACATATTCCTAAGTCCTATATTGAATGCGCTATAATAATGACAATCATTGTCATCCTGAACCCTTTTTTGTAACAGGCTACATGAGGGTGATCCTGAAACAGATAACTCCCTTTTAATAGCATAGGAAGGGAATTGAAAAAGTTTGTGAAATTTAGGTCCATAAAATAAAACGTTTCTTTAAGACTAATCTCTCTTTTAAGTTCAAAAGGTTGCAGCAGTTTCCAGTTAGACTTACGTTATGGAGTCTCTCAAGCACTGCACAGTTAATTTGTTATCTCAATGTTTTTTAGGATGATTCAGAAACTGGCAACTCCCTTTCAGTAGCGTAGAAAGAGAATTGAAAAGGGGGAATGCTGAAGGAAAGAGAAGGGAACCAGGGATTTTTTAGGTTATAGGCTACACAAAAGTGATTCAATAACTGGCTTTTTTGAGTAACAAGCTACACGAAGGTAATCTTGAAACAGGCAACTGCCATTTTATAGCATAGGGAGGGAATTGAAAAGGATGGTAGAAAAAAGTACCCAATGGTTCACTAGGGTCCCCGGGCTATATTTTAAGGATCCTACTTGGTGTTAAAAGAGATTCAGAGAAAATAGTAGAAAACCAGTATAAGGTAGGTCGGACTGTTACATACTATTCTCACGCCCTTCCGGAAAACTCTTACCGTATGCCCAAGGTCTTCGACCCCAGTACATACACCTCCCAAAATAGATTAAGGTGCCTAGGCATGCGAGAACCTTGAAAAACCTGAGAGAGACATTCCCAACGCCGTCAGGAGAGCCCCGCAGTCAGTTTGGGGAGAAATAACTGCGAGAGAAAACTCCCACAGTCATCGCTTCCTTCAGAAACTGGCTTGTACATTAACTTTATGTTTCTTGGTATTGCAATCAAGCTGAGAGTTTAAATTAATTTAAACTAAATTTGTAAACTATCTTATACTACACCTTCATTTTAAATATCTAAAATAAAATTATTTCTTTTAGTAGAATTCAATACCTTCATCATAATAAATTGGGATGAATAAATAACCTATTAGAAGAGGGCAGTTCTTGTTGTTCTTTTTTTTCCTTAGATCTGCAGCCTATTAAGGGCCTTGGCGTACCATGTTGACTTGCGGTCTGTCATCTTACAGGACACATTTCGAATGTGGAGTGATATGAGATCAGCGTATCGATTCTCCAGCAGTCTTAAACCCAGTCTCCGTGACCATGACGGCACAAACATCCTAGCAAATGCCAGGATTCGAACAATCCCCGGACCTCTGTTTTGTGAGGCAGCGACGCTAGCCACTAGGCCACAGGAGGACGGCAAAACGGGGCAATTAGCTCATAACTAACTAATTAAGAAGAAATCGGTAAAGGATGACGAAATACATCGCTTATCTTGGATTTATTTGCATAAATAATTCGTTTATAAATATAATTACCTAGCTAAGAATCTTCTACTTCTAGTATGGGATTTAAATTCAGTTTCTGTTACAACTCGGCTTTCTACATCAAGGCGTTGACATTCATGATTAGATGATCCCGTGACACATACATTAGTTATGAAAATTATTAGATACTTTTAGACGGTAATCCCTAGCCAGTGCTCTTTAAGCTAGAGGTGCATTTGTTACGGTTCTACTTTGTCGCCATAAACAGAAATGAATATATTATAAAGAACAAGAGATGCGATAACTATGGCAGGGGCGAAAGGCGAAGGGTGTTCGCATGGGGGCTTTGGTTTTGAGTGACGGCAAAGAGCCGAAGGGAAGCACGAGCTCATCAAGTGGCAGCCACTACAACCACCGCCGGCGGATTAACTTGTTCTGCAGACTGACGCCATGTCGCCATTGTTATGGGATAGAACTCCTATAAATGTAAAATGTTTCAATGCATGTGTTTCGCGAGTGTAACGCCTAATTGATTCGTCCACAAAGCTAACTTTAAAGCTCTTGTTCCCCTAATCTTTCTCCCAAATTCCACCATTCAAATGGAAAAATCAAAAGGGGGACATTAATTCTAGAAAAAGTGTGCTATAGCGAAAACCTTCCTGAAATAAATACAGTAATGTCACAACATAATATAGCAGAATGATTTTCAGAGAAGTGTTGAAGATTAATAGTTACATTAATGCCATTATTAATTAATATTTCAGCCACAATTTGCTTTGAGCGTATCCAAATTATCATCTGATGTTATCTCTTGATTTCATTCAAATTTTAATATACACCTGAATATGTTCCAATGGAATGAACACAACGTTGTGCTACATTTTCTTCTTAATTTTTCCTTTGAAATTTATTTCTGGCTAATTGGCTGTATGATTTATTTAATCACAAATATTATGTTTTTAGACAGTCACACTGCAGAGATGTATCCTAATACTGTGAACAAAGTAAGAGTTCTGACTTTTCAAAACAAATTATGGTTTTTCAACAAATAAGTTTTATGAAATTTAGTTAAAATTAAATTGTTAGAATTTAATACATAGCCCAATTTTCTGTCTCAATATTTTATTTATTTTCCTTTCGATCATAATCATCTTTCAATCTTTCGTACTGTTTAAAAGTCACTTTCGTATGAATATCATATTCCTGTTATTTAAAAAATATATATTTAATCAGTACTCGAAGTTTTAAGGTCATTATGATCGAGAATTAAAAAATTAAATAATTCTAAAGAAAAGAAATATAGAAGAAAGGCAATAATGGAAAAATATTGACCCGAGCAGGGAATCGAACCACGGACCTCCTATTTTCCGGGAGGGTGCCCTACCACTAAGCTAATCCGAGTCGACGTGCAAGGATCGATTGAACTTTCCTCCACATTCGTGAAGAATGGACATAGCGTAAATTGATCAAAGATGCATAGAATTCAATTCAAAGGAAGTAAATATGCTTCTACTGAAGCTCAAGTAGGAGCGTAAAGCTAATTTAGAAGAAAGTCAAGAACGGAAAAATGATGACCGGACCAGGGACTCGAACCCCGGACCTCCCGTTTTCCGGGAGGGCACTCTATCACTGAGTTTCACGAATTTACTACAAATTAGATTGAGAAGAATGTGATTAGTGAATTGTAGGTGAGCTGAGGTTTACGGAAATGGAGGGATGTTGGTTCGGTCCTTGGACGTCGACTCGGATTAGCTCAGTGGTAGAACGCCCGCTTGGAAAACTGGAGGCCCGGTCATTCTTGTCTTTCTTATAAATTAGCTATACGCTCCTGCTTGAGTTTCAATAGAAGCACTTCTACTTCCTTTGAAAAGAAATATTTAAATCAAGATTGAATGTACATAGAACACTTTTCTTAATGGGAAGAAATACGTATGGATGATTCCAAGAAAATCAGGAGTGTTCAAAAAAGTTAAAATCAATCGGCAATTGGGTGAAAGGAGGGTAACAAATTCCGATCTGACAATGAATTTCTTCCTGTTACGTCATATGTATGAATTCTTTGGTTACTTGTCAATCCAAATTATAAACTATGGTGAAAATTTAGTTTAACTGAGGTTATATTTGTTGAGTACACTCAGTTTATAGTAACAACATAACTACTAAAGTCATATGTAAATTTTCTGTAAATTTTGAATATTACATATTATAGCTTAACAAAAGTATGCTGTATGTTTTATGATCAATTAATGTGGATGTACGAGTGACCGACGGTGTTTTCACACCCCTGCAGATGGTTATAGGTATTACTATGTTTAATCACATTAATGAAAGTGATCGGTCGAGAAGACCAGGATTAAGACTGTTGGAAGATAGATACGCTGACCACGTGTCACTCCAAATTCGGAATGTGTCATGCAAGATGACAGTCCGGAGTCGACTCGGTAGGTCCAGGTCCTCAATGGGCTGTAGAGCCATGGAGAAAGAAAGAAAAGAAAAAAATGAAAGTGATAACTGCATTTTTTGAATTCATACTTGTTACTGATAAACTAATGACAAAAACATAAAATTGTATCAGTAATCTGAAGATGAGGTGCGAACACTAAATACTCGTTACTCAGAATTCAACAATTTATTAAAATAATTAATTATTCTCGACTTATCAGCGGGGTTAATTGTTTATTACAACACAACTTTTGAGCGAATTTCATCTCCGCCGTCGTTATTCAGCCGATGAAGAGGGAGATGTATTTCGTTGAAACGTTGTGTTGTCATAAAATTTAAACCGTCCGATAAACTAAGATTCATTTATTAAATAAATATACCGGAAAAGCCTACTTTTTATTAAAACCTTGGATAATAAGCAAAATTGCACTTAAAATACCTTAATATTTATTTCAAATAAGGATCATTATTAATTTCAGGGTTCTTTCTTTCAAATTCATTTTAATAAGGCAATTTCTTCATTATAATATTCTTATGGGTCGCCACAATAAGACAGAACTAACTACATTTACATTTCTGAAAATCGATATCCATTAAAAACCATAGCAGGAAAATGAAACTGAAACAATTAAAGGTGATCCGTATAGACATACTCCGAAAACCAATTTCTTGATTCCCGTGTGTTCTTTTTTCATCTACATCGGGGCTAACTTATGACCAAGGAAAATGTAAGCAAGACACTATTATTATTCAAGACTATTATTGAGATTCACTTTTGTCTTCAGCTAAAAATTAAAAAGTATGGCCTTCTCGTACAGGGAACAAGTCAAGGTCCTGAAAAATGGACTCTGTGTTAAAGTAATTATATCTGTAGCAATCGGAGAAAATAAACTTCTTAGGTTACCTGTAAACCCTGAAAAAGCTGTTTGAAACTTCATCCATGTACGCAGATTTTGTTTCACGTCATTCACTGTAGGGTGACGGGACAGAATTTTCTACTACTCAGATGCTGTTAACATTGTTCCAGAAGAAACGGAAAAATTCAAATCAGTAGTGGCAGCTTCTCTGCCACAGCTTTGTTTTTACGTGCTCACAGGTGAAGCGGTAGTTGGATAAGCTTTACGGGTAGTGCAGCGGTGTGTAACGGAATACTGAACATTCTCATTCCAGAGGTACACCCTGTGCTCAGGAAAACTGAGAATTCACCAGAAAGTTGCATTAGCTGGAACGATCGCGTCAAAAGGCGTGAATTTTGGAAGTTTTCGAAATCGTTGAAGGAATACATACTATTAAAACACAACTATCTTTAAGGTCCCCAAAATTATGAAACCAATGATACTTCCTCATTTAATTTATGATTACGTATGCACTAGCTGCCACTGCTTGTTGCATTCCTCTGGCACACTTTCTTAGTTACTTCCATACAAATATAAAGCTTTGAAAGCTGCAATATAAAGATAATCCAACATTATTTGCAAATTACATCTATCACCATGGTTCATAATAAAATCCAGTATCGACTTAAGATAACCATATTATTTGTTATTGTTGGCCTGATACAACGCCCCATGCTAACCTATACTGCGCAATCCTCTTCATTTCTACATAGCTACAACATCCTACCTCACACACTTCCCTATAATGCTAATTAACGAGACGCTCACGTCTCAAAACGTGGCCTATTACTCTACCACTTCTCTTGGTCAAATTCATCCAAATTGTTCTCTCTTCCCCTATTATGCTTAGAACTTCCTGGTTAGTTACTCTATCCACCCATCTGATTTTAGGTATTCTCCTTCAGCACCATATAGCTTCTATTCTTTTCCTCTCTGTAACTCCTATCGTCCACGTTTCGCATCCATACAACGCCACACTCTATACGAAATTTTTAGCAATAATCATACTTAAATTACCCGAAAGTAATTTCCTCATTTTTTACGAAAGTCTTTCTTACCTGTGCTATCCTACTAGTTATGTCTAGACAACTTGTATCATCCCTTTAAACAGGCTAATTAAGTAAAAAGTTTAACAAATCGAGAACAATATTATCAGAGAACTGTGTAAATATTGTTTGGCTGTTGAGTTGGTGCGTAAAATGTGAAAATAAATGATATAAATAGAAATCAATAACTATATTGTACGACTAATGAATTAGTAATGGCAAATGTGACAGACCCAGAGGATAGTCATAGAACAGGATTTCCCAAACACTTCAAAAAATCAGACATTTTAACGGAACCCATGACTTATTTTTTAGGTTTAGTAATTCCTACTTGTGATTTTTAAAAAATTATTTAGTAATTATTTTTAAAAATAAAACTGTAAAATAATATAAACATAAAAATATTAATAAATAAAGCACTTAATGACTTTGACGATTTGCACCTCTAATTGCATATCTTGTTGATATTAGGCAAAATATTTGTATTTTGAATTCCAACATAGCGTCGAACCTGATTCTGCTCTTGACTTCATTGCAGCATAATAAGCTTCACATAAAATAGGTTGTAGAAAACGGAATTAAAACAATAATAGTTTGTTTTAAATTTTGGGGTACTCTTATGACAAGCTCACTGATTAAATCAATTAGATTTTCATAGTCACTTGCACCTAAACCTACAGGTTTAAATGTCACAGAAAATGGATTCTGACCCCTTATTATTTTTCAGAAAATATTGAAAGAGTTGATTACGAGTTATGTAGGTGTTCTAAAAACATTCTGGAAACTTCATCATCTACTTTAAAAATTAATTCATTCAAACATTCACACAAGGTTGGAAAACAATTAAAATTATTAGATACAACTGATGAAATCCGAATTTGTACTTTTTTAACAAAATAGTGCAATAGTGCTTTGTGTTCCCTACTCATTTCAGCGCATAAACTTTTATTCAACCTGTATTGAAGTGGTATTGTTTTTATATAGTTGATCACTTTCGCGACTTCATTCATAACATTTTTAAAATTTGTGGAAATTTTTACTCACCAGTATTTTTCTAAAAACAATTTCAGATCCCCATTCGCTCCATTTTGTTCCACTGCTTGGTGAGCTTACCTAACAAGACAATTAAAATGTCTTAGAACCAGCAAAATTTAATTAACATAATTTATAACGTTCGTTTATTTGTTGGCCATATTTGCTCATTGTCAAATTAGATAAAATATTCAATTATAATTTTTTGACTTTAACTTTAAAATAAATGAGAACGTTTCGATGACGTTCACTGGCATCGTTATCAAGTGATTACAATAACGATGACAGTGAACGTCATCAAAACGTCGTGGGCCAATGTCTGCTCTCACCCGGTCGGAAGCCCAAGAGCTCCTAATGCAACAAATACACCGGGAAAACCTGCAATATTTATGTTTATAACACTGGGCTATAGTAATATCTATCTCAGGATTCTAGTTGAACACGTCCATACTGTTCATTTTTACCCATGTTTCGTATTGTAGCGGGAAACAAGGAATTTAATCGGTTCCGAAACAAGCTGGAAACAAAGAAAGGTGTGAGAAATTATTTCACTTTGTCCCGTTAGATGTAAACGGAATTTTCGTCTTACGAACTGATTAA
Organism: Eucriotettix oculatus; assembly: GCA_034510155.1. NCBI lineage: Eukaryota > Metazoa > Arthropoda > Insecta > Orthoptera > Tetrigidae > Eucriotettix > Eucriotettix oculatus. Next base: position 49,108,353 of record CM067377.1, on the reverse strand, counting down.
GTGGTATTAGAACAGGATATTATAATCCATAGTATAGATAGAATCAACGAATTTTTATGCGGTACACCAATACGGGGCTCGCGGAACACAGTTGGCCAAAGAAGTCGAAGCTCTAGTATGGCATAATTTCCCTGTATTCAAGACGAGAGCGTTGGCCATACGACATCCGTTGCACGGTCCAACAGACGTGTCCTGGAGGATGAGCGATTAACAGTTCTGGGCCCAGCCTTTTTCCGGACGGGCGCCCCGGGTTTGCTTTGCAAGGCACGACGCGAATCGGGCGCCCTCGCTCGCCTGTCAGACTTGGGCGCCCAACCGTGACCCGCACCTGCCCCTGCCCCCGCCCCTGCCCCCGTCGCTGCCCGGAACCCAGCTCGACGCCTAGCGTCCTCACGAGCATTGTGGTATGTAAATTCTTTCAATCAAATTTTGAATTAGTCTCCTTAGATTGCTGTATGTTATCTTAGCTTACCAACGGAATTATTCTTTTAGTATTGTAAAAACAAAAATTATTAGTACGAAGATCACGTCTAAATATTCCTCACTTCTGAGGAGCTGCGTTTCCTTGCGTTCAATACTAACAACATCCATAATTAGATGACGTATTTATATCTTTTGAGTTATAATTATTAATACAGTGGATTGCCCGAGTCCCAGTTAATAGAAGCTCCGGGCTAACAGAAGCAGTTGTATTAGCCGGGAGAGAAAAAGAAACGTATTTCGTTAATTAGTTGTATTTGCTCGATAACTATCGTAATTTTCATTGCACCTTCAGTTCTCTACAAATAATATACTTGTGTTCCTTTCGCTTCGGAAACAACTAAATTGCACCAGAAACCCGCTACACTTTGAGATAATTACGAAAATATCTCGCACCGATCGCTTCAAAGTCATTCAATCAACTCTTGCTTCCGTTGAGCAGCAAGAGGAATCCTCTGCGGAAGAGCTTCTGTTTTCCGTAATCGTGGCCCCAATATGCCGTCTCCAAGATTTTATCTCAGAGATTTTTGCGCAAAACAAATTCGTCTGCTAAGGTTGAAAACGTTAATTTTTGTGCAAGAATTTATTTTTAACGTATTGTAATAAGTAACCAAATCTTCAGTCCCCGAAATTATTAATTTTCAAGTAAAACTTCCGTCAATTCCAAAAAGCCGGCCTCCTGAGATCCAGTGGCTAGCGTCGCTTTCTGGCAACACACAAGTCCCGGGTTCGAATCCTGGTATGGGCTTGGACGTTTGTGCTGTTGAGGAACCATACTATGACACCACTAGGTGGATCTAAGCTTCCCCTAATCGTGCACAGTCGCTAATAACCTTGCAGTTGGTGCGACTATAAACGAAATTTGTTTCATAAAATCCATAAAAACCAAACACTAGTTTTCAGCCGTGATTATGGCCGGAAGACAACTGAAAGCTGCTGTTTTTTTATGGAATTGCCGAGAGTTTTGCTTAGAAATAAACAATTTTGGGGACTAATGATTCGATTACTAATTAAAATACTTAATTACAATTACAGACTTAATGGTCACTTTTATTAAATTATTTTAATTATTGATATACATATAACGGGGGTTCGGCTGGAAACCGAACAGTCTGCGTGTGCGTTCGGCTAATGACGCAACGACAACATAAGAAAAAAAGGCGTAAAGCGTGGTTGGATAAGAACTATCGTGTAAATTATAAGTTGTTTCTCCACGAAGCAATGATTCGAGAATATAGACGCGTTAATAGGGTCTACGATGCTGATGCTGCATAGAACGTCTCATATTGCTTTGCGTAGGAATAATGAGCGACTTTGGAATCACAAAGTTTATGCTAAGTGACTTCCTAAACAATTCAGGAGGAGGCGAGTGGAAGTGTGTGACTTTTTCTATAGTTTTGACACTGATGGTGAGACATGGGTGTATTTCTATGACCCAGAGAGTAAAGTGCAATCCGAGGAATGGCGACGCAGCTGTTCTCCACTGAACAAAATAATTCAAGACTACCCGATCGCAGCCAAGAGACGGCAACACTTTTTGAACATGCATAAGAAATTTAAGAAGGCAATAGTAACTAAGAGACCACTGAAAGACGTTCATGCCATCAATATTCATCCCGGTATTGTACTCCCCCACACATCATTTCTCACAACCCAAGCGATTACAAAGCTCTTCTCTTGTCTAGTGGCTAGCCTCGCTGCCTCACAGAGGTCCCGGGTTCGAATCCGGACATGGGCTTAGGTGTTTGTGTCGTCGTGGTCACGGAGACTGGGATTAGGACTTCTGGAGAATCGATACACTGACCACGGAATGCGTCATGTGAGACGACATTCCGCAGTCGATCCGGCAGGCCAAATCCCTGAATGGATTTCAGAGCCAAGAAAGAAGAAGAAGCGATTGCAAAAATGGCCTGGTCAATGCTACATTATGCAACCTACAGCCCTATTTGGCCCCGTCTGACTTTTATCAGTTCGGACCTATAAATGAGAGCCTACATGATTACAGCTTAAAAATCAAGGACCGGGAAACTAAATCCTGAATTTTTCCAAACTGGTTTCGATGCGTAGGTTCAACGATAGCGCAAATTTGTACAAATGAATAGTCAGTATGTTAATGGTATTGTTGTGTAGAGGACAGTGCAGGGTATGATCTGTACTGATCCCGATGTTTCGCTAATTTTGTATGGTACAAGAAGCATTACTTTTTTGTTCACTCTCGTAAGTACACCGAGTGTTGAAAATTTTCAATTCACTTACCAACTAAACTGACACAAAATATATAATGTAAGGTACATGTACGGAACAAGGCCCCCCCTCATTTTCTGACCTAAAAATTTTTTAAATAGCCCCAATTGTCTTAGGTAGTGATAACTGATGACACCTATTGATTATACATCTGCAGCCACTCTTGTAAAGAAGAATCATTTGGATAAATTAAAAAAAGGCTCCGCTAAACGAACGGAACAGTTGACATGAAAATCTGTAAAAATGTGTAGAACGTATGTGCATGAAAATAATGAAGGGTTAACACCCAAAGACTGAACATCTTACGTCTCTCATCTGAGAAATGAACTAAGAGAATGACACAAATTAGTTTCCTGTGACATTATTCATGTTTTAATTTAAGTGTTATATTTAAAATTATTATTCCTATTGCAAAGATAATTGCTGTTGTCAAAACAGTTTCAAATGTTGTGCAGGAACATTAAAACTACAAAAAATAAGACACCTATCTGCACCAATAGTTCATTAAGAATCTTTTGTCTAACAAATAGAATTATACAGATCTCAGAATTATCTCATCCAATTATTATTCATATAAAAGTTCCTGTAACTATGTTCAATTAGTCTTCTTGCCATTAACATGCTCCATACAGGAAATATGATCCGGATTTGGCTATGACTTAATGTGATGATATTAATAAAATCACCATTCTGTTTACATTTATTTTTTAACTGTGTGTATTTGGAGTATGATATACATGTATACCAGGAATCCTACCTATTACAGATACTGAATAAAAAACTTAACCGTTAGGTGGGCCTTTTTTGGTACATGTTGTTGTGGTATTCAGTCCATGCTAACCTATCTTTTCATATCCTTCTAACTAGCACAACCCACATCCTCCCTAATCTGCTTAGCGTATTCCATCCTTGACCTCCCTCTTCTGTTCTTACTCCACACACTTCCCTCTAATGCTAATTTTAGAAGACCCTCGTGTCTTAAAACGTGGCCTATTAATCTATCCCTTATCTTAGTCAACGTCCTCCATATTGTTCGATTTTCCCCTATTCTGTTTAGAACTTCCTCGTTTGTGATTCTATCCACCCATCTGATTTTCAGCATTCGTCTATAGCACCACATTTCAAAGCCTTCTATTCTTTTCCTTTCCCCAACTACTATCGTCCACGCTTCGCACCCATATAACGCCACGCTCCACACGAACAATTTTAGCAACTATTTCCTAATATTCACACTTATATTACCCGTAAGTAAATACCTCTTTTTCGCGAAAGCCTCCCTGCCTGTGCTATTCTAATATTTATGTCTACTATACTTCTACTGTCCCTAGTTATTACGCTTCCCAAGTAGCAGAATTTTTTAACTTCCGTCAAAAATCCCTTCCCAATCTAACATCCTTTGTTATTCCACTGTTTCCCATACTACACGCCATTACCTTGGTTTTGCCTATATTAATCCTTATATTGAACTCTTTCTCCAGGACTACGATCATGCCATTTATTATGGTTTATTATGTACCTTATATTATATGAAAGACCAGGGCTACTCTTGCTATTTGAAAAGGTAATAATTTTTATTTTATTCATATAATTATTTTGATGAGCATGAAGAACCTGAAATTTGTAAATTTAGAAAATAACAGCAATTCTTTCTTGTTTTGATACAACTTGTTTTAATCCCTCATAGTTGTCTCCTGTCTGACAAGCTGCACAGTTGGTGTAATCCGGTAGCGCATGGACTGACTGTCTGTCTGCGGAAACCTCGTTACCTCATGACCTCGCAGCTGCCACGAGACAAAGGACCACAGCTACCCTGCTTTGCCGCGGGGGTACACCGTGCCCAGGAAGCCAGCTTCCGCAGTCATTTGTAGATCTCAGTCATCAACTAACAAAAAATAATAATTTCCATTATTATTCAGCGACCGCAAACCCCTGGGTTCAAATCAGTCACATATTATACATTTGTCTTTTCTGTCAGCGTGTATTTAATTTAATTCTCTAAAGACCCTTCTATGATTCAGATATGTAGTTTGAAACCTGAAACTTGAGTGTACAAAATGTAATGTTATAAACTTCAATATAAAATAGAACAAGTACTTGTACATCTTTAATTAATGAAGTTATAATATTAACAACACAAATATAACTTCAATATTCATAAGTCATGGTAATATGTATAATTAACTACAGTGGCTAATTAAGCCTGGGCTTTGCTTTCAAAGAATTCATATCAGTCTCAATAAAAATTAAATCCTAAATATTCATGGGGAAAATGATTTTAGAAAGATGTTAAACAACTTATACAAAAATTTTAAAAAATAGAACTTACTAATACAATAAAATTTGGCACGACATGTCTTTCCAGGTCAAAATTTAAATTTTACAAATGTGCAAAATTTTAAAGAAGACAAGAGTTTATAAACATTATATATATGATAAATAATGTAAAAATTTAATGAACATCACTTAAATTTATTTTTTATAATATCATTACAGATTTATTATTTGCATTGTGATAAAAAATTAGCTTAGAAATATAATAATATTCATCAAATCAAATACTATGAACTGCGACAATATTATTTAATAAGAATAATGAATTGATGTTTTGCTTTGTTGATACGATATAATTTTAGGGATTGAAAAAACAATAACACTTTCAGAACCTAAAACATCACGATGAAATATTCATGTCTTCTGTACTTTTGTAATATTTTGTTAATAATTTCCTTTCAATAATCTTCGTTTCTTTTTTATAAATATTTATTTTCTTCTTATTGAATTCAAGACACTGAAATATTTTTATTTTAGTGAATATGTAAATAATTTTTTTCATGATGAACTCAGACAAATTAAAACTGTTACTTTGTTACCTTAATAATTCTTGGGGTTTTATATCCATTTCATTATAGCGGAAACTTTATTTTCTCCTTAATTTATTATTTATGATCGGTTTCAGCTATTTACTTCAGGAAAAGTGTAAAGCTAAGACAGTTTCTTTCTTCCAGTAATGAGTAATGTCTCTCGGCAACCTAAAACTCATATAACTTTATGTTCTTCATTATTCCCGAGCTGCATATGACTTGTAATTTTATCCCTGCTGAAATACCACAACGCTGATAGTACTGATCTCTAGAATAATTTTTTAATACCTCTGACTGTCGAAAACCATGTAGTCCTAGTACTTACATTTTCTATAAATCGTAGTGTACACGCGTTTAGCAAATTATTACAGGTGTTATTTTATTTCATTTTAAATTATGTAATTTTTGCGAGCTGCCATCAAGACATCTATTGAAGTGACCCTCTGACAGATTAAGAAGCCGCGTCGAACCCAGCGAATGTCATAAATGTCAAGTGGATAAGCTTCTGTCTCAACATTTTGTCACGTCTGAAAATTTCGGTAATCTCTGATGCGTGAAGTTTCATGCCTTTGAATCAAGAAATGAGAACCACTTATTGGGATTTCGAAAATGTAAAATAATTTCCTATTGGCTATAGTCGTGGATATTTCGCCGGAAGAGGGGAAGATCGGAAGTTTTGAGGTGTGTTGCGCAGGATAGATTAGCATGGAGGGTTGCATCAGACAGTGGTTGTAGAGTTGTAGAGTTGTTGATGAATTCAGAGAGAGTTGGTTAATGGAATGAAAGCGGCGGGTAGAAGTTGTTGTTGAGTTGTTGAGAAGTGCAGTTTTCGAAGTACAGTTAAGATTTTAAGTGAACGATTAAAGGAATTTCAAAGACAGTATTTGTTGGATTTGGATTGAAGAACTCAAGACAGCCCAGTGGTTAATAAGAAAACCTAGTGGTAGCACAGGATGTGTCAGCCAGATTTCAAAGGCGGCGGTAGCAGCCAGCGAGTTCTAGAAGCTTGGCCACTTTAATGACTTCTGTTTCAGGTCAGATCTACCTACGAGCTCCGGTGTCGTCATTGGTAAAGCATTAAATCAAACCATAAATCCCTCAAAGCCATCAACTAAATGCCACGGTAGACATTGCATCAATTAGTGCACCCACCATTCCATGAGAAAAAGAACCAGTTTGTTTTATCATTATTTAATTTGAATAGAAAATTAATTTTTCTATAATGTATATGTTTTTAAAAGAGCGAGAAGATACGTTTTATTTGTTAAATATATTATAAATTTTAATCTTTCTAATTATTTATCTTCCCAGCTGTATTAATTTAAAGTAAAATTAAAATCAACCCTAAAAACTTAACAGAATCATTTCAAAGTTATTCCAACTGCTAAAATTGAAATTTCACTGAATTGTTGTAAGTACTTCCCCAACGGATTTTACGACAGCGTGCTCAGCATCTCTGTCATGTTCACTTAAACGACTAATCTGGATTTCAATACAAAACTTTAAACTATGAGGAATAGCAAAATGGCTCAAGAAGCCTGGATTTGCTGTTTGAGTAGCTTATTACATCGGTTATTCTGGACTCGCTCTCGAGTTTTCGAATAGAATTCAACGATATTCTATTGTCAAGCCCGTGCGTGGCCAATAATATTCTCATTTCATCTGTTCAGGAACTGCTTGAATCGAACTGTCTGTTCACTCCATATCTTTGAAAATAATCAGTTCAGCTCTGCTTAATGACACGCCTGTCGATATCGATTTGAATAGATTCTAGTTTGAAACGTGATCTTCTGAAACCCAAAAATCGCGGAAGTAGAAACTTTGGTAAATTTTAAAGCAACCTTTAGTTTTGAAAAGTACTGTAAAATGGCCCATATTTTTCTGAAAATTTGTCACAAAATACTAAAAACAAATGTTTTGTTGAAATATTTGTTTTGATATAGAAGAAGATTTCTACCTTTCCATAGTCGTCCAGAATTGTCTTTTATAACATTTATTGAACGTGATTTTGTTTGTCCCAACCATTTTAGAAATAATTAGTATTAATTTATGAACAGTTGAGTTAAGTGTATTACATTATCAAAAACATTTTTGGAACATGGTCCATGGTTATTGAAATTTAATTTTAATATAATAATATCGTCTTATTACTTCTTAAAACTAATGAAGCAATTGCAATGAGATAATAATAATTATCAGAAATGAATACTTTAGTATAGCGGAGTATTTTACGTGTAAATTCTTAAAATATTTTATATGCATAGTTGACAAAAAATGGATGTCAAGACTTTTTGCTTCCTACTATTCAAACATTTTTTAAATACATATTCTTTTTGAGATAATTTCTACACTATCTTAAATATTTAGGCTGGTACATTGAATCATGTTTAAAATAGTGTTATATAATACTCGTAGTTCAACCTGATTGTATTATTTTAACCTAGCAGTTTAGTTTCTTAATCGTACTAGTAGGAAATACGAAACGTTTTGTGTATATATAGAGTTCACTGTCACTTGCTAAAGAAAAGGGAAAAAAAATGAGAGACTAAGATTTTTTTTCACTATATATTGTTAGTAGACGTATAATTAAGTAGGGTTTCGGAGCTTCTCATCTTTCCGTTGACATAGACCCCAATTGACAGGGACCGAAGGGCCCTCGGCAAGCTAATTACGGCCAGTTGATTTAATTCTTTCGCATCGTGAATCATTCTGCTGAGGTGCTGGACCCTTCCATATACTCACTGCATAATTTCAAAATCGATTTTCTCTTTTGATGTTAAATAACTGTCTATTTATGAAAGTTGTAAATGTGAATGCAAACCTTCACCGAAATGTATTTTATTATTGCCATGCAAATCGCCGTGAGAGTATTTTTTAACTAAATTGAGGAAAACAAAGATTCATAGAACAATAGAAAGACTAACTTGCAAATAATTAATTTAATTAAATCCGATAAGAGAATTCTAGTAACGCGAATAATACCTCAGGGTTGAGTCATTTAATCTTGATGTGCTTAATTTATTAATTTTATATTTTACGAAAAACAAGGCTTTCTCCTCAAATTATTTAAATGGTTTTTGACATCGCTTCACTGATTTTTTTTTCTGACAAAATATTTTGCTTTAAACTCAACCACGCGCGTGTAATAGTGCAAGTTGAACGACAAATGTAATCCCAAGAACGAATGCTCTAATATTTGAAACAAAGAAAATATTATTATTCTACTTTGTTCACTAATGAAATAGTTTGCGATTCCGGCTGACAACCTGTTAAATGTGCTGAAATTTTAGTCCTGATCGAAAGTAATAACTGAGATTATGCAAAGCGTGCACGAAACAATTTTTGGTTTTAATTCGTGTTCCTTCTTCACAATTTTTTTTATCTAATTGAATACGAAGTAAATTCGGAAACGAACCTTGGAATATCACACAAATAATTTTAGAAATATTATTTTCAGATATTTCTTTATTGAAAATTGAGTAAAGTCTGAGGGAGATTGTTAAAGTGCAAATTTAGAGGTCGTATTGCAGGTGAGAATGAATAAAAATGAAATACTAATGTAATAAATACACAAATGAAAAAATTTAAAAAACATGCAATTATTTGAAAACGAGAAAATAATTTATTTCTTTACGTCGGTAAAGTTTATACTGAATATTAAAAATCAGAAAACAGTCTTTTAAAATTATATTTTAGATAATATTGCTACATGTTTCGAACCTAAGAAAAAAATATATATTACAAATTGTAAATAGAGCATTGCAACGTTATAAAAATAAATTCAAATATTTAAATTACGATATAAATTTTAATTTGATGTCAGAATTAAGAATTTGACTGATATTCATATAATAAAAATTAATTAATAGAAATTCTGATTATCCATCAAATAAAAACTAATTTAATATTGTTTTTAATGTATTTATTTTAAATAGTTTTCGGTTAATGCTGACAGTTTATAGACGTAACCTAAAAATTAAATATTCGATACTAAAATTATTCATTCTAATTAACACATTTTATTAAAATTATTACATATTCAATTAATTTCTGACTACAACTTCTCATTTGAGGAACGTAATCGTGGTTCTTTATACATTATCTCTTCATTGGTAATGTTTTATTTAATTAACTGGGTCTGATATATCATAATATTGGAGCATCCTGGTTCTGGCCAGATGGCGATACATGCGGGTTCCGGTTATTTAAAGAACATCAAACAATTTTATTTTACTTTACAATTATTACAACCGTGATTTAATTGAATTATAACGATACAACATGTTTTAACGCGATGGTCAGTTATAATCCAATGGTATATAGGCTCTAGAATTTTTTGTGCTGCATGAAACGAAATAGAGTAAGGAGTAAATGGAATAAAGTAGATGGAACTTTGGGGATTTATTCAAAAATATTGCATAAAAGAGTTTCTGGTATTAAATTAATATTAATAAAATTTGGATTCAAGAACTGCTTTCAACAGCCACAGAGCACTTGAAATTTAGCTCAGTTATCTTGATGGAAAATTCTCCACCGAATCTGGAGTCCAACCTTCTACAATCGTTGTACGAACCTGTTTACAGGCTCGCAATATACAGAATCACACTATTACAATTCGGAAAATTTAGATAGTCATATGTCAACACTATGTGGAGTGGACAACTCCGTCCGTTTTGTAGCGGGGATAGACAAGAGTTCACCTTAACTCGATTTTGTGTAAACGCAACTTGGTGATGTAAAAACAATTCTGAAAACATTTGCTCTGGGAAATTTATTGCTATCAGTTTTGGATATGTTGTACGTTACGAAATTCATGCGGAAAATTTTAATAAATAATAACTACGGGGTATGTTAAAAAGATATTTTTTCAGTCTCCATATCCCGTTCGTATAAATGCAATTCATGTTTTCAACAATGATAGCGTTCCGCAGTCAGCTTGAAGGGAAGTTCTTCTTTCTCCTTCTCCTAAATATACCATATAGAATCTTTATTCTTCAATAAAGTTCTCAATTTAAGCCGTGTAAGAGTGTTATTCAGTTAATTGTAGGTAAACCCTCATTCATATTTGTACAATACAGGAATAAATTAAGAACCTTACGGGAAGTCAACTCGGGATAAAACAGGCACTGCGGGATTTTCTCGCAGGCGCTTCACCCCAGAGTGACTGCGGAGCTCTCCTGATTATGCCGGGAATGCCTCGCACTCTCTCTATTTTTTTTATCAAAGTTCTCACATGCCGAGACACCTTCACCTATTTTGGGAGGTACATGTACTGGGGTCGAAGACCTTGGCCATATGGCAAGAGTTATCCGCTGATCCCATTGGATCAGCCGGTCAACTGCCTCCTGAAACTGGTGGAGACATGGAGCAGGGAATGCTGTCGATCCCACAGCAAACTCGTCACCCGTCATTCGGAAGGGCGTGAGAATAGTACCCAATGCCCGACCTACATGATGCAGGTTTTCTAGGGTTTTCCCTGCATCTCTTTAGTGAAACACCGGGTAGGATCCTTAAACCATTGCTCGGGGGCCCTAGTCAACCCTTGGCTACCTTTTCAATTCCCTTCCTATGCTATTAAAGGGGAGTTGCCTGTTTCAGGATCACCCTCATGTAGCCTGTTAACCCAAACAAAAAATAAGGAAGTCAAGCTCAGTTGGAAGAACTGTCACGTCCTTTCCGGACTGATACTTCAGATAAACTGTAATTTTAAAAGGCTTTTCTCAGCTATTTTTACAAATGTGAAAATTCATGTAATTAGGGGAAACGCATAAAATCTTGACGCCTATCTGCTCACCGTCATCATGTATGTTCTAGTACTTTCTTCCCTAGACCTCCCGGTCTTAACGTCTAGTACCATATATTCCATATGCGACCCTTGGTAAAGATAATTTTTATTTATCTATTTATTTTAAGTTGCGCCAACAGCTAAGATCAGTAGCGACTACTTTACCATTTTGGGGATCTTATCTTCCTCGATATGTGTACACTAAGACGCTCACAAACACCCAAGCCCTTTGCTAGGAATCGAACCCGTGAACCCTGTGGTACGAGGCAGTGTCGCTACCCACTAGACCATAGAGGCCAGAATAGAAATATATGATAAATTTATAAGAATTAATTTGAAAATCATATTTTAATTTATCGCGCTAATGGTTTCGTCTTACTGGTTTTTGGAGAGTTCCCAGCGTAAATCAACACTTGCTTTTCTACATCTTTATTATTTCTGAGCAATATAATAAAACTAAAGGATACGAACACAGCGAGCATAACCCCCGACGCGGCCAGATTAATTCTGTTTCCGCAGAGTCTGCCTCCCCTGCGGGGCCACGTGGCACTCTTTGGCTTAGAGGCCTGATACGATCGTCCACCATTGTAAAGCCGCACGCGACGCTGCCCAGGACGATAGCAATTACAACCCCATGCGGATTTGGATCTGGAGGAGGTGTGCAGATTGCCATCTCGACAGGTGGTTTTGGGACGGAGTGGAACAGTCGACAGAACCACAAACAGCCAGCCCCTCGTGTAGGGCAGAGATTCTCGAGCCGAATACGAGTTTGCTGTTACAGGAATAGCTCGCCTTTGCAAACACATTAAGGTAAATGAATTATCTTTTAATTATTCTCTTCCACTTATTACAGGAATCAAACTGGACCGTAATAGATAGTTAATTCGTCTTTTTTATATTTTAACAGAGAAATTATAGACGTACTGGAGGTAATTTTACTTCCAGATAAACAAAATATCAAATAGTACAATGAAAATGTAAAAATAAAGGAAATTAATATTCTATACATATCTATATTTTCTATTTATGTTACTAACGGTGCTATTATTCAATTGAGTCACATTTTACTAACCAATTAATAGACAAAATTATGTTAGAGAATAAGTACGACGCTATGTTTCTGCATTTATTGTTGCTTTCGTCAGGTGGTCCAAAATCGTATGTTTTACCCTTGCTTTTCAGTTCATCCCCTGACTTATGCTTACACCTCTACGATTTTTGATCACGTGACAAAACAACAAGGATTTCAGAAGCGTTACGTGATACTTACTTTGTCGCTTAATTTTCTGTTACCTTTCCACTTCGTCATCTAAGTTTTCATCAAATTCTATATTTTCTACCTAAAATTGTATTTACATCGTGACGGTTACAGCCGAAAATTATCCACGCGTGTAATAGTTTTATCCATTTTTAAAAATTACGAGATGAAGTCCACAAATATGGACTAAACGTCGTAATTATATTAACTAAATATTAATTAAAAAATTCTGACAATTAGGTCATATTTCTTTTATAAAATACGGATTAGAAGTTTTTGGCATTTGACGTTTCCTTTAATTCAATTCGTTTATGTATATTACGGTGTGAAATGGTTACAGAAGTATATTTCACGAGTATTCGCGTAGACGAGTTCCATCACATGCTTGTCGCCAGTTACAAACATAAAACTCCAAAGAATAACGTATGATAACAACCTGTGCTGACTTGTGTCCATTGTACCGGCATCCACAAAATGAAAACAATATAATTTTATTTCTTTGTAGTTTTAATAAAATCATAGAATTTCGGATTTTCCTGAGAAAACTCCTACCACAACCATCTAACGTCAGTGTATATAGTCCAATACCCGGTTTTATTTCAGTATTCAAGTGTCCAACGTTCTTACGAATGTCAATTGAGGAATAACATCGAAGGTGAACCCAAGGAAGATCTAAAGTTTGACTATGGCGGTGATGATATTTTAAGAGTCCTGGCGGAAGTTTATTACGGTGACACGAGCGTGAGCGGATAACACTTAAAAGTAAACGGGGAGGAAGTTGAATGAGATCCAAAAGGGTGATAGAAAAGGGCTTTTAAAACAACTTTGCTTTGTGAAGTGCAGCTGGGCGCCAGACAATCACAGCGCGCACCTGCCTGGCGTCATCGGAAATGACAATGACCGCACAGTGTCATTAGGGAGCCACATCCCCCTGGCGCAAGGAACAAGCGTCACTCATTTCTTTAGATAATGTATGCTAAAATAATTATCCACCTACTCGACAAGACCGCAACCTCGACGATGTGATACGCTCGTTGTCGCTGTCCAGACTGGAGCTTTGTCTAATCAACGATATTTCAACCCATCCCTAATTAAAAAGCCTGTATGGAATAATAACTTTAAAAACAATTGTTTTTATCGAGTAATTATTTTTTACTGTTGAAGGCAGGAAAGTTGGTGATATATAAAATCTATCTATTTGCTAAACACTATAGTCATCCAGCACCACGTTGTTACACCTGACATGCCTAAGTACATTGTATGCTAAATTCACTACTAGAACCGAGAAAAGCTTACCGGAACCCTAAGTAGTAATTACTCAAAATTTTCACCCTGCTCGACAGTGATAAAAATCAAAATAGTGAAATTGGAGTTTCATTATTAATTATAAACAGACGAAAACGACTAGACTCTGACGTAAAGAAAAATATATATATTTTTCAATCCACCCACATGGCACTAAATAGTCTGTCACAATCTGATGATTTGTTCACCGAAATTCGTAGTTCGCATAATGACAGTATTTCAGTTCCTACTTTGTCTTAGATCAACAATTTGATCATTAATTTCATAATACCTCATGTAATACAGTATGAATATTAATATTGGTTTCTTAAAAGCCAACCAATCCGCGGTACAGCTATTTTCACTAAATTCTACATTATTCTTGAAGCAGATTTTGTGTATTAGAATAAACGTTCATTTCGTTAATTGGCATATTGGTTCGTTTACAAACGTAGCCACATAAACCAGATAAAAATCACTTAAATTTTCAGACCCAACTGGAGCATGTCTTAAAATTAATTTTAAAATAGTGTACTTCTGGATTTGAAACTAAATTAATTATTTTACTTTTAAGGTCTCTATTGTAGAATTCGAGTAGTAGACATGAAGTAAGATGTAATACAAGCTGGTTTACTCCTGTGCTTTTGTAATAAATACCATAAGTCAAGAAAGAGAGACGTTTTCTCTCTATGCCTTCGACAGAAGTTGATTAACACTATATGAGGAAAAATATGTTTCTTCCTTATAAAAATAATTTAATTGTCCGTGAACTGTTAATTTGTGGTTTTACGATTTAATATGGTGCTTAATAGGGAAATAATTTTTTGCGATATCAATTTCTTACAAAAATTAATTATTAAAATGGACGTCGTGCAAAGAAGAATTTAGCTTATTATTTATTAACCTGGTATTCAAAGTATTTATAATACTTGACTGTCTACCGATGTATATAAGAACCGATAATGATTTTATAATATTTATAGAAAAATCATAGCTGTAGTGTTTAATATTTTATTACTGATATATTAATTACTCGTAAGAAGTTGATTAAGACTAAAATTCTCCATAAAAATAATTGGCATTATGTCAAATACTAGAGATTACATTTTTTAGTACCTCTATAGGAGGTTTTCCCCTTCCTTCTCAAGTTTTCTTGTTTATAATGATTAGATAATGTTAAATTAAATCCACTAAAATCTCTAATCACATATAGTTTTATTCTTTCGTAGTATGTAAGCACGCGTTTTACGCGCTTATGTAATCACGTTTTTGTCTCGTTTATATGTGAATCCTTTTAAAAAATTATTCTCCCACCTTTTTTACTAATAATTTATTTTATATATTTTGTCATACGTGTCATATTTCTTCCTTCCAGATCCCACCCACCCTTTTAAAATTCCGTTCCTATTCCAGTTTCTGGAGCACGCTCATGTAGCCTATCCCCCCCCAACAATACTCCGAAATTAAAATGTATGTAATTGTGTTTGGCTCATCCTATATTCGTAGCAGAGTATATTGAGAATTTTTAAAGATTTTTAACATTAAATGTAACGAGCTCTCCCCTTCTCGTTTATATAAACCTGTTTCTCATATTTATTCATCTATTTCAATTGGTTTTGTCATTTTAAAATCGACAATTTTGCATTCTTTATTTTTTAATTTCTTTTATATGCCTGCTTTATATACTTATATGGGTAGTTCTTACATTTATTAGAGGGAGTGCGTGTGAGAGGGGTGTCTTTGTTCTTCATTTGTATGTTTTTATTATATATACTTCATTTTTGTATGTAATGGATGTTTGACTTGTCAAATTTCCTGACATGAGTACGAATAGAATGAATAAAAAATCGAAACATAAAACGGATACAAAAATAAAAATCTAATTGTTCATATGTTGTTTTTCTTTTTTTAATGAAGTAGAATTTATATAAGGCATTCCCGCTCTAGAAATAGAGTTATCCAATAATTTAACATAATGTTTAAGAACAGAGGGGCTGTGTATTTCATCTAAACATAAATATTCCAAAAAGAAAAAGGTATTTGCTAAACGTTATTTTTAATCGTTTCTTGATTTATTTTTTGAAAATCATAAGTTTTTCGTGCTAAATTATTACAAATTATTTTTAGTTGAATACGTTATATACGCTTTGTTTTAAGAAATAAGATATTTATTTATTATTATTTATAAATTTAGGATTTCAGTCATCATATCTACTTAAATCAATCTGTTTTATTTTTGTAGTATAGCATGTAAATATTTGTTTTCTTAGAAATTATTTCAGACAATTTCATTATGTTATCGTATTCTTAACTTTTTTATAATTAATTATTAATAGTAATTAATGTTTGATTAAATTAAACGTAATTTATTTTGATAATAATTGATATCCTTAACTGTAGTAACTAAACCGTATTTCTACTTCACGTACGTGTCAGCACGTTTGATTATTACGAGTTTTTATCATCATGATGTTATCGACTGGAACGTCGTTCTTAATAAAGCCATCTGTTGTCAATCCTGGCGTATGTTACTTTCTTTCGTCAAAGCGTCACAGCAATATCTACCCCAAGTAGCCAACACGTGGTCATATTTACTTACTTGGACCTAATCACCAACATTAAACACAAACATACATATTATTTCGCTTTCCCCACCGCGACGGATCTGACGGATGTCGGTCTGAACACCGGAAGGATTTGCCACTTATTGTAGTTTAGCGAGCCGAGTGCCACGTGACCCTTTTCCCTGCTTGTCCCTTATCAGGCTTTTGATAGGGATTCCGGACAAATTGAGCTGTACGAGAACAGAGTCAATATTAGTGCGGCTACTCTCCTTGCCACCACGTCTCGCAGGTGTGTTTGTCTCTATTTGATCTGGCTAGGCACACAATTTTGCACCCTGACTTCATATGTGTACACTGCCGCACCTACGTAAACACAACTGGAACATATTGGATTTAATTGGGGTAAGCCTGATAAAAACCAGCATCGCATTCATATCAAAATAGTGGGTGGTATTAGCGCCCAAGAAGAGTTCTTCCGCATGCAAAGCTCATGTAAACCAGAAAAAAGGTGCAGGAAATCACGACATAATCTTTGAGAAAGCACAAGTGACTTTTCTGATGAAATTAAGAATAGTCAAGGTTCTGTGTGTTGTTAATTACGACCGGGTAGACAAGGGTAGTGAAAATTTACGAGACCCTCGATAAGGACTAAGGCGAAATGTAAATAGCAAGGTTAAGAAGCCAAATTAATAAGAACAAGTTTTCAAAATGATTCGGTATGACTCAATGATACGATTTTCGAGTATTCTAATATAAAACTGGTTTCTGGTTGTAACCCCTGCCATGTGCCGCAGCACGCGCAGCTTAACTGTCCACCATGCCGGGTGAGATAAGGCGCACTCGTCTACAGGAAAGGGCCATGCCCCATTCCATAATTTCTAGTAGAACGCACACAACCAAAAATATTACCTTCAAGATTGCTTGAACTATTGAGGACAATAAAAATTGACCCTATCCAACCGAGCGGTACTGTAAAGAGCGACAACCTGGAATAAATGAACATTTACCTATGTGGCTTTGAATTAAAAAATATTCTTCAAAGCTTACAATCCCATTCTTTTACTGCTATATATATATAAAATTTTAGCTTCTATAAAATTAGTAAGCCAACCTCCTGTGGTCTAGTGGCTAGTGTTGCTGCCTCACAACCCAGGAGTCCCGGGTTCGAATCCTGGCATGGGCTTGGATGTTTGTGTCGTCTTGATCGCGAAGACCGGTATTAAGGACTGCTGGAGAATCGATACGCTGACGATGCCTAAATTCTGAACGTGTCATGCAAGGTGACAGTCCACGGTCGACTCGGTAGGCCCAGGCTCTGAATGGGCTGTAGAGCCAAGGAAGAAGATAACATTAGTGTGACGTTACATTTGATTAACAAATGTTATTTTTTTATACGTCATACAATTTTGCAGAGTTATATTCAAATTAGTCAAACTCCTTGGTCTGGCTCTTTGAAAGATAGAAAATAACTCGCTGTCCATCATTGGAGTTGTGCATTGAAAGTTTTTGTTCAAATAACCGCTGTAATGTCACTGTAACAAGTATTCAATTAAGAAAGGACATGGTAATGTATGTTTTGTGCATGTGAAAATTTAAACGCCATACGCCTTTGAAGTAATCAGACTTTTACTCACAGAGGAATGTTGTACAGCGCACCATTATTTATTTCGTGACTGCGGGGCTTACCTGATCATGTCGGGAATGCCTCCCACTCTCTCTAGGTATTTTTGATCAAAGTTCTCATATGCCGAGACACCTTCACGAGAAAACATCTGGGAGAGAGAGGGAGGCGCTGCGGAGAGAGAGGGAGGCGCTGCGAGAGTTTCTCGTAGACGCTTCAGCCCAGTGACTGCGGGGCTTACCTGATCATGTCGGGGATGCCTCGCACTCTCTCTGGGTATTTTTTATCAAAGTTCTCATATGCCGAGACACCTTCACCTATTTTAGGAGGTATATGTACTGGGGTCAAAGACCTTGGGCATATGGCAAGAGTTGTCCGCTGATCCCATTGGATCAGTCGGCCAACTGCCTCCTGAAATTGGTGGTGACACGGAGAAGGGAATGCTGCGACCCCACAGCAAACTCGTCTCCCGTCATTCGGAAGGGCGTGAGAATAGTACCCAATGCCCGACCTACCTGATGCAGGTTTTCTAGGGTTTTCCCTGCATCTCTTTAGGTGAAACACCGGGTAGGATCCTTAAACCATAGCCTGGGGGCCCTAGTTAACCCTTGGCTACCTTGCTCTACCTTCCGCATCCCCCCTTTTCAATTCCCTTCCTATGCTATTAAAGGGGAGTTGCCTGTTTCAGGATCACCCTCATGTAGCCTGTTACCCCAAAAAAAATGGGTTGACATATTGGCTTGAGTTGAATTTTTTGTTAATGACCTTTCTTTTCTAATTTACATACATTTTTCGAGCATTGGTATCAGACGTAATCTGAACAAGAGTTCAATTTAAACGGATACTTCGCGGCTGCGCTGAGAGTTTTGCCATTCCGAACTCAGACGTGACCAGATAAATTCAGAACACGCCATCAAGCAATATTGTATGTTATATTATCTCCATTTAATAAGTGTCTTTGGCAAAGAGTGCTTTGGAAATAATACCCCACATTCCTGTGAACGAAGCTCAAATTTTCGTATGTTTGTTAATATTTAACTAGCCGGAAGTCAGCAAATAGTGAACATTAAAACTTTACGTTGTTTTTTTAATAAATTTAGTTCTTGTTTATGAAATCTATTCTGCGTGTTCCCTTCCTTAAAGATTCCTCGAGTTAATGATTAAATATCAGAAGTTACTTAACCATTAAGCCGAGGTCGATATTCGAGACGTAATATATATATATATATATATATATATTAGAAAAAACCTGCCAGTGTTGGAGAGATATTTCTTAGTACACAGAACAAATAAATTTTAAATAAATTAATGTGGTTGTGGTATTCAGTCCGAAGATTGATGCAACCCTGCATGCTAATAAATAAATTATATATTTTTATATAAATAAATATACTACAAAATTAGTTTCAAAAGTTTAATCATCAACTATGGAAACAAATTGTTACAAGTGACTTTACGAATGACTAGTATCGGTATGTAAACCGCATTTCAAATTCGGAACGAAGAAACTGAGACATGAGTTTTTCAAAAGAGATCGGAAAAAGAGAATAGGTACGATGAAAATGGATACATACGTATATCATTGTAATACTTTAAGAAAATCTAAGAGAAAATGGTTGAAAAAATTATAAGTTTGAATAAATATAACGGTCAATGTGTCCGAACAAATTTAATATCAAATTTTCATTTCAATTGCTGCATTAACAGTGAATTCATTTCAAATAATAATAGGCCACGTTTTAAGTCATGAAGGTCTTGTAAAATTAGCATTAGAGGGAAGTGTGTGGGGTAATAACAGAAGAGGGAGGGTGAATGAGATAAGCAAATTAGGGAGGATGTAGGACGTGGTAGTTATGTAGAAATGAAAAGACTTGCGTATAATTGTTAAGCATGTAGGATTTCATCGGGCCAGTCTAGGACTGAATATAACAACAACATAAACACATTACAACAATATCTTTGTCCGTAATTTGTGACTATATAAGGCGATCCAAATAAATAAAATGAGACGTGAATAAATACTTTTTATATTATTTTCTTCAATGAACACGAATTTTTTATTAATTAATTGAATAAATAAATAAATAAAATGTCATAGGATAAACATTCAAAATTTCAATTAGAAAGTTTAAAAGAAAATTGAATAAAATTATAAACATTGTCTGGATTTACCAGTATATTTCTTTCATTTGTCATTATACGTCAGATAATATTTTAAGTTTCAGTATAAACGCTGTTCATTACTGTAAAACTATAATATAAACAAGTGTCTGGAAAAGCTAAAATCCCAGTCCGTGTCTTAGGTCGGTAAACGTCTGCAAAGTATATTATAGAATCGGACTTTGACTAGTGGTAAATACATTGAAAAGTATTAAACACATTTGAAGTAATGAATTGTGATATTCTATATTTTAACCATCTCCATATTAATAAACATTTCGTTACAACACAGTTCGAAACTGAAAACAATATGTATGGATATACTTTCAAAAGTATAAGAAAAATCCAAGGATTTTGTAGTGTATAGAGAATTCCACTGATTTTATTAATTGTTTTACTGTAAAATTAAATTAATGAAAAGATTACGATATTGAAATGTAAACAATAGAGTTGATGTTTAGTATGTTTTGAACTTCGTATTTATTTTGAATTTTGTGTAATATGTATTTGTATAAATAATAACAATATTAAGAATCAAACTAATTTGAATTTTACAGACATTAGAATTTTTAGTTATTACGGACGAAAATATTCTCAAAATAACTGTTTTAGTTGATGGTTCAGGCATTTTGTATTATTTTTACAGGTTTTTAGGGATTAAAATTGTGTGGGCTTTTATTGCGTGCATTGGAATATTAAATGTAGGAATTAAAATTTAAAATTATCTAACATTTCCGAAAATGAAAGGTTTTTTCATATTATATTGTTATCATAAAAATGTATCGTATAATAAAGTACAGCTAGGATTTGAGCGATTAAATTTTATGTTACAAACAACTAACAAGGACTCCTAAAGAGTGTTTCTTTAAACTTCAATTCCATAATAACACGGCTTTTAATTATACGTTATTTCAATTTTAGCGTTGCTTTTTCAGAGTAGTTGGTGAAATAAGTCGAAACATTGTACACAAAATTTTTACATTAATATTCTTAAACAAGGAATGGCGGATCCTCCTTTCATTCCAATGTAAGCTAATTTTTATGTTCTATTTCCGTTATTAACTTATTTTAGTATATTAATGGATTGTTAATTAAGTCTGAAAAAATTTAATTAGTTGATTACTAATGTTGAATTTAATAAAACAGACAACGTTTCATCCCGACGATTCCCAGTTTTGTTATACTCCAGGCATATATTAAAATGAAACATTTAATACCATAGGTTTTCCGGGTGTTCTGATTTAATAAAGGATTCTCAGAATATCACCAGTTCAATTGTCAACACAAATTTCATTGTAATGTATCGCCGCCGTTTTCTGGTAATTCATCTGGCCAGAACTGAGTTAAATTTCGCCGAAAGTTGTGTTGTAATAAACAAATAACCACGTCGAGAAACCCAGATTCATTTAAAAAAATTACATATGTTCAAATCTGCACTCTAATTTTACAGTTAGCAAAATAGTGATGGAAGTAAGTATAATAAAAATAATGTATGCCTTCTTTCTAAACGCCCATAACCAAAAATATATTTTCTGAGTTAATTGGCCATAAATAAATAGTTTATAAATTATAAGCTACCGTTGAATTTTAATGTATTTAAGATTTAACTGGATGTCCGACACCATTACAATCAAACAATTCAACTAATTTATTATTTAATTTCTAGATCATATAGTTGTTATTACTGGAAAAGTTCCCAATCTTTCGAATGAAACGTAGTACTACGTGG
The DNA here is from genome assembly GCA_034510155.1 of Eucriotettix oculatus. NCBI lineage: Eukaryota > Metazoa > Arthropoda > Insecta > Orthoptera > Tetrigidae > Eucriotettix > Eucriotettix oculatus. The sequence continues at coordinate 49,086,367 of CM067377.1, read as the reverse complement.
AATAAGTAATTTTAAATTTGTAAAATATTATTATCTATTTTTATGACTCATCTTGAAAGTAATTATTATATTAAATGTATCCCAAATAAAGTTAGTGTCCTATAAATATCATTCTCTTAAAAAAACTGCTCTGAGTAAGCCAGCACAGCCTGGAATCACATACTTTTCCATGAAGAAAATTAGAAATTTTTGCTTTCAAATTATAGGAAGGTATGTACAATATTTTAACATTTTTACATCAATAAACGCAACTAAACAATGTTCCCTATTTATGTATTTAAAAAAATTAATTGTAATGTTCCAAATTTTTGTAATTTTGTATTTTATAGATGATTATGAAAATTGCCGAAAGCTCCTAATAAAATTTAGAAATCAGAATTGAAATAGATTTTATTATGTGACTGATAAAAACGAGGGACAAATTATTATCATTATTAAATTAACTATCAGTCTTTAAACAAATAATTTATAAAAAATTCCTTGAAGAAATTATCATTCTCTTATTCTTATTACTTCCAGGAATTGCAGCTTTAATTTCTACTAGATTGTGATGGATGTTGTTTTGAGTACCGATTTTTATTTAAAATAAAATACATTATTTCCCAGTTAATATTATCATACATAATCTTACACTAGTCACAGTCGTTATTCAGTCACATGTCGCATCGGAAAGAAACAGAATTTTGCATGCCTTCGTCAAAGAAAGATGTCGCCTGTCGTAAAGTTCCTGTTAAACATAATTATTGTCTTCAAATGTTTTCTACCAAGTAATTTCTTCAGATGAAAAATACTGAGAAGAAAACTGAGGGATAACTTCGTTGAAATGTTTTGCACCAAATTATTTATTCAGATTGAAAAAACTGATAAGAATCGCCTGGTGCCAAATCCGGACCGAAAGAAGGGTAGTCCAATTGTTCCCAATCTAATGATGCATTCAGATCTAGAGTTTGTCAAACTGTATGCCGTGCACACTTTTACGACATTCGTTATAATTTAAAATCCAGCTTCTCGCCAATACATTACTCTAAATTGCATGACTACATGATTTCCGATAATTTTTTTACTGGCGTAATATTCTTGGCATTCAAGAAATGAATCACTGATCTGACTTTCCAGTGGGCAGGGTTTTAGGCTAATATTAATCATGTAAGGCCGTTTCACAGTATAAGTTGGAGATGTGGTTGCACGCACTTAAAATGCAGTGATGCGTCAAAATATTAAAACGGTAATAAGTTTTTATTTATGTTTGAGGTAATCAGAAATATGTGACCTTAAACGCGTTTTGTCATGTAATAGCTGACGTAAAGGGGAGAACTCCCGAACGTTTGCTTAGTAACCTAATGATAAACTAATGTTAAATCTAACATGTCGCGCTGGTTTTAAGACCACATTTAAAGTAACATTAGTCACGTAAAGCCGTCAGATAAGTTACAACAAACACTTGGAGCAAGCTATTCATCAGTCAATTAGCTGCTGTCGTCGCCTCACGAGTTTAAACCTCAATTTTTCATCTGAGGCCGGCTGTAAATCGACAGAGTGGGATTTGGGAGATGATTAATGGTCTACCTGCGACCAGCATCTTCCCGCGGGACTTGATCCCTGGGGAAGAGCGTCAGCGCGCACTGCTGCAGCCAGACAATACCCCATTAATAAGTTAGGAACGGTCCCTTTGAGAACGATTAAAACGTTCTTTGTGATCGCCGCCCCCTCGCTGACGAACCTGTTTATTAATAATACGACCAGTGCGAGTAAGGAAGTGCGCGAGGGGCAACTTTGTTTCCTCCGACAATATTTTCACGCGCTCTTGAGTTCTTCGGAGCCGCAAGTAGATAACCAGCCGGCTAACTGTTGCGAAGGCACAATGAGCACTCGTCCTTCTGCGCACTTGTTACGCACTTCCGCCCCGGCACGGCACTAGGGATCGCCATCTGGCGTCCTCCGCAGAACTGCTAATACAATTAGAACGGAAGCACCGCCTAATAACGTCGTGGCGGATTCAAAGGGGAACCTCAGACTCCACAAAGGATTTTCTGCTACGTCAAAGAAAAGTTACATTGAAAAATCATCCAAGCGGTGATTCAGTCATATACCTGAATTGATCGCCAGTGTCCAACTTCATTTCTTTCGACTTTTAACATCCTTCAATTTGTTATATGCAGGTTTATAATATTACATGATACAACTTTGATAATTTTCCTAAACTTAAGTACAGTTATAAAATTACATATATCATGTGCCAATTCCGTTAATTGAACTGACTTATCTTTTCTCGTCCTAAATATGATTCTCCGTAAAATATTACTTGGATAAAATTTTAATATTTACCGATTATACATACATAACCTACAAATTATGAAATTATAGTTCGCCACATATTATCCTTTATTCGTTCTAAAACTCTGTAGTGCGATAGTTGATATTTGATTATTTTTAATATAAAGTTAGAAAGGATTGGGAACTTGGAATTGGAGTCATCATGGTGAACCTGGTGCCACCTTAATCCCCTGGAATGGCTTTTGAGCACGTAGGTATATGATCTCCGGAATTACCGCAAACAGCTTTCGTGTGCATCGGAGAACCACGAAGACAACCAAATTTTAAATACAACGTGGTTACCTCAATCAATGGGGCCTCGGGGTTTAAAGTAAAATAGATTATTAAAGATCTATTTCGAGGTTTTTGAACATGGCCGCTAGGGGACCGACGCTAGGGCCCGGACGTATTAGGCAGGAACAACCGACGCTGAAGAAGACATCCTACAGAGAAGCTGGCGGACAGGCGAAGCCACACCAATAGAAAGTCCGCTGTCAGGTTTCCAATCGCCCACGGTTTTTATCCTGAGATTGTATTAGATTTGATTGCTTCACCGAACCTAAAATTTTCTAAATATTTCTTCATTAATGATTTTCCTAATTAAATTCTTTTGTTAATAAATTTCACGTTATCTTTTAACTAACCTTTAAATTATTCCCCAACCCGTTCTACAACACTGTGGCCTTGGTCAACACTGCCAGACAAATTATATTTTTGGAGTGGCACGAGGTCAGCGTAGTGATTCTCCGTCAGCCATGCCGAGCACAGATATATTGCAGTGTTACGACAAATCGTGTACTGAGTAATGAAATCTGTTTAATATGTTCCTTACGCATTCAATATCTGTTGTTGGATGATTATTTAAGGTGCATGCCAAGTGTCGCGACACTTTTTAAAAATGTATTACATACTGTACACCACACTCCATGCATTTTCTTTAAACATGACACTACGTACAGCATCGAACATATTTCATTATGTTAGAAAATTGATGAATAACATGTTCCGTAATTGCAGTATTTATATTTGATAAATTAATTTTTTTTCTTTTCTTTTTATTATTCCGCAGATTACAAACACCGCTTATCGTCATTGACGTTGAGCGTTTAGTATCATACAAATTTTCAGTTTTTCCACTCCAATAAAGGAAGCTTATGCTAAATTAGTGGTAATGCTCAATTTCATATAGTTAATTTTTAGAATATAGACAAGAATGGAAAAATGTCAACCGGACCAGGGAATCGAACCCAGGACCTTGCGATATCCAGCCGCATGCTCTACCAAACTGAGCAAATCCGAGTCGACGTCCCAGGACCGACTTAACACCTCTCCATTCCGTAAACCTGATCCGGTTGACGTTTTTCGATTCTTGTCTTTTTTCTAAAAAATTAACTATATGCTTTATCGAGTTTCAATTGAGCATTCCCACTAACTTAGATTAGAATTCAATGCTCCTATGATGAATTTACGTATGCCAGTCTTCACGTATTTCTTAGAATTAGGACGTGAGGATTGTGATTAGTGAAGTGGTAGGTGAGCCTAGCTTAGGTTTACGGAATGGAGAGGTGTTAAGTCGGTCCTGGGACGTCGATTGGTTTAGCTCAGTTTGGTAGAGCATGCGGCTGGATATCGCAAGGTCCTGGCTTCGATTCCCTGGTCCGGTTGACATTTTTCCATTCTTGTCTATCTTCTAAAAAGGAAGCTTTTTAAAACTCCAACATTTAGATAAAAAAAAGTAGTATTGGGGTTATACAACGAAATTTCTCGTATGATTCTCAGTATAGTGTTTTTCACATATGTTTCCGAAACATTTCCTTGTGTAAATGCCAAATCTCTTACCTGTATATAGGTCTTGAGATCACAAACTTAAGGAAGGTATCACCTCTAGAACTAATATTTAATAGCAATGTTGACTTAAAATTATATTTGGGGTGAATCATGTATTCGTAGTGAGGGGGACACTTCAGGCAAATAAATAAAAAAGAAAACTAATTTGTCACAAGCATAGAACAATTAAGTTAAGTCGATACTCACAGAAACTAGTCTCTTGGCTTTATGAGAATGAAAGTTGGCCCGAAGAAATTTTTTAGAAACAATGGTACACTTGATGCTGAGTATTCACAGACGTTCCACTTGTTGCTTTTGAGAGTCTCAATAATTACGTCACTGGGTTTGTGAGGGGTGAAAAAACATTAGCTTTCCACTGACCCCAATCAGAATTCGCAGGTTTCTTCTCTAAATCAAAATCACACGACAAAAGTAATTGTCTCAAAATTTTAACCCACCAGTTAAAAAGTTTTAATAGATTCAAATAATAACTCGTAGCTGCGTTTTTAGGGTGTCAACGTATTTTAGAATATTTGTAAATAAATGAATTTATTTATAAGGGGTTTTAAATTTCAATACAAAATTATATAACAAATTAATCAACACGTCTTCTTTATTTACTCCACGTCCGAGCCACCATTTCGCTATGCAACTCTAAAACCTAATCTTTTAAAAGAAAAATCGTAATTTTAGTGCTATTGAATCTATATCGTAATAAATGTGTTGAGAAATTGCGGGATTTTCTTAAATAGTCTACCACACTATAGCGGAAAATAGGTTACCGCTAACTCTGACCGATGTTAGTCCAGTTTTCTGTTATCAGGTGTAAGAGATACCTGTTTATCTCGGTTTCTCTTGGTTTCATTGTATGTTAATATACCTGGGAAAAATTAAACTAACATCTTGACATGTCTTAGATGAATCAGATTCGCCAACCTTTCTTCTTATGTATAAAACTTCTACTTTACCCATGTGGTCTAGGCGGTAAAGTTATTTTGACCAGGTTACCGATAAATCCCCAACTGAGGGTTTCCTTTATTACTAAAGCATACCATTTATTTTAAATGTTTTAATTATTTACGCTGATGGACAGTTTGCACCGAATTTGAAGACTACGTTGTAATTTTCCTCGACTAAATTATAAGGGAGGTACCCGATCATACCACATATTAATTAAATACATTCATCCTGTCTTAATTCGTGTGGTAAGACAGACCACATCGTACGGATCAGAAGTCTCGGGGGTACAAATCTATCATTGCCCTTTGATATTTAAGACATTCTTAAATATTGTCAAACGTGGCTTTCGCTTTTTAGGTAGCGGATGTCTTTAGTTTTCACATTATAAATTTTATGGGACAGTTTGGATGCACTCCGTTTCCTATTTGTCCGATTACACAGATATCCTCACGTTGTGACGACTGTCAGAGCGCATGGTAGGCATTCAGTTCCCGTAATTTGAAAATAACGATGTGGCCATGTATATTTGTAGGTAAATATTGGTTTGCGGCGGCGAGACAAATCGGGACGCGATACAAATCTGGAACATGTGCGCCAGAAACTCCCCTCCCTGTACCAGCAAAGCGGAAAGCTGAGCTGCGTTGAGAGAGCAATGAATCACTGATCAATAGCGCGCCGCAGAAGTCAAGACCTGGACATCTGGCGCTTGCGTTCGCCACCCCACGCAGCACGCACACACGCAGTCGCACGCGTGCACGCACACACCACCTTGCAGATCACCATAGCAGGTGCTGGTCGAGTCGCCCTTCACGCTGTGGATGTCACAAGAGCCTATTTGATGACAGCAAACCACAATTTAAATATTTCCGACTTGTTATTAAACCATCTAATTTAATAAACGGAATAATCAAAAGAAACTATATTATAAATTCGAATCCAGACTTAATAGAGCGAACTCTTCAAAAATTCCAAAGTGTTGATACACAGATGGTCTTAAATACCATCATTATCCGAAATTTTTTGAAACATATAAAATGACAATTTAGGTATAGATGATAATTTACTGTTAACAATAGTCATATTGGTAATTAAATTATATAGAGTAAAATTGTTTTTTAACTGTAGTAATTGATTATAAAATTAAATTTGACAATTCAAAGATGATTATGGCAAATGCCATAAGCTTCTTAAAATATATCTTATTAATAGCTTTACTTATTAATACAATGTGACTAATTTAAAAATACAAGTCTCATGAATTAATAATTTTACTATTAATAACAGTCTAAGTAAAACATAGTAATTTTCATTTATAGTACTTATATAATTAATAATTATTATAACGCGTTTATATGTGGCAGTGAAATACACAATCATAATCTCAACAGGCAAATTCATTGAGACCTATTGGAACTCAGAATTTTTTAGAATCTTTTCACTTTCTTCCGATAGTGTCTATAGTGAAAATGTGCTTATTCAGAAATGCAGTCAATTATAAAAGGGAATAGACATAAAATACAGTCACCAGCAATACAAATCATAATAAAAACATATTTCTCTACTTAAATTTTGCTACACCCCAAATTTTTATCTGAAAAAATCAATGTTTTTTATCTGAAATTAATTTATTTAAAGAGAAATATGACTCACTTTTCTTATATCAGTATTGGTTAATTCTGATTTTGGTTTACAGTGTGATAAATTTTGATATTATTTGTACTAGTAAGGAATTTGGGAGAGCTGAGTCTGGGAAACCTGACAGATTGATAAATATTTTTTTCTGAATGAACTTGTAGTGAAACTTGGGCACATCTTAAAATACCACACATACAAAACGCATACTCAAGCAAAGATGAGTCGAGGATATTTACAGATTGAACAATACAGAGTACGTTGTAGCAAAAGGAAATTCCTGTAACAAGTGTATTATCACTGTAGTACGATCCGTAATGTTTTCTGATAAAATTTCCAAATTGGCCTTTAAGGGAACTGAAAAGTACACACTATTGTAAATCCTGCAGACATTTCAAAATAAAGATTTGCTTTAAAAACAAAGGATGTGCAAACCCACTAGAAGACACAGATTTGTTCAAAAGCAACTTTACTGTCTAGACCACGTGAGGTAAAGGAGATGACGTATTTCCCAGGTAAAGGAATGTCGGATAAAAACAAAGGTAAAAGGCTCCAGGGGTCATTTTCTTCAACTGAGATATGTTGTGAGGTGAAACGCTGTCTTTGGCAAGTTAGTAACACAAAGAGGAAGTAGAGTACATGTTCATACACCACAGCTCTTATATTAGAAGGTGGAAGATGGTTTTAACGAACCCTGCAATTATATAAAACGTCACTCAATTGAATTCTATTTAGTTGTTCTAGAACCGCAATTTAATTATAACCACCTTAATATATAATAGTTTTTTCATTAAATCGGTGGTATTGAAAAAAAATAACAACTAATTAGTAATTTAAATTAGTTCGTTGATAAATTCATTTTAATACAATTGAACGCTTTATATAACAATGTCAACAAAACGTTTACTATGTGGATATATGATAAGAAACGTTCACAAATTGTTAGAATACAAATGTAATGTATGAATGTAGAGAGAAAAATATTCCAATTCTATTAGAGAATAAATTACATGCAATTGATACCCTCCGATAATCTAAACCTGAGAGAAAATGAACGTTAAACATTGTAAAATTCTACTTCAAAGTAGGAATAATCAGAAAAAAAAGATTTTTTTTCATGAGTAAAATTATACTACATGAAGGTCAGAATTCCGAGTGAAACCGAAAAATTTAATATATTTTGTAGTCGAATGCTGAAACACGTAATCTGTAATTAGTATTATTTTTATCTTTATCCCAATAATGGTATTCTTGTATTTCACTTTTTTAAGGTAATCAATTAAAATTATTTCTTTCTCTCCCTTTCTACTGCGATAATGTTACTGACCTGTATATTAGAATTTATTTCACTAATAAACTTGGAAGAGATACAACCGTGTTTATTCTTAAAAGCTAGTGAGCATATTTTTATTATTTAAATGTTACAAATCATTAAAATCTTTACAAGTACAAAATTTCATACGCATCAACATCATACTAAATTAATTATAAACTTTATGTTTTTAAAGTATTATTATTAGGCCTACTAGGATAACACAAAATTATTTATGATGACAGATATACGACACAATAATCTTTCAATGCCACATTGTAATGTTTTTGACGTTTATTTGCAACAATCATCACCATTAGCACAACCCATTAAGACTCAAGAATTTTTCGGCATTCTTCTCTATTTTTTGCCTTGAGATCAAATTTCGTATTCCGACACTTCATGATCCTTCTACAATCACCGATTAAACTTAATCTGAATCTATATTAATTCAACCTCTATTGAAGATGGTTGTTACTACTTATTTTGGTACATTAAATGTTTCGCGGAAGACTGCATAGTTTACAAAATTATAAGAATATAGATGATGAAATCGCTCTTCAAGCAGATTTAGATAAGATATATCAATAGACAGACATTAATAAGATGAGAATAAATCCACCTAAGACTAAAACAATTATTTTTACTAAAAAGAAAATGGTCATCCCTGGATTACATAAAATAGGAAACGAAAAAGTGCCTCTATTAGAAAGGTGCAAATATTCAGACGGAACTTTTAATAAGGCTAGGGTGAACACGTAAACTTAGTAGCGCGGAAGGGATGGAGGTCGTTACACTCCATAAACATGATATTGAATAAAAGTACAAGAGAAGCCAAGGTAGCATCTTACACTTCTCTAGTTAGACCTATGATAGAATACGGGGCAGCAAATTGGTATCCTTACAGAATGGAGGACATAAATACTCTGGATAAAATCCTGAAACAGGCTGGGAACCACTCGGTGATTAGGAGGAAAAAGGTTAAGACTTGGGGCACTCTACAAAGCTTACATGGACGAACTGGCCTGGACATATATAAGGGAGCGGATAAGTATACCTAATTTTTCTCTCTAAAAACGACCATAATTATAAAATAAATGAAAGGAATCAAAGAACGGATGTGGGCAAATATTCCTTCGTAAACAGGGCAATAAGGGAGTGGAATGCTTTACTTGCAAGGATACTAGAGGCTTTCCTTAAAAATACAAATGTTTTCAAAAAGAATTTAAAAACGCTGTCAAGTTAAGTGCTTATCTTGTAATGATTCTCTATTACAAACTATGTTAGGATAATTGAGGTTAGTCAAAATAGTAGCTAACAAGTTGTAGTTACTAAACAAAGGCTTATATTTCTATTATCACTTTCATAATATTTTAACCATAGCCAATTTTCATTAAAAAAAAGTAGTTCCTGAATAATAGTAACAAATATGACTGTATATAATCGTAAGAAATTCTTAGAAGTGAAATTATCTACCTTGTTATAGCATGGTTTGTACGTCTTTAATAACCTGTTACGCGAAAAAAAAATTACTTATTGATTCGTCATTCGAAATTGCATATTTGAGTGTAAGTCGGATATTCACCGACGACGGCCGTAAACCAATTAAGCCATAACGTATCCCATATTCCCTTCATAATCATAACCACAGCCCCTAACACAGCTGCCGGATTAGTCCAAAGCACAAAATTAGATTCCGCCGTTCTTAGTGCAGGTTTTTAGGGAGAATTAAAAGCGTGTTCAAAGCGGACCCTTGGAGCTGTGAGGCAGATAGGATTTCACGCTCCATATAAGCCAGAGCTAGAGGAGGGTTGGGGATTAAAGTTGTCCCTGCGACGCGGTGCTAATCTCCAAGTGAGCGAGGCGTACTTGTAAAAAGCTAAATGTAACAGCTATTTATTGAGGATCACTATCATAATTATGCAACTACGCGTGTTATTTGATAAGATAATTTGTCCAGCACAGCTGTCACGACAACTTGATTTGGAGTCGCAGCTTTCCAACAATGGCGTGAAGACTGAGAAATGAGACAGATTTTACACGCTCGGAAAAGCTATTAATGGAGTGAAACAATATTTAAAAGTAATTAAGGAATGTAAAGCGAGCAGTTTTGATAAATATTATCTATAACAACGATATGTAACCTATGGAACGCTAGTTGCCTAGTTACCAACTTAAAAAATGTAGTGACCCAGTAAACAATACTAAAATAGATTATTTACATATTTGTTTTGTCTTTTACGTTGTAAAAATAGATTTCAAGATAAAACAACTTTATAAATTATAATATGCGCATCACAACTCGTATTCTGAGGTATTATGGAATCTAAATTGAAGTGAAGTGACTTACTAGCAAAATATTGTGAAAAAAAATGAAAAATTGTCCGTGGAAAAAAACGTTCCGACAACTACGCTACAGCATATACAAAAAAATCGAAGACCGTACACTTTTTCTACTGATTAGTAATAAGTTCCAGTTAAATTCACTTGTGTCGTGCAAACTGGAATGCAACAACGAACTACGACTATATTCAACATTTTACAAATAATATGTAAATAATACATTTTAAGAATCGAATTATATTCATATTCTCCGTCCTTAGTTGATTCTGGAAAACTTTTCAGGAATTGAATATTTTACCAGATCTTTTTTAAGTCTGAAAGCTACAAAAAATCAGAAAATACCGTTTCTAAAATTCTATTTGAAAACAGTATTCGCAAAGATTTTCATTGTTTGATGAACACCTGTATCAAGTTATTTAATTATTTTTGTTTGCATTTATGGTCGTTTAACCTCTTAAAATTTACTTATAACAGACTTTAAATAGTTCCATTTATGGTATGTTCATTATTATATTTTAATGTGAATGTCATAATTCGACAGAATATTATGTTATATTATACAGATCATTTATGAATATGTAGAATTACAATTTATCGAGGTAGGAGGTGGTAGGACGCGGGACTTTTAATTCGGAGTATTGCAGAATTAATTCCCTCCCAAATCTTTATAGCTATAATTAATGAAAAATTTAATTATTCTATATGTGTACATCTCTCGGATTGGGTATCTTGTTTGAAGTCAACGTTTGAAAAGCTAACTCTAGCATCATCGTCAGGTGACTGATGAGTCGACTTATAACCCGGGTGAAAAACCCCAGAACAGCTCATTCATCTAATTCACCGGAAAATAATTATAATATTAATTCTACATAGTATACTAATATTTGTATAAATTTTTAGACATAACTGAAGAGATCCCTGAATATAGGAAGGTAACATTTTTAGTTAATATAAATTTTAATCAATTCTGAGATTTGCCAGATTCATTAATTTAATTTATATTTATTTAAATTCGCACCAACATTTGTGGTTATTAGGGTAACTCATTTATTAATTTCATTTATGAATATGTCAGATCGAGTTTCCTGTTTTTTAAATATAGTTTATTAATTTAATATGTTGCTACTTTTATAATTGGCTTATGATAAAAACGAGTGCTTCATAATGACATCAAATGTTCGTTACACATAGAATTACAAATTACTTATTTTTACCACATCGTCCTCACACTCGTCAGACTAATAACAAGTTCCCCAAAGTTGAGTTATGCAATAACGAAATAAAATTATAATGCTATATATAAATGTATAATATATAATTCAATATAATACTTTTCCGGAGGAAATAAAAGCCTTAAAGGTTCAAAAATTATTTATAAAGAGTTGTAAATCTCTGTTAATGAATGGAGTGTATTATTCACTGAAAGAGTTCGTAGATAGGAAGGACTTAAACTGTTTGCTGGTGTCCTATTAAATTTTTCTATTATTTTAGAACTATACACTACTAGAATTCAACTTCTGACTTATTTTCTTTTTCATGTTCGACGGGAACCTACGCACGACTCTCTGCTGCCTCCTCCGTTGACTGAAAATTGAAGATTCAATTGTATCTTTCCTCTTTTTGTCCTTAAATTCTGAATTGTAAAATTTTGTATATTTCTTGTAATATTATATTTGGCGTTCCTATTTCCCCAACCGAGGACTATGGATTGAATAATAAATCTAAATTTATATATAAGTGAAGCCAAAACCCAATACATAGTAATTTAAGTGTTTCTATTTTTTAATAAAAGGCTCAAACAGGAGACTATGACATGAAGACTAATTTTGTTATAACTGATTTTATTATATAAAGTCTACCAAATTGTAGGGCTCAAGACGATACGTTGAAAGAAAGACAGCCTATAATATTTTGAATCACTGTGTACGACATACAAATTCGATATGCAGATCTCTTGAGTTATTCGTAGTTCAACACAAAATAACGGCGTCAGTATTGAAGCTTCTAGCCCACACACGAGTCGAGATGATGAATTACGAAACTCTAGTTGACCCTCAGACCGTAATGAGGGTAAGTAATCATCCAAGTGCTGTGCTCGTACATCACCTTCCTGCAGTCATCTTTGGCTCATCAAGTTCGCCCTCTTTAATTAGCGAACCCTTTTCCGGCCGACAATGGCGCCTTTAACGCGCGGAATATCCCGAAACATTTCCGTGATAGCTTTGCCGGGGTTACGCACCCCGCATCAGCCAACTGAAATGTGGGGCAAAGGGGCGAGTCTGCGAGGGGACGGTAAATGCTGACTATTGTTTCGCGGCAGCGGAGCAAGAGCCATTGTTGTCGCATCCCTCCGTCATTACTCTTGGAAGGGTGCGGCTGGATTTGGTACCAACACAGCTTCGCCGCACTGTTTGCGGAACAGGTACCGGAAAATACCCAGAAAATCGGCACGAGCCACACGCCTTATATATATGCTCATACTAATTGGAGCAGTAAACTGAAAGGTCACTCTTGTTGTAACACACTCATCTGTAAAGACCACTACCTTCAAGTCATTTTATCTCGTAAGCAGAATAGAGAATATTTTAAATATTCAAAGGGACTAGCAACATTTCATTAGCAGAGTATGGTACATAGATACGAAATCGTTTAGACAAAAATAAGTGTTTCTGCATAGAATATATTAATTTTATTATAAATTTAATGTTTGGCTTTTAAAATTAATCAATTGAAATGGCCCGAAGTTTATTTGGGGTTGCGTTGTACGCGCTAGCCCCTGAAGGTTGGTATTCACTGCTTTCCGTTAATGCTGAGACTGAGGTCTTACATCTCAATCTTTACAGATCGAAACCACAACAAAAATGCGTTTCCAAAATTGTACTCTGCTCTACAGACTTGAAGCAAGTTGGTTAATTGTGGATGGGAAAACCGCAAACCATAAAGTAACCAATCAAATGAAACTAAATTAGAATAATGAAAACAATTCCGATAATACCTATAAATTATGTAGACGTAGGGAATAAATTAATTAATTAACAAAATGGCAGTGTACATTGAAACACAGCAATTGTGTCCTTATCATCAAATGTTTTAATGGGTAGTACAAGAATATTAAGAATAGATTTAATGAACAATTAAATTGGAACAAGGAATTATGGGAGACAGCTACGTTTAAAAATATACTAAAAGATAACTACCCGTATAATAGACACACGACAATTTAGAAGAATTTTTAACTTAAAATAGACGTTTCGACCGTTCATTGTGGTCCTAGTCAATATTTGAAACGAACTGCAAATATAAGAAACCTAATTTAAAATTCCCTTCATGTAAATACTCTCCTATTATTAAACATTGTTTGGAACAAAATCACTCATCTTTATAATGCTATTGTTTTGGAGAAGGAATGTAATTAATTTAGCCATTTGAAAATTTACCTGAATCAGTCCACAAAGATGGATGAAAGGTTGTATTTTTAACCTAATGCTAATTAAATAAAATTTATTTGCTGACATATTTGGTCGTGTTTTATTAAACTAGCTGGGGTCCCAGCGTTGCCAGGGTATTTATTTATATTATTCTGGTACATGATTAAACCAGGATAAAAAATATTCCCAGTATCTCGAGAGAGTCAAAAATACTCTCGGTACAATAGCTGGGCTAAAACTATTTTCAGTACTCTGACAATAAAAATTATCCTCCACTTAAGGGATGAATTTTTCATTAAAAAAATCCCATATTAAAGGTCATAACGTAAGACAGCGACTTGCATTACATCGGTTTCCACGCCAAATTCAATAGTTTCCTTGTTATTTTTATGACTCATTTCCATCCCTACCTCTCACATGCTGGAAGTTGTTGAAATTCTACACAAATATTGTCGGGAAAACACTATAAGTTATGACTTCAAGAAATTTTTTTCGACTCACATATCAGACTTTACTACATATAAAAATTCCGCTAATTGCACCCTCTCCCACTAGGGGTGGTAGCTGAGTCTTATCTCCAAAGTGTTTGGCATTGGGTCGTGAGAAATTTTTTTTATCAAAATTGTTGTCCTTAAAATGTATAACACAGATGTGTGTTTTACCCAGTCCCATACCCTTGTTAGAGGATTAACTACAATTTAATTCGCATTCTATTGTCAGATAAACTCAAAGACCCCCCTAGCACCGATTTAAATACCAAGCTTGACTGTTTTATTTTCATATGATACCGCCTACACCCTCACGATGAGTGGGTCTTAAAAAACTCACCAAAAATACTATCGAATTAATTGACCAAAAATTATATGTTTGAAGACAATAACGGCAGTTATGGATTTTTATAAATTACCGCCCCTCCACCCCCAGCTCAAGTGGTGGTAGCCGTGTATTACCCTAATCGTGTTGAGTTTTGTTCGTCAGGGACACCTTTTAAAATTTTTGTTGAAATTGTTCCATCCCTTAAAGATGCTAAATGGAATTCTATTTTCCCCCTTCCAATCGATCCTAGGCGATGAACGGTTTCTTAAACTGCATTTTTCATGTCAGAATTAAATTCAGTGGCTTTCATTATACTATTCTTGATTTTTTGTTAATTTTATGTGATTCCCCTCCAGCCCGCACCTAACAACTCCCCTTCGATTAAGGATGGGGTTTTAATTATTCGCTAGCAGTATCGGAGGACACACTATCAAATTAATTGACCCAGAAAACTACTTATTTGCTGGAAATATTGGCCGCTTTTGTATATTTATAGATTTCCACCTTCTCCACCTTCGGCCCTAGAGGAGGTAGCAGAGTCTTACCCCAACAGTGCTGATTTTAGAGTCACAAAGAACACGTGTATCAAATTGGGTCGAAATAGGTGAACTCGTTTACCACACATAAATCTAAGTTCGTTGGGCAAATTCGACCAAATTTTGTACATTTTTTCCTTGCGAATCGGAATCGAGCAAGGACTGTAGACGAAAAGCACTACTAGCACCCCTGGGCGCGGGGTTTGAAGGTATGCAAGTTTAAAACCTAAATGAACGGCATATTATGGGGAAAAATAGTTTTTGCGGTTAGTGAGGTCCATGGTTAGTGGATCTCTCGGTATTGTACATTTTTTCAGACATCTTTTAAGACATTGTGCTTATTTAAGGTACTATGAGATTTCTTGAATACGGAGTCATGGCGGTGATTATGATGAAATTCAGAAATGGAAAAGTTTTAGAAACGTGAGCCTCTCGCTGATGGTTTAGTCACGTGTAGAGAAATAGATTACTGTAGTATTAAGTACTGTAGCGGGCTGATGTAAATCAATTCCGGGGAATCATCAGGAACAGAGCTGGTATATACTAAAATTCGTTGTGTGTAAATTATTTTAAAATTGTTTTTGTTCAAATTTTACTGGAAAAGTGGACTCAATGATATAACATAATTAGGAAATTTCCATAAATTTATGTGATCTGTATGTATGTGAACGTTTCAAATCTATATTGGCCATAAATATATTGTTATTGCATTTCATTCTCATGTTTTAAATCGAATACGATTTAGTGTCAATATTTTTTAAATAGTAAGTTTCAAATAATAGTTTATTTTATTACGTAATATATTCACCTACTTTCCGAAGGAAACAACTATCACGTTTAGAGCATTTTACAAGTTTCGTATTAAATAACACGGAACGACAAGTTTTATACCCTTCTTGTATTTTCGATCGTTTTGCTAAAAATAGTTTGGAATGATATAATATTGACTATATTTCGTAATATGATGACAATATTTACGCAGTGAGTTAATCTGACTCATATTAAATCGTTTCGAAAACACATGGTATTTGGAATGCTTTTCTAAATTGAGACGCATCTTTTTTTGATTGCTGATATTTAAAAAAATATATCATTCTCCGTATTTACGCCCTTCATGTTTGGAATAAGGCTCCTGACATCATATACCGCTTTCAAGTAAATGAATTGCGTCGTATGACAGGACAATGTTCCAAGATAATTTATTTACGACGCCGAGGGTTTAAATATTTAATCGTGACGATTTGAAGGCTGTCTTTTGACTTGTGAGTAAACGGTAGCACCGCCCGTAAATTATGTATTGCTTGAACGTACTTTAGGTAAACACACTGCCCCCTACACTGCGGAGCCTCCGCAGGGGCGGGGCAAACCACGGTGTCCATGGCAACCGAGGTCCGTGTGGAGGGGATGGACATCGTATAAACAGTTCGTATGTGTCGGCAGAATCACTAGCCCACGTGCGTGGGAAGTGCGTGTGTCGTGTGTATGGGGGTGGACTTCCAGTGCCGTGCTTCGACTTCGAGTCTTGCATTCACCACAACAAGGTAAGGCCACTGACTACAACCAGTGTACGAGCTCATTGTTATTCTGTTCATTTATTATTCTATCAAACTTTTGTGGATTCATAATTATCGAAACTAAAGTAAATCCTGCCCTCAAACTACTTTATCACTTATAATTTAATAACATGTCACGTTAACGTCTGTATTATTGACGACAGTTGCGTAGAATCCAGAGGTTACATTAGTTGGGGACTTATAGTTCCGCATAGTACGTTATTCTTTTCATGTGCTCTATGATACTTCCTTGGAATGCTAAGTAGTGGGTAATCGAGTTCAGGATATGTTTACTCAGAATTTTTCTGTGTCTCTTTTATATTTGATAAAGAACTCAAAGACGTGCACTAAATTGATTGTGTTGTCACACCATTTTTTCCTCTTGAACATAAAAATGGTAACTTACGTATATTTAGTTGTCATACCCTTTCGTTTATGTGGTGTATGCGAAACACTGCTACGGAATGGCGAGTAAATAAAAGATTTGATGACAATAATCCGTTCATTACAAAGGTGATAAACCCGGATGTCTCATTACTGTTGATCAAATTATAACGACAACGTGTTTTAAGTAAGAGAGGCGATAATGGTCCGAGAAGGTGAAAATGAAAATAAATAATCGGATGCAAATAGGGCATCTCATCCGGACCTGAGATGAACCGACCAGGATAATTTTGGTAAGGATTGGGGACTGTGAATTGATTGGCATACTGTCTGAGTATTTTCTTTACTCTTCGTAATGTCTATCTCAATAATCAAAATCACCTCATATGATTCTCTTCACTCTTCGTACCCGCATCCCATCAGAATTCACAATAATATTTTCAATAAATATAGTGAAAACCTTAGTAAATAATCTTATTTGATAAGGAAAATTTCTATCGATTCATTGACGTAGGCCATTATTTAAATTGTCAAAAGAATAGTTACCGGTGTACGTAACCAATTATGATGTATCCACTGGAAAATAAGAGTACAGGTGTTAAGTAATATCATTCTGCTCTCGATACACCTGTAGAAATAAAAGCAGCAACGAGAAGCTAATGAAGACATTTTTCAGATTGTAAATGTGAACGTCTGAGATTCAACAGAAAATATGTACCTGTAACTGAATGCATTAGTAAGAAATTTTCTGATTTGGGCCTTCCTGATGGGACTCATCTTGCACTAGATGATAAAAAAGTTTTTCCCTTGTGTTTTTAATCCATAAATTTAAAACTATAGATGTTTTGTTTCAAATTGTAATGATGCCATAAATTAAAGTGATAGTGAATCTTTACGTTGTAAATTGGATAGTCAACAAAGAAGTTCTTTCAAATATAAAATTTAATTTAACTGCGACTCAAATGTTCCTACTCATAAGTCTATCTGGTAATGAAACCCGATGCCGGCCACAATATTGCCAGAAACATTGGCTGGCCTGCATTTCAGTTATTATTAAAATATTTGTCTTTAATTATTGGCCAATTTACAATATTCAAGGAAACCTAATGTAGTGAAAGAAAAACCATTCTATTTCTACTTTTCATTTTTGTGCGAACAGGATCTAATCGTATCAATTCCTCCTTTATATAAATTCGTTTGACCCGATTCAGTTCCCTCAAAATTAAAGAATGGTTAATAAGAATGTAGCATAAAAGTATTTTATTTTGTTTGATTACTAACCAAACAATACCGCTTTTCAGTCTTCTTCAACCTGCGAGCTGCAAAAAATGCTTACATCTGAATTCGGCTTATCCTGTGATAGATAAAGTTCTTTTACAGGTTTAGGGTGAAATGACTGTAATTTATTATAGTACATTCAATAAATAAATTATGAATATGAAATTAAAAAATTTCTCATATATATGAAGTATCGTGTCACGTCGAACCTCACCTTGATTACAATTCTGGAAATTAGACTTATATTCTGTATATTTTATTTCTATGTAAGGATAACGACACGTCTATACAACAACATTTAACACAAGTAGTAAATTTACAATATTTACTTATTTCCACCGTTATATATATACATTATTTAGAACCTTTTTTAGAGATGATTCTTGTATCTGCCAAGAACTGTAAATACAAAACGTTTGACTGAGCATAAAATATCGCAACATTTTTTGTATAGTTTCACATAAAACCTTTGTCTGTGTTCTTATGAATTGCCTTCGTATTTTGACTCAGCTCATTTTCAAAGATAAATTTCCGTGATTCATTTTTTCTGATAAATTTTCATATTAAATCAAGTACGATGTATAATGTTAAAAATATATTTAATTAATTTTTAAAATTAGTTTTACTTGTTTTTATTACTATGTACGGACTGACTGGTCTATGTGCTGCAAGGTTTCCATGATTCTCATTCTCCGTCACTACATTCAGACAAACATGGGGTAGGTTCCTGTCCGAGTCTATTCTTCCCCTCATTCTCTCACCCTTCCGGCATTCTCCGTACAAAACGAGCCACATTGCCTCGAGGAGTACAACTCAAATGCACGTAATATGGCGTTCGTTTTATTTACGTTAGTTAATTTATTCAATGTTGATTATAGTTGGGCGTAGCGAGACACTAATTTTTTAACGATTTTTGTAAAATTATGGAGATAAAAAATAATTTCATAAAGGTATAAAACATTAGTTCTATTATTTATTTAATCAATCTCAATATAACAGAAAACTATGAGTTCAGATTGTTGATTAATTTGTAAAAAGAAGCTTAAAAATTTCCCGTTCTGCACCACACATGGGGCCGAACGGGATAGGAATTATTCTAATTATTTATTTTGTGTACCGATCCTTAATACAAGCAAATTGAAACCTAATACGTAATTTATATTCAGCTAAAGACACCTAATTTACGAATATATGCCATAAAAGAGTTAAAAGCGAGCCGCTTTTGTAACTTACAAAATGTTGCAAAAATTATAAATTTTCAGTTGCAAGATACCAAAACAATAGTTCATTCTCAAAGTGCAGTCAGAACTTGATCAAGACGGTACCGGGACTTTTTCCGTGATCAGTTACAATTTCCCATCCCTATTTACTAATCTCCAACACTATCCAGTCAAAAAAAGGGTATCCCGTTCTACCACGCTATCAGTTCCGCTTTCAATTTCCCCTTCAATTATTATTGAGAATAGAGATGAATGGAAATAAATAAAATTTACGGAAATTTTTTTAAAGGAATAGTGCTTGATCAGTTAGTTGTTAAATTTCAATTGGATTTAAAGTTCCACTCACACTATTGTTTTTTAATGTCCAAATATTACGCCTTGATCTTAGACTACCGGAAACACTTTTTCCTCACATGCATTTTGGCCCTTATAATTCGTCCACCTTCCCTCTTTTTCCGCACTGGGTACAATTACACAGTCTCCCAATAGTCAATAGACTCGAAAAAAAAGTAATTCGAGTCGAAGTAGCGCTCAGATAAACTAATTCTAATAGCGTATTTAATATTTCTTAATTTTTGATTTCAGTGAGATGACTGCCGAACAACTGCACTCTGATAGCTCCGTGAGCTGCCACGAGTCCAGCTACGAGGTGCCTCTGTCGTTGTTGGGCATCGACTCTGGTGATGAAGATGACGTCACTGTTATGGACGATGACAGCGACGACAGCTCCCGCCTCCAGGTGGACGACGGCGTGAAGGGACGCCGCTCCAGTCGTCAGCACAAGCCTCGGCCCATGAGGGCCCGCAGCCCTTCTCAGGTACCGTATTATTCGCATTCTTTTCAGTGTATATCATCGAAGTAAACGGGTGTGAATTTAAATAGACGTAGACAGCAGACAAACTAAATTAAGTGCAAAAGACACTGACTTTTCCTACCTATTCCAGCATTTTCATTCATTTGTCTCCTTCAAAACCAAACATTTTATATTTTAATGTGTTATTTCTTCACCGTTTATATTTTGAAGTATATGACGCTGATGTCAAACATATCGAAATCGTATAAGTATTGTTTTGAAATTTTGTATTAGATCTTAGTTTCCACGTACGTGAGCTCAAAAGTTACGTTATTGATAGTCGGCAGGCCTTATCTTGCCAATGTTAAAATAAGTACCTTTTTCAAGTAAACCGTTATAGATACAAGTCTTAATTATTTATAGCATATTTTTAACCTCATTTTATGTGTGTAGAAGCAGAATAAATTATTTCATTAATTAGTTATGAATAAATCTTCAATATTTGCCCATTAAATAAACTATTATGTGTAATTATTATAAAAATAAGAAAGCAATTATTCTACTTCCACAAGCGTACGAGACAAATGAGGTATAAAAATTTAAGCTCTGTATCTAGAACGATGTCTTTGAAAAGGTACCTAGAAATCACTTTCCGACCTCCTGTGGTGTGGTGGCTAGCGTTGCTGTCTCACAACTCAGAGGTCTCGGGTTCGAACCGTGGCATGGCTTATATTTTTGTGTCATGGTCGCGTGGACCGGGATTGAGGCTGCTGGGGAATTGATACACTGACCACGTATCACCCCAAATTCGGAATGTGTCACGCCAGATGTCAGTCCGCAGCCGCCTCGGTAGGCCTAGGCCTTCAAGAGGGCTGCTGAACCATTGGAGAGAGAGAAATCACTACTTTCCGCCTCCCCTTAACTTATCACATAAACTCTTTAATAACATGCGGTCTTTACAAACAATAATATATTCAATTTATTCAGGGCATATATTTTCCAAAATTCAGTTTTTGTTTACAGGTATTTTGTTTTCTGCTCTTTTCTATCTGTTCAATTTCAGCTCCGTCTAATAATAATGATGGAACACCATAAAAATACAGAAAGTCTGTAAATATTTAATCCGATTTAAAAGAGCAGTAGTTTCCAAATTCTAGTCACATTTTGATAAACCAAGTCCTGAGGGGAATATCACATGCAAGGAGCAGGATATTTCACTACTTAACAGCTTGTTTGTCAGCCCTCGCAATATACTATTAATTTACGTAAGTGTGGATACTACATATTTGCTATACGTACGTGTAATTATAAATAAAATTGAATTAAAGCCACTGAAGATTACACCAGTGGGTTACATTGAGAGCGTATAGTTGCTTTGAAACGTACTGAAAAGGGTCTACAACTAGTTTTATAAATTCTATGCGTCTGGAGAAGATCGCATTAAATATTTGTTGATCATCGTATAGAGCGATTGATTTATTGTCAATTATTTTGCTTTTGGTAAAACTCTTCTAAAATGATAAATTTTAAATCTGAAGTTTTGACCTTTTTTCGGGGAACGTATGTTATGCAGTTTTTTTATTAATTAGTCTTGATCGCACCAACTATAAGGTTCTTAGCGAGTGCTGAGGGTAAGTTAACAATAAGCAAAAGAAATACAGCTTTTGGGCCCTGGCTCATGAAGATCCAGAAGGTCCACTTGCGGTCCAGATAAGGGTGCCGAAAAACGATGAAGGCTAAGGCTGTATTCTAGATGTCACTGAAGATCCCCGCCGCCTCATTCTACAATTTTGTTTTGTTTATTTTTCAGGTAATTAAGCTGAAGCGCCACCGACGGATGAAGGCTAACGACAGGGAGAGGCATCGTATGCACTTGTTGAACGAGGCGCTGGACAGACTCCGCTGCGTGCTGCCAACCTTCCCCGAGGACACCAAGCTCACCAAGATCGAGACACTGAGATTCGCGCACAACTACATATGGGCTCTGAGCCAGACCGTGAGCATGATTCACCAGCAACAGGACGAGCTGGGTTCGTCCCCCGGATCGAGCGAAGGCTGCGGAAGCGCAGGCGGCGTCGCGGCGGACGAACCGCTCACGCTCAACGTTGGCAATGTGACGGTGAGCATCGGCGGCGAACGTGGAAACATGATCACTTCGAGCAGGGGCAGTTGTGCCGTCGCACACCAGAGGCGGCAGCAGCAGATGCTCCAACATCAGGGCGCTCATCCGCCCCCGCACCTAAGCGACACTTGCTCCAGCTTCAGCGACGCCTCCTCCGAAACCTACAGCACTCCCCCTGGCTATCCTTACATGAAAATGGAGCTCGGCTTCCAGTACTCGTGTGAGTAAGCCGCTCGGGAAACTTCTATTCGGATTTTCACTTTTATTCTGCTTTATTTGACCAAAGATGGGTAATTGAACTCAGGAAAGATACTATTAATATTTATTTATTTTAACTAAAAACAATTGCTCAATCATACTACCACGACTGGCCCGAACTGAAAGACCTATTTTTCTCTATAAACTATAAATATTAAAGAACGGAGCCATAACTAATACGTCCGTGTTCGCACACTAAAAAAATAGTAGTTGAGAAATATGCAATAAAGAGGAATTTGCTCATTTATTTTATATTTAAAATATAAATATAGGGCTATGCAAAAATATTCCGTTCTTAACTATACTTATATACGGTTATATGCCCTGTTACAAAATTTTATCTTCAAATATGAACTTACAAAAATTTTCAACATCTATTCACTACAATCTACGCTGTAGTCATTTATTTTTGTTTGCAACTGTGTACAGACTCGTAACGTAAAGTTCATATTTAAACTTTTACGGGAAACTATTTCAAGTTAGTTTAAACCTGTTTAACATTATACTCGTTCATTTTTTTCTTAAAGTTACTAACTCGCATCTTGTACCATTCAATGAGGAATACAAATATGATAAAACTTTGGAAAAGGGCAGCCACAAGATGAAACAAACCCATTTAAATATAATCAACGTGGTAAAAAGATGGTGTGACCGTACGTGCAAGTAAAGTAAAATGCTGTGGTGCCATGTATGTCTACATGAAGTCACAGAAGTTTAGAAGTTTTACGTTTTGTCAGTATTTCAGTTCTTCAGCAGTTATGGCAATCAGGACCATTCTGCTGTTCTATAAGTTACCAGTATATATAAATATCTATAGTATTCACTAAAAAATTTTCCTAATGTACTAGTCTGTGATTTATTTTTAATTGTATTTATTTCTAAGTATCGCAAATTTTTACTTTTTTATATAAGAGCTCGAAAAAGTTGTATATATGATATTGAAATGTATATTTTGTAAATATATTTTTGTGTATTTATCAAAGGTTTTAACCAGATGTGAATGCAAATATTTTAAGACACATGATTTTCTAAAATATGTTTGAGAAAATATTGAAAGTTTTTTAAAACAATAAAGTGCCTGCCTAGATCTATTTTTATAGTTTGTGAAATACATTTGTAATGGAATCGTCAAACAAGAAACTACATACATCCTTCAAATATGAGCCAGCAATGCTGTCTTTATTCGGTCAGTGTACTTACTATCTGTAAACGCATCAAATAAAACTTTTAATCTATAATTAACATTCAACTCATTCTAAATTTAAAAGAATCCTGCAAAACCCTTAGTTCAAGAACAGAAGATTGCTTTCGAGTAAAGCCCTGCTCCAACCGACACGGTTCGAAGTTCCTGAGTTCTAATCTTTCGGTTTACACTTATTATTCAATCCAGATTTCAAAAACCAGAAATCGTTTTAATCAATGAATAACACATATATAAATAAATATTTCGCCAAAATAGCAGTAAACATTATCTATTGAAAATTTTGTATGCTTTTCCTGAAAATAAGATTATATTTATTAAGCTTTCACGATTATAATCTATGATTTCCTTACCTATAATAATTATTTCGCTTAATACTACAAAATACATACACACACATTGGTTCTTATATTACTTCTGACTATTACGCATTTATTCCCAGCAATCATAACTGTTTAACGTCAGATTAAAACAATTATTTACGAAGTAGACAGAAATTGTCTTTTGATGTAAATACGCACTAGAAAATTTATTATTTGAGTAAGTTTCTTTTAAAAAATGTTAAAGCTGCTACCTACTATAGCAGAACAATCGTATTTCTTGAATTTTATTGTGAAATAAAATTTATATATTCTGATAATTCAGAATACAGATGTTCATTCCAAACAAAATTATATCTATTGACTTACATTTCCATTTAAAAGGGTATTTCTTATTGAACAGTGTAAGTAAAACAGTGAACGTACATTTGGTCCATCGTAAATAAATATACAGTGATAAACCAAAACATTTCATAACCTGAAATTGAATTTGAAGTTGTACGTGACGCTGTAAGGAAAGTATATGAGTGGAGCAGAGACGGACTAGGAATCACTTAATAAAGACACTAACGAAAAATTGGAGAATTTAATGCCATAAGAGACTTTGAATAACGGCAGATTGTTATAGACCGGCGCTTGGAACGAAACAGCGAGGATGGTCGGCTGTTTGCGTGCCACCGTCGTGAGCATCAATGAAAATGGATTTAAGGACGACGAAACTACAAGTAGGAGACGAGTTCTTCGACGGTCACGCCTTATTAACAAACATGGTGGTTGCATGTTTACTTGCTCTGCAGAGGATAGGTTGCGATCTGTTGCAGATCTGACGGCAAGGTATAATATACCGTTCAGCGAATATTGCCGAAAACACGTTCATACTTGATGTATTTCACGAAGGTGATCTTTTCTTGCTGGAGGATAACTTTCCTTATCATTATCGTACTATCGATTGAGAAGCCTGATATGGAATTCTGTCGATGTCCCGACATCATTCGCTTCATCTCAATCCAATGGAACACATATGGGAAGATAGTTTCGCGCCCACAAATCATCCGCCCGTAATTTAAGGTAATTTTTCTGTCTGTGACATCACCGGAAACCTCCAAATGACTTTCCGAATCCATTCCGTGCCCAATCGTTGATGTATGTAGATCAAAGCGCTTTTAAGCAGGTAGTCATAAATATTTCGATCCTTAGGTATATATGTGACATTGATAGTCTTCAGTTTTATTATCATCTGTAGCTTCACTACAAAGAAATTTCTAAGCAGCGTGACTCGCAAAACGTATTAATTAAATTGGCTCTCAGTAAAATAAAGTCTCACCTACTTGTCCTGAAACTTTCACAACTTTATTTTGAAAACCCTACAAATTTCTCTTCCATCATTTAGCAATAATTCTAAGGATTTTACAGTATTTAATTTCTTACAAATATCCTGAAGGTATAAACTCAATGTCATTCAACCATCAACTGGCATACACTCATTCTGTATTTCCTATGTACTGTAGTACATTTAACTGATAAAAGGGAACTAAAAGTTCTTGTTACGGTCCAGTGACATAAAACTTTTACTTCTTCTCTTGCTTGTAATTATGTATGAAAAACGTCATACAGTAATTTTTATGGATTTTTCTATACCAATAAATAAAATTGAAGTTTCTGTCTGTCTGACTGTCTATCCGTATGTTTGTCTCGAATAGGCTCCGAAACGGATCAACGGATTTCAATGAAAATTCGAAAGAAGATTTAATTTAAATATTCGTTCATATTTAATTTAGATATATTGCAGAAGATATTGATATAATATGAAAATAAAAATATATTAACTCAAAGGGAATATTTCTTGGAATAGCGAACTGCGAGTTAAAAGTTGTATTACGCGTTTCTATATCATTCATTCCGCTTACTATCTATTGTTGCAGTGGGCTGAGAAAAAATTAACTTCCTTGGATCGTCGATATTCATTCGCTGCTTCCTCGAATGTATCACACCATACTCATGCTTCCTCGACTCGTCAAGCCATACTCTTCTCTGCTTCCTCCACTTGTCAATGTCTCACCTCAACTGTTGCACTTCTTCCTCGACCTGTCAATCCATAACAGTCCATTTTTCCGGGTTTCACCTTCGCAGGTAAATACCGTACAAGTTTACCGTTAAAACCCCGCAGCCAGGTAAATCTCCGAGTCGCCAGCCCGGCGCCGGGAAAACCCCTTTTTTCCTGGCCGGCGAGGTGTTATTAATTTAAATTTCCATAAATTGGAATTAATATTGAGGAGGTTCCTACTGTGTTACAATATATTTAATTTCCTTCTTCTTTTACATTATTTTAAATTATTGTCCATTTAGTTCAAAGTGAAATGCAGTAGTAACTCAAGTTGGCATTCTTACTTTCAACATTTAATTCTAACCACAATATATTAAAAGTTTTTAGTCATATATTAGACGGAAAAAACATTATTAAACAGCTATAATTAAATAAAATTGAAACTTAACTATATATATTTTTTTTAAAGAACGAAGGCTTTCCCGGTGAAGAATATGTAGAAACGTTTCTCGGGTTTCCAACCGGGTAGTCTCAGTAAACAGCAACGTTTCCACAGATAGCAACTCCGTCATCTTCCAGTTGCAGGCTGGAAGGTGACGGAGTTGCTATCTGTCAAAACGTCGCTGTTTACTGAGACTACCCGGTTGGAAACCCAAGAAACGTTTCTACATATATATTTTGATCAAAATTCCTAGCTTTACGCATTTTCTCGACAATAATTATGAAAACGATAAATAGCAAAACAGCCTATAAGTATATAAACAGAAGCTCATTCACGTCATTCATTTCCTTATTTTGGAAGCTCACCTTGAGTGATTTTAAGGAATCAAGAAATTTTGAGGATGAAAATTTAGACGAGCGTATCGCAGAAGCGAATAAATTCGAAATTTAGAAACGAAACGTAGTGTGCAAACTTGTGTTAATAAAGTTTATATTTAACATTTTCAGACTTTAGGTATTTTACAATTTACTGATTTCCAAACAATCAGATATTGTTACTAATTATCAATACGGCTCAAAAGCAATATTTAATTAAAAGCCAAATAATTGTAAAATATATGTGTATCAGCGAACAATTACATTTACTGTGAAAGTATGTTTACAGAACAGACAACGTTTTGGCTCAACTTTGGAACTTCAGCGGGTTATAGGGATATATTAAATAATATATAAAATATAAATATTTCTTCTTGCCTTTATTGAAGTAAAATTGTGAATATTTGGATTCTAAAAGTGGAATAAAGTCATAAGCAGATTCCAAAATGTTCTTTCTTGAAGTATTGTCCATGGAATTGCAAGTATTTTAAAAATTCTTTATCATATTTAATATTTTTGATTTATAAATTGTTAATTAAATTTCCTACACCTATTATAATCCGAATAATCTTACTTAACAGCGCCCGGAATAAATTTTACAGCCAAATTAGGCTCTCTTTTCTCTTAAAATATTTTAACCTTTAATGGGATTGGATTCTGCTATAAATTAAATTATTGGAAGGTGAATAAATGATAAGAAAAATTACAATTTTAAAATTATATTTTGACAAGAAATAACAAATAAAATAAAACAGAACTTATCTCCCTGCTCTTTTAAAAAGGAATAATAAATTTCGAAGTTCAATTAAATTAGAAAGCAAAGTTGAACTCTTTCCCATGAGATGGTGAGGCTTAAATACCTTGGTCTTTACTAATTGATTTTGGTAATGGCTTCTTTGATGTTTAGTTGACCGCTACTTGACTAAACACCGGAACCCGTAGGTACTTTGGCTGCAACCTTTGGAATCCTTGAAGATGTAGCTTCTGGAATTCGCTGCTACTGTTGGCCTTTGAAGTCTGTTACTGAACGCATTATCCACGTGACCCCTTGGTTTTCCGCCTGATCAACAGCATCAACGACAAATCAGCAACTGTTACCATCCGTCCCCTCAACTGCTTCTTCTCAATATTTTACGAAAACTATAATTTTCACTTCCCAATTCAATTTTTTCCAATGAGAAACATTTTTACATTTTCTAGTTAGCAAATCCGGGGTTCACAAATCTTTCCGAAAAAACTCAAAATGACAAGCACCACTTTCATGTGCGAACGTATAAACGTGACATAATATTGAAACCTCAGATTATTACCATCCGACGCATATTTATGACTTGTTGCCCCTACGGCCTCTTAATTCCTCGAATGACTACTCCTTCCTTAGATGTTTTGACGACAGCCAGGCCTCCCTGATTGCTACCTGAGGTGCAATACACCCACAACTTTCGCCGCTCATAAAATTTAATTAAAATATTTCATTTAAGATAAAAAAATAACCCCTTTAATAATTTCGAACGTCGGTGTACACCACAGTTTATCCTAAACTCTAATTCAAACCTTTTGTATATATTTTATATGCATTGCCGCTGTGTAAATTTGATTATCGATCTTACCAATATATTACATATATATTTTATGACTTATTGGATATAAACGTTTTTGTTCTTATCAAATGTCAGAATAAAATCTATTTTTGAAATTAATCATGTACGTTTTTATTCCACTGCAATTTAATTTTAGTCATATCACGACACATTTGTATTCAGATAGCATTTACTAAACGCTTTGTGTAACATGCTTATTAAGATACCCTTCTTATTTGGAAAATTGACCTTAAAATTCTGTTTAAATATTTTAAAAGTAACTTAAATAATTATTTTTATCATGGTGTATACTATGAAAATCTCCAATTTCCTTTATATCTTCCCGTTTTTCAATTATAAAGATTACAAGTCGCTTTTTTATACATGATAACCTAATATGTTTAAAAAAATTAGGTTTCAAAACAGGACATATTGCTAGAGTACTGATTATTTATGAACGTTCTGTTAAACTTTCTCATTACCATGTTTAATTTGTAACATTATTAGACACAAATTTGTTTCATCATTGTTGATCGCGTTGAATCGTCCCATGTTTTCCGTTTTAGTGACTCAACCTAGGAAGGAACCACTTCCCCGCAGTACGTGAGGTAGTTCAGAGATGCTTGATTAACGGCTCAGTAATCTTCTTAACGTGGCACAGCAATTACTTCGCGTAAATTGAGTGGCCGTAAATTTTATGGAGACACGTCCGCGTTTCGCGTTCCTCACGACTGCCCCATTTCACACAATTGAGTTACCCCGGGCCGCACACGCTCATGGGGTCCATTTGACCGTTACGACGAGTGGCAGCCACGTGTCCATTTACAGCTGTACGTGCAGCGGCAACGGAGGCAGTTATTACGGTGATTATCCACAAACAGATTAATGGGGCCAATTGCATAAACAAATTTAATTCTGCTAAGTAAGCAAATTGCATTCCGCTCGAATCCTGGCGGAGTTCAGAAGCCCTGTGAAATGGGTAACGACGATGATCGTGACGAAAGAAGATTCTTTGAGAAAAGGAGATCAGGGGCAGCCTCGTTTCATGTGTAAATCTCTCATGTAGCCACAGAGTCTAAAATTTTGACAAAAAAAATAGTAGTGAAAATAAATAATATTGTTTTAATAAAATAATGGCGGTGTAAACATATTACAAAAAGAAATATGACTGTTTGAATGATAATTATAATTATTCCTACAGTTATCAGATATAGTGGTTTGATGGAATGCGGTGTATTCTAATCTGCGCTAACTCCTTTATGGTACTTCCCAGTTTCATCATATCCAAATTCATTATACGCAATCTGTTGCAACCATTGTACCTTCTCTTACGGCCTTCACACGCCCAAATCCATTCAAATATCTCTTATAATCTACTAAATTGCTCAGCATTAATCTGAAGTATATTTTTAAAGCCTCCATTACTCTCTTTTCATCTTATCCAACTAGCCTATTTTCACTATTCCTGGTTCAACCTCGCATTGACTATTTCAGAAACCTGTAATTGTTTGACAGAAACTATGAGATAGTTCCAAAATAAATAGATCCATATAATAATTTCAGAACAAACCAATTGCTCATTTCATGTACAAGTAAATTTAAAATTATTTTACCTGAGAATTTGTTGACAATAACCATACATTCTAGGAAGTAATTTGCTGAAACAAGTTATTAGATCATTTTATACTTCTATTAAGTCAAAACACGAACAAACTCATTCCTTCGCATTATACAAATCTTCTTAAAGGTTTAGGATGAAAATATCTAGACCGGACCGGAAATCAAACTCAGAAACACGTACAAATCTTCTTTGTAGTAATATAAAATAATTGTAATAGAATTCATAAACATATAAGCCAGAAATAT
Source organism: Eucriotettix oculatus (assembly GCA_034510155.1). Taxonomy (NCBI): domain Eukaryota; kingdom Metazoa; phylum Arthropoda; class Insecta; order Orthoptera; family Tetrigidae; genus Eucriotettix; species Eucriotettix oculatus. The sequence goes on along the minus strand of CM067377.1, from coordinate 49,055,765 downwards.
AAAGTTTAATGAACATTTACAATTTCTTCGTTTAGAAATTTATTAAATATCACGATTTGTCTCAGGACCTTTACAGGTAATGACAAATAATTCCGAAAATTTTAAATCTAAATGTTATCTACATTTTGATGTTATGGCGTGAAACACCCTATATATAAATTAATGAAAATAGGATGATTAAATTAGAAATATTTAGGTTAATCTGATATTTAAAATTTAATAGAAAAAAAGAATCTATGTGAAATATTTCCTTCCTTCCTCCTTGGCTCTACAGCCCACTGAGGGCCTGGGCCTACGGAGTCGACTGCGGACTGTCATCTTGCATGACACGTTCCGAATTTGGAGTGACGCGTGGTCAGCGTATCGATCCTCTATTAGTCTTGATCCCGGTCTTTCGCGACCATGACGACACAAACATCCAAGCCCATGTCAGGATTCGAACCCGAGAGCTCTGGGATATGAGGCAGCAACGCTAGCCACTACACCACAGGAGGTCGGCACGTGAAATATTACAACCATTAAATTGCAATTGCAGAGGTGACAGCACAAATTTTGTTACATTCTATGTTAATTAGAAGTAATGAAAACACTGATCGACTGTAGAAGTGAACAAATGGAGAAATTTAATATGACGTAACTTTTTATGATATTGTTCTTCGAAAAGAACTGTGCAGAAATTACGGAAGTAACTAAATAACGTTAACTTGATAAAAATTGTTATGCTGAATTCAATTTAAACGAACACACTTAAAATTCAAAAAGGTATATCGATTTGACAAAAATAAATATTTAAATTAATTATAAAACAATATGAAATCATAAATTCTGTTAATGTTTTGAGTGTTACATTTTCCGTTAATTGCAGTTTTATTGGATCTGATGTGTAGCCAATTTCAATTTTTGTGCTCAGTCATTATTTATAATAGAATTTAAATCATTATAAATCGCTGGGACTATCGCCTTACCTCTTGTTTCAATTAACATTGCATAGAAAACTGAATTATCTTGTTGAATAAAATTCAAAACAAAAATTTTAATAAATAATTGCCACTGTGCGTGCTTCTGACATTATAACTAAAAATATTACTTACTTCGATTGAATATAGTATAAAATTAGTATATAATTATATATTCTGAATTTCACTGAAGTTAATTGTGTTTTAATATGATGTCTCTTATTCATCGGAAGTTCAGGCATTCAAATGTTATTACTTTAAAGTTAATGCAGCTATCTAGTTTATAAGTGCAAATGATGCTTCTAAATGGAAGGAACGTAACTAATATTTCAATCGTGTTTTAAATATGAATTTTTAAACATTTCTTATAGTGTTCAATCGAGCCAAAGACAGAGGCGCGTATGTGATTGTTCCTTACACCGATTACGTACTACATTTCATATTAAACAAATCTTGACGTTTTCTTCAACGTCTAAGCAATAGGTTGAACGTTATATTCACTTTTTATGGGCGTAAGAAGGAAACATTTAAAAGTAGACGTGATTTTTTATTTATACTTATGGTAATACAATACACTCACTACCCTCCCTTTAAAGCTATGGAAGCAACAAAAGGATGCAGGGACAACGCCATCTAGAAATTTCTCGTTTAAAATCCGCAATCATTTATTGAAGTCATAATCATCTTCTTGATCATTTTTCAAATATTTGGAATCTCATAAAAATAAAATACATAGTTAAAGTTAATTATTTTCATATAAGAAAAATTCTTAGTACAAATATTTAATTTTCTACTGATAAGCCAGGGGTAGAATAATTATAGTAAATGAAAAGAAAAAGTCTTGATTCAAATGACAAAATATTCCTTCCGATTGGAGCTGAGACAAAACCCATGAAATTGAATTTTATGGTTAGAGAACTCACCCGGAAAGAGAGAGTTCCCGGGTGTGATCCCGGTCTGGTCGAAATTCATTCCATTATGACCTTATTAAAAAAACTTTTTAATTTATTAATTTAGAGAAGTATTACAACCTTAACAATTTTTAGAAATCTTTGAATGCACGGGCGTTGTTAGCCGGGATGGCATTATTGCGAGATAAGGAGAAAAATGGACGCCGGGGACACGAAAAATTTTGAATTATCAGTCACCAATAAAATATATTTATCTGAGCGCATTTATTAAAAATTATATTTCTAAGAAAGAGACTAATTTTTTAGGGAGACAGGATACATGAGAGTGATATACTTATTTGCAAATACTTTTTTATAGTATAGGAAGGGAACTTGAAAGGGAGGATACGGAAGGAAGAAGAAGGTTAAGTAAGGTCTCCGGGTTATAGTTTAACGATTCAACCCGGTTTTAACCTTAAAGTAATCTAGGGCAAACCCTAGAAAACCTGCATCAGGTAGGTCGGCCTCTTGGGTACCTGTCTCATGCCCTTCTGAATGGCGGGAGAGGATTTGGGTGTAGAATTGCATCATTGTCTTCAACGCATCTTGACCGGTTTAGGGAGTAGCTGACCGACTAGTGTCAACAGACACGTCTGAGACCCCGAAACATACACCTCAAAACTGACCGAGTTTCTTCGGCTGTGACGACCTTAAAAACCAGATACAGATGGAGGCATCCTCGAAGGCAGTCCCATCGTCTCTCCGGGAAGATTTAACTAGCTCCCACAGGCTCCTCGAACTAATTAAAACCTGGTTTCCGAATACGTCAAAGCAAATTAATTTAAATCAGTTAATAAAATACAATATGAAAAAAACTGTTTCTTATACTCGTCTTTATCCGTTTTTGGAAACTGCCCAAGAACGACTGCGTATTACATCTGATTGAGAGTCTGAACCGAACCGTTACAAGATTATACGCTTGTTTAAAGGCAGGCCACTTGAGAGGACTCCTCGTTGCATCCCAGAAATTTTCTGGATTTAGCAATCTCCCCTCGTAAATTGAGTGGTTGTTTGCTCAGTGCCGCCTTGATTGACGAGTCTAAATAGTTGAAAGCAGGCCGGCGCGGCAGCGTCACCTGTGGTCTGGAGTCGGCAATGGAGCGTGGCTGCCGTGAAGTTGCCGTGACGAAAGGGCGGAGGGAGATTTGCCACGCAACACGTGGTGCCTGCCCTTCCTCCTACTCAGTCAATTAGGCTGCTTCATACTACCATGCCACAACACTTAACTTACATTACCTTCAAAATGTGCCAATCAATTTGTGCGGTTGCTTTAGTAAGTTTCAATCCCAACACAAATGAGCACAGGTTATAGTCATATAAACCAGAAAAGCAAAATCAATTACATTTACATACATGACTAATTAAGTAATTATCTGGATTAATGTGATAAATTTTGGTCCAAAGTCCTTTGGATGTATAAACTACTGTTCAAAGATATCCAATTAATTATAGTTGTTCGTAAGTGAAATAAAATGTACTCAAGTTGATTAATGGCGTCAATTCTGTGACAAGTAAACATGCGTGAACATTATTTTTTCAACTAGCTGGATGCCCGGCAACGCCCGGGATATTAACGCTTAAATATAACAAACATTTTACTTATGATACTTTTTTTTCTCTCGCGAACGTCGTCATCGCCGTATACACGCAGGCTACGTAAGGGTATAATGTTATATGTCATTAGTCTAGGACGAATACAAATAGTGTCCCCCGAAACATCATAAAAGTAATTGCAATCGAAATGTATTTATTCGCCCCTATGGGTAAATGTTCTTGTTGTGGTATTCAGTCCTAAGACAAGTCTGATGCAACCCTCCATGCTAACCAATCTTGCGCAAGTCTTTTCATATCCACATAACTATCACAACACACACTCTCTCTAATCTGCTTAGCGTATTCCATCCTCCCTCTTCTGTTCTTACCCCACACACTTTCCTCTAATGCTAGTTTTACAAGACCCTTGTAATTGATGGGAGGAATATTAATTAATGAATTTAATAATTGGGTTTAAATATATACATTTATTAATTGTAAACACAATAATTTTAATATGGCTAGTGCGTGTATATATTATGTACAAAAATAATTAATTAAAATGGGATTGTATTAAAGATCTCAGGGTATTAATGGTTTGGGTGACCACGTGTAGCATATTTTATGTTCGTTGACGAACCTGAGTTGTTTTCATAGGCGTCTCGCTGTAATTTCCGTGTTGTGGAACTTGATGCGGCCGGTCGACAATAGTACGAAGTCGTGCTGCCAAATTGAGGGAACTCCGCTTTTTTCTCTTTCTTCCCTTGTTGTTAAGACCTTTCTTCCCTGCTTCCTGGACTGATCAAAGCATGGCCCACCTCTCCGCTGCCACCTCACAAATCTACTCTCACCGAAACTTCTCTGCTGCCAATCTCCTTTCGCCACCACCTTGTATCCCCAGCAATCTCTTTCTCTACCACTCTCCTTCAATATCCTCTCGCCATCACCTTGTATCACCTGCCAAAAATCTCCCTCAAAATTGTCTCCGTCAGCCTCTTTAAAACCTTGTCCCCACTTATCCGACACCTATCCCTAAGGTGACAGGGATGGATATTCTCTAATCATATCCCTTGTTTCATTTCGGGAACACACGTCACCCGGTCACCAAATTCTCAGGCAGATTAAGACATTCCAAAACCGGCGACGAGGTGTCCGAGCTTTATGGTCCAGGTGTCAGCCGCTGTCCCTTTGTTATTATTCCGAGCCGCCAAGACGGCGCACGGAAAAACCCCTTCTTCCTGGCAAGCGACTTGCTCATGCCGGAATATTTGTTATTTAAGTTTCCGTAAATAATAATAAAAAATTGGACGCGGGTTCTACTGCGCTACACCCTCGTGCCTTAAAACTTGGCCTATTAATCTATCCCTTCTCTTAGTCAACGTCCTCCATATTCTTCGCTTTTCCCCTATTCTGTTTAAAACTTCCTCGTTACTTACTCCATTCACCCATCTGATTTTCAGCATTCGCCTATAGCACCACATTTCAAAGGCTTCTATTCTTTTCCTTTCCCCAACTCCTATCATCCATGTTTCGCACCCATATAACACTACACTCCATACGAACATTTTTAGCAACGATTTCCTAATATTCACACTTACATTACCCGTAAGTAAATTCCTCTTTTTCGCGAAAGCCTTCCTTGCCTGTGCTATCCTACTCTTTATGTCTACTGTACTTCTACCATCCCTAGTTTTTACGCTTCCCAAGTAGCAGAATTCCTCAACTTCCGTCAAAATATCCCTTAACAATCTAACACGCTTTGTTATTCCTCTGTTTCCCATACTACACTCCATTACCTTGGTTTTTCCTCTATTAATCCTCATATTGAACTCTTTCTCCAGGACTCCGTTCATGCCATTTATTATGGTTTCCAAGTCTTCTTCTGATTCCCCTAATACTACAATATCGTCGGCAAAGCGTAAGGTTTTTATTTCTTCTCCTTGCAGATTCATTCCTTTTCCACATTCCGTTTTAACATTCTTCATCGCCTGTTCTATATATATATATATATATATATATATATATGTACGATGCGACACATCCTTGTCTTACTCCTGTCTTTTCTTCATCTTCTATTCTAATTACCGCTGCTTGTCTTCTGTAGAGGTTATGAATAAGCCTCCTTTCTCTTCAAATATAATGGGTAAATACTAACTGTATAGTCCAGGATGGCAATATTTTAACGACCTAACGGGTAACTAAATGAAAATTTGTATTCTTTGCAGTGTACAAGGATTATCTGTAACCTGTGTCCAGTCGAAATTCTGTTCATAACAAGTTCAGAGTAAAGACGATGCGTCACTGGAGTAATTCATCATTCTCTGTTGTGCATTCCTATTAAACTTGGTAATCAGTACAGAAATTGGTATTTGCCTCGATTCTGGGGGATTCCAAATCGCCAGTAGGTAGAGGAAACACTATTCAGGGAATATTGGCAAAACGGTAAACAAAAGGGCATTTAAGACAGACTCCTCGTGAATAATTCATCTGTCGGGCCAACAATCGCAGAGAGGAAAACTGTGCGCTGTTCCTGGAAGGGGGAATTGAATAATCTGCACCCGGGGCTATTAGCCAGCCTAATCTGGCCGCGACAAATGGACGGCGAACCCCTGGGATTACATCGCGGGTCGGTAATATCGCAGACTGGGGTTCGCACCCTACACCCGCCCGGAGCAGGTGATGCTTCAAACACGACCCACTGCCGTCGAAATGTCTGAGTATCTACGATAACCAATATAGATTCAGTTCACAGTTTCTGAAAACACTCTATACCTTCCTCTGTTTTTTCTACCTCAATCTGTTGACCGCCAAATGTTCTTTATTTTGGATTTACTTTTTCTCAAATATTTTATACAAATTATTTTCGTTTACATCATACGTAATGTTCTACTAACGTTAACCTAATATTCCGTATTTGAGCTTTCTTCTCGTATTTATTTCGTTTTTATGTAAAGCTTTATCGTATGATTGCATCATTTCAATATGTTCTACCGTAATATTAAAATAGATACAGTTTATTTTCTTCATTACGAATATTACTCAATTTTTATCTATTCGCCGCGCTGCCTTTCTTCAAAATCCCTTTTGCCTAAAACAGCAGATGTTGTTCACAGTGTATTACACTTTACTTTTAGTTACTAAATGGTAATTTTCCTCTTACGTTGATTTATGCCCAGATTTATGATTTTTGCTGTGCTGGCGTGTAAGTATTTTTATTATACAATATTTAATTTCTTTGCATTATATAATATTATTATACAACTGGTTCTATAAATATTAGTACATATGGTAGAAGATATTTATTTAGGCCCGGATTTTCTATTTTCCGGTTCCATAAATACCACTAAACGTTTGGCCACGAAAACAGACCATGTCTTTTTCGGCTGTTCCTTTATTTAGCATATATGAAACCGTTTCGTAACAATTCATTTTCCTGAGGAGCTGACGGCCAATGGAACTAATGCGGTGCTCTACGGTGCCACGTGACAGCGGAAGATCTACTAAGTGAAGAAGACAACATCTTTGCCCCTGCGAGCCTTCTAACCCGCATCTCCTGTTTGACGTAATGAAGCTGATCGCTGTTTATTATCAGAACTAAGTGCTTATAAAATATAGTCTTCTAATGAATAACGTACATATACGTTGCTATTTTAAACACACATCTGCGTAGCCATTTGTAATCAATCTTTATTAAGTAGCTGGGTGCCCGGCCATCCCCGGGGAGTTACTTGTATTAGCCCGATGCAGTATTCAATTCTACACTAATGTAATTTGATGTGATGTAAGTGGTATATAACGCGTTGTCAGGCCTCTCTATACCCTGATTCTAGAAAGTCTTATTAACAGAGGGAGATATATGTAATGAAACTATGTAAATATCTTATTTGCCTTTTGTAGATATCTAGATTCCAATACCCGTTAAATTTATTTTTCAATTCCTACTCGTAATTACGGAGGCAAACAAAACCACTGTAAAGATACACTTCAGTTCAAAGTAGTTAGTTAGTATAACTTCTACTTTTATAAATTATACATACTTATATAGCCTTAAAATTTTCCCACATTTCATGTAACCACGGCAGATTTCAAAGTACATTTTCCTAAGACGAGCTTACAAAACAAAGAATAAGATTTTTTAATAATTATAAATTAAAGCAATTATCCTATTTAATATTGTGAAAAACTGCCGTAATTGATTTACTAATAATAATAAACTTAGTTATAATAGCACACTGTAGAACAATTCTTAAGTTACTTTCGGCAATCAACGAACATCTTTGGGTACGCTTATTTTTTCCTTACGATTCGTTTCTAAAGCGTTTAACTATTACTCCCATCAGTCCACGTTATCAGGACCGAAACATGTAATTGTTTTTAAATTAAATTTTGTTTCACTATATTTTGTCTGTTTTTGGCCTTTAACTTATATTAAACGTACAGACATTAATAACTATCACCTTATATTACATTATATATTACGTTCGACGTAATTTATTCATTTTAATAAATTGATTTTCTAAAAACGATTCGTTAATACAAAGCTTATTAACTAACCAAAATTATTCTAATCATATACAGGATTATTTAAATTTAATTCTTTATTAAATTAATGGTACCATTACGGTTCTGAAGCAAATTAGCGATCCAATATATTATTTATTTATTCCTATGTATCTTGAAGCAAAGAAAACGACAAGTTAAGACACAGTAACAATTATATTTATTAACCATTCCATTAGTCTTGGGATTTCCTTAGAGAAATGGAGGAGGCTACCGTCAGGGGTGCCTTCTTATCTCTAATATTTCCATAAGCCGAGGCACCTAGGTCTGTATTGGGGTGCCAAAACTTGGGCACGCGGTAATACTTGTTCGCTGTTTCTATTGGAAACTAAGTTGGTCGAGATATCGAGAAGGCAATAAAGCGTTCCTACAACAAACCCCGCTCTCATCATTGGAAAGGCGTGGGACAAGTTCCAAGAGCCTTCAGGTTTTATAGGATTTGCCCTGCGTCACGTATAGGGAAATTCCGGATAGGGAAGTTCTTTAAAATTAAATAAAACGTGAACATCTTCAAAACACAAAATAATTTAAAATATATTAAATAGTTATTTTTCAATAAAAAAATCGTGTCGAAGTCGTAAAAAAATATTTGTTAAGAAATTTAGAATTTATAATTAGTTTTATATCAAATTTTTTAATCGTGAATAAAAAAGATGACATTTAAATAGTTTATTGTGATAGTGTTTCACTTTTAAACTTCATTAGGCCCAAGTATATTGAAAATAACTTATTTTTATATTTAAATCCAAGGAAAAAGAATATATATTCTCCTTCAATAATTTTCGAATAAACATTATATATTTTTAATATATATAACTTCGTACTCCACTCGCAATATTGATTTTAAAACATGGTCACTTTTCTTAATCTGTCGTATAAATTTATATTTATATATTTGAAACTTAGTTATTGTGCAAATAAATAATCCAATTAAATTTCTCTTATGTCACTTCAAGCTAAATTTTACAGGTCTCAAATTGCGCTGTTTTTACATTGCCTCTTATGGCGATATGAGCGAGTTGGTCCGAGAAGAGTGGGGATAACAGACACGCTGCCATCATACTCTTTGACGGGGCAGTGGGCAGCGCCATTGCTTCGCATCATAGAGGTCCGGGGTCCGAATTCCAGTAAAGGCTGTTTGTGTGTGTCTAGTTCATTGTCAGCATAATCACAAACCCGTTGCAGAACTCCTGCTGCTACGTTCGCAAGGTAGATTACTGTAGCGGGTCTGTTGTTTTCATTCTCTACCGGTGAAACACATCGGGAAACAACCATTTGCAATAATTGCTCTTGAGTAGGAAAAGGTTCACCATAAACAACTTTCCTCACTTGGACCTTTCGTTAAGGCACAACACTTAGTGATAATAATAATAGTAATAATTTGTTGGTAGAATCATAAATTCTAACATAGTTTTCTGACTTTCAGTTTACAATAAATAAAGAGACGGCCAATTTTAGTTTGTAGGTAGCTTTCGGCAACTAACGTGCCAAATCATAGTATGACATTTATAAATATAAAAACTAAAGGTACTGTTAAAATAATACGGCGTAATTCATAGTAACACTAAATACGTGTTCTGAATATATAGGTTGGCCAGACGGCGTGTTACAATATTATTTTTAGTTTTTCAACTTATAAATGTCATAGAATTGTTACGGCACGTTAGTTGCCGAAAGATACCTACAAATACATATTATTAAATAAGGAACGTAGGTTTTCCCGGTGTAACTGCTGGATAAAGTTTTCTCGGGATTCCAACCGGGTAGCGTCGTTCATTTGCCACAACGTTTCGATGGCTTGCACCGCCATCTTCCCGAGAAAACTTTATCCAACATATTACTAAAACTAGTGACGCTCTAAAAGATTATATTTTAATTGCCAAAGTATTTAAATGTAAATAAGCATTTATTCGATTATATTAACGTTGGAATCAATAATTCTCTATGTATAAATATGTTATTCTACTTCTGTAGAATTATTATATCATTCAAAACCTTTCCAGTGAATGTTTATTCTGAAAGATGTGCCTGTTATTTTGTAGTAGTACAGTTTCACTTCTTATTTAAAGATAATGTTATCAGCATGTTAATACTGGTTCTTGAGGGCGTCCACCTGGATTTTTTTGAGGGTGGAAGCCAGCCACTACTGGATGAAGCTGCCTACTGCCTTCGCAACACTCGCAGCTGCGGGCTTGTTTTTCTTCTACAGAGGTTACATTGTACTCGGGCTGCACTTACGGGATCAATTTAGCATGAAGGCAAAAGGCGCCGTCTCATCCAGAACCAGGCGAAGCGTGCGATATGGCGCGGTCAGAAAGGCCTGGATTTGGTTACAGGAGCGGTTTTCTACACAACGTAACAGGAACCAAAGTATTGTAGCAAACTTCCTCTTTATTCGTGCCGCAACATACAGTCTTGCGGTTGCAGGAAATGATCGGATGAAGAAGTCGAGGAATGGTGCACATTAGAACGTCTCGCTTATTTCGTCTGATGTTTTCAACGTTTCCTTTGCCATAGAACTTCTCAAAGGGGAACAAACATTACATGAAATTTTTCGACAGCATAATAACGCATTTCACATCGATTGTTACCTTTATTTAGCTAATATTATTTTTGTATAAGTTTGAACAAATAATTAAAAACATTAAAATAATTTCTGACGGGATATTTAATATTCGGAGACTTCTCCCCTATTTTCATTTATTTACATATATTGAGCAGATACAGAAAATATATATTTCTTTAAAATTTTTAATACATCAATCAATTGAAAAACAATATTTATAACATGTCCATATCACCGTAAGTATTAAAAATATGTTTCAAGGGAAAAAAATCTTTTTCTCATCTCGTCAATGGACACAAATAGCATACTAATAATTATTCAACTACCAATGCTATTTATACATTGAATTGTTTAAATTGTGGCTTTCGTTATATCCGCTAAAAGAATTAAAGAGATGATCAGTAACATTATTATGCGCATATATATGTAAAACCCGATAACAGACTCAATTTAAATGATAAATTATTGGTTATAAGCTATCAATCTTTTGGTACGTTAGCGTACCGACACTCGTCAACTCTTGTAGTAATTATATGGCGTGTTGGTGAAGAGATGAATATGATCAAACAGACTGAAACTTTCTAACCAATAATCTATCTTATTTTAAAATTCTTTTGTATAATTTTTATAATTATTATTTTAAGTTTAGTTATTTGATGATCGGTTACTTTTCTTATTAAATTGAGACGTTATTTTCTGACTTATTGTAATTTTTGTTTAATTTGCAATACTTTTAATTTTTATATTTTTTAGTTTAACTGTTTATTGATTCCTTTTTTGTATTCCCACTTTTACATATTGTTAGGTATAACAGTCTGTATTACATTGTTGCTATATATTCATGCATCATATTTCGATCAAATTTCGTTTTTTGGCTTCCTTTTGTTTCTCAAAATTGTAAATTTTATAATAATTTATTAGAAGTAATGTTTTGAAGATTATGAAATTTTAATTATTTTAATTCATCATATTCGAAATTTTACAATTTTTATAGTAACATTTGAAGAAAATATCTGTGGAAGTACCACGTACGGTGGCGAAACGGCTGAGTCATTCAATAAAACTTTTTCTGTAATTTGTTGTAAATTTATTCGATTTAATTTTTCTGATTGACTAGTCATTTAAATTGAGACTGTTGATATATATACGAATTGAAGAGAATAAATTTATTTTTAAGCTCTCAACTTGTAAACAAAATCCTGTCACAAAGAATTGTTTTCAATTTAGTCACGATTTCGATTGTGACAAAACCTCTAATTTATACAAGATTAATTTCTGAAATGTTGTACGTTAGAAATGAACCTGATACTATTAAAATAAAGAATGAACGGGAAATATTAATAAGTTATATGATGTCTTACATTAAGTTCCCTCGTCCATTTTTGTATTACCTTTGATTTTAGATCTTAGGTTTAATTTCCAGTCTTCGGAAATTTTGTCCGCATTAGGTCATATTACTATTACTATTTAATGTTAATTGTGTATTAAATTTCAAAGACTTCTGTTTTACTGAGCATTAAATAATTGTACGTTATAATTTTTCTCATCACAAAGTAGGACTATTAAACAAAATTTTAGAATTATTATTTTAAAGAAATGAATTTTTCATGCTTCAATTTGTCGTCACCAGGTAGGGTCAATATATCAAATATTAATTACACACTCTCAGGGTAATAAAGTTTCAGTACCGTCGTACTTAATCAGATCTGCTGCTGAATTCCAGTCAGTTGAGTAGCTAGTACAATTACTTTCATCACTTTCAGAGTTCTGGTATGTTTTTTCATTTAATAGTTTTCGTTTATTTGCGCTCGCACCCTATACGATCTTTTATATTTATAAGTTTGAATTTAACCAATAGTAATATATTATATTTCAGCCGTTTTCCCGGTCATACTAGTGATGTTATGTAATTACCGAGGAGTAGGGGAAGTCGGGGGCAAAATGGGACACTTGTTGTTTAACAATTTTGGTATAATCGTGAAAAAATATAAATGACTTCACTCCCCCTCCTCCCCCACCTTTGGCAGAACGGAATAGGATGTTTTATATATATACAATTGAGCAATAAAATTAAATCTAATTTAAGAAAATTCTTAACACCTTTTGTGTTTTCTTTCTTATACTTATTTAGCGTACGGCTGATTGCTTATCAATTTTTCCTTTTAGCAAAACGATTTGTTTGCAACAGTATTTTCTTTCTTAATCTATTCTTCTTGGGTACGGCTGTAACTAATTCATATAGGTTTAGTCTGCTAGTTTTTCCATTTTTTTCTTGAGGAACACACAACATTTTGCCTTATACAGTAGCATCCCGTTCCACCCCGCACGCTAGTCTCGTCTAGTTTACGAATATATACCATAAAATCAAGGAGTTTTGTGAATTCCTTTCTGGAGAATTGCAGAAAAAATGATAAAGTCGTAGATGTAAGACGCCAAAACAAAAGTTCATTCACAAGGTACAATCAAAACTTTGTCAAGTAGGCTGCCAGGACTTCAACCTTGACCAGTTATAATGTGCAACCCCTATTTATGAACCTCAAGCACTATACAGAAAAAAACAGGGTAACCTCTTCTACCCCCCCATCCGTTCCTCCCTGAACTCCTCTACTCCTGAACGGGGGATACAGAAAATTATAATAAGTCTTAATTGACAGTTAAAATTTCGATTTTTAACGACGCAGTGGTTCTTTAGAATTTAGAATGGAGCTTGACTGGACCTCTAAGTAATTATCAATTTTAATATAGACGAGTAATTTTTAGAAACAGTAACCTTGATAAGCTTGTGATATTTCTAACTTGAACTTAAGGAATGTTTCCTTTTAGCGTTTCTTCGTACGAATAATACGTATTGTAAGTTTTAAGGGCTTACTTTGCCATACAATTACATTGGAACGAGGCAGTGACAGAGACAAAGGGAATACAGTTTCAAGAGCTAATTTTCTCCGAATGACCACTGCTGCTGCAGTTGAGAGTCTAATTTCCGAAACCTTATACTATTGACAAATGTACGTGCGGCTCACAAACAACGCCGGGGCAGATGTGGGCATTGTATCACCCCTGCCTTAGCAAAACTTTTAAAAAAAATTAAATCTCAGTCGGTGTCAAGTACGGACAGACTGCATCGCATATGTCACTTAATATCGAATGTCACTGCCGTGGTCATGGGCGGCCATTGAAAACATATTGCTGGTAATGTATCTAGCGCCACATGCTCTGGTATACTGGCAATATTTACAATGAACATGAAACCATAACCAGACGTATGACGCATGTATCATAGGAGCACACATTTCAGTGCACTTAAACAGAACGCTCATTCATATATCTATTTATAATTTAAATAAATAACGTCAGTTAATGAAATTATTTTGTTACTCATATTGAATGTAAATATTCATAGAAGCTGGAAAATATGCTTAGCGTCCGTCCAACAGTCGTTTCCCCATTCCCATCAAAAATTATTCTTTTTGGTTGAAAGGGAAGGAATATAGTTTCTTGTTTGAAACGAAATAATTTGACTCACCTGTTGACCACGGACTTGACTTTTCAGCTGAGTAGAATTTATTACGCAAATTTTCAGTTGATAGAGTTTAGTAGTATTCTTACGCTTCCAGCAACACCAAGAAAAGCATTGCAGGAGGTGATGTGAACTGTTATAATTCATATAATGTAGTCGTAGATGCGGCAAGTGGATATCGCGGCAATAATAATGGCTCAGTTAAGGCGGAGGGAAGGAATTTTAACTTTTGGGCACCAGATAATTTTATAGAAAAATTACCAAGTGTTTTATTAATAATAAAGTACCAATGAAAACTACCAAAAGGGTTTTATTTAAACAGCAACAGTCCATTTATACGAGCACTGGATAAAAACTGTCCACAGGGCCTACGCGTCTCGTCAGCTTCATTAGAAATCATAATGAAACACAATTCCATGTTGTCGTCTTACTACTCTGATTCCGTAGCGTGTTCAAGAGTCTTCACTTACGTTCATGATCGCTGATTTCTCGCCTTTATGCCATCGTGGTCCGTCAACGACTCATTTAGTTTTCGTGCTCTTGCATAGTTCCGCGCTCGTGCGCGCCTTCAACAATTGCCGAGCCTCTGTCAGCGAGTCAAACAAGACAGGCAACAATCCAGTTTAACGGTCATTAGGGACGGAGCTAACTTCATATATATATATAAAAGAAACCAGCTTTCTCATTTTTATATGAATTTTTATACCTCTATATATCCTATACTCTTTAGGAACGGTTTGGGGGCAAGTAATTTTCAGAGTTTTATGACTATTTTGATTTATTTTTGTGGGAATGAACAGGCGAATAATATATTATATAATGTAATTCCTCTATACATACTCTAGCCTACCTTTCACCATGTTTTTATGAAACACTTCGACACCTTTCGGGAAAGAAAAATTGAAAAACTTTACGTTTCGCTACAATATTGACCACTTCGTGTAAACAGTTGAAAAACATTGTTCGGGAATAATCTGCATAGACTGTAGTAGGAATGTAGTTAAAAAAAGAAGATGGTGGAAGTGGAAGTCACTATTATAAACCATCACTTATGGAAATGATCTTTTGACAGACATAAAATTTAAGAAGCAGCAGGTTGTAACATTTTTACGAACATGTCACCTAGTGACCTCAATGTTTTGTTGATTTCAGGAAAAATATCTCTAACAAATACTTCACATTTAGACAATCAATTTTTGAATCTATTAGGCTAGCCGTAACCCTTCTATTGCTTGTCTTTGGAGATTCTTATCCGAGTCTGAAAGATTTACATTGGTAGGTACTTTGTAGATAAACTTAAGACCAATTTGGAAAATTACCAATGAGTTATACGATTACCCCACACTACTTATAAACTATAGGAAAATAAAAAAAACAAACTTACAAACTAAGTCATTACATTTTGAAATATTATAAAATAGTGTAATAAATGGTTTTTCACTTACCTCTTCTGTTCCATTTCAGTCAATACTTCAAGGTCCTCTCCGTTCACTTCCTCGCAAAATATATAAAAGCGTCTCCTACTCTGACCAATTACACGAAGAATGACTTTTCTAGCAGTTTTTTTGTGTTTCTATCTTGAGATTTTAGCAAGTGCAATTTCTTTTCATGTTCAGCAACAGTTACACAACATGATTTCACAATATTTTCAAAAGCATACCCTATTTATTCGTATTTTAGTTTTCAACACGAGTGACATCCCAGAAAGAAGATGTGCTATGCATTTTTCTATTACTTGTAAAGCTGTCTCTTGACTCAACATATTATAAAAAAACAACAACAAAGTAGTGAAATCAAAAACTAAATGCAAGGAAGCTGGTTGATTGAACCGTGTTTCAGAACACGTCTGCACTCGTTCCCAATGTTTCCCATTGTAGTGGGAAACAAAGAACTGTACTATTTTTGTTTCTCAACAGATCCGAAAGAAGCTAGAAAAAGTTTGAGTTTAACAACATCAGAAACATTGTTTATAAACACTATTTCGATTTTTTTATTGTATAGACAAGGTTTACAGTTAAAAATAGACACAAAATTTGCAAGTAATGCTGATTTCCAGAAATTTTGTGGATTAAATATTTTGTTTTGTTTTGAGAAAGAAAGAAATATCGAAATGACGATTATATATGAGCCAAAAAATTGAAACTCAATTTACAGGAATTGGATGTTTTAATCTAGATTAAATTTTTTTTAACAAATAACACTATAATTATTGCTATCCCTCAATATTGTTTTAATCTTGATTAAATTTATTTAACAAATAACACTATAATTTTGCTATCCCTCAATATTCAGTGTGTTCTGAATAAAACTGTAGATCATAATAAAATTTCAACGTTATAAATAAGGCCTTCCAGTGCTCCCATCTGACATTTTTCTCTTCGGATCTCTTACTTTTTCCAGTTTCTGAATTTCCAGAACCCCTCGAGCTCCTTATCATAAGATACTGGTAAGAGGTTGCTCCCATTTAAGAATATCTCAACGCTGAAGATAAGTGGAATAAAGTCGCCTGTATCCCGACGAGATCAGGCTCCTCTCCGAAATTGTTCTTCTGGTGTCCCGAAGTTGAGTCTTGTCCGCTAAGTGGTGTCGCCCTGGCGGCACGAGTATAAATCAGCAGATAGGGGTTGCACTCACCCCAAGCTCAGACCGGCAGCTGCCAGGCCGCATTGTGCACCCCTCAATAACTCAACTGCTTTGTTTGTTTAACGACAAGATAGAGCGGCCTCCGGGCGCTCTTTTTAATGTAATACATCAAAATGCTGCTTGGCGTGTTTTATTCTAAAGTGCCAGGGACAAAATGACGAATAATAAATGGAGCATAGAAGGCCACGTCTGATAGCAGAAAGGGGCGCAACACTCTTAGTTCCAAATAGCCTACATGACTTAGGGCAGCATAGCGATAAAAACCTGCGCCATGGGGGAATGCAGGGGGCGAGGTTAAATTCTTTATCAACCTTATCACTATACTCGGATCCGGTAGCCTAATTAGATGTTACAAAACATGCAGTCAGTTGTCGAGTTCTGTTTTGTCCCAATAACCTAGTTCACAGCCGAAATACTTGGAGGATAGTAAAATGAACTATCTAAACCTCCTAGACAAAATGATGGCTTCGTAGGAAATTGTCAAAAATTTGTTTGGTACTGAAAACGTATATGTGAAAACTTCAACCAAAATAATCTGAAGTTTACGGAAGAGCTTCTTTCAGCCATATTCCAACATAACCCTCAAAGAAAGCAGTTGTAAACGTGGATGAAATAATAGAAAAATGCCAAACTTCCAAGTTAATTATTATATTTTGTTTTGAATCAAAATTTTATTCGGAAAATAAATAAACTTTATATAGTTTTATGGCATGAAATGAATTTAAAGAACAGCCCAGACACCTCATCAGTCCTTTAAACTAATGTAAGTTTCTCCGTAAACTTTGCTTCTGGCGCTATGTATTTAGTATTATAGAAGTGTCCAGCACCATTCATTGTGGAATGAAGGATGGATCCTAGATCCTCTGTAGCCTGACTCTTTTGCCCGTCCCTGTCGTCACTCTTCGGTGCACCCGCCGACAGAGTGCAGACAATGCTTTATACTCAAACAATTCGTGAAAATCATAAAGACTTCTCTTATTCCCCATACCAGTCTTTTTCAATTAACTCCAATGTTTCCTGCCCTCCGCCAATCATAGCCCTCAAGCCGCTAAACTTGTTCCGCATCCACAATACCAGTATGTCTCCTTTTCATAGTCTTAACTAATTCTATTTTCCCAATTTTTTTTCAACAACCTGTCCGACATCCTAAGTTCTTAATTTTGGATTTGTCATCACGGAATCACTCAGCCGATAAACACAGCCCATGTTTTCGAAGAGTTCGCTTAAAATGTGTCCAAAATTCTCCTTCTGCTTGCTAAAAAATCGACTCATTTTACTTTTACCTTTGTGGGGCACACATTTCTATGTCAAAAAATGTTACATAGATTTTTTAAAAGCCACGAAATAACCGACGCTAATTGAACTTTTTCAATGTTTAACAAAAAGGTCTCACTTCTTAAGGCCCTTTCACATTATAGAAATACTGTCATATAAGGCTATTATAGAATAATGAACGCTAAGCTTTAACAGACTAAGGTAGGTTTATCTTCTTGAGAGGAGTGCATTTTCCTCCATTAGGTAATTCATATTATGTTCCATATTATTTTATTTTTTTCGATCAGGTCTTTCACTTTTATATCCGAAACGATGCATTTTACGAGGAACAATGGAATATCCCAGATTCAGATATGAAATAGTTCGGTGCACTGTTACCCTTTTCTTTAAATTTAATTTTAGTCGCGCCAACTGCTGAAGGCCATTAGCGACTGCCTTCAATAAGGTATCATATTTCTACGTTAAGGCATCACTGTATGAGAACTCGGACAATACAACGTCCAAGTCCTAGCTAGGATTCAAACCCGGGACTTCTTGTGAGGCAGAGTCGCTGACTACTACACCACAAGAAGTCGCCTCCAAATTTTGTCTTGTACCAATTTTGCCAATCTTCGTTCTGCAATGACATAAACAACTCCGCGTACTGACCCAGTCTCCTGGCTCACAACTTAAGTCTTTAAACACTTAAATAACAATGTCTCCGGAACCTCACTCAAAGACTGTTAATTGGCGCTGTTAATAAATATCTTTAGAAAAAACTACTTGGTGGCAAACAATGTTTTTCTTTTCACACCAGACACGTATTCAATCAACCTCAGAGCGATATAGAACATTCTTGCTAAAAATATCACGTTGTCATAATAACCGTACCAATATTCTCCGCGAATATGCTGCGAAAAGTCAGCACTCCACTTTCGCAGATATTTGTAATTTCCATGCAGCAGTTCACTCTGAGGTCAACGATTAATCACCAGATGGTTAATTTCTCAATAATTCAAATAAAAATCATAATTTGACTCGATGCAGTAATTTTTTGTATTAATAAATTACTAAATAAAATAATTAATACCTTTATTTATGACAACTATTGAATTATTAATCGGGGATTCGCTATAGTGTTTGCTAATTTTCTGCCCCTATCCCGGTACTTAAATGTTTTGTAACAAAAATTTTAACCAGTCTGTGAATGATGCCATTAACAATTCCTCCTTATGTAGATCATATAATTATTATGTTTAATACTATTACTAAACAGATTCTTAAAATCACGAAACAAATTATTCTTCCTAAATTAATTAATGTACCGTAGCCATGAGTCTGTACAAGCCACCACTGTTCCTCATGTTAGCCATTGGAAGGCGGTATTGTTATAATATTTTGTTTTAGTAAGATCTACTCTTATGGCGTGGTGGTTATATTGAAGGAAGGCGTGATCCAATCCGGAGTTCAAAAGGACTCTTCATCATTCATAAGGAAGTCCAGATTGCGTCCTGCGACAAGAATCAGGCAAGCTGAGATGGCACGATAAATACCTCTGTTTGTAATCTTTTCCTTAGTCCTAGTACTGCCAATTCCTAGTAGGATTTCTGTTAGTGATTCTGCTCTACGGGAAGACCCGTTTCGACGACCCTAAGTTAGAGCTCTTGCATTTAGTTTATGAGATATTTTATTTAATGTTATAAATTTTGTAAATATATATAGTGTTTATTATAAAATTAATGTTATTCCCATTTGTATAAATAATATCTCCCCCCCATTTATTTATTTTTCTTTCTTTCTCCATGGCTCTACAGCCCATTGAGGGCCTGGGCCTACCGAGTCAACTGCGGACTGTCATCTTGCATGACACATTCCGAATTTGGAGTGACACGTGGTCAGCGTATCGATCCTCCACCAGTCTTAATCCCGGTCTGCACGACCATGACAACACAAACATCCAAGCCCATGCCAGGATCGAACCCGGGACCTCTGGATTTTAGTAAATCATAAATAGAGTAGATATTGCTAAAAACAGACATTCTTTGGAACACAAGTAAATAAAAGTATCTTCGTTTCCCAAAAACTTTATATTAATTTTTAACATTAAGCGTACGAGAAACAGTCGTCATAAGTCACTAAAAGCGGCGATTCCCGATCCTGTCGATATTTCTCTGTCCTAATCCGTTAATTGTTGTCATCAATTTTTGGAGGCAGAGAAGTCAAATAAATTAATACGATTTAATGGTTTGTATTTTAAAAGTTATTTAACCAATTAAGTTCCTATTACGTTAAAGACATATTCATTAGATGCGGCTTCAGAGATACCCTTTCCTTCACGACGGTTTTTGAACAAAATCTAGATACGAAAACAGATTATTTAGATATGTTATACAATTCAAGCCTATAGCATGTTAGAGGCTATTATCCGTCATAATTGATAGAATCATATAATTAAAACTAGTATGTGAAGCATGTTAGTTTTAGGGTATTGTGTTAAATAAATGCGATTATCAAGGCTTAATTAGCTATTAATAATTTTATTTGCATTGGAGTTCCCAACTCGGCGAAACGTTATGTCAGTAATGTTCATTACTTAATAAGTTTGTTACAAATGTTTGTGTGTAAATAATTAAAAAAGGACCAGAATAATATTTATAAAGTACGAGTTCACACCACGGGAGAAATATAGTACCTTTCGGGAGAAGATAGACAGTTAAATATTGTTTCCTGTCCTGCTCCCCGTGAAAATCAGGACTGTTGCCGACACAGGAAACTAAAGGCCATTAAATGGAGCTTAGGAGTCACCATTTAGCAGCGGAAGCGGACCGGCGACGTTGCGTAATCGATTACCTCGCCCTCTAACGACGTTGCGATTGCTGTGAAGCAGTTTTCCCGTGGCGAATCGACGTCCAAACGGCTGCGTGCAAAATCGCCTTGTCGGAGGGAAGCCCCGGGAACAGAGGACCGGGAATGGGGGCAGTATCGTCACAACATACAAAATTTTACACTCATTACATAAATTGATTTGCCTAGTCTCGGTTCGTCCTCCTTCGGGAAAAAAGAATAAAGATTAATAAACAGTCTTCAGATTTATATAATAATATATCATTTAGTAAGTATATTATTTAACTCTATAACTGCATAATTACAACTGAAACCTTACTATGAGGATAAGACACCCTACAATGCCTGGCAGTGTATATGGCTTCATAAATATAATGTGAAAATAACCGAGATTGATGTCGAATTCTGTAATCGCTGAGTTTATCCCTTACATTCACTCAGTTGTTGGGAGACGTACAAGATTTATTCACGCACAACATTGACGTGACGGGTTCGTGATTCTGCCGTCCGTGATGTCACTGGTCAGTGTTGGTTCCGTTATTTCTCAGCGTATTTCAGTTCACGATATGAGGTTGTTTAAAGCGTGTCGTTTTTCCGGCGGGCGCACTACGGTTGACACTCCTTACCAAGTCCTTTAACCCCTCAACCGTGTACTTTGCGGACACACCACATGGGTCAACAAGCTTGTAAAGAAAAATCTATTCATTTATGCGTACATACGAAAATAAACTAACGTAAGTTTTAATAACCGAACATAATAATGTATAGATTGTCAAAATAAACTGCCCCGTTTAACATTACGCAAACGAACACTGTATAACATTTCAGAAACTTGTCTGGATTTGTAATTACTATTAAGTTCATTAAAAATATTATTCAACTTGTATTTTGCCTGACGGTTACGTACTGCGTGTATTGACAATGCTGTGTAAGTTATGTACTAAATTTTAGATTTTTCGACTCCGTTGTGTAATTACCTTATTACTATTTAATATTATTACTATTATTATTATTATTATTAATTTTTTAACCTAAACATTGTAGTTGATAGTTTATTATTGTTACAACTATTAGGATTTAAAATATGCAATTTTCCCTCACACTTTTTTCCCAGACTTGGGACTGGGCAATGTGGGGTTAAATATAGCACGGAGTTTGGTAGGGTTTTATCTATATAATTTTATTGTTTCTATTTATTTTTTGTTAAAATCGCAAATGTTATAATTTGTTCTAATTTGGTGACAAAAGCTAATGCATTTAAGCATTTTTTAAATCTTTTGTTTCTTCTAAATTCTGAAAAATATTATATATTCTCCTGTCCACCTCACCCATTTCTCTGGCTTTAATATTGAAATTAGTTTCCAGAGCTATCTCTTTCAATTTTCCAAAGAAATAATAAATATTTGGCGTTGATCTCCCGAGTAAGGAAAACAGCTTTGAATTCCATGCTTCCGCGACGTTATTCGCCCTGTGTCGTTGTTGGTTTGTATTCCATACTTCTATTTCAATGAATTAATTTTCTAAGCATTGTTCAACGACGTAATCTAGAAATAAAATTGGCTTTTCTGTATTCAAAAAGCTCATAATAATCAGCCTGGCTTCTCCGATCAAATCCGTCGGTAGATACGCTAAGGCTGTACATTGCTTACAGGATTTCCTTATGTCCTAAGGACTGTATCTTTCGCCATAAACACTGATTAAAATAAAATCCACAGCCAGGAAATGTGTACGTCCGGGAATACTTTTCTAACACCTGATATCTA
Organism: Eucriotettix oculatus; assembly: GCA_034510155.1. Taxonomy (NCBI): domain Eukaryota; kingdom Metazoa; phylum Arthropoda; class Insecta; order Orthoptera; family Tetrigidae; genus Eucriotettix; species Eucriotettix oculatus. The sequence goes on along the minus strand of CM067377.1, from coordinate 49,033,179 downwards.
ATTTTATGTAGACAAGAGACCACGAAGTACACCATTCTTTTATTGAACATAATAAATTAACATATTTCCAAATAGCAAACGTCTTTTAGAATGACAATAGTGAGGATTAAATAAATAATAGTAATAATAATAAATAGTAATGATAAGATTAATGTTACAAAGGAGCGCTATAATATGAAATTCAGTACATTAGTTACATAGCATAGTCAATACATGTTTTACGGAATCATAAGACAAAATTATTTATTTATAAAATATAATAGTAATTATAAATTCATATTAGTTTCTGTTATACATTTTACATTCACTTAATATTAAAACCAGGACAGTTTCTTTTCCCAATATTGACAGTCTTATAATCCAGGACATATGATCTTCTAGATTTAAAAATTAATCTCCTTCTATTTTTGTTCTGATAGCTTATTTTTAAAACTTAATAAACTTCAACCTTACTTAGTAAAACCTATAATAATTTTATTTTTCATGTGATTAAATTCATAGATTAGTCTTTATATGCCGATTGAAGGTCTGCATCAGAACCGATATTTGTTGTAGTTTAATTAAAATTTACTTAAATGCCAGTATGATTTGCTGGCTGTTTATTTTTGCACATTAACATAATTTCTAACTATTTCGCCGTTTAGGTTAGTTAGGAGAGGATTTTCCTTAATTTCAGCCTACATTTACAAATTCAACAGAAAAAGATCACTTTCAACGTTACAGGGGTTGTTTTGTTTACGAAGTTCCACTACCTGATCCATGAGGAGGAAGGGGTAAGAAGGGAAGGGTCCGAACTTGTCCGCTCGGGACCTCGTCCTCACAGAACCACGTCCGCTAGAAACACGACGTCCTCACAGAAGGTTCAGTAACCTCTAGACGTGTCATTTTGGGACTTTTCAGTCAGACCTGTGAAACCCGGATTCGCGAAATGGAAAATGTAAGAATATTTCTTAATGGCTAAAATGGAATTGGGAAGCGGAAAATGAATAATATTTTCGTGAAATATTGAGGAGAGGTAGTTGTGGGGTGGTGGTTGAGATGGACGGATAGTAGTGGTTTCTCGAGGAGATGGAGAGAGGCAGTTTGTCGGACGGAAAAACAGAGGGGTCGCAGGGATGATGGTTTCAGCAGCAGACTTCAAAGACCAGCAGTAGCTGCGAATTCCATGAGCTACTTCTTCAAAGATTCCAAAGATTGCAGCCGAAGTACCATAAATCCTTCAAGTCCGTCAACTGAAAGCCACAGAAGCCATTGCCAAAATCAATAAGTCAAGACCAAGGTATTTAAGCCCCACCATTCCCTGGGAGACAGATCAATTTTGCTTTCTATTTCAATTTAAAAAGTCAAATCATTTTAGAAATTTATAATTCATTTTTAAAAGAGCAGGGATACAGTTTTTTATTTGTTGTTGTATTTATTGTTAAAATATAATTTTAAAATTGAAAACTTTCTTATCATATATTCTCCTTGTTATAATTTAATTTAATTTAGAATCCAACCCCATTAAACGTTACAGTAAGGATCATAAACAGCGGGATAGTGGCGCAATAACTTAACAAGTTTTTCGTCATCCAAGTTGCTATGCAACAATAACAATTTGAAAAGAGAAAAAAATGATAAATAAAGAAGAAATACATCCGTGGTCCAGTGTGAAAAATTACCATTTAAAATCCCATAAGAATATCATTCACGTTTCCGTTCATAAACATCACGTGTTGTTCACGCACTGTCACCTCTCTGATGATTGTGAGTAGACCTTAATACCAGTTGCTGTTTCATTGTTAATGCGCAATTCTTAACTGTTGTTACAACCTTGAAAACTGCAGGATATAGATTCTGTAGAAAGAGTTCATGACTTTCAAAAAGAGTACAAAAGAGATTGAACCGCGACGTTCTCCTCTGACGTCATCTTCCAGACGAAGTGAAGTAAGAACATAACTGTTCCAAACATCGTGGTTTAATCACTGTTGTACACGTGATTGAGTACTACGGTAATTATAATAGTAAACCTCAAACCGCGCGTTACATTACGCGACCATCCAATCTGCAGGAGAATTCGACGCGTGCCTTGGCGTAACTTGTAATAACCTGTTCGTCCATGTAATGTTTTCACTGAAATGGCAAAGCACCGCCCTCCCAACAATCGCTTGCCTTGTAAGTCACAGGTTAGGGCACGCGTGGACTAACGAGCAGCGAATTGGCCGGGAGCCACGTGCGTATATTTGTCGCGGTTCTGGACGCGTGGCAGACACGTGCTGACACATGCACTTGCACGCGGCCATTGTCAGATTAACTTCCGCAGTCCGGAATCGCTGGGAAGCTGATACAAGTTAGAGGTAATGCTCTAATCGCGTTTTCCGCTTATCCGTTGTTTGGTTGTAAGAGGGGTGGGGGCGAGGAGCAGAAAGCTAATGGAGAAAACGTGCTTCAGCCACGAAATATATAGTAATTGATTACGACTGTACTTTTCATTCAAAGCATTACTTTCGCGTTCTCTTTCGATGTAGAATGCTCGCAAAAATGTAGCGAATTCAAATTGTGATTGTCAAGCCTTTACTACAGAAGTCACAGAACGTCCCCCATCAATAACCTTCAGTATACTGTATTTAATTAGAAATAATAATTATAATTTTCATTACTGGGCTTCACAAGTGTTATTAAGACATTAAATTAACATAGGCTCTGTAACTATTAAATTCTATAGGGAAACTTTATTATATAATTTTAGTCTATATCATTTTTATTTTAGTTAGTTACTTGAAGTTTATTTGTAATTAATTATGTACTTTATGCTGTTCTTATAATTATTTGTTATTTTTAATGTATGACGTATCCTTTTTCCTCAACCGAGGACTAATGGAAAAAAATCTATACAAAACACGGTGTTAGCTACAATTAGCCTCGAACAAGAAAAATAAAAGAAACAAAAGTACATTAATCACACTCAATACGGCTTTTATTGTAACCTTTAACGTTCTGGGAGAGAGTCTCCCAGAAATCTTGCAGGTAAACTATTCCAGTCCGTGATGGTCCTGTTTATAAGAGAACTTACCTACATCGGTCCTCTGATATCTTTCTTTAACTTTATACTCGTGATCGCTCCTTGATATAAAGTTAGGAGTCTCTAGTCGATTTGTGACTTCACTCCAAGCCGTCTCGTTAATGTATTCTTTAAATAACGCTCTCAGTCATGCTCTGTCTGAAAGCTTCTCTAAGCAAGAATACGCTTTTGAATAGGAAAGACAACATCAAAGAAGAATTAATAAATTTAATAATACTCTTCTCAAATAATAAAACATCTTCGAATTACACAGACATGAACAACAAACTTTTAAGAAGAATAAGATTATAACCTAAAAAAACAATTTTAACTTTAATTATTAAAGGCAGAAGAAATGTTTTCATACAAGTTCATCTCTAAAAGCTTTGGAAATGAGTTAAAAAATATATTTTTTAAATTTATTAAGATATTTACAATTTGTTCAAAAGAACATTTAGCAAATTGGATGGATGATTGACACATGTGGGGAGAAGTGGTCCAGTGACCACGCTCCGTGTTACTTGAATACAATAAAATTAATCTTCACAGATCTGTTGGCCACTTCCTCTTCAATCTGCGACGAGAGGTTAGTTCATTTGCTAGATGGCTGACCTCTTCGTTATGGTGTCCTGGGAGATTTTAACTATAGTTAGTGCTGATTCTGTGTATTTCCTCGTCTATAAAATAGAAAAATATTGACAGGATCGGGAAATCGAACCGATGAGGTACAGCGAGAGCTTATTAAACGGTGGTCCTGGTTTCGAATCCCTGTCCTGTCCTTCTTTTGTCCTAATATCTGAATATCTGCTGTGTCGGTTATAACATATGGGAACATAAAAACTATTTTGAATATTCCTTACCAAGTCAATTCTCTATGTAATCATAAGGTTATTTTGAGCCTAACAATTTATGTAATATATTAAAGTCCTTCATGGACCGAAAGATGTTATCAAAATATAGCCTGAAATTGACATAAAAATATCCTTATCATCATAGCAACTGTATTCTTTAAAAGGTAAGCAGACACATAAATTGAATTTCTGAAACTTAATGTGCAGAAAATGTGACAAGTTTTAATTTTTTCACTTATATTGTTCTTTAGTACGACATAATTGATCTGTTTTAAATAATAGTTTCATAATTTATAGAATAATTAGGATTTAAGACTAATTATAACCGAGTCAGACACGGAAAAATTTCAATAACGTTTGGTGAATAACTACTAACCCATTGTAAATTTAACAGTAAGACTGGATATTGTTTTAAGTTATTTATTTTAAGCAAATTATCAAAATTTTGTATTGTTTCAATATATAATTAAATACCTAAGCCGAAATTAAATAAACAAAATCATTAATTGATTTATACGGTGTTTCAAACGAGTTATACGCGCCGAAATCAAAGCTAAAATTTATTTCTTCGTGCGAGTGTGAATTGTCAAACAATGACAATTTCATACGTAAAATTTAGGGCTAATTTTCTAAGCAAACAATTATAGCTGTGTAATAAAATGATTGAAACCTCCGTTTTGAAATGGAAGATGGAACACACTTGTAGCTTTTGGACGCCTATGAACAGGGAACTATCGTTAATTGATACAAATTGCGGTAACATCAGAATCCGAACTTAGTATATGATTTTTCAACAAGGGCGGGCCGATGTAGCAATGTAATATAACAAACTTTGTAGGATGTAATAACGAAATTCTTTTTTATGTAAGCCCTTTCAAATAATAATAAAAAATTCGTTAATACCTCACACACAACTTGTTGTATTCCATTTCAACATCGACACGCCATTATTGTAAAACAGTATAGCTTTAGTGTGACATGCATTTAAAAGGCGTCAATAAGGGAATAAATGGCCATAGTTTATTTCTTGTAACTGTATTAACGAGGGAAGAGCTTCCTAGTAAGAAACAATGACAGGAAGGTATCAAATGAGAAGTATCGCCGTAGGATAGTGAAATAATCAAAGCACAGATATTAATTTCACTTCAATTTGTCATCATGATTTTCAAAAGCTCGTACTAATATTTGTTCTTAACCTAAGAAAAGCAGCTACAATTGCAGAAACACGTAATCCTGCCGGTCTCTGGCTATTTTCATTAAGACATGAAAAAAATCATGTATCAGTAGTAAAATGATATCCAGAAGTTTTCGTTCCTTAGAACATATTTATCTGTTTGTTCTCTGCCAACCACACCTCTGCTTCACACTACTAGTACCAACTCTGCCACAAGAAAGATGAATATGGTGTAAGGAACAAAATATTCTGGATATGATTTTATAACTGACAAATGAATTTTTGGAACTGGAGGAGAGTTATCCCCCATCCTCCGATTGGTGCTGCGAAAGGAAGGGAAAGCTGCTACTTAATTACATAATTTTAATTAATGGGTTTTAAAAATCTATTTAAAATGGAAGGGAAAACTATCACTATATTACGAAAGTGTCAATGATAAAGGCTATAAATTAATTACAAAGTCGGGAGGGGCTTAATCGTGATGTATTAAGTTTGGGGGATAACTTTCCTCTTTAGCCGATTTTTTATGTAACAATGGTTTATTGATAATAATATTAATTTATGTTTGAAGTTTGGATTGTAAATTTTTTTCTACGCAATTATACAACAATTATTATTGGTATATCTGATTCACAATTTATGTTATTTATTATCATAGCAAAATGTCTGTTAACAAATTTTGGCAGAACTTACTTAACCTGATTAATGCAATAAATTTAAGAGAATAAATTATTATTTATTGGTTCCAATAGATATTTAAATGTTATGGAGTATATGTTACCGTACTTTTTTACCGCAAGAAATGTTCTTGACGTTACTTCAGAAGAGCGTGCAAAAGTGTATTTGGGTGATTTACTAATTTCATATCGCGTTTAATACTTTTTTCGGTTATTACAGTACTTTTAGGTTTAATCAGGAACAGAGCACAGTACACTGGTGATCGTAAATAATATTTTTATTGGTTTTTTCTGTATTACTGATGCATCACTAGAATTCAATACCATAAACCGTCTTTTATCACATGAAAGGTTAAATAAGGGTGGTCCACGTGGTGGCAGCTTCCCTTTAATAGCAAAGGAAGGAAATTAGAAAGGAATACGGAATGAAGAGGGAGGTTTAACAGTCATAACGGGCTATATTAAGGTGATTGAGAAACTGGCAACTACCTTTTAATAGAACAGAAAAGGAATTGAAAAAGGGGGTGATTCGGAATAAAGGTTTCTATTGACTATTATGTAAAATTGCTCACGCTTTTGGACTACACATTGTTCTTAAAATAAGAACAGCAAAACAGCAAAATCGAGATATTAGCTAATTAATAGATACATTTATCTACCATTAGTTGAATTGATAGATAAATAAATAAAATTGCCAATATGTCAGAAACTTACTCAAAAATAGTGAAGACAAAGTTAACGTTTAAGGTAAAAGATATTGTAATCTACTAATTTTATCGGTTGATATATTGACCAAAGGAACGTCCATTAAAAACTGGAATTGATGTTGTAGTATTACTCTGTCCTTAGACTGGTCTGATGCTAACCTTTTCTATGGAAACATATTCATTTCTACATAACTACCACATCCTCACTAATCTGCTTAGCGCATTCCATCCTGTTCTTACCGCACGCACTTCCCTCTAATGCTAATTTTACAAATCTCTCAAAACGTGGCCTATTAATCTATCCCTTATTGTTCTCTCTTATCTTATTCTGCTTAGAACTTCCTGGTTAGTTATTCTATCCACCCAACAGATTTTCAACATTCATCTATAGCACCACATTTAAAAAAACTTCTATTACATTTCTTTCTGCAGCTCCTACCATCCACGTTTCGCACCCATAGAATGCCACACTCCATACGAACATATTTAGGAATAATTTCCTAATAGTCATACTTATATTAGCCGTGAGTAAATTCTTCTTTTTGGCGATAGCCTTTCTTGGTGGTACTATTCTACTCTTTATGTCTACTCTACTTCCACCATCCCTAGTTATTATGCTGCCGAAGTAACAGAATTCCTTAGCTTCAACATAAACCCTCCCAATCTAACACCTTTCGTTATTCCACTATTTGCCATACTACACTCCATTACCTTGGTTTTCCCTGTATTAATCCTCGTGTAACCCTAATTTCGACGTTCAAGCTGCTAATATTTCATATAAATAAAATAAATAACTACAATATTTATATATATATTGTAATGAAGTGAACGTGTTATTGGGTGTTCTGGACTTGAGCAACAGCGAAGGTCTTTATTTAGGGCATCTTAAAACTGTCAGGCCCTGAATGATGCGAGGGTCTGTTGTAGGATCCGCTGTCAGGGGTGAGCTCCTCACCATCGCCATCACACATCGCCATGGCCGTGTATCAACCAGCGAAACGTCCACAGTAAGACATGACATACTCGCATGTAAAGTGATTCCAACACCTTTTTAAATATTACAATTGATCAAATTTTCACTGTAAAGAAATTCTCCCCATCTTAACTCCCTGATGAGAAGGACCCTCATGTGACTGATGAAAGCCGTGGAAATGATCTGAATTAAACCCAACCGCCCAATTTTGATTAAATTACTTTCACCAAGCAAAATTCTTTGTCAATAATTTTTGTATTTAGCTGTAAATAAACTTACTGTAATTTGTTTTAAAATAGTTCCTTTTATTTCTAAAGTCCCCGTCTATCAATTTATATTATTAAGACGAGCGTATTACAACATATATACATAACGTTGCGCATAAGATCAAATAAGGAAGCTATACGTCTAAAATTATACAAATTTAGGATATTAATAATTATATTAACCTGACTTTATTCAAAATAATATCGTTAAATGCCTGTTCAATTAGAAACAAAATTAAATTTAATAAGAAAAATTTAGTACATCACGACAGCGCGTTCCCAAAAAAATTATACGCGACTGAAATTTGAAATTTTTGTAAATGAATTTTTACTGAGCTGAAATTTTAACTGTGTTGCCAACACACATGTGTAGCACCATACAAAAGTTCGTTTTTGTAAACTATTTTCATGTTGAGATATTTTTCAAAATTTGGAAGTTTTGAAAATGCTCCTTGCGTTAGGTACTTGAATACCTTTTTTTCAAATTACTATTTTTATCAATTTTTAGTATTATTCTTGAAATTTAATCAATTTGTGGGGAGAAAATAATTTTTACTTAAAAAATTAGCACTTTTGAGCACTCTGAAAATTTTTTCACCTAAACTATTTGAACAAAGAGAAAATTAATACTTATATTTGAAGGTATCAGCATGTAGATTGTGTACAAAAAGAATGAAGACAGTATCTTAATATTTGTGACCCATAGAAGGTTTTATGTACCGTCATGAAGCTGAGAAACACTTTTTCCGTGAAAATAAAGTAATAATTTATTAATTTAAAACCAAAAATAGTCATTAAAATTGGCCTGCAGCATATGTTGCACATTCCTTCTTTTGTTTGGCAGACTCTTTTTTCAGTTTACTGAATTTGTAGGCATATAAATATGAAAAAATTAGAAAATCTTTTTTTTTTCAGATTTTGGCCGAAATTTCAGTCCCCATGTCCTTAATATCATTGTATCTGCTACACTCATTTCCGTTGCATTGTGCTTCAAAAATGCAAGCTTTTAGACATTTATCGCCATAATTTTATTATTCATTAAAATGGCATTATATTGATCGATTTCTGTTTTAAGAAATTGTTTTCTTAATTTTTATAAACATTAATTACGAAATTTGTTACGTTAATACATCCGTATACACCTAATGAATTTCCAAAACGAGAATTTAGAATTCTTTGAAATCTTTTGGATAGTTAACTTATTTAAAAACTAATTTATTATTTAGGTTATGACGTAAAATGAGAGTGCCTAATGCAGGGATGGCGTCCACTTGAGCGCTAAGGGGATGGCCATATTTGAATAGCTGCATCGCCTGCCCTGCAGGTATGGGAGGGCGAACCTGCCACGTCGCATCTCTGCACGGGCGGCAGCACTGATTGCCCTTGCAACAATACAGTACGCAGTTGCTTGTTTCTGTCAGCTGCGTCCAAAGCCGTGGGCTATTACCACCGGCTGAACGGGGCAGTGCTCGAGTTTGCCGATTTCAACCTTCATTGCACATGATTACCCTTCTCGTAGACCGTTATGTCCTATAAGAAAATATTTTTAAGCGTTCCTTTCAAGCTTACAAAAAATGTTTCTTTTTCCTCCAGACCCCTGCTATGCAGCCAGAATCATTTCTCAGTTTACACACAATAAATTTTACCGTTATAAGAACTTGAAAGAGAAACTGGCTCTGAGAGAACATGCAGTTTTCACAATCATCGTGTCTTATAACAAAACTTTATCGATGTGCAGTCTACCATACTTCATTTTTAGTACTTGAGTAGCATAAAATTCAATTTCGTTACATTTCTCGTCAACTTCCTTATTTTCTAATCAGAATGAACGTCTTGGTCTGTTATAGCCTCAAATACACTGACGACTAGTGAATTCTTGTGATGTTCTCTTGTTCTTTCTGTTCAAAGGTTTTGCATGTCTTACGTATTACCGTAGTATTTTCCGAAGAAACATAACTAACATATATCATAATTTATTAATGGCCAGGAACAGTCTCAAATACAAGGGTGTTTTTGTTAATAGTTGAACAAAATCTATAGCATATTTTCTCCACAGTGCGCATTGCAACTCAACAAGAACGTCCAAAACACCAAGTCTAACAAAATAAGGAAAATAAAAATAAATAAAGTAATGAACTTACCTAACTTAATCTTATAAATAAATGGGCAAAAGTCAGAAATGTAATAATTTAATTTGAATATATTTTGCTTCCAACTTTAGAGATCTCCTCAGTTGTTTAAATAAAATATTACAAATTTTCATGTTTCAGCTGCAACGTCCGAGATCGAAAAATAATAAAACTTAATAACATATTTTTCTTAAGGAAGTAATAATGTTTCTCGTGACGATGTTTTAAATGTATTGGATCTGATTTTTTAAAATTTCTTCTTATATTTACCCTCTCTCCCTGGTTATATGTAATTAAAAATTAATTTACACTATTTTTGTTTCCCCATTATGTGTTCCTCTACCATATATAAGGTTTCTGTCCCGCCGCGAACCTTTTGTTAAACTAACGCATTATAGATGGATATACAGTCGTATTGTTTTCGGTAAATGAGTGCGAACGCTGGTCATATTTGAATAGAATCAATACAAATAGTAGTTAAGAGTAATGATGTGTAGTTCATCATGAACCATTTCAATAAAACTATTCCGAAAAATGAACTGTGGAAATAGTTCACTGGTTATGTAAACAATTATTCATTTCCAAACGAACTGCCTAACAAAACTAACTTGTTAGTTAGCAAGGGTTACTCGGTTTAGAACTATCTCGTTCGTGATCATAACAGTTTGAAACTAACTAGTTCGTGACCTAGTCATTTCGTAAATTAGTCATTTCGCGACGTAGGAAGTTCGTTCGGGTCCCTCGATCTCGAAGAACGGCGACCGGTCATATTTTTATTATTATTATTTTGGCTAATAAGATTTTAAAATAAAAATTTTTAATTACACTTTTTAATAATATATTCGAAAGCTGTATGAATTTATTGTCATTCATTATTATATATTTGTAATGCAGAGGATTGTGCCAAATGCAGAAAATTCCATAAAAAAGTAAAATTAAGAAATGAAATGAAGAAACAAATTATTAATTTTATAAGTGATTGACAAAAAGTATTTGAATAAATTACAATAAGTTTTGAGTACACTATTTAACACTGAACATGAGAGGACGAGCCTTGCTTGTTACTTGTGGGGGAACTTGGCGTAGAACGGGTTCCATTTTTTTTACTGGATAATGCTAAATTTTAGTAAATAGGGATGTAACACGGTTACTGGTCGGTGAAGAAGTCCGGACTTAACAAGTTCTGATTGTTTTGGCGTCTTTCATCTGTGAATTTATAATTTTTACAGAATTTCGACAGAAGGAAAATTAAAAAACTGCTTGCTGGAATATTCTTATAGTAGAAGTATTTAGCTGCATATAAGTTTAAATTTGCTTGAATTAAAGCTCGATGGAAATACAATACACTAAGACTTGAGTGCGGGGCGGAACGTTATACTACTGTGTAAGGCAAAATGTAATGTGTTCCTCAAGGAAAAAAGGAAAAATTGACAGACTTACTTTATAAGAATGAGTCACAATATGCTGTTCCCATAAAGAAAGAACAGGTTCGGGTAAAGGGGAAAAATGCTGTTGCAATAAAATCTCTTAACGAAAGGACAAATTGATAAAGCGATTAAACGTACGCAAAACAAATATAAGAAAGGAAATACAAAAGACGTTAAGATTTTTCTTAAATTAAATTAAATTTTATTGTGTATATTGAAATTAAAAATATCCTGCCCCGGTGGTAGGCGCAGAACGGTTAATATGTAAGTATCTCTCCAAAAATTCACCAAAAATCTAATTCGCTGTTTTAAGTTACACTATACATTACTAATAATCGCGACACACAAATTTTCCTGTCTTAATATAACTACAAATACTTTAATAACGTAAACAAAGTTATGATATGATATTTACAGTATATATACAAATAAACTCGCAGTAGGTAAATAATTCAGACATTTACATATCACAAATCAGTGGGCTACCTTGAGGATCCATCCGCTGCGGGAGTTTCTCGTAGACGCTTCAGCCCAGAGTGACTGCGGGGCTTACCTGATCATGTCGGGGATGCCTCGCACTCTCTCTGGGTATTTTTTATCAAAGTTCTCATATGCCGAGACACCTTCACCTATTTTAGGAGGTATATGTACTGGGGTCAAAGACCTTGGGCATATGGCAAGAGTTGTCCGCTGATCCCATTGGATCAGTCGGCCAATTGCCTCCTGAAACTGGTGGAGACACGGAGAAGGGAATGCTGCGTCCCCACAGCAAATTCGTCTCCCGTCATTCGGAAGGGCGTGAGAATAGTACCCAATGCCCGACCTACCTGATGCAGGTTTTCTAGGGTTTTCCCTGCATCTCTTTAGGTGAAACACCGGGTAGGATCCTTAAACCATAGCCCGGGGGCCCTAGTTAACCCTGGGCTACCTTGCTCTATCTTCCGCATCCCCCCTTTTCAATTCCCTTCCTATGCTATTAAAGGGGAGTTGCCTGTTTCAGGATCACCCTCATGTAGCCTGTTAACCAAAAAAAAGTATGTAATTACTAAACAGACAAGTCGCTTCACGGAACTGAATCACCAGGAATCTGCCCATCCGTAGAAACTCCAGGCCGGATATATACATACAAAGAAAAGGAGCAGAAATTTAACAGAAAGAAAGCAAATCATGAAATAAATAATTTGGTAATAACGTTTTTAGGGAACTGGTTTCAAAGTGGTAACACCTTAATAAGTCTTATATTTGTTCATCTGTTACAAAAACATTTTATTAGTATCATGTAATCTTGTCACAATTTCAGGAAAATATTTATCTTGTCACAAAAGAGGAAAAACATTTTACAATGTTATAGTGTATCATAATTACATACCTGCTGCTAGGACAAAAGTTTCCATATAAAATTTATCAGCTAATTACATTGTCCAAATTGAGTGATCCATATTGGTAGTCACCTTTTCGTAACACAACCTTGGTCAGCTAGCGTCTAATATTAAGCTTTACCTTATACTTCTAATATTTATATATATATAACATCTATCCCTTCAAATTAAATATATATAAAAAACCTTTCACATTGTTTATATGATTAAAATTACAATTGGTTGTTGCCTAACATTGTGTAATACATAGCTTCATACAATCATTGTTTTGACTTTACTACGAATACACCGATATGAGTTTACCCCGATTTGTTTACACTGTTACAATTTTTTAATTAACTCAATTAAACTAGTATAATACGTGCCCATATTCCCCGCATCAGTTCTTTTATTTACTTCTTCATCTGTTTTATTTCATATACATTTCTACCAAAAGCCTTCTTTTATATTTTGAGTCTTCTATTTGTAGAATGTCATAACTGTTCCATCCGCATTTATGCCCTTCTTCTTTCAAGTGGGTTGACAGGGCCGTATTTGTTTTGTAAGATCCTTTAGCATTACTTGTATAATAGTATATTATAAGGCCTGTCATACCAATGTATTTCGTATTACAGCCGTCACACTTTACTTTATATATGCAATTCATTGATTTGTACTTTTCTATTTTGTCCTCCATACAGTGAATCCAACCCTTTATTTGTGTTTTTGGTTCACTACTGTTTTGATTTCCCAAAACCGTTATTTATAGAAGTTTTGTAATTTTTTCAGTCAGCATTTTGATATATGTTATCCTATTATAAATTGAAATCTTTTTCTTAATATTATCATTCCTTTCACCATTCTCAGTTTTTTTGTCAGTCTTCTATTATTTTCCTTCTGAATATTTATTGTTTACTTTCTCAAATTATTTGTATTTTCCTTCCTTATTTCTCTTTTATCACGAGTATTATTTTGTGTTATTTCGTGCCTGATCCTTTATCTATAATATCTCTGAAAATTTTGTTAGATGTTATGTGCAGATAATCCACAAGGTACCAATTTTCTATCTGCATTTTTAAGCATTTTTGTTTTATCTCTTCCATGTATTGAATATAGCTCACTTTTATTGCTTTCCTGATCATGTTCTCCACTATGTTACCTTCGTATTTAAAGGGATAATTTGATTTATACGTCAAAATAGGAATTTTACAATTTCGTTTTTTGTACCACATTGTGATCAAGAAATAAGCGTTCTGAGTAAAACGTCCCTTTCAGTAAAATATTCTTACAATGATTTACAAAACTCTTGCGGTTATTAATGTCATTTGACTGTGGAGGAAGGCTAATATAAAAAGCTTTCCCTGAATGAAAACTTATCAGGTAAAGAGCTAGGCCGTGCTTGCCCGATCTTAGACCGGACCGAATTCTAGTCACGTATTCATTAGTTTGAAACAAATTCATGTTCCGCTTTACGAACTGGCATCTGCGGTTAGAACTTCTACTAATTTGCTAATTTCTACACAATGGACACATTACCACTTGAAGGCAGCAGCTGTTGCCAAACCCGATAACACGGAAATACATCACAATCCTAATAACAATTCGACGAGCACTCTTTAGTAATCCCTCCCAATTACGTATCAATGTCTAATTAACGGGTAGACGTGTCAGGCCACCCTTACAGCTGCGCCTCTTTTGCATGAATAAATTATTAAGTATTGTGTGACCAAGGCTTGCTACCCCAGTCACGTTAGACGCAGACGAGCAGGTAGGCTTGTCAGGACTAGATCCTGATAATTAATATTAATGAAACAGCTGTCGCGCCTATATCTAAAAGCGTATTAACTTAATGGGAATTTATTTTATTTCAAAAACTTTCTTCGATGTAGAACCCAGCAGTGAAAAGAACCGCCTAAAATTTGGATTTCCGTTTTGATTCCTGGATTATCCCCATTCTTTTAGTATCATTTCCGTTTACGCCTTATAAACATAAAGTAATATTTAGTTATTCTAAGTTGAAGAAAGTATTAAATGTATAAAGCCACAACACATATTGCAGCTAAATTATATTAACTGACTCATCCGATGAATGTGGAAAATACTGACCGAAAGCTTCTGATCTAAATTATTATTTTTAAATAAATGAGATCTTGATAAAATCGTCGTAAGTGGCTGAGAAAGCGTATTATATACAACGTTTTGTTTTCTGAATAAAATGAAGCGCCATAAACGAGTAGCTGAAGCAATGACTAAAGAATAAAGTGTGTGCGAAAAATATGAGAAATATAACATTGTATGGCTAAAAAATTAAATCAAGACTGTTATTCTTCTGGGATGAAATGGTTTCTGTACAAGGAAATGTATGTTCTAATTTTCGATATTCAATTTTCTTTGTCCTATTTTCTTAAAGCCGGTTTTCTATTTCAATAATACATTTAAGACTCATATTAGTTTTTTATTAATTATTCATAACTTATACTCCAGCTTTATTAAGTTCCAAAACAAAATTACCGTATGGTCAAAATATAATACATTAAGATCCTCTCGTCAGGAATATCATTCTTGAGTTTTCTAAATTGTTGCCTCATTAAACCGGCGTAAATTAATCAAACTGCTTTAAAACGAAGTGGATTCTATTCTCATTTCTATTTACTAACCCCGTAACCATGAGCGTATGACGCTATAAAATGTGCTCGAGTAATATGGCTGACCTGAACTTGTCTGTCAAAAAAATGGCTCTTGATATGCAAAGGTTGACCACCCCTGATATAATTCATAACATTCTGGGGGATTATTAAACTTCTTCTCGTACTCACACAATTGAAAATATGGAGAATTTTAAATAATTACAATTTACTCAGAATTCAATATGATATCAAATATTATTTCTGAATAATAAAACTATGAAACAGACAAAAAATTATTTCTGATTTAAAGCCACGTAGTCATTACCTGTAAAATCCATATTTGCTGGTAAATATGATTATGAGGTAATGGCAAACTGGAAGAATACAGAATACTAACGCTAAAATCTAGTACTACTTGTAATGTTTTCCGCCTAACTGTCAAATCAGACAATTGATCAGTTAACCACTACAAAATAGGGCGACTAATCGAATTGAGATTAGCATTGTTAGAGGGTAGTGTCACTGGGCTGTGGGAAAGTCCTGCACATAATATTAAATACATTAGAGGTAATTACGAACCACACAAGGGTATGATTTGGGCGTAGTGTTGTCAGATTAAAGCGCACTTAGCAGTGATACGGCACGCGGCGCCACGTGTTGCTGAATGGCGGCGGGCCACGTGGCGGCACCTAGAACAGTCCAGTGTTCCGTGTGGGCCAACACGGCGCCTCCCCTCGCCGCATCCATGTCGGCACGCGCCACGCTCTTTTAATTTTTTAGTGAGAGGGTGTTAAATAGCACTACTGAGACGATCCCTTGAGGGAATATAAGCTCAAGTGGTGGTCACTTAGGAACGGGTGACGAGCTGACAATTACGATCTCTGGTCTCACGGCTATCAAGGAGACGGCTAACTTTTTTGTGCCCCATATGTTCCTTGGGGCGCGAAACATCCCCTATTTTGCTTACTAGCAGATGCGCAGGCAACTGGAGCTCTTAAATAGGGAAATGATATTTTCTCTGGGGATAAAAATTGTTCAGGGGATTCGTCCTACGTGCG
Organism: Eucriotettix oculatus; assembly: GCA_034510155.1. Lineage (NCBI taxonomy): Eukaryota > Metazoa > Arthropoda > Insecta > Orthoptera > Tetrigidae > Eucriotettix > Eucriotettix oculatus. Next base: position 49,016,892 of record CM067377.1, on the reverse strand, counting down.
CGTGAGAAAGCAAGGATGAGGGGACGCATCGTTCCCAAAAAAAAAAAGCATTGATCAAGCATCTGCAATCGTAAGCGATTGCTTTCTGATGCGTAACATTTGCAACTTGGAATTCCTTTTCCCCTTGAAACGTAAAGCAGTGGAATAATATATTAAATAATCACAGCAATGATCACAACCGACAACCACTGATACATTTTGAATTTTCAAGCTGAAATCTTTTATATATTATTTTTCATTCATTAAATTAAATTTATGGAATCGCTCAGCATTAAAGAAAATAAAAATCTTTCATATAACTAAGGTAAAATTGTAACTTTCACCATAAAAGCGTTAATCGACAACAGTTCAGTCGAAATATGGAATAAAAGTAAAACTTTAATATCATATACTTAGCGTGATTTATAGAATAAAGTTTATTAACTATCTTCCCAACTTCTTAATTTTCTCTAGCGTCATAATCATCAATAGGGTTTATCCACTTCTATACTACTAATTGTCTGACAGTCAAGAACATTTATTTTTTATTATTGCTTTAATTCATCAATATTCCACTCATTGAACTAATCTTTTCAGAAAAAGCAAGAATAAAATAATTAATAAAGATATATAACAAAGTTTATCAAAAAATTTAATAATTTATTTCACTATTTTCAGAGGTGTCTCAATGGAGATTATAGAAAATGCGTTTCACCTGAATGTCTCTCGAGATGCGCCTAAACTAACCATAAATATAGCTTAAACCTTACGGCAATATTTACCGCATAAATGATCAAATTAATTAAATTTTTGGCACGAATAATATGTCATTTTCGATCAACACTTTTACGGTATGAAACGTTGTGTCAGTTCTCTTCAAATTTATGAGCATATTTCTGCCATACATCGGTTTCAAATGACTTTTTTATAGGTATTCATAATTATTTTTAATTAATATAGTATATTTAGTCAGTACAGGTGGAACAAATTATGTTAAATGGAATAAATTAATATTTAATAAACAACACGATGTTTCATCATTCATTTGGGACCTCTTCAGATATTAAAATATAACTAATTAATATTTAATTTCCAGATATATATATATATATAATTCGGCCGTGGCCATTTGTAAGACAGTCTAAATTATGTTAATTGTACTTAAATTCGTCAATAGTTTGTTAAATATAAAACTTTGAAGGTTTTTTAAATGTTTTAAAAATGTTTAAAAAAATAATCGTCTACCGCATGACTTTCGACCTAATTGGTCATAAATCATTATATAATATTTTTTGCTGTATAACGAATACTGAAAATCTGGATTAATTTGCTTCGTAATTAAAACTAAACAGTAACTTCAAACATATTGTAGTATGCAACTCCTAACTGATTAAATTTATTTCATTTTCATCCATGAATCATATTTTAGTTTTGAAAAAATGTTTACATTCCAAATTGGGTTTACTTTATTGATATGAATTCAATTTTGGTAATGTAGAAACTATGTAGGGGAAGTCGGGGCGGAACGGGGCATTAATTGTTTAATAATATTATTGATAAAGAAAAGTAACTTCAGAAAAGTATAAAACATTCGTTTACTCTATTACTTACTTAATATAATATAAATATAGCTTAAAACAACGAGTTTAGATTTTTTATGAATATTTAGAACGAAACTTACAAATTTCCCTCTGTCCCATACCCTTGGTTAGTACAAAAAAATTAAAGTCAATTTAAGAAAAATGTTAACACCTTTTTGTGTTTCTTCCTTATACTTATTTTGCGTACGGACGATCGCTTCATCATTTTTTCTATTTGTAAAAAGTTTTTTTTTGCAACTGGACAGTCTTTGCTAACCTTTTTTCCGTACCTTTTCTTTCATCGTCTATTCTTTTTGGGTACAGCATCCTGCAGCTCATTCTTATGAAATGGTTTTGCCAGATTTTCCTTTTTTTCTTGAGCAACACATTACATTTTGCCTCATACAGTAAAATCCCGTTCCGCCCGTCACGCTAGTTTCAATTTAAGGTTTTTCACCGAGCCATAATACAAGTTGGTTTAAACGTTTCATGTAACTTATATGTAGCTAAAGACACATAGATTACGGATATATACCGTTATAGAGTTAAAAGCGAGGAGTTTTGTGAATTACCTTCTGTCGATAGGCAGTAAAAATTATTAAGACACAGATGTAAAACGTCAAAACAAGAGTTTATTCAAAAGGCTCAGTCAGATCTTGGTCAAGTTGACTGCCAAGACCTTGATCAGTTACTATGTTCCATCCCTATTTACAAACCTCCAGCACTATCCAGTAAGAAATAGGGTTGTCCATTTTACCCCGCTATCCCGTTCCACCCCGACTTCCTCTAATAAATTAAATGGCGAAATTTAATACCTTTCTGAAGAAATATTACATTTTTAAATTAGTTACGTTATTTAAAAAAATTATGTTCATATATTTTTATAAACAATTGTAAACAAAGCACTATACGTTTCTCTTGTATTTTCACACACGAACAAATTGAAGTAAATGGTTATTTCTTGACACTAATCATCATTCTACACACATGGCGTTCGCCATATAAAAAACCAAAGGTAAGGCACAGCTGACGCACAGCGGGGCGAGAGGATTACGGGCTTTATGCATCAACCACGACCGGTGCAAGACTACGGGAGAACAAAGTGGCAAATCCGATGAGGTCTGCCCTATAGCGAGGTGTTGAAGCCTGGAGATCCGAAGAATCCAACCGTTCAAGCGAACGCCCTGCGTCCGTTCTAGTCGCTGCACACGAACTTGTTCGCACAATGTCTGAATTTTTGTTTCCCGGTTGCACCAGAAATGGTTCTGGATCTTGCAAGTGAATATGTACCGAAGGTGAACCTTTGTACGATTACTTTTGTCACTTTTACATTATTATTAGTTTCGGACATATAAACGTTATTGTATGATGTAACATTAACAATACAAAATATTTCAAGCTAGGCAAGGAATTTTCATGGAAACCTGTCAGATCTCTTGTCAAAAGGTCTGTGTCAATTCCAGCTTAGACCAGCTCTAGAAATAAAAGCTTTGAAGGTTCAAAAATTATTTATAAAGAGTTGTAAATCTCCGTTAATGAATGGAGCGTATTATTCACTGAAAGAGTTCGTAAATAGGAAGGACTAAAACTGTTTGCTGGTGTCCTATTAAATTCTTCTATTATTTTAAAACTATACTCTACTATAATTCAACTGCTGACTTATTTTCTTTTTCATGTTTGAGGGGAACTTACGCACGATCTTCTGCTGCCTCCTCCGTCGACTGAAAATTGAAGATTGAATTTTATCTTTCCTCTTATTGTCTTTCAATTCTTAATTGTAAAATTTTGTATATTTCTTGTAATATTATATTTGACGTAACCTATTTTCTCAACCGAGGACTGAGTATTGAGTAATAATAAATAAATAAAACTGACAGGCCTTGGAGTGTAATTACGATTGACAGTAATCAGTTACGTACAGCAACGTGTAAAAAACGCTAATTGGTGAATTACCCCAAGAGAAAAAGATTTTCAAGAAAGAGCATAAACTCAAGGAATTTTCTTAAAATAATATAATTGGAATATTCCAACAGTCATCCAAAATACTTATTTTTTATACTTCGTGTTGTTTTTATTGTTGATTTGAGGATGATTAATTTCCCATTGTATTACTTGTTGGAGATTGCTGATCACCATTAGCTGGAATTGTGGAATTTTATTGATTATTGGAGGGATTCTTCTCATGTAGCAGTAGTGTATTTTATTTCATTTAAACACTAACAAACTCACGGTATCCACACTAACGTCTGTAGGGTTTCTTATACAGACACATCGTTTAAATTTGAACACAGCTGATTATTGCGTCGAGACTGATTCACTCTTTTCTACTGTTCATAATTAAACCACCAATTCCACTAATAGCTAGTAGTTAAAAGTTTTTTAAGATAGCTCAAATATTCATAATTCATGATATAGAGCCCAAAATATTACATTTATTAGATGTTCGTAATTAAAGAATTTTTTTAAATCCTATATTATCAATTAACTGTTATAATTTAATTCAGATCAAAACATTACAGTACCTTCTACAATACTAAATAAATGCTCCGTTTTGATTATTCAGAGATATGTATGAAATATTATTTGCATTTTTTGATTGAATTTGGCATTACAAGAAAATTGGAAATCGTACTTCAAACTGATGTAAGTCCTTAGAATGACAATATCCTCAAAACATGAATACACTGCGGACCTCTAGTGGTGTCAGCGTTGTGTCATTGAGGTCCCGGGTTCTAATCATGGAAAGGGAATGAATGTTGCGTTTGTGAGTTTCCACTCCGTGAAACCATTAAAATTAAGAGAAGCCGTGTTATCTTATCGTAGTCGTTTAGCGGTTGATGCGACTTTAAATAACTATAAAAAATAGTAATAATAATACTCTGAGAAATCCTGTTCTTAAGTACCGTTTTTATAAATTTATTCTATAAAAATAAAAAGTTTATTAACATATGGTATTTATTAACTCTTATTTAAATATAAATGCAGACGTCTTAGTGTCACGAAAGAATTAACTCTAACTTAACGCACTCAGGACAAAGTGAAATTTCGACATTCCTCGTCCTGAATACAACGCGCCAACGCGATTTGTATGAAAGAAATTAGCTTGTCCAAAACATATAACGAGTTAAGTGCTTTTCACACAGTATTTCAATTAGCATATTCGCTTTTCTTATTTTAGAACTGCGAATTATAAAGTTCAGAAAATGCTAAATTTAACTTCCAAAATATTGAAATGCTGTTTAGTGTATTATATTAAAGACAAGAGAGCTCAATTTCTGTGACGAAGTGAATGTATTATAGACATTTAGAATTCATCTTGTCCTGTGTGTAAGCATATCGTTTCATAATACTGACGCCTCTTCCTTTCCCACTTAATGTAGGCTTTCTCAATCATAACTTGAATTTATTCTTTAAATAAATCATTTGCAAAATGTGGTAATTCTTGAAAGGATTAAAAAAAATTTATTTCTTTTGGACTTAACATTGAACATTTAGAAAATTTGAAGCTTATTCAAAATAAAATGTTATTTGAAGATATTAACAAATGACAAAAACACGAATCCTTTAGAAATGTTTTACTTTCGTTAATTCAGGGGAAAATTTGTCAATATATAAATTATTCCTGAAGTAATTACTAGAAGATTCTCTAACATCGATGTTACCTATGGCATTTTAAGTAATGGTGATGTGTATTAGGGTAAATGAATTTCGAGAATACTTCTATTTACTAAATGAAAAGGAAAACAAATTCTGCATAGGTTAAGTTTTCAAAAAAGAGAGTCTCTAAGGTGAAATATCACTTTGGTGACCATTTTAAGGCCTCACAGACTCAATAAACGAATTTTAAGGTTGGAGGGTTAGAAGGGGGTGTTGGAAAGTAATTGCAGGGTAATTAATTAAATAAATGGGGAATTTATTAAAAAACCGTGACTAGGAAAAATGTTAACAAATTTCGGAGGTACGGCGAAGTAATCAGATCTATTAATACCAGGTTTAACCCCCTAGGCGTCAAGGATAACGAAACTTGACAGCATAACTTGCTGGAACGTAGCGTTGGCTCTCTGCCAGATTCTCCTCAGCATCGACAGGTTGATCTCCTTCAGACGTCCGGGACTGAATTCGGTTCCCTTCCGTCTCCTGCAAGTTCAAAGAGAAGAATGAGAATTCACACATCATCACAGCCGTGTGCAGAAGCAACGAAAATTGATCTTTCTAAACCACGAAACGCCATTTGTGGAAGCAATCGGGTGATATTCGAATATTTCGGTGTTTTCCTGCTTCTTGATTCCCACCCGAGCGTGGTTATGGAAATGCCCTACGTGCCGAAATGCCATCTCTGGGGATTAGTGACAACATAGGGTCTGGGCATACTGACCAGTTCCCAATCCTCGCTAAATTTATATTAAGAATTTAATAAATATGAACTACAAGTTAACAATCTGTTTTATAGTATTGAATAAATAATTTCGTTCCATAGCATTTAGACTTTGGTCTTTGTCCTCGGTTAATTACACTAAATTGGCGCTTTATAATTGTATTACGTCTACTACTCCATGCCTATCAGTGGCACAGTTACATTATAATTAGCTATTTTACTTTTATAGAATGTTAAATTAACTATCCATACAAGGCCAAGCTATTTCTATATTGGAAAGCATAATACTATTTTACTGTTCTGGTGCCGTTGATCATATTGTAACATTAAGTATGTTGTCCAACGAAATTCTAAACAAAACAATTATTTTATACCACTTTCCTTCAAATTTATAAAATCAAAATTTCATCTATAATCGCATATAATTTATAATGTAATGCGTATCGGTAAAAAATCGATTTGAAGCTCTTGACGTTTCGAATAGTAGCTGCAATTATAGGTACTCCAATTGGACCTTCAGAAACTGGGCCTCCCAGCATCATCCTGAATCTACAACACAACCTCTGAACCAATATAAAACATAAAACTCCCAATTGTGCATCGTTCTTTTGTTTTTCAAAAAATATTATTTTGGTGTATAATTTTACGAACAATTATTCACTAATTGTCTCTATATCGTTAAGATAATCACATAGTAAATGTTGATTGGGTATTTAGATCGAATAAATATACTTGTGTAGTACTAAAATCCACTAATCGGAGGTAATGTCATTCATATAAGAAGAGGTTTTGAGGACTGAACAATTTTCGAGTTATATTGCTTAAATCGTAAAGTATCCGCGGTGATAATCGTTGTTTCACGTTTACCACATCGTGTAACGAATTATTCAGTCGAAGATCGATCTGTCTTTTATTTATACACCACTCATCACTTTCAGATACGATACTCGTATTTTGAACAGTGAAAATTTAAAGTTCAAATAAGGCCAAAAACGGACAAAAAATTAGTAAAACATAAACTATAATACAAAGTCAACTACATGTTTCGGTTCTGACCTGAACCCTCTTCAGGTTGAACTCGAAGGAAAATTTAATACTAGGTCTGCCTACGAAATTAAGTGATGCGATAAGAATCGATCGTAATGTTGTTGACGCGCGCAGGAATTATATTCGGAACAGGGAGTTCCATGACGTGTGCAGAATATACAAAAGTCCCATCAGTAAATTATTTCCTCGAGTTCTCTCATGTCAAGTGACAGCCGAGGAAATTCAAAACGAATGGCTCTCTTTCGCACACACAAATTACAAGTCTACACAAAATCATTGTTACGTCGGTAGCCGTATAATTCTCTTTATGTGGGCGGGTCTCGGTAAAGTGCATTTTTGCGCGACAGATGGGTTCCCCCCACTTCGTACAGACATGATCGAATCAGCTTGTGTCGAGTACGTGACGTCATTCTCGCCAATCCAGTCACCAGTGAGGGAAGCAACAAAAGACTATCAATTACCGGCGACAATGCCTGTCGATTATTTCGGGTAACCGAGTCTTTCTTTCGAGACCAGTTCTGTACAAGTGAGTCGGATACGTTGAAAGAGGAACACGTGTCACTGTTTTAAAAGTATGAGCGGACCAATGTTGCACTAATTTGAACACTTTTATGTGTCACAAAAAGGTAGGAGAGAAAAAAAAATATCTTTCAGCACCCCGTGTTCGGAGGTGTAGCTTACAGCCGTTAAAGAGAGATTACCAACGTGTCCTCATGAATTTTAATTTTTTTACGTGGACAGTGCAAAAAGAGAACCGCACAGGAGGGATAAAAAGCGAAAAATGCGGACCCCACAAAAGATCGGCGGCAGCGTGTTATGTCCCCTGCTTGCGTGAAAGGTGAACCCGCCGGCTTTGTAGCGCACAGCGTGTTTTCATGGCTCAGACACTTCCTACACTAGAAACTCCTGCCCCAGTGCAAATTGCCCTCGAAGCGACCTTAACAACTCTGGGACGGAGGCTTTTCTTCGCTTAGACGTGAGAAGGGTAAACTGAAATTGATAAGATGTGCCTTGACCTTAGTTCGTGCTAGAAGCCGTGTAAAGTGTTTTGTATACAGAAAATCACTTCTAAATGGATCTTCCGCAAGGCAGAGAAGAATTGGTAGTGAGAAGTAGGAGCTAGCACATTTCATGCACAACAAACCATGCTTTGAGAACCCTAATAGTGCACAGTCGCTAATGACCTTGCACTTGATGCGACTATAAACAAATATTTAAAAAATAATTTTTTATCCATCTGAAACTATTTATTATACCTGAAACTAAAAGCGAACACTAGTTTAGATTAAACTAAAATTGAGCGACCTACTCCTAGACAGGTTGGCACAGAAATACTATCTAGGAGTAGGTCTCTCAATTTTAGTTTATTCTAAACTAGAGTCCGCTTTTAGTTTCAGCTTCACACAAATTTGTAAATCACAAATCAGATCAAATTAATGATTTATTACACACAACTTAAATATCTCTCCTAATAGAGTCAATGCTGATTTCCTGGAACAAAGCCGAGAGTACTCCTCGCAGCCGGGAACAGAGGTTTGAAAGAAAACAGGGATGTGTGTTCACCCTAATATAATTCAAATCCCGTGCATCGTCAGACACTCGGCTATCTATACCAATAAGTATAATTTAAGTGTTTGTCCGTCTGGAAGTTGATCTCCGAGGCTGCGAAACAGTTCAACGGATTTAAACAGGAATTTTAACTTCAATTTTCGTGAATGTTTCATTTTGATACCTGGCAAGGTTCATAAGATACTAACATAAATATTTGTAAATCCATTGAATTGCCTCAAAATGATATCGAGATTCATGGTCGAAAGGTTTCATCTAATTAATTAAATGAAGGTATGTGAATAAAGTAAGGAATTTTTTGGGGGGATTAACAGGAAAATGTTTCTTTTAACAATTTGAAGAAACTGAATCCTATTGTATTTACGAGATAGGTTGCTAAGTTTGAGCAGCGACGCTCATTATTAATAATAATATGGTGCATCGTCCATACAAGGCAGACTGAAATTAACAACGAAGCACGCATCATTTTTCTTTCTTTTTTTATTTAAATATCCATGAATACCTACCTATCTATATAAATAAAAGTCTACGTAAGCAATCCGCTCCTGAGTTTATATACCCAACAAGTTCAAACTCGCTGCGATTTTTTGTATGTTTAGCGATGATCAAGCTAAAGTAGGTTACCGTCGATCTTTTGAAGATTTGGGTTCCTTTCTTTCATCCTTTCAGGCCAAAAGCGTCCCACGATAATCATCTGCTCTGCGACTTCTGTTTGTCCCTTACGATTTCATATACCATTCATCCGATTGCCTTGAAATTTTCGTGAATTGAAGTGCTGTGCAAAGAGAAGGTTTCTTTCGATATCTTGAAGATTCGGGTTTGTTACTTCCCACTTTTAGACCAAAAAAGGTCCTACCCTAATGATACATAGAACTTGCAAATGTATAGATTATCCCCTCATAGCCTGCCAAACGAGATAATTAAATTTCTGTTTAGCCTGAAATAATACTTCAGCTTAACTAACATTTTCAGTCAATATAATTTTTAATTAGTTAATAATAATGAAAAATGTTTTATGAGTCACAATGCAGGTGAACGTCATACGACTCAAGCGCCCGAGACGGATTTTTATGTAACTAAACGATGAGTCGGTGCCAAAGAGTAATTCCTAGAGCGGGGTTGGAGAGTATGGAAACTTAAAGTATACATAAATGGCAGATATTTGTATGCGAATAAATATATTTCGCCGTTACTGAGATATATAATGTACGTTTTTAGGCTATTTTTAAGTTATTGTGCTTATTTGGGTTCAGCTCAGAGAGGGTTTCTGTCGATCTTTCGAAGAGTAAGATTTCTTCGTTCCCCCATTTCAGACAAGAATGGGTCCTAACCTAAAGGCATGTAAAACTTACAACAGGATACGCTATACTCTGTGATTATGATGAAATTCAGTTCTCATAAAATAAGAGCCGTGAAAAAATAAATTTTCAAAATCGTGACGCTCTCGTTGAAGTTTTAATCACACGTTGGCAAAAACATTGCTGTTTAAGTACAATTTGATCTTCACAGATCAATCGTTAATTTGGTTCTAAATTAATATTAGTGAAATGGGTTTGGAGACTAGCTTACTTATCGATGACCTGATAACTTATTCTATGTGAAACATATATCAATAGTCTCACACAATGTTCTTCTTTAACATAATCTCTGGACTAACTCAAAGGACTTGGTCCGCTCGAGTCTTTACCACTAGTCGTGAATTATCGGGGATAGTCTCTATGTTCACATTTTGAATAGTGGTGGATACTTTCCAACTACAATATTTCGTTATCGTCTGAAAATTTTTGTTCAAACACGGAATGCGCCTGGAGTAAATTGGGTGTGGGTGTATTGTTGTATTCAATCCAAAGACGGGTCTGGTGCAACCCTCCATGCAAGACTACCTTGCGCAAGCCTTTTCATTTCTGCATAACTACCACATCACAAATCCTCCCTCATCTACTTAGTGTATTCCATCCTTTGCCTCCCTCTGGTGTTCTTACCCAACACACTTCCCTCTAATTCTGTGGTGATTCATGACCCTTACATTCATCGGGTAAAGCAAAAATAATTTAGTTTTTGTTATTTACGTACACAGGACATAAACGAGAATGGCTTGATGGGGCCGAGTAGGCGGGAAATGTCGGCGGGAAACGTCACCGTCTGCAACATTGTTGATGGCCTGGAGTGCATTGTAGATTCAACAGTTGGTTCGGGGAGCTCTCCGGAGAAGGTCGAGGCGCTAGAGAGGAGACGTGTTTCAGCGAAGGAACATCCTGCACGGCATAAGAGGAACGGCGTCGCCAGGCCCTTGTTAACATCTGGTAACGGCATTTTACCCGGTTTTTCCACACAAACCATTCTCGTCTGATTCGCGATTTTAATTTTCAACTATATCGTTCGTCACCCGCGTTCCCGGGAGCAGCAATTTAGAAGCTGCGTAGATTATTCTTTTTGCTTTTACCGACTGAGCCAATGATTAAATTGATATTTGTAAATTTATATTTTTTCCACTATAATTTAATTTGAGTTATATTTCTATTCAAATTAAATACATTATTATTATTATTGTTCGTTTGATTGTACAAAAATATTTTTGTTGGTGTAACCAATGAACACCACAATGCTAATTTTACAATACTCTCATGTTTTAAAACGCGGCCTATTAATCTCTCCCTTCTCTTGATCCATATTGTTCGCTCTTCCCCTAATCTCCTTAGAACTTCCTCGTTAGTGATTTTATCCACCCATCTGATTTTCAGCATTCACTTATAGCACCACATTTCAAAGCTTCCTATTATTTTCCTTTCTGAAACTCCTACAGGCACGTATATTACTGGACCCAGGTACCGCATTGATTCCTATCAATTCAGGAGAGGTATTTTCTTGGCTTATTATGAAGTACTCTTTTAATTAGTTGTATTTAAAAATACTTAAATATTGAGATTTCTTCATCGATTAGTATGTGATTCCAGACTGTGCTGGCTTACACAGAGCATTTTCTAACTTTGATGTTCCAGAAGTTCTTGCTCGTGTGCTCATCAAACACAAACGGCAACATACATCCATGAATCGTCGAAATTTTCATTGAAAAATTCTTTCAATGAGTCTTAAAATTTAGCGCCTTCAGAATAAAATTTGAAAATCAAAATTGAAATATATTTAGTTTTATGAAGTGACTGATATAAATTATGGAAAAATTATCATCATTCGATTCTGTGCACTTGATCTGTGTGTATCTTTCCCTTAAGCCAAGGTGATGAGGGGAATAAACCCTTCTCCTGGATTATTTGTTTCAGTATTTTCAGTATCATTTGGATGAGTTTCAATATAACGGACAAAAGCGCGATAGACCTGTATAAAGAAGGTTATTACAGAGAAAACTTTTTTGAGTTACAGATCATCATGACCTCTGTTACTTGTCACATCTTAGGGACCCATAATTCGCATTGATACAATTTATCAATTTTACGATGGTTTTGTCACCAAAATAGATATTCTATTCGAACGTTATTCGATTTTGATCTAACCAATTATAATGGGCTGTAACATTGGCCAGCTACTTAGTCAATCCAAACGATTTAAGTCAATTCATATGTACTGTACCATTTTATTATTTAACAGTAGGTGGGGCATTTTAAATGTATAAAACTCCGAAAGCATATTAATCATATATAAATTATCTCATATTCATTTAACTGGCATTAAATATATAAAATATAAAACTACTATGTAATAAGTATACTAAATACACACATAAATAGCTCAATTATAGACAAAAATACTTATTTTTCCTACTTCAATGAGTATCGCTGACAGCATTTTAAACATATTGGTGTTGTACTTCGCTAAGTATTTATTGATCAATGAAATGTGCGGTAGGTTATTTGCAGAATCTGTAATTCTTCACGTTGTTTTTATAACTGTTTTCTTTTCACAAATTTTGTAATTCAATTGATAATTTTCGTACACTGGCGATAAAAGAAATGGAAATGCTAAATTTCAATAATTTTCTAAACTGTAACGGACAAGACAATATGTGGATTTTATATTAAAACACTTTATCCGGGGTATTAAAATTAATAATTTCTTGTACTGCTCCGTCGCAATGTATTTCATTGTCTGTGAATACTTAACAATTAAAATATTTGATCTAAGTTAACATTTGTTAAGGGGGCGTAAAATGATAGTAACTAAATAATTTATGCTTAAATTACAGTATGGCCATGTTACCGATTAAGATTTTAATTTACCAACTTCTTATCTTTGATTTACGTCAGGGTAACAGAGTTAGCGCGTGCTTAATAATGTTTGTAAATTTGTAAACCTTATTTGAGTTACCTAAGTTTTCTCAATTGATTTAAAAATAATTCTAGAATGTTTCCTTGTTTATTGTCATTTGCCAAATGCTGGTAAAACTTTTTCCTTCTGTAAAAGCGAAATTAAATTACCCACGAAAATCTTTTTTTAAATAAATGATACTTAAACATTAAAGAATTGAATACTAAAGTAAGAAAGTTTTAGAAATAGGGTGAAGTGACGTAATACGTTGGTAAACAAAAATACAATAAAACAAAGAACACTTGTTTTTAAGTTCTGGTAAGTTTTTTCTTGAGTATTAACTAATTGTTAGCATGGGCAGGTAATAGTAAAATACAACTACATGCGGATTTGGCGTTACGCAATCAAGGTTGTAGACAAGGTATCCAAACACCCATAAGTTGGCGCGGCTTGGGTTTTTCTGAAGTGTTTGAGATTCAGAAACATCGGATTGTGAACGAAGATGGTGTTTTCCCCAAAACATCGGTGGAGTGGGGTGAATGTCTTCTCCCACAGACGACAGATAAATAATTTTGATTGGACAGGATCGGGCCCCACCACCGACGGAAATGACTTAACTGGTGACACGGTACAAAAAAAACTCAAAAAAATGGATTTTGGTGATTGATCATTAGGTGACAAAGGATATATAGAGTGGTGATTGAGCATCAGTACGCTATAATTTTGGAGTTCAATATATTGAGAATTAAGCAGTGGTCAGTAAAACAATAATAAATTGGAGATTTTACTGGACATAGACATTTGAATAACGAGAGGAAGACTTACTCTATTCCGTAGCATCAAGGAAGAAAACTAAGTGGGCAAGAGGAAGTTCGGTGGCGCCAAACGGCAGGACCGGTACATCGTCTCTTGACTCCAGCGGCAAGCTCCAAGCTAAGCAAAGAAGAAAGGGTAATTGCAATGTTTGGAACCTTTTGCCGATTTCCTTGCACTGCCGATTCCGCGTAGGATTTCTATCAGATTTTTTATCAGAAGACCCGCTAAGGTGACCCCTAGAATAAATAGATCTTATGTTCCTAGTTTATAAGATATCTAAGAACGCTCGTCAAGGATACTTTTACATTGTTTGACTTATGTGTTATAGTTGCTATGTTCCTTACAATTGCAGAAATGCTATTTTATCAGATTATTTCTGAATAGTAACGATACACTCGTACAGAGTAAGGTGTTGTCCAATCTGACAGAACAAACAGGTTTCTGGTTTCGTATTAGACTTAGTACATATTTGGTAGGCAGAATGAATGTTGAAGCACTTTGAATAGACATATAAATCCAATATCATGCTAATAGTTCTTTTATACGGTTTCAATATTTGAAATAAGGCATAATTGGAATAGTTATCTTCTAAGAAGTTATTACTTATTTTCTTAAGTGAAAAAACATGTCTTAGGACTTAGGTTATTTGCATTGACAAAACGTTCGATTAAAAAAATAAAGTTACATCATTTTGGTAGAAGATTGACTTTATGCATGGTATATAGCGAAGAAGATCGTTAATATACAAAAATAGTTGTGGGAAGGAAACTAAACAACGAATAATGACCTCTCATATTATTCTATACTGTCTATCCCTGCTCGTGTATGGTCTCAGTATTTCCATGAATAGTTTGCAGAAACTGCATAATCCAAAAAATAAAGTTTGAAATAGAAAATATCGCAGGAGACCGAATCTGGAGAACACATTAGTAACTTAAATAATTACAACTTCAATTCGGCAATTTTTGCCTTAGCGCATATTTCTTTGCCTGATGTAGACTTTTCTTTTTCTTCTCCGCTAAATAAATGCAATAACTACACAATACAGACTCAATTTTCGTTCAACCTTTATCTAGTTAATCGATGTAAATAGTTTCGCGTGCTTATCAAACAACTGTGACCATCACATTACCGGCCTCGTCTTATTCGGAGCTGGTTTGCATTGCAAACAAGAAAAAAAAACACTATTTTGACTGGTGTATCCGCGATTCATCAACAGTTATGTACCGACGTAGAAACTCTTAGGGATTGCGTCTAAGAGTCGTCGAACCACCCTCTGAATCTACCATGCGATTGCTGTATTGTCCGCTGTGCGCAAACACGATACTCATCTAAGCGGTTTTTTGTCTGAAACTAACTTTTTTTTAGATACCACCAAGCCATCTCACATACTTTGTAATCACTGTCTGGCCGTGCAACGTTTAATTGGGTTTGGATTCTTTCAGTTAAGCGAGCAGGTAGAATAGATTGTAATAAATTTTACAATTTTAAAACTATATTTTAAACAAGACAACTACACACGAAATCGAATAAAAACATGTCCCTACTCTTATAAAAGGAATTATAAATTTTGGTAAAATTAATTTACTTTATAAATTAAAATTAAATTGATTCTGTGTCTCAGGGGTGGTGAGGCTTAAATACCTTGGTCATTAAGTTCTGAACAATACTTGTTGGGGCATTGCTACTGTAGCTTTCAGTAGACGGCATTTATGGATTTATTTTTGATCTAGTAAGTTACCGACACCGGCACTCGTAGTTACATCTGGCCGCAACCTTTGGAATCCTTGAAGAGGTAGCACCGTTAGCTGAATACCTTCTCCGAAGTTCTCAACAACTGTCCGACTGTTCTCTCTCTCTCCTCCACGACTTCCCAACAACTAGTCTCTCCTCAGTCTTGTACTAACCACCAAATCCTATAATTTCCCGTTCCCGATTCAAATTTTAGACAATAGAAAACACATTTTCAAGTTCACACGTCTGACCAAAAAGTCGTAAAATGACACGCACCAGAGGTTACCGAATCTTCTGTGGGAACGTTTGAACGTGACAAAATATTGAGGCCTAAGGTTATTCCATCCGACACATTTATGACATTTTCTAGACAGCGGCTTCTTAATACTTCCAATGACTACTCCTTTAACAGATGTTATGAGGCCAACAAACTTTCGAGTTCAGCCGCTCGTAAAATTAAATTTATTTTATTTTATTTTATTTAAAATAAAAAATAACAATTTAGAAAGTATGTATACACTACAAACCACTGTAGTAAAGGGTCTGTAACGAACAAATACATCTGCTCGGGTTTTGAGGGGGGAAACAAAACAAAGGAGATGGCAGTTTACACTTGGGCCATAAAACCTAGACTCAGCGTCTCGGCTCGGGTTTTTCCCAAAATTGTGTGAGAATAGGCACCAGGTGGCATGTTTTCCCCTAGTGTAACCATGGATATTATTGGAGGAGATCCATCCCTACCACCTCCGTGATAGATGTCGCAGAAGTGGAAACGAGGTTTTAAAGAGGCAGACAGACACATTTTTTCATCAGATTGGTGGAGAGTGATTGGTGGTCGAGAGCGGTGAGATGAGAATTGGTCAGATGGTGCGAGAGCGGTGAGATGTAATTTTGAGACAGATTTTGGAGGAGATTGTTGGAGAGCGGTGACGATCTGGAGAAATGACGAGGAAGGAGCTGGAACCTGCACTAAGACGAAGAGGTAAACTACTGCATCAGTAACTCTGTAATTTTCTGTTTGCTTCCAGATTCGAGTGGTTTAGTGTATTAAAATATCTGTTCCATGAGAAGATCCACAAAGTGCGACCCTGAGATGAGTCTTAAAATTGTTAGTGTTTAAGAATTTAATTTAAATAATTTTTGTAAATATATATGTAATAATTTTTTATTAAAAATAAGTGCCGGCGCAAATATTAAAAATTTGTAATTATAATTGTAAATATGTTCTGTTTTGTAAAAATAAATTGTTTTATTGATATTATCATAAAATCTTATCATTTATTATATAATATTAAATAATATCCCCCTATATTCATTATAGGTCGAATAAATAAAGGCTCAATTCATAAACAGTTTCGAAGGTTTTACTCTCAGATATTTATTTCGCAATATTTTGAAATTGTTTTCCAAAGTTTGATCGGCGACATTTAAATAAACTTCGAGGTCGTAAGTATGTTTGAACAGAGTGGACGTAGCGCGCCGGTGCTTTAAACGCGGCGTATCGAAGTCGACCCTCGATGACACTTGACAATTAGTCCCGCTGAAGCAAGCTGGAGGCTTGACGCGTAATGAGCGTCGATATCGGAACCACCAACACGAATCGACGCCGTTAGACTGAGGCTATGTTTGAAAAACTTAATCCAGCGTGTCCTGCCGCATGTAAATATGGCGCAACCCCAGGTCGGAGCACAATAATGAACTAACTTTCACTGTCATAACCGGTACATGATGGATTTAACGTCGACAAAATCCTCCCCCTGATCTCCTTTCACCAACCCTTTAGCTGTAAAGTTCCGATTACAATTATTAATAATAACAAAGATAGGTCGGGCAGTTTATGTGCCAAAGCACTTCATGAATATTCCAATGCGCTGTGCGCCATACGGGGGGAGTGGAGAAGAGATGAGGGCATTTATCACTCCTCTCCGAGAGAAAGAGAGAGAGGGTCCGCCATCAGCCCTGGGGTGACACAGTCCAAGGTGGACAATGGATTATTGTACGCTAGCAGTTGTGCCTAGGCGTCATAAACACTCCGTTACCACATTCTATCAAGTAAAATTTATTCACCAAGAATACGAGACATTCTTTACGACGCAAATCCCCATATTTATATTCGAAGTAAACTGAGCTTACTTTCAAATTGAATTTTGTCTATACGGGAAGAACTCAAAAATCGAGCAGATAAAATATTTTCAGGATATAAGTGAGCTGAGGCTTTCCCGGTGTAGTTAATGCAGAAATAGTTCTCGGGTTTCCACTCGGGTGCAGATGCGATGAAAACGAGACGTTTCGACGACCAAGTGCTCTGTCGTCATCTTCAGGCCGAGTGAAACGTCGCGTTTTCATTGCATCTGCACCCGAATGGAAGCCCGAGAACTATTTCTGCATTTGCAGGATATCTTTACCATTTTTATAAATTTTCTGCGGGGCATAGTATTAGATAGATTGATTTATTCATTGTATTTGTCTTAAGCCCGGTGGCAAAACTAGAATCCAATGAAGTATACAACTGACATATAAACTAGACCATAAAATAAATACGGGATAAATTATTCCGTTACGCCTTATTACTTAATATTCATACAGTTCAACTATTATTAAAACCATAAATGAAGTACATTTCACTGCAATACCTTAATGATTAAACTAAATTTCAAACACTATATATCCTTATTGAAATGAATAATAATAGATTTAGATTTATTATTCAATCCATTAGTTCTTGGTCGAGGAAAAAAGGAAAAGGCAAATATAAGATTACAATAAATGAATAAAATTTTACTGTTGGAATTTTGAAATACTAAAAATGAGCATAAATTTCTTAAGACTAAATATAATAATTAACATCAGTATTAGCTATTTGACCCTGATATTGTAAAAAATTATTAAGAATTTGAAACATGGTAACAACAGTAATTAGTGAAATTATAAAATCAATAATCTACAATTTCCAGTCGACGGAGTAGGCAGTAGCAAATCTATTCGAGTCAAACAGGAAAAAGTCGACAGTTACATTCTAATAGATTATAATTATAAAATAATAGAGGAATTTGATAGGATACCGGAAAACTGTTTCAGTAAAGAGGATCTAATCTGTATAAATAAATTTTGTACCTTTAAAGTTTTTATATCATCCAGAAGGGTATTGTACATATTTACTCCGGAATAATTAATGCTCGTTTCAAAGAGGCTTGGACTATGTTTTTCAATACGTACTTGAGAGCGATTTCTAGTGTTGTACAAATGACTTGAGCAGTATAGGGTATATAGATAGATGTTACCTCATCTTCTTCTTCATTGGCTCTGCAGTCCATTCAGGGCCTTGGCCTACCGGGTCGACTGCGGACCGTCATCTTACGTGACACATTCCGAATTTGGAGTGATAAGTCGTCAGCGTATCGATTCTCCAACAGTCTCCGTGACCAAAACATCCAAGCCCACGCCAGGATTCGATCTCGGGACCTCTGCGTTCTGAGAACAATACAGGTACAAGGCAACGTTAGATCAGCAGTCGATGAATTGAATTTCTCATACAATAATTGTAGAAAAAGAAATATAGAACGGAACATTTTTATTAATAAAAACTAGATTATATTAAACAATAAATTTAAAATATTACTCCTAATTCTTATTTTGTGTTGTCATATACATTCTGGATTGTTCAATAATTTCGTAATAAACTCATAGGTAGGACGGCTTGGCTGAGAAACTTTGCTTTCAATATATGCTTGCACTTAAAGTTATTGTAGTCATGGACTTCATTGTTTTCAGAATAACTTAATTAAGTGAATTAAAAGTATAATCAAGTATTTCTGAATAAATATTATCATAGGCTATGATAATTGCTTCTATCAATTCATCAATATTGTTGATCTTTTTTATTATTTCCTCGAAGAAATTGTTTTATGGAATTTCCTTTTCTCACAATTAAGGAATAAAATTCCTGAGGTTTACTGATGATATTTTAGAATTAGGGGAGTCATAAGAAGTCTTGGAAACCATAATAAATGGCATGAACGTGGTCCTGGAGAAAGAGTACAATATGAGGATTAATAGAGGGAAAACAAAGGTAAAGGAGTTTTGTATGGGAAACAGTGGATTAACAAAGGGTGTTAGATTAGAAAGGGATATTTTGACGGAAATTAAGGAATTCTACTACTTGGGAAGCGTAATAACTAGGGATGGTAGAAGTATAGTAGACATAAATAGTAGGATAGCACAGGCAAGGAAGGCTTTCGAGAAAATGAGGAATTTACTTACGGGTGATAGAAGTGTGAATATTGCAAAATCATTGCTATCAATGTTCGTGTAGAGTGTGGCGTTATATGGGTGCGAAACGTGGACGGTAGGAGTTGCAGAAAGGAAAAGAACAGAAACCTTTGAAATGTGGTGCTATAGGAGAATGCTGAAAATCAGAAGGGTGGATAGAGTAACTAACCAGGAAATTCTAAAAAGAATTGGGGAAGAGCGAACAATATGTAGCACGTTGACTAAGATTAATACGCCACGCTTGAAGACATGAGGGTTTTGTAAAATTAGCATTAGAGGGAAGTGAACAGAAGAGGAAGGCCAAGGATGAAATACGTTAAAGAGATTAGAGAGGAAGTGGGATGTGGTAGTTTTGCGGAAATGTAAAGATTTGCGAAAAATAGATTAACATGGGGGGGTTGCATCAGACCAGTATTAGGACTTAAGACCACAACAACAAGGAATAATATAGATTCGGGAACTTTAATGTTGCGAACTGCTGATCTTTTGGCGCCTCTTCTGCTAATACGAATATATCTACGTTTTTCTCCGTGATCGTCCACAGTTTTTTTCCTCAAGGAATCAACACTAGCCTTAGTTCGCCCTGACAATGATTTTCATGAAGCATATTTCCAAATTATTGTTATGCTCCTTCGGTTCTATTTGTTTTACAGCTAACGTAATTGCTCCTTTCAACAACTTTTCGTTTTGCTTTAGTTTTATCAAGAACTAGACAACCGCAATTAGATCTTTGCTTGAAAACTGTATTTATTCATCTTACTTTTACAATGGATTGATGTTAAACTGAAATGAAACACTAATTTTTTCGATCAGCTGATATTAGAAAATAGTTATGCTTCATAATTAAGTTAAATTAAATATTGAAACGTGTCCAAACAAATGACAGATGTTTTGAAACATCGATTTCGATTGAAAGTTTCCCAATTTTACGCTTCAACATAAATTAAGCCAATAATTCCTGTTGAAACATTCAGTTTCTACTATTATTATAGTACGCAGGGAGTATGATTCTATTTTCCGCTTCACTTAAAATCAATTTTGTTAATAGACATCCAATTATTTTCATAATATACATCATCCTAAGTCGATAATCTTCTTTTTAATAATTTTATACTATTCGGACACGCAGTTATGAAATATGCAGCAAGGCTATTTCAATCCAGAATAGTTATATCTTTGAATGAACATTTCCCTATTATCATTCCGAAATCTCCTCTATCAAATGAAGAAATAACTTTTCTGAAAATGTGTAAAAAAAATCCTCCCCGGCGGGGAATCGAACCCCGGTCTCCCGCGTGACAGGCGGGGATACTGACCACTATACTACCGAGGACTTGTGCTAGTATATGATATGACTACCAAAGATATTAAATTTTCATAATTTTTTATTCTGCAATTTCTTAATTTCATAGGTTAAATAAAGATGTTACGAACAAGTCCATCACAGGAAACACTGAACCTCCTGCTGCCGTCATCGGATTCTTCTACATTGTCTGACGTAGATGACATAAATGCAATGACTAGATTCTGCAAAGATAAATTCAGCTTTTAGAGAAAATGTAATTTAATAATCAGAAACGCATCACACGAGGAAATAAAAGAAATGCTGGAGAAAGAGAAAAGATGCAGATACAAACAGTGCGAATTAAATGAAATACCTCTTTAAAAATATAAGAAAACTATAATTTATAGAAATAGAGAGGGTTGAGGGAGAGCAGAATAATAAACAATGCAAACAACGTAATAAGGAAAAGAACCCTATTGAATACACACAAAGCTTAGAAAGAGATGGAAATAAATACATAAATTCTCAATTTGGATAAGAAATACTGATGTTAGTACAGTACGATATTTGTGGAATAATAAATACGAGGTACAAATTCTATCAGACTATGTTAAATGAAACGTTATATATTCTACTATCTACCGAAAAAGTTATGACTTTTCTTTCTCGTTCTTATTTTAAATATATGGATCATAAATATCCGATAAATGTTAGATTTAAATTCCAAAATAACAAATCAGCGACTTTAAATGGACAATAATGACCCGTGTAACTTATATGTCATTGAAGGGAAAATAGAGAAACGATTAAGGTCCTTGCTACGAAATGGTGAATGAACGGAGGAAGAAGAATTTAAAGACAACTAAATGAAATGTAATAAGGAGTTCAATACGAACAGAATCAGAAGATAACTACAATCAAGGAAGAAATAAAACAAATACAGTAATCAGGATATTGGGAAATGGGGAAACAATAGCCTTTGATAAAATAAGATATAAAAGGTTACAGAAAATTTTTAAGTTGCTAAAAATCCATGATTTTAATTATTCACCAAATTAATTGACAAAGACACTACATGTTTTAAATTGTATAAACCGATCAGTTTAATAAACAATAGGGAAAAGGTTTAGCAAAGAAAATAAAGCAGCAGCTTCAGCAAAAGACACAAGTTGCTATTACAAAAGGAATATCAACCACAGGTGCCATACAAGTATTAGATACAGTAGAAAAACCTAAATATATACCATGCTGATCATAGTAGTCATAAAATGAGCTTTCACCTATATATTATGGTCCAGGCTTCAATAAGAACTATTGTTCTGCAACCTCTAAAAACAGACTGAGGAACCTCGGAATTGTGGGAAAACAGAGAGAAAAGAAGATATCTCCCAAGGTAGCCCTCTCCGTCTCTCCTCCTGCAAGAGCTCAGATAAGACAAAATTAATGACATACTATTGGTAAATTGATGTAAAATAATTATGTGTAGAGTAAGTATATAGAGCATAAATTAAAAGGAGAGAGAACAATATGGAGGACTTGTACCAAGAGAAGGGCTAGATTAATAGGCCATGTTTTGAGACATGAGAGTCTTATAAAATTAGCATTAGATGGTAGTGTGGGGTAATAACAGAAGAGGCAGGCGAGGATGGAGTCTGCTGAGCATATTAAGGAGTATGTAGTAGTTGTGTGGAAATGTAAAGGCTCGCACAGAAAGGGTATCATGGAAATTGTTGTATCAGGACTGAATACTACAACAAGAACATATAAAAATCCTCTGGAACATCAAAGCTAATTCCATCTTAGAAAATGGAACTAAAATGAAATCTGTTAACCAAACAAGATCTTTTGTGAGGAATAGAATGAAATTATGTAGTTTATTTCTGTAAGAGTGTGTCTTGTGACCACATACTGTAAATGAAGAGAGTTTTTATTGCTTGACATACTGTTGATAAATTTGGAGAATAATGTGTAAGATGCACAATAGGGAAGTGAAAATGGTAATAAATTTAAGTGAAACTTAGATGACACCTACAGTAATATGGTGGTGATTGGTGTTAGATAGGTGATACATGTGAAACATGAAACCAAGGCTGGTTAAATAATAACAATAATTGAATAGACATGAGTTAACAAATGAGAAGATAATTTTGCTCATAACTAGAAAACAAATAGCCCCTACTCGGTCTATTATAAATATATTATAAATCTTCTTGACCAAGGCACATTAAAGCAGACCAGAAACACAAAAATTTAATTTCGCCTCAAATTACCCCATTAACATTTAACAATTTGTGGATGTGGAGGATAGAAGGACAGTTTTCGAGATAAGTGAACATGAAATTGACAATAAATCTATGCCAATTAACTCCTCATAGATGTTTAGATACCAAGACTACTTGCACACAGTAAAAAGTTTCTGAATTTGGTAAATAAATTATTGGGTCTGTACTAGAAAACATTATGAATGAAGAAATGCCCAATATTTCAAGCAATAAAAACTCTCTCCATATTCAGTGAATTGGTAATAACCAATGTGGTCACAAGACTCTGAACATTCTTACACAAATAAACTACATACATTCACCATATATATAAGTATTTTACACCAATTAATGATTGTTCTGGCATTGTACTTATTGTCATGTCTGGCCCATTCCTTTCCACTGGCAAAGACATTTCGTTAATATCTGTACTTTCTGTTAATCAATGAAACCAATTAGCATTTCTGTTTCCCTTTCCTTTAAATATTTGATCAAGTAACTAATTCTCTAGGAACCTCTGTTAATAATAAAAAAAAGAAACCTTACTTGTCCTCTACATAGCATACATGGTTAATATGAAACCTAAATAAAGCTCTGAATCTGTTCAGAATATATTTACTGTGTGAAAATAGAGACAGAAAAATATTTATTATTAAAAGGTTGAAAAGAGAATTTGCCTGAAGTAATGCTCAGTATTTCTGTTCAGAATACTAAATTTTAAAAATAATTATAGGTAAAAAGTCATTACTGTGGTTATTAGTGTTAAATTGTTCATTAAAAAGTGTCATTCTTACAATATATCAGAATATTTTCAACTTCATCACACCATTTCAAGTAATATTTCCATTTGCCTCTAATGTATTTCTTAGTTTTTAAATTGTTAATGCTATTGTGTTACAAAATCACCAAGTTTCAGATGCAAACAATAATATAAACATGATTATGTATATCACACGAGATTAAATAGTATTCAGTTATGTAATGAGAATTTATTCATTAGGCATAGTTTCATTGAGTCATCTACATTTTAATTCAATTTTAGTGTTATTATAAGCCTGTTGCCAGTAGCATACAAGTGTTTTTCTCAAATAAATTAAAAATGCTTAAGTGCCAATAACTTTACAGGTTTATTTACTGATAATATGTGCTTTATACCAATTAAGCAGTGCTACAGAAAACATGTATCAAACCTACACAGGTTATTGGTTTATTTATTTGGTTTACAAATTTTGTCTACTAACACTACTGGGTTTTTCTGTAAACAAGACAGAGGCCTTATAATAATTAATAACTGTTGCAACTTTCTGCAAGACAATAAAGTAGAAATATTTCAGAAAATAGTGGCTTATATTCAGAATTCATCTAAAACTATGGAATTCAATTTACCATTAAATACTTACCTTTGTAGTCTTGTGTAAAATTCTCCCAAAAAAAAGGTTTCTATGGAAGAAATATTACCATGTTTGGCAAATTACTACATAGACTGTCACTGAGAACTGTTGACCATGTTAAAAGCAAATATCAATCTCTTCAAATTAAAAAGGGGGAAACATGGGAATGTCTCTTTACTATTCTTTACTATTAAGATGGCTGCTTCAATTCTAATGAAAACATTTTACCATAAAGTCAGATATCATGCTGTTGATCTGTCCCTGAAGATTTAAGGCTTGGAACTTTCTTACGAGCACTGTAACAAGTCTTCTATTCCTTTCCTTGGGGATTTCTTGTGTACACTGTTGTATCAATGTTTAGGGATTTACTACCATTGTTGAATATTGTGCTAGTATGTACAGTTGCAAAATACTGAGACCTATAGATGTTTTGCTGCTGAGTAATGGGACTCTAAAATGAGGTCCACATTTGCTGCAACAAGTGTAGCAGTTGTTTATTTCACATTTACATGGAAACTGAACTAAAAAGAAAACACTAAGCTAACACATTGTTTTTACACATTAATCTCTTTGTACACTATGTACAATTGAGCTTCTTACAATTAATCTCAGACTTCCACAACTCGAAGGCAGATAATTTCTTGTCAGGATTATCACTTTGTTGGACCAGACCAGAAGAGGAATACGGATGTTCGAAGTCAACTGGTTTATCTTTAAAGTCTGACAAAAACAATATGGGTAAGGTCCTTGTAGAAGACATGCCTGAAAAGCCAAACAAAGACTTCTCTGGCACAGTACTAATCTGACAACCAGAATCATGGATCTTTAAACAAAATGGATTAATGTGATGCTAGTTACCTACAAATGTAGCACTGTATACCATCAGCTCCCATGATGCCCTACAATCTTTCTTTTCACCCACTTTTCTCCTGATTGGAAAATTCTGTACCAAACAGTCGATTCCATGTTGAAACTCTGATTCAGCTCAATTATTACAGGTGGCTACTTTTTCTCTTCAGGTAATGGCTTAACATTGCCCAACAATATTTTTTGGTGTATTGCCAAGCATCAGATCCTAGCATTTCCAATAGGGACAGACAATAAGAATCAGGTAATGTCAGTATCAATATAACCATTCCGTCTTCTGCAATTTTATTGATTCTTGACTTAAAAATCTACACTACTCATTCTGTGATGGCTTTGTATGCAGGATATATATTTCTGTTTATGAAATGCTTAAACTTGGCACTAGCAAAGTTTGGGTCATTGTCTGACACTACTTGATCAGTAAGTCCAAATGAAACTCTGCATTCATGGAAAAGCATGTGTGGATCAGCCATAATTAATATTGCTGCAGTGCTTGGAATTTAAAAGAAATGTAGGATAAGCGGTGCAATAATATCCAATAGGCAAAACGAATATCAGTTACAATAAAATGAGAAAATTCTCTCATGACCAGAGTATTTTTGAAAGGGTGTTTAATTATTAGTGGCAGCAATTTTATGTAGTAGGAGCTTATTCATATTTCATATTGAATAGTTAAAATACTAATAATAAATGTTAATAATTGCCTACTTATTGCATATACCTGCCCTTATATTAAGTATTTAGCTGGGATTTATATCCAAACTGAGACCTATTTATCACACTAATCAATTTTTACCCCTTTAACAGATTCTTTCACGCAGTGTCAACTCTTCGCTTTTCATTTAGTGACAATTGCCATTACAATAATAATAGATACGTCATTATAGGCATTATATCTTTTTTCCGATTGTTTCTAATTTTATCAGTTTACTTTATAAGATCCATTTGAATAAGACGCAAAGTCAACTTCAAAATGTTGGCATATCTAAATTTGTTAATTTTGTTAAGCATTTCAATCAATTAATATAGAGCGTAATGATTTGAATCAACATTTCGTCTCCATATTTAGGATTTCCTCATCTATTCTTCAAAATTTAACATTATTTGAGGAAGTGCCATTATTAAAATAATTGATCATTTCAGCTGTAACCATCGTGGGAGGGAGTCCATGACACCAAATTTCTGTCATGTAAATACTTCTATACATTTAATAATTTCTTCAGATGAGGGACTCAAAATAGTGACAAGGAGGACATGAATTGCTAAATGTTATGCCTGATAACACCTCGAAAGGAAGACGAAATGTCACATTTATATTAATTGAATAGCAATAAAATTATAAGCTGACTTATTGGCCGACTTTTTCTTATAGTAAACTTATAGTCAGAGAACTTTGTTTGAATACTAATTATTGTTAAATAAATATTTTTTTAAATGTTATCAAGTATTAAATATGTAATAAAAAGTAACAGATATAAAATAAACTGAAATTATTGAGTTGGATTAATTAATTATAATAATTTTAAAATATACATTTTACGAAACTGTTCCTCAAAGATATTTATTTGGATCCGCCACTAATAATTACTCTATTATAAACGATGTACAGACCAAACGTTATTTCTATAGATAAATCTTTTCTTGAATAATTTTACTGAGACTGGAGCGCAAACGGTTACGTAAACGCACGATAAAACGACAGAACCTTAAAATAATTTGCCTTAATACCATTTTTTATTGGTATTCCACACGTTCATGCTTATGTAGCGCACGTATCAACATCCCAAAAACACCCGTTATTTTTTCTCGGGTTTCATTACTCCTATGTTTTTGTTTTTGTAAAAATCTATGAACAGTATATAAGCTTACCTCACACGTTCTGAAAGATAAATAAGTAAATAGAGCTAATCCATTTCATTTATAAAAACTGATTGCGATTGAATTCCGTAATCTTAGTTCGGTAGGTGTCCTACACAAAATATCCTGACAATTATGGGTGTCAAGATTAAGTAAAACGCGCCATAACGTACAGAATAGTGTAATTTGAAAAGCACTGGAATAAAATATCGAGAAACGATGCTAATACATAACCTCTACAGAAGACAGGCAGCAGTAATTAGAATAGAAGACCAAGAAAAGACAGGAGTAAGACAAGGATGTGGTCTATCGCCCATGCTGTTTAATTTATATATAGAACAGGCGATGAAAAAGGTTAAAACGGAATATGGAAAAGGAATCATACTGAAAAGAGAAGAAATAAAAACCTTACGCTTTGCCGACGATATTGTAGTATTAGGGGAATCAAAAGAAGACTTGGAAACCATAACATGAGGATTAATAGAGGGAAAACCAAGGTAATGGAGTGTAGTATGGGAAACTGGAATAACAAAGGGTGTTAGATTGGGAAGGAATATATTTTTTGCTAATTTACAATCTGCAGTACAATGCAATTAGTATTATAAAAGTATATTTTGACGGAAGTTTAGGAATTCTGCTACTTGGGAATCGTAATAACTAGGGATGGTAGAAATATAGTAGACATAAAGAGTAGGATAGAACAGGCAAGGAAGGCTTTCGCGAAAAAGAGGGATTTACTTACGGGGAATATAAGCGTGAATATTAGGAAATCGTTGCTAAAAATGTGCGTTTGGAGCGTAGCGTTGTATTGGTATGAAACGTGGACGATAGGAGTTGGGGAAAGGAAAAGAATAGTCATTTGAAATGGGACGCTATAGGCGAATGCTGAAAATCAGATGGGTGGATAGAATCACAAACGAGGAAGTTCTAAATAGAATAGGCGAAAAGCGAACAATATGGAGGACGTTGACTAAGAGAAGGGATAGATTAATAGGCCACGTTTTAAGACACTAGGGTCTTCTCAAATTAGCATTAGAGGGAAGTGTGTGGAGTAAGAACAGAAAAGGGTGGCCAAGGATGGAATACGCTATGCAGATTAGGGAGTATGTGGGTTGTGATAGTTATAAGGGTTGAATAGGCTTGCGCAAGATAGGTTAGCATAGAGGGTTGCATAGACCAGTCTTAGGACTGAAAACCACAAGTGTAATTGGGCACAAAAATTCTTAATAATTTTGAATGTACATATGAAACTTAGTTAAAACGTGTTGTCCGAGCAATATGTTAGGTCACCTCACGAACAAACAGGATAATAACAAAAGTGTTTATATATATATATATATATATATATAGTAGATCTGTAAAAGAAAAAGGAGGAGTGGCTACGTATGTATGTAATAACTTTAAGTTTAAAAGTATTGACACTAGTCCCTACAGCATTGAGCAGGACTTTGAATGTTGTGCTACGGTAATTGAACTTCAAAGCTCAAAATTAATTATTGTAACAGTTTATAGATCACCTATAGGTTCCTTTGCAGTATTTTTGAAACAATTAGAGTTATTGTTACTTCAACTTTACAAAATGAAGTTGAAAATAATCATGTGTGGCGATTTCAATATAGATTTCCTATTGGAAGACACAAAGAAACAACAATTAGAAATATTAACTTCCACATTCAACTTATATGCAGTAGTCAATTTTCCCACTAGAGTACAAAACTCAAAAGGTACTGCCATAGATAATATGTTCATTGATATAACTCATTATGAAAATTACAGTATTAAGCCAATTGTGAATGGTCTCTCAGATCATGACAGTCAATTACTTACAATTAATGATATATGTTTCAAATATAATATATATATATATATATATATATATATATATATATAACTTACGCGTAATAATGATCAAAAAGTAAATATTTTTTAATTATATATTTATCCGTAAAACCTTAGAAAAAATTATTATTAGAAAACCATAAAAGCATAAATTTATCTCATTCAGATAAAATAATCTGTTGAATTCTTTTTACAGTTGGCTACAGTGGATAAACTACCTCATGATTCGTTGAGAAACAACCAATAGAAAACGCGTGCTACAGGCTTGGAGAAATCAAACTGCTTGAAAGTCTGTATTTTACAGGATTTCTGTAATATCTATGAAGTATGTCTGGAACTCAAACATTGAGCAAGAATTGTATTACTTTGAAAGGATCTGCAAAACTAGTCACGGAATATCTCAGTTAGTATTTCGGAAACATTTTAATTTCAAAAGTAACTGTATATGTTATAAAGATTTTTCGGTATCAAATGTTATCGTTCATTTCAGATTATGGAATAAATAGCATTCTGTACCAAAGGGGAATATATCCAACGGAAACGTTTACTGCTGAAGAAAATTTTGGTATCACTATTCTTATGTCTACTGATGAAAAGATAAAATCTTTTTTGAAAGAAGTTCTGGGCCAAACTGAAGGTTAGTTGATCAATTATTCTAAATACTATTTTCACTTTGATGTTTCTTCTCATAAAGTTGTTGTTATTCAGAATGGCTCGTTAAGAAGAAAGTTGAGAAAATATCATTGACAGTTACAAATGTACAGACAAAAGAAGTAATGGAAAGGTGGGACTTCAAAGTTCATTATGAAAATGGTGACAAAGTGGAGGATGCAGAAGAAGCTGGGAATAAGGATATCAAAGTTATTCAAAAAGAAATACGTGATGTTTTGAGACAGATTGCTGCATCTGTCAGCTATCTTCCTTTATTAGACTGTCTGTGTGAGTATAAAATTATATGTTCATAATTATCTTCCTTTTCTATTTTGAACTGTGTATATTGCTCAACCATGGACCTACAATTTAATCTAAAAGTACTTGCTAAATTTTGTGATTGATTGTCAAGTTTATCCCTACATTTTCCTTCTATTCTGTATCTTGGCTAACCACCACTTTGGTACCATCACACCCCCAATCCTACAAAGTCTGTGATGCCCCGTTGTTTCTGCAATGTCGGATAGATTGTATTTGCGAGTGGGGCAAGGACTGTAAGTGGAGGCAGGGGCAGTGAGGTGGCAACAGTATCAAACTAGTAGAGTTCCGTCAGTGTTCTGTACCTCCAAGGCAAGGGGAAACTTTATTTTCATCACCTGTGTTAAACCACAGTGAACAGATTACTGGCAGTATTCATTAAAGGTCCCAACAAATCCAGTTTTCTCTGTCATATTTCTCACTCCATCTGTTATACTACATATGCAATTTATTGGTACTTTCAAAGTTGAAATTTCTTCCCTCAATTCATGAAAAATATCTGACCAGGTTGTAGTTCCCTTCAACGCATGCTAGTTCCTTTGTAATACAGAAATTTTCGTCAACACCTCATAAATAATAGCCACTGTGCAGTATCATTTATATCAGAGTTTATCCATAGTAATTGAATATAATTTAAATTGGCAAGTATGGTAATAAGTTTTTTTTTACTATTTCTTTGATTCCAAAGCCACTGTTTTCCAAGACAAGTTTGTTTCAAAACCTTTTATTTTGTCAGATTTGTTACTTTATGCAATATTATATGCTACAACATAAACTTACATGCTTAGTTGCTTGTTGAAAACTATTTCCTTTCCTAAAAATACTTTGCAACCTGATACTTTTTTTGCATAGATCTTCTGCTTTGTTTCTTTCTTCTTCTGACATGGCTCTGACTTTGAAATCATTGTGCTTAGAGTTGGTGTCATGAAATATTATGTTCTTTGTAGACTGCTACAGTTTTGTTGCAGATTAGAGGTACTGGTTTATCCCTAAAAACTATGAAAAAGTACTTCAAAGTCCACAGCACTCAGAAACTGTTTACATTTCTTAGATCACTTTGCAGCTAAAATTTTTCTAATATCCAGAGTAAAGCTAGCCAACCAACAACCCTAAGTCAGTTCTGAATTGAGGAATGTTTTTCGATATCTAGCCAGATTAGGAATAATGTCATGTGGGCCGGATAGTACCTCTTACACCTTGTGCGAACCAAAGTTTGCCTATCACTGCTCTAAACAATGGGCAACAAAATTCTTCACCACCTAGATTTACTTTCACATTCAAAAGTGCTTGGAAAGCCCCCCCCCCCCTTTTCATGCCTTTTGAAAATTTAAGTTTTACCATTTTAATTTTATAATATATATTACAAATCTGAGATTAAATTTATTTTTAAACTCTTTATAAACTTTTGACTCTTGCACCATTCTTAATACTTTATATTCTAATAATTCTTAAATTCACAATAGAATTATAAAAAATAAATAAGATTGGATTGGAAGCATCAATTCCATTCTCCGTGTCCAGTGAATACTTGGTCACTGCCATTTGAGCATTTGTTTCTTAAACCTTTAAGTTTGGAAATAACACTCTTAAATCAGTTACAGTTTTTAGCACCTATCTGGCCAAAAATGGCCAGGAACAATTGTCTTTCAAGATAATAAAATTTTTTAAGCTCTCATTTCTAAAGATTGTATTCCAAAGCTCTAATTTAGCTGAAAATAACACAACTGTCTTTTGTCACCCTGGAATTGTATATCTGCATGGTAAAAGTCTGGACCATCATGTTTGAATCACTGATGGAAGCACTCACTAGTTATAATCTTCAAACCTCTTCCTTTAACTTAAGAGATGTTAATTGTATGGACTGTAAGGTGGGTGTTTCAGTGTTGTCCATCAAAGTGTTGTGATCTCCTGGCACAAACCTTTTTCAACTGCAACTGTTTCGGTATTTGCAAACACTTGCTTCTCCTATTCCAGTTTATAGTGGCAATACTTTCACTGTGATATGTTTGTCAGCCATACTATGTCTTAACTTCACAAATTGTCAGAGCTGCAGTGAGGGTCTGCAGCTGTGAGGAGTATTAGCATGTTGTCTTTCACCATGTAATCTACTTGCCCACCAACTAATTCTACTTAATACTTTTTCAACCTCTTGTAAATGTTTACCATTACCTTCTTCTAACAGTACAGGAATTCTACTACAGCACATTGCTTC
This sequence comes from Eucriotettix oculatus, assembly GCA_034510155.1. Classification (NCBI taxonomy): domain Eukaryota; kingdom Metazoa; phylum Arthropoda; class Insecta; order Orthoptera; family Tetrigidae; genus Eucriotettix; species Eucriotettix oculatus. The sequence goes on along the minus strand of CM067377.1, from coordinate 48,984,582 downwards.
TGATGAATGTCAGTGCAGTAGCCATCTTGAACACACACTATGGCAGCGCCACCGACAGGAATGGGTTGAAATAAATTTGAACATAAGCATGAAGGATGGAGTTATATATTGCAATACTGTATGATGAAATTAAAAAAGAAAATAGTGGCATTACTTCAGAAGTGACCATTATTTCCATTAACCCCGTTTCCACCCTGCAAATTTGCAATTAAGTACATTATACTTTTTAGTTATGTCCACTAAAATTGAAAACTGAATCCAATCAAGATGTTCAGGGTAAAGGGTTAACCAATACAGAAAGCAGTTCGTGACACCATTCTAAGCCCTGACTCCTACTTTCACCATCTTACTTCGCTATGTAGAAGGTCCCATACTGACAAGGCATGTTTCTTCATTTTGTTCTTGAATTTAACAAAAAATGGCATTCATTTTCACAAATTTCTCATGTGGGTCTGTTGATGAATCACCATGGAAAGGTGTTGCATTTCTTGCACAATGTTTCAAGCTAATTTTGACCACAAATCATTTATTATTTCTAGGGGAATATAGAGCATATAAGAACAATTAACATATGTATACAGCATAAAGAAAATCAGAATTAACCCGTATATAACAGACAATACAATACAAACATCTTAAATATTCCCTAGGTCGAAACCTGTATTAATTTATAAATTCATGTTCAAACCTTAATGTTTGCTTTATGGGTTGTTTATTCTTATTTTATTTCTAAGGGATCCTATCTATTAATACCAACTAGTAAACAATACACATGTATCACATTGTTATAAAGTGTGACAATAAATACCTTGTTACAGACAAAATAAAATGAATATGGCTAAATTTAGAAAACAAAAATGGAAAAATATTTACTGGACTCGGACCTCCTGCTTTCTGTCTTCCCACTTTATTATTATTATTACTACTAAGCTGCTATTGGGCATTTGCCCAGTGGCTATGTAGAAAGAAAATTCACATACAATTACAAAAGTTTACACCAAAGAAGAATTTTGAAGTAATAAATATAATAACTGAATAGAATGGGATTCGTTATTCTCTATTATGTTCTAATAACCTTTCAATAGTTTGTTTGGTGACTCCTTGTTTAAGAAATGTATATCACAAATGCAGGTCAGAACTGTCATAATGAAGTTCCAGTACTTCTCACCGGTAGAATCACTGCTGACTTTATGTGGTTGGAATTTGTCATAAAGCAATTTATATGTTTATAGAAGTGGTAATATTCATAATATTGCCAGTATGCTAAACAAACTTATTATTCAGCTTAATGAACTTAACATCATTTTCTTTGCTGAAACCTTGACTGACTAGAACAAATATTTGAATAAATGAGACAGTTTAAAAAGAATGTTTACAGGTAACATGAATTGTTAGGTACATGTGTGATTAGCTAACCTTAAATCGACAGTTAGTGTCGCCATGCTGAAAAGTTGTAACACATGAAAAGTTAAGCCTATCCAAATTAATATATTATTTTTACATAGTCACATTATAAATTTCCTTGCTTCATAAATGTACATAATTCATTTTAATAGGAAGGAGGGATAGGGAGTAGCAGTTAACTTACCTTAAATCGATAGTAGCCAACATCAGGTGGGAAAGTAGTGACGTCAAATTTTCAAGTGCACAATTCCCTTTCTTCAAGACAGCATGTCTGAATGGCATGGAAGCCAGACAATTAACCTGTACAATGTTTCAAATTTGACACAACCTTCCTTCCAAGTCATTCTGCAGCATCGCAAAAATATAATCCACCTTAACGTAGACCTATCACAATGTCTTGTTCCACCACAGTTAATGTCTGATACTGCCTTCTTTGAGTAAAGTATAGTTCTGAAAAATAATTCTCATGAATTTCACATATTGTAAAAACCCTTTAGTAGTCACAGGATGTTTACAGGGGTTTCATCATATTTTTAAGCCTGGGAATTTGTGTCCCTTTCACTCGTACATGCCACTTTTATTTCCCTAGCACATAATTTGAATAAGTATAACAAACACCCCTTTCAAATCTTTTTTATCTAGCATATCTACTGTGATATTGGGAATTTATTTTCCATCAGTTTATAGACACACAACTCCATACAGTCGTCAAATTTTTCACTTTTGTATTTTTCCCTCCTTCCCATGCAAACTAGTAAACATTTTTCCTGCATTCCATTTCTAATAATTTCTGTTAGTAGCAATGTGTTTCATCGTCATTATCTCAAGAAATACCATTAATTGGGTTACTACTTTCCTTTCAGAATTATTAATGTGTGGTCTCCACTTCATACTGGTATTGAGAAGATATATGTGGGTTGCATTCCCTGGTTTAGTGATGCAAAAAATTTAATGCATACTGTATTGTGTGAACTAAAATTGACTGTTTAGTAACTATAATTGTGTGTTGCTGTTAAATGGTTTAAATTAAAAGGTTTCATTAACATTTATTTTGTAATTTTCAAATTATTAATTCTCTGAAAACATTTATTTATATAATTCTTGGAATTTTCAGGTGCATTTGATGTCCTTGTATTCACTAAAGCTGATTGTGAAGTGCCCAAGAACTGGGATGAAACCCAGGGTGGATTTATTCATAATTCACAAGAAATTCAACTTCGTACCTTCTCAACATCTTTGCACAAGATGGAAACACATGTTACTTATAAACTTGAATAATTTCTGGAAAATATTGTACTTTTTATATTTAATCGCAGAAGATTATTCAATATTGATTACAACAACAATGATATTGGTTCTGCAAATTATTGAAGGCTGTGCATTTGATAAAGATACATCTTTAAATATATTTTAGAATATCATATATGTTTGTCATTTTATGCATTTGTATGGATTACATGAAAAGTTTGGAAGACTCTTGTTAATCTATCATGTCAATTTTACAGTATGTTTGTCATGTTACTCATTGATTTTTGTTATGTGCCAGAAAGACAAATAAATAGCGAGTTTAACTTGCAGCTACATTTTAATATATTTATTGAAATATTTGGACAGTAATTGCCTCCTACAACTGGTGGAGAAGGGAATGCTGCGACCCCACAGCAAACTCGTCTGTAGTCATTCGGAAAGGTGTGAGAATAGTACCTAATGCCCGACCTACCTGATGCAGGTTTTCTAGGGTTTTCCCTGCATCTCTTTAGGTGAAACACCGGGTATAATCCTTAACCACAGCCCGGGGGGCCTTAGTCAACCCTTGGCAACCTTTCTCTACCTTCCACATCCCCCCATTTCAATTCCCTTCCTATGCTATTAAAGGGCAGTTGCCTGTTTCAGGATCACCCTCATGTAGTCTGTTAACCCAAAAAAGAAAATTGTTACATTGCAATGGAAAAATAAAGCAAACTCATTTATGTACAAGCTACCACTTGTATGGGGTACCCGATTCCTAAAACCACGATGCTGGTTTATTACTACACTATCAATATACTACCATATTTTATTTCATTTTAACCCTTATGGTATCAGAAATTCTGATTTGCCACACACAATATCTGGATTTATAAAGGGCCCCATATTTTAAACAGCTGCCCTGAGCAAACCTAAGGTGCACATAAGATAAAAATTGTTTATGTTCAAATTCTTGTGTTTATAGAAAGTAAAGTTTGAATACTGTAATCCAACTATTAAATACAGTAAAAAATTTGTATCTGATATTATTTATGTATATGTGAAATGGATTACAAGGTTTCAATTACTGTTGTTAATTCATTTTTAACACCTTAATGAATTATTACATATTGAAAATTAGAGAGGGGTTCTTGTGTTGAAAGGCTACCAAGAGAATAAGTAATTTAATTCAATTGAACCTAAAGTGGGTTATAATATTCTGCTTCATTTTACTTTAAGAATTGACAATTATACATTTTATCATACTTGCTGATCTTGTGTAATAGTAGATTGAATTAAAATACACAGAATGACCAAAAGTTGGAAGCAGAAGAATTTAATTTGAATTAAAATGTTTCATCCCTGACTTTTGGGACCTCTTCAGTTCATTAATTAAAATATTGTAATATTTTGTGTTGCTGCCACAAAATCTGGGGGTGAAAAAAAATTAATAAAGTGAAGAGATCCCGAAAATTGGGGACGAAATGGTTTAATTGAAATTAAATTATTCTATTTCTGACTTGACCATTCTTAGTATATAATTTATAATACTGAGATTAATTATTTTATTTGCATTAGTATGATTGTTAATCATTGATTATGCTTTTTTGTTACAAAATCTGCTGTAAACCAAATGAAATTTTAGTACAGAATTTCTCAAGTGAACAAGTACAAGACTGAAAACCTATCAGTATCTAAAATTATCAAAACTATGTCATTGTAGTTTATATCTTAAAACCTGTGATTGATATGTTTAGAAGAAATAGATTAGCAATTTAAAACATATACTTACTCTATATGTAAAGAGAGAATACATACAAGTGTGTAGGCTACCACCTACAGGAGATAAGTGATATATAAACAATTGAAATAATGAAGTACTTCACTCTTTATCAACATAAATGACTGAGAATCTTTCACAAAATAAACTTAGAAAGTGTGTTAAAATTATTAGTACCTTGGAGTCAATACAAGGAAACCCAAGTTCTACGTGCACCTTATTTATTATTTATTGCCTACATTGATGTAATAGTTGTTGACAACCAGTCCAATTAATCCCAAACAATTTCAAGATGTTTGGATAGTCTCATTAAATTACATTGCCACCTCATCCAAACCTGTTGACCGATAGGACAAATTCTTAGACCCTTCAGTTGTATGGTGAAATTCTCTCACTTTGTTGATGACGTGATAAAACAGTCTAAAATCGTTTGTTGTAATCTCTCCCAGTACGATTTGGTATGGAGCATTAAACTGAAGGTGTTCCATGTCAAAATCGCTCCATCCTCCTGGAAGAGACGATTTCTCGACCCGAAGAAACCGCTTACCTTCTTAGACTTTGACTCCCAGCAGACATGAAGTTCCCGAATTGTTCGAGCTCGCATGCATACAACATATTCTATCATCTGTCGTTATCTTTGATCACCAAGAAACAATTTACCTATCACTCCCAGTGTGGCAAATATTTTGTACATCAGCAGCCAACTCGAAAATAAAAGGACCTTCGTGGCACGTCTGAAAGATTACCTTGTACTGAGACTTGGTCACATAATTCTTACAAATATTCTAAAATGGGAATCACCAACGACTGAGTGATGGCCTCAAAGTTCTTCAAAGGATATATGCGAGCATCTTGCGCCGCCCAGGGTCTTAAAAAGGTTAAAAAGGCAACCCGACTTGCAAACAATTCGTCTGTAATTATTATAATCAGCGTGCATTGGTTAATTATATCATTTATTTTTTTTAATTAGCTCGTAATATCAGTTAAGTAATTTATAATGCTGTTGTATTTTATTTACTTATAGAATGATCTATATACAGCTGCCCGTCAATTTGATTTTACACCCCATTGTATACTCAATTGAAATGCACATATTCTGTACAATAAAGTTTATAATAATAACAAGTGAAACAATAATTGAAATGGAAGTGATTTACCAATGGCGAATCGTAAACTTCGCTCAGAAACCAACAAAGGCGTATTTTCTCAAGTTTGTTCTTGATTTATTTATGGCTGCGTCTCGTATATATAGGCTGGTTGTAAACAATGTTTGGCCTTTAGTGACTTCGAATATCTGCGAGATTTGTGCTGGGCCTCCAGAATCTACACCTTGCGCCTTTATCGATCTCCAGTGTCCAATGCTAAGGCCGAAACTAGCTCTGAGATATCGACCATGACGTCGACGCTTGATGCTGAGGCGTCTGCCGTTTTTAGTCTCTTAGCTTCTACTGATACAAGTTCTCAAGAAAAGAAAAAAAACTATGTGAACTCTTGGAGCGAAATGGGGAACAGTATGAAGTACCGTCGTAATAATGGAGTGTTTTGCACAAGGGTACATTTATATATGTATTGTTGGCTAAAAGCATGCTCCGTTAATAGTTATTCAGTCCACTACATATGCAAATAAGGTAGAATGCTTCATACACAATTTCAAAAGTAAATGAGTCGAGGCTTACAATTTAACAATCACATTCGCATCACCGTTCGGCTCATTGCAAGCTCAAATTGCTCACATGTAGATTATAATAAAAATTAATATTTTTGCTATTTTCAAACTATCTGCGCATCAATATATTGGTGTTTATTATGAATAAATAAGGCCAACCCTAGGCGGCAGGTATGGTAGGCGACTGCCTATGGCAGCAAAATTTAGGAGCGGCAAGGCCGCCTGAAAACGTGTTGATGTATGGTGATTCCTAGAACTGGCTGATGAAATAGGCATAGTTTCCTCGCTTTCATCAAAGAAAGAAGGTCCAGTACTTTACATTCAATACTTACCTTAAAATTGGAACAAATTTGAGCAATTAAGAATTTTGTTTAGCACTGCCCATAATTTTTGCTTGCACCTTAAGAAGCTTTCCCAATCTAAAAATAATAAATGATTTAATTATTATTACTTGGCCACTGAACATGAATTGAGTAATAAAATAGATCTGAAAGAAATTATTCACGATTTTGCTGGAAATATTCTTTTAATTTAGTTTTAAACTTGTTTTTATTTGTTTAAAATATACATTTAACTTACCAATGGAAAACAGTTACTAGTTTTAGTCTTTTGTTCACTAAAAATTTAATATTTTGATATTCAATTAAACAATATACCGATGGGTATTGTTATCTCATTCAATTATGCCTTTTCACATGGTTCTTTTTAAGCTCAAATGTAGCATTTTTCGGGTTTGCCTACGGCGGCAAACCAGTTAGGGACGGCCCTGGTGTAATATATATTTATTTAAAGTGTCAAGCTATATAGGGTGTCTCAAAAATATGTACTCATACCTTAACTATCGCTAACATGCTTCCTTTTTTTGAATTGCAGGTGTAATTAAATAATCGCAGGATGGCAGGAAATCAACTTAGCTTGGAAGAGAGGAAGTTTGTCCTGGAATGTTATTGGAAGACCGGAAACGCCATTGAAGTGCTAAGACGCTTCAGAAGGGAATTCGCTAAACCGCCACCAACGCGCCTGACCATTGCACGCATCAGAGACAAATTTGAAGCAGATGGAACCGTCCGTAACGTCAACAAGAAACGTTCTGGACGACCACGGACATCCACGAGCCCTGGAAAAGAAGAGCAGGTGCAGGAAACGCTCCTTCGATCACCACAAAAATATCCTCGATAGACTGCTCGGAAAACAGGATAGCGTCTGCACTAATCCATGCCCTCAACGAAGACGATCCTTACCGCAGAGTTCAATTCTGTGAATGGTACCTGTCAAAATGAGAAGAAGGTGCAGGGTTTTCACACAAAATTGTGTGGAGCGATGGAGGCATCCTTTAAATTAAATGGCTCTATTAATCGCCATAATTGCACGTACAGGGGTCCTGTAAATCCTCGTGTAACACTTGAACACCATTTAAACTTACCAGGAGTAACTGTAGTGTGGGATATCCTCATTGGGCATCATAGGACCATGTTTTTAGCGGAACTGTCACTGGTGAGAATTACCTCAACTTGTCGGTCCACAAATTTCAGAGATGTTTGGTGATGATGACGCGATGATTTGCTTTCAGCAAGATGGAGCACCTCCCCACTACCATCGCGATGTACGAGCTCACCTCGATGCAGCTTTTCCAGGCACATGGATTGGACGAAATGGTTCCATTGAATACCCTGCGCGTTCCCCAGACCTCACGCCCATGGACTTCCTTTTGTGGGGATATCTCAAAGACAAAGTTTATCGCACCAAACCAAGAACAATTGATGCACTGAAATTGAAAGGTAATGTCGCGGTATTTCTAATGTCATGTTTCGTGACGTTTGCGAATCCCTTGGTGCGCGTTATCAGCGTTGCCTAGAGAATAATGGTCATCAATTTGAACATTTGCGAACATGATTCTTCAATTACATTTGTCTTCTGAATTCGAAGCCACTCTATGTTCATAAATAATGTTTTTCTCGTCATTCTAAGTGAGAGTACATTTTTTTAGTCACCCTGTATGAGGGTAATCTACGTGGCGGGAGTTCTCTTTTAATATTATAGGAAGGAATTTGAACAAGGGGATGCGGAAGGGAGAACAAGGTACCATATCTGACATTCTCAAAGAATTGAGAAAACCTGCATCAGGTAGGGCGGATTCTTGGTACTTGTCCCAAGCCCTTCCGATATCTGGAGTGGTAAAATGTCTGCGAAAAAATTATCTATGGGTAACCAAACCAAAGCCCTTGGTAAACCAGCATCATGTGGCTGCAGCGTAAGGAGCAACCGCCCGGTTGTGCTGTAATGCGTGTATTCACGCAATATGTAAAATTAGTTTTTAATAATATAACACCAACAGTAATCTTTGAAATAAAATAATAAAGGTATCGGTTAAAAAATTGACAAACACTGGCATGTTTTAAGTAGGTAATAATAAACAGATTTAAAATTATTATTATTATGTTGTGGTATTCAGTCCTACTACTGGTCTGATGTAATATTCCATGCTAAGCTATCCTGCGCCAGCCTTTTCATTTATACTCAACTACCACATACTCCCTAATCTACTTAGCGTGTTCCATCCTTGGCCTCCCTCTGCTGTTCTTACCCACACACTTCCCTCCAATGCTAGTTTTACAAGACCCCCACGTCTCAAAACATGGCCTATTAATCTATCCCTTCTCTTGGTCAAAGTCCTGCAAATTGTTCTCTTTTCTCCTATTCTGCTTAGAACTTCCTGGTTAGTTACCCCATCCACCCATCTGATCTGACTTTAATGATTACAAAAACATGCAACAGCCATTTATATAATTAGTTATTCGTTTATTTCTTACTTGAAACCAAATCACAACGTTAAAACACTTGAGGACTTCTTCATAAAGACCTCGCAGGTGATTGATGATGAGGGCTACCTTCGGGGATGTCTCTTTCGGCCTCTGGTTTTGAAGCTTCCCACAAGCTGAGGAGGCATCTTGATTAGTTTTAAGAGGTGTAAGTACCAGGGTCGAAGACCTCGATCATGCGGCAAGAGTTTCCACTATTCCCATTGAAACAGTCGACCAGCTGCCTCCTAAACTGATCGAGACAAGAAGGGAATGCTACGTCCCAACAGCAAACCCCACTTGCATCACTTATATGCGAATGTCGAGTACTATTCCTAAATTATAGGATTGGGACATTAGTTGTCACTTGGCTGAAATGCTACCTCTCCCCTTCCAAATCCATTCCTACGATATGAGAAGGAAGCGTCCGCTAAGTTGATTATATTATTGCAGCCTATCACCCTAAAAGAAAAGCTTAGTTTTCGTTGGAACCAATGAATTTTAAATAAAGATTTACAATGTTTTATTTTGAAAAGAAGGGAGCTTGGCCTAATTCGATATTGACAAATATACCATTTTCAAAGAAATGCCAAAAAATTGAAATTGCCAACCATCTCAGAGCTGCTTGATCCAATGAAAAATTATGACCACCTGTTACGTTTAGACAAATTAGTTATGATATTGCCCTGAAGTCGTTAGAGAGTCAGCCAGAAAGCAATAGGAAGGCAGGTTGTAGATCACGACAGTAGAAGTGATTTGTTTTTTTGAAAATACGTGTAAACGACGCAGTTTAAGAACATTGAACGTGGGGCGGTCGTTGATTCTGTTATATTAACGAGAAAAGCAGTCTTTTACTAATAAAGTAATTAAATTAGAGTTCGACCCCAGAAGTTTCAGGAGCAACTCGAATTTTGTAACAATTTAATTAAAGAACTGATGAGGTCCCCAAAGTTGGGGGATGAAACGTATTCAAATTAAATTATTCGATTTCTGACTTTTGTCCATTCTTTGTGTTTTATGAAAAGCCTTTTTTTAAGGATCTGATTCCAGGTTATTAGGGTTCAGCGTATATTATTTTACATCAGTGTGAAGTTTTTTAGCTTCTGCTAATTTAGAAATGTATACAAGAAGTTTTGTGGGAAATTGGGAGTCCCCTACGTAGTTTATCCAGAACATGGGCGGTCCAGTAACTTTTTTTCCTTGACATCAGCGGCGGGGTCCTGGGTCACAGGATTCGGGATGCGGCGGGGGAAACAAAGGGGGCGTATTCTCGCCGTCACCATTCATTCTAGTACACTTTACAGTTCAAACTTTGTCTCTGTCACTTGTCACATGTGTAGGGTAGCCGGTTAACATAATTTAGTGAGGCAAATCAGAGACTCCGTCCTTTGTCCTTTAACTAACGCTCCTACGCAATGAAAAATAAATACATATTTATAATTATTTACGAAACTTATTTTCTTACAAAGTTAAAATTTATTTAAAAAATAAGTCTTTAATCTTCAGATGTTGAAGACTCCTGATCCGTTTTTTAAATAATTTTCAGCAGATGTAAAATCCACTACAATTCATATCGTTTGTTAATTTTCACAATAAGCAAAGCTTTTATAGTCGATATGTGCCTCCTACCCCTTTCGGCTGTTTAGAGATTATTCACAACTGAAAAGGATATTCCTTCTACTGACGATGTTCCATTCTTCACGTATTTACTAGAATTAGGGTGTGAAGAGTGTGATTAGTGAATTGGTAGGTGAGACCTAGCTTAGGTTTACGGGAATGGAGAGATGTTGAATCGGTCCTTGGACGTCGGCTCGGATTAGCTCAGTTGGTAGAGCGGCGGCTAGATATCGCGAGATCTTCGGTTCGAGTCCCTGGTTCGTAAAATTCATATTACATTTTTCCAATGACCATTCCCAGAGAGATCTAAGCATCAAGATAGAAATATACGGAACTATTACGTAATTATAATAATATTAGTATTATTACGGCATGATGGAGTGTAAATGTGTTTTGTCAAGAAACACGTATCGCCAGTATGCATGTCTAAATAAAACATGTTTCATGAAAAACCACAAACAAGCACAATATATGCATGTTCGTTCTAACCCTGTTTATACTGTTGACGCTCACAAGCTTTCTTTGTCGCTTCTAATAAAAAATCACTGTCGCAAAGATTTCATATGGACTAAAAAATAACAATCTTCAATATGGAACCGTTTATGTAATGGGATTTTTGCTACGCGCAAAAGCGAAGGTACAGATTTCATACTCCTTCAAGCCAAAGAGTAATGAAGGAACAGTTGTACAAGCAAATTATTTTTCACCTCACATTATCCAAAACCTTTTACAAAGAAATTAGTGAATGTGGGTGAGACAAGGAAGAAAGAACATTAGAATCAAATTTAATTAGTAGTATACTCAATCTAAAACTGCTAAGAATTCGTGTCCACGGATTTTCCTTTAATAACATCTCCATATTGTTAACTTATATATATATATATATAAACAATAATTAATCAATTCAACAAATTATAATCAATTTGAAAATTTTACATTTATTAATTAAGAATGAATATATGGGCTTAATCTCAGGGGATTTTGGGTCTCTCGAGAGATGGAGTATGCAGTTACTGAAAATAGAAAAAAAACATTAAATATTATTCAACCAGCACAATGAGCAAGTTTCACAGCTTTTTAATAACTTACCCACAATTACTGGGCCTACAAACATGCACCTCACGAATGTTTCCGCGTCTCTCTGTCCGTCTTGCAGGATTTTTATCATGAAGTAGATGAACCAGATCCGCAAACTTCATCGTTGCCTCCTCGAAACATCTGAACCTTACTGAACCACACGTCTCACCACATCTGACGTCTCTGCCCACCTCTCACAGCATCTGATCACGTCTGGACACGTCTGCTCTCTGCCCACCTCTCACAGCATCTCCTTCCATCTCCTCTCGTCCGTCCTCTCCTCAACTCGTCTGACTTCTGATCCCGAGCCACCCATCGGCTCCCCTTTTAAATTCTCCGACGGGAATTCTCCGACATAGGTCTATTTCATAAAGATGTCCGTGGGTTCCCCGCCAAGTTTATTTCATAAAATTTCGGGGGTTCCCCGCATCATTTTTTTTACACACACACGGTGGAGTTTTCCCGCTGGGGATCACCACGTTTTTTTACACAACGCCCGAGGGGTTTTCCGCGGGGCACTCCCCCTTCGGATTTCACCCGCTTTCAGCCGACTAGACGTTGTTGGTCGAACTGCGCCTCATAACGCCACAATATCACAAAATCCGCGTTTTTTATCACAATATATATATATATACGACGAAGAAAGTACGACGAAGAAAGTTAAAAAGGAAATGGAAAAAGTAAACATACTACAAGGAGAAGAAATAAAAGCCCTAAGATTTGCCAATTATATTGTAGTATTAGGGTAGATAGAAGAAGACTTGGAAAACATAATAAATGGCATGAACGTGGTTCGTTGAGAAAATATTCAACATGAAAATTACAGAGGGAAAATCTAAGGTAAATGAGTGTAGTAATGGGAAACAGTGGAAAAACAAAGGGCGTTAGATTGGAAGGGATATTTTGAAGAAAGTTAAGGAATTCTGCTTTGGATGGTAGAAGTATAGTAGACATAAAGAGTAAGATAGCACAGGCAAGGTACGGTTTTCGCAAAAGAGAGGAATTTACTTACGTCTAATATGAGTATGAATATTAGGAAATCTTTACTAAAAGATTCGTATGGAGTGTGGCGTTATATGGGTGCGAAACGTAAATGGTAGGAGTTGGGGAAAGGAAAAGAATAGAAACCTTTGAAATGTTTTGCTATAGGCGAATGCTGAAAATCGGATGGATGGATAAAGTAACAAACCAGGAAGTTCGAAGCATAATAAGAGAAGAGAGAGCAATATGGAGGACTTTTATCAAGAGAAGGGATAGATTAATAGGCCACGGTCTTATAAAATTAGTATAATAGGGAAATGAGTGGGGTAAGAAGAGGAGGCAGTCAAAGGATGGATGACGCTAAGTCGATTAGGGAGGATGTGGTAGTTATGTAGAAATGAAAAGGCTTGCGCTAAAAGAGGCTCGCATGGAGAGAAGTATCATACACTCTAAGGACTGAATGTCCCAACAAATAGTGAGTGCGGGTGAGGCAAGGAGGAAAGAACACTAGAATCAAGCTTAATTTGTAGAATTCTAAATCAAATGTTGCTGAGAATTCGTGGCCACGGATTTTTTTTATAACAACTCCAACCCTCACATAAACGACTCCATTGATAACGGAAACTCAGAGGAACATTTAATATAAAACCGGTGCCACTTTTAGCCTTGCCTAAATCTGCCAGGATTTGTTGTACTTTTAACTTGAACTTTAGCTCATTTCACAATTGGTTCGGGCGTTTTTCAGGAACCCTCTTCCACTTTATATATACTGTAGGTTTAACTCTGAATCTTGATAGCCTCGTGTCTCTCTGGAATAGACTGACTTTAGTAAGCTTATTCCTTTAATGAGTAATCGAACTCGTCTTTTCAGCTCCGTTTGCTGTTCATCTTTTGAGAAGACGAACATAGCTTTTTTACAGTTCGAAACGACTGTCTCTTACTTCTTCTTCTCCTTCTTCTTAGACAATGGTAAACCCGAACGGTAATACTCTTAATAAAAACTGTCTGATCACCCGAGTAAATTCCTTCCAAGTTCAGATACTCCAATTTTTTATTTCAATTTTCTGACCTTTCCATAATTTCTACATTCAGTCTGACGGTATCAATCACACAAAAATGAGACATGACACGCCACTTAGATTCTGTAAAAGGCCCGATGCACATTGGAGAAACACACTTCATGAAACATGTTACATTTCGAAATGCGCACTTATGAAACAACACACTCTCGTGCCATAATAGTAATATACTATGCGATATTGCATATATCTCGATGTGAACGGTCATTAGAAAAATGAAATATAAATATTAAACATTTTTTTTTACTATTTTCACTACTTTCCCAGGTCAAGTATGGAAAATCACCACCTTTCCTAAAAAAGAACAGGAAAATCATTAAATGCTGGTCTAAAATGAGTTTTGTTTCACGAAAGCGTTCTTTCCTTTTGTGTGATGAAATGAGAGGGAACGGTTACATGAAACCGAACTCATTTTTACCCTGTAATTAATGATTCATCTGTTTTTTGTATGATCAGAGCAATTTTTAAACAAAAGGAACGATTTTCCTGGGAAACCGAATCAAACATAATTTTCAGCTTTAAAATTTTTTCATATATTTTTTTTACACAAAATGGTTAATAATTCATATTTAATTTTTCCAACGACCACTCAAAGCGAGATGTAGGCAACAAGATAGGAATGTAGGGAAACATTGCATAATATTTTACTATTATCATGGCGTGATGGATAGTGAATGTGCGTTGTTTCATGAAACGTTTCGGCAGTGTGCATGTCCAAATGAAACATGAAAAATCTGTAATATAAATTGTTTTGTACGTGAATTTTACATTTTGCTTGATTTTTATGTTTTTAAAATTTACGTACTGCTGTTTTTTTAATAATCTCCTAGTGACTACTGCCTAAAACCCAAGTTGTAATTAGACTTCAATTAAGGATTTTTCAATATTTGAATATAAAAAATTTGTTATGTAAGGAAGGGGAGGGGAAGGGGGGGGGGGAAAGAAAAGGTTTGGGAAACACTGAGTTGAAACTGACAAGACCGTGCCCGACAATGAGTCTCATTCCAGAACTGCGACAATCGCGTCTCAACTAAATCAGGACAGAATTTTTTAATTGTTGCAAATATTCGTACCATGTAGATGCAATCCCAGTAATGTGTTCCATTTCCAATTAATATAAACTGAAATTCTGAATCAAAAAGAAAAAATCTTGACCGGACGGGGAATTGAACCGGCCAAGTCTTGATTTTCCCTTTCCAATTCTGTATTTCATTTGAAAATAATTATGTTTCCCGAGTTTTGAATTGCACCCCTAATAAACTTGCATGTAATGTAGGTTTCTCGCCGAGTACTGAATTAGAGAAGCTACAGGTGAGCCAGTTCTTCCAGGCTAAAAGAAAGGAGGAATGTCGTGTTGGGAGTCGACTTGGGTAACGTACTTGGTAAAACAGCTACAGCTGTGGGTCCTTGGGTAAGATTCCGGGCTAGTCGAAATTTTTCTTTCCTGATTCTTCATTTGAGTTATTTATCACATTTCAGGAACCACAGGTCACTTTTCTTTTTCTATTTATTTTATACTAACTTATTTTAACGTTATTATATTGCTATATCCAAGGTAAGGTTTTTGCAATATTATATTTGAATAATATTATTCTAAAAATAGCAACGTAGTTGCAATAATTTAACTTCGCTCTATTTTTAAAAAATTTGAGTAACCACAGGCGCCATTATGATAATCTTGGCAAAATTGTTAATATCCATCTATTAAGTTTTCAATTAGCATTAAAGGGAAGTGTATGGGGTAAGTACAGAAGAGGGAAGATGTAGCTATATAGAAATGAAAATGTTTGCCCAGGATAGGCTAGTATGAAGGGTTGCATGAAACTTAGTCTTACGACTAAATACCGCAACCACAATATTTTATTTAAAAATATATAAAAATTAGATTCATTAAAATGAAATATAAAATTGAGTATTCACGACAAAAAAGTTTAGTAATATTTTTTGAAAATATTCAATATAAAATCGTCGACTTCTTTGATAAATTCGCTATTCGAGTTATTTTTTATGACATCTTCACAATAATTTAAACTACATAAAAACAAATTTAACATTTTAGATAAAGTAATGCTATTTACAAAATTAATTGCTTCGATTGTAAAGCTTGTTATGTCGGCTAAACGAAAGGCTCTTTAAAAACTTTAATTAATAAATATCTGAATTTCACTATTAAACCTATTCACTTTCCTTTTAATATTACGCATGGTATGATCGAATGATTCAATCATTGCTCGCTAGTAAAATCATTCATAAGTTCGTCATTCGATTATGCCCATCACTAGACAAAGACTGGTTGGTACAAGACAATAGAATGGGATCACATTAAGGTCATAATCAGATATCTTCTCAAATAATGTCTGAACTCACAGTTTGTCGTGCACTGCGTCGTTTGGGGTATGGAAGTCCCGACTTAACATCCTTGCAAAATGGTTTTCCAAAGCGCTCAATATCATACTAAATTAACTGTAAATATTGGTAAAAATCATGTGATCTAATAAATCACGTTTCTATATGGAGATGGAAGAATAAGCAACATGGGTCCCAGTTCAACCCTTCAAGCTGATGTGGACACTGGCCAGTGTTTTGATCTGGGTAATGCTTCACTGGCATGCTTTGGGCCCTTTAATATTTGAGGAACTACGTCTGAATAACAAAAGTATAGTTGCTGATCAAGGTTTATCAATCCTTAAATAGTAAAACACACTATAAGTTAGACAAAATTTAATGTTGTTGTAGTTTATAGTCTGAAACAAAATTCCATGCTAGCCTATTCTGTGCAAGCCTTTTCATTTCTACCTTCTTCCCAAATCTGCTTACATATTCTATCCTTGGCCTCCTCCTACTGTTCTTACCCAACACACTTCCCTCTAATGTTAATTTCACAAGACCCACATGTCTCAAAACGTGCCCTATTAATCTATCCGTTCTGTTGGTCTACGTCCTCTATATTGTCCTCTCTTCTCTTATTCTGCTTAGAATTTCCTGGTTAGTTACTCTATCCACCCATTTGATTTTCAGCATTCATCTATAATAATTAATATGAACTATTAACTTGTTAACAGTAGTTATGACATCACGATTCGTTCCTGCTTCTAGCAAGACATTACGCTCAAGTCAAATTGCTCGTATTGCGCTGAAGTAGAGTTGCAGGGATTTCTTGAAAGTCAAAGCGGGAAAGAGTAGGATAGCACAGGCAAGGAAGGCTTTCGCGAAAAAGAGAAATTTATTTACAAGTATTATAAGTGTGAATATTAGGAAATCGATGCTAAAAATGTTCGTATGGAGTGTACCGTTATATGGGTGCTAAACGTGGACGATAGAAGTTGGGGAAAGGAAAAGAATAGAAGCCTTTGAAATGTGGTTCTATAGGCAAATGCTGAAAATCAGATGGGTGGATAGAATCACTCACTAGGAAGTTCTAAACAGAATAGGGGAGAAGCGAACAATATGGAGGACGTTGACTAAGAGAAAGGATTAATTAGCATTAGAGGGAAGTGTGTGGGGTAATAACATAAGAGGGAGGCGAAGGATGGAATATGCTAAGTAGATTATAAATGATAAGGGTTGTGCTAGTTGCGAGGAAATGAAAAGGCTAGTGCAAGATAGGTTTATATGGAGGGTTGCATCAGACTAGTCTTAGGACTGAATACCACAACATTAGATCACTTAATTTTTTCTCCTCCATATTTTGGTTCGCTTGGGCATGCAGTTTCCATTACTTTATTAAGAGAGTAATCTCTTAAAAACTGCTATCCATTCAAGAACTCCTAATATGTTACTTAGGCTCAGTTTTCAATACGAAGAGTATTTTTTTTGAACTTATGGTAGAAACTGATAACAATTCCGATTAATCGAGACGCGTAGCAATCCTAGGCTGGAATTATTTCCAAGAATTCTTTAGAAAACAAATATTAAAAAGTTTTTACCTAATTAATGACGGATAACTATGATGACTTTTAACCCGCCTCTCTATATGAACCCATAAGAACATATACATTTTAAAATTTTGTTGAATGTCCAACCGCGCTCTACACGTCCAGCTTCATGCTCCCCAAGTTTCCAGAAAATTATATTTCTTGTATTGAAATTAACCGTTATTATTGTAGTGAAACAAATCAATAAGACAGAATTTCTATAATAGTTTATGATGTTAATTAGCAATTATTCGGCTCCTTGAGAGCCGCTAATTGCAATTGAATGCTTGTTACGATATTACCCGATATCTAATACGTTCCCGAAAATTCAAAGCTCATAGATTATTTGCGGCTACGAGAACAACAGGCATTTTTAATTTATTTGAAATTTTAGGCATTTTAAAATCAAAGCCAAACTACTACTGCGATTTTGAATCATCTGTCAAAAGCAACTACGATTGCAGAAACGTCTTGTGTTATTTATATTATCACTTAATCTTGCAACTAATTGGATTCGTCTTTATCTAATTACTATACATTTAATACAAACGTTTCATGTTTTCAAAATACCGGAACGAGTCACATGCATCATTATTGAGCCACAACAATGGAGCAGCACACTGCCGCGTACTCAATTGTTGCTGGAGTTCAGGCATCTCAGATGTGAGAAATTTTTGTTTCTTTCTTATGGATTTGTAAAATTCTTTCCTAAAGATTTAGAATATCATAGAGGAATTGAAAATGTCCCTCCGATACTTCTCCAACTACTCAGTTGTGTTCTTTTGTGTTGCGATTCATTCTGAATCCTGCTTATTCTTCTGGTTTATTTCTATAAAAACAATGAATGGTCAAAAGTCAGAAATAGAAGAATGTTAATTGACGTTTCGTTCCCAACTTGCCGAATCTCTTCAGTTCATTATGGATATTTTCGGTTATGGATGTTGCAGTAGTAACACAAAATTCCAATAAGATTTCAATCAGCGAAACGTCTTAATTGATATTCAAATTCTTCATTTGGCAATTCATTATATTTAATGTATCAGATTGAGTCAGATTATTTGCAGTACTTTACTTTTATTTCTAGAAATGTTTTATCGATTTAATCCGCCTTCCTTTAGCTGGTATCCATCCATTAGTCTCTTAAAAATAACATCCCACGGTGTCTTCCCAATACTTTTAGATTATTTATTGTAACTCGAAAGTCCACTATATTTGTCGGTTTATTTTGGGTTATTAAAGCCCTGCATTTCATTTTTCATGAAAAGTGTTTCAAATCTCCTACAAGAAAATTAAGAACCACATTAAAAAATATGGGAGCCAGAGATTTACGCAATATTTAATACTATATTGGGACCTCGGGGCAAATGGGTTAGTAGAGTAGAACGGGATACCCTATTTTTTTTTACTGGACAGTGTTGGAGGTTAGGGGTTTAACATAGTAACTGGTCAAGGAAGAAGTCCCGGAAGCATGTCTGAACCTCCTGAATTAACTCTTATTTTGGAATTTATAATTTTTGCAGTATTTCGGCAGATAGTAAGCTACAAATTCATTGCTTTTAACTCTTAAATGGTATATATTCGTAAACTTAGTGTCTTTAGCTGCATATAAGTTACGTATAAGGTTTATATTTGCTTCTATAAAGGCTCGTTGAAAAACCTTAAACTGAAGCTTGCGTTCGGGGCGGAACTAACGTATAAGACAAAATGTAACCTTATAAGAATTAGTTACAGGATGCTGAAACCAAGAAAGCAAAGCAACTGGAAAAATGCTAGCAAAGACTGCAGTTGCTAAAAATCTCTTCGTGAAAGGAAACATTGATAAAGCAATCAACCATACCCAAAATAAGTATAAGAAAGAAAACACAAAAGGTGTTAAAATGTATCATAAATTTAATTTTATTGTATTAAATTAACAACATCCTATCCCGGTCTGGGCCCCCCACAGGGAGATGGACTCTCAGCAGCTATATTTAATCTAGCCCTACATAAGGTGGTAAATCTAATTGATCATAAAGGAACAATATTTGTGAAGTCCAGTCCAATATGTGCATATGAAGATGATGTGGCAATCATCAGTAGGACAAGTGTCCTGAAACAAGTATATATGCAATTGCAGAGAGAAGCATTAAAAATAGATCTGGTAGTTAATGAAGAAAAACCTAAATACATGAGAATGTGTAGATCAGAGTGTAGAAGAAGACCTCAGGACATAGAGATCGGAAATAAGAAATTTGAAGGAGTTTTTGGATTCAAATACCTGGGATTATGTTGTACAGTGACAACTCTATTAGCAAAGAGATCAATAAAGAATACAGGCTGGGAACCGAGCATACTATGCAAATAAGAATTTATTTACTAACCAGCCCATCACAAGGAAAACAAAAATATATAATACACTGGTGCGACCGGTGGTGATTTATGGAGCAGAGACCTGGACCCTGAAAGATACTGATGTGAAAATCCTCAGAGTATTTGAAAGACGGATCTTAAGGAAGATATTTGGATCTGTAATGACAGATGAAGGCTGGAGAGCAAGATATAATGTGGAGCTGGATGAATTGATGGACGGTAAAGATGTGGTTAGATTTGTGAAGGCACGGAGGATTGATTGGATGGGCCATGCAGAGAGACTGGCAACAGAACGAATGCCAAAAAAGAATCCTGAAAGAAAGGATCCACAATTCAAGAAGAAAGGGAAGGCCAAGGCATGGATAAATGGACGATGTCTTTGCAGATCTGAGAACGATGGGAATAAGAAGATGGACGAAAAGAGCGCAGGACCGACGATATTGGAGGCTGATTGTGGAGGAGGTGAAGGCCCACCGAGGCCTGTAGAGCCAAAAATAGATGGATAGATAAAGAAAATAATAGAATAAACTAATGTTTTAAAAGATTTTTCTTTTTCCATAATTTTACAATAAATGTTAAACAATATGTCCCGCTCCTCAACTTCCCATACGTGTTCTGAATTTTTCATTTTTATCCCATTTGAGTATAAGGTTTCATAATTCGCCATATTAGGAAAGTTTAGCGTGGACTATTATTATTTAGCTAGATTAAATAGATCGATTTATTTGTCCGTCAGACTTCTTATGAATGAAGTAGGATTCGTTACATGAAGACGGTACAAAGCATAATTTAGACTTGTTTTTGGAGGAAGGACGTTATGAATAGCAAATTTTAGAATACATAGTCTAAAAACAAACGTTTTCAATATTATTCAAAACGAGAGGCACCCGCCAGATTTTGTCCGTTACTGGCCAAGACCTCTAATAAGAATTGTAATGTCATAACGTATATTTCCCTTTTGTGGTAAATTTTTTCACATGACTACGTCACATTAACGAATATAATTCCACTTAATTGGTTGCTTTTTTTGTTCGTCTGCAGTACACTCACACACAAATATATATATTTATTTATTGATTCAAGCACGTCAACTGAAATACGAAAAAAATTACACGTTAGTACTTAAATTAGGGATACTTAAAAAATGTTATTGAAAAAATCAAGTTAAGTAGAGACTTGAAGATGTAATTATCAATGATGTAGTACACGCACTTAGATCTTATTTATTGCAAATGTTCAGTCGTACGGGTAAAATAAAAATTTAATGTCTACTATCTAACTGATCATTATTTTATCGAATGATTTAGTTCATTTTTAAGTGTTTGTAACATTAAGTAGTTACGCCAGCCACTCTGCCGGCATGATTTTTTAACATGAGCAGTATCTTAATTACGTTTAAAATCGTTAAAAATGGGAAATATATTCTTTAGCATTGCATATGCGCAAGCATTCATGAAATACTTAGTGAATAATTGTACTTTACAAAAATCATTAATGTATCATTATTATAAATATTTTAGCTCTATTGCAGAGTATAGTTTAAAGTTACATCGATGTTTCCATGGAACCAAAAAAAATGAACGTTGGAAACAAACATAACTTAATTCATTGCACTCTTTGCTATTCAAGACGTCCTTTCAATCGCGTTAAGAGGCGACTTGAGACTAGTGATTGTGAATGAAATAAATTATTTTCTTCGTTGGAGCTGCATGAGACTATTCTTGTGATTCTAAAGAAATTTACACGTTAAAACTATTTTCATTAACATGGAAGTGTTTGCAACTTGCACAGATGTTACGAACGGTATGGCATCCATTTTATAATTATTGGGCAATAATCAATACTTAAATTATTGTAAGAATCCGCTTTTTCGTTGTTGACCTTTCGGCAAACGGGCATCTGTTATTCGCTTTGCATTTAATGAAATACGTTTTACTTAACGATATGATGGATAATATTTATTCGCTGCAGAGCAATAATGATATAAGATCATTTCTAAAATTCCAACAATTGAAAAGCCTTAACATTGCTTTTAGCTAAAAACGCTGTAGGAATAAGATTTAGTATTTGGTCATTGCAATCAATATTTAAATATATCACTATTTCGAAGTAAAAGCAAATTTTCCCAATTATATTATACCTGAAAAATACATAATGGTTTAATTCATGTGTCTTACGTCAGCAATATTTTTAATATAGCAATTACAAGGTGTTGTAATGGTGGTGAGGACAATTACCATCAAATTATTAAACATGACATTACACACCTTAGTTCTAGACAAGACCATTATATCTGGTTGTTCTTTTTCCGCCATTTTACCCATATATGTTACCCCCTTGTATGCTATTTTTTAAAAATTAGTGGCAAGGGTACCCATGAAATAAACATTCCTCTTTCAATAACAAACTAAACTAACACATTTCATCATTATGATATTAATTATTAAAAATAATAAACGTGTTTCTTTAGAAATATATACTTTAAATTTAGTTTGAATATATGAAGCTTGTTTAGTTGACTTTAACTTAAAATACTGTTCATTCAAGCATTCTATAAATATTTGTATCGGACATTTAAATTTTGAAGTTTTTGTGGCTTTTTTTTAAAAAAATTGTTTATGTCATGATATTGCAAAAAACATACATGATAGATAAAAAGTATTTAAGAGATATTGATCGTTATCTAACTAATTATTCTCTGTAGTTTCACTGGTGAATTATATGTGAACCAAAGAACGGAACTGAATTGTAAGATTGTGTAAGATAATTTAAATGATATCGAAATAACAAATGTTGACTTTTTTTAAAACTAATGTAGTGGAGATAAATATAAGTAATTAATATAGTAAAAAGATTAGTTCATAATTATATTTGTTATTTAAACGTAACTCAAGGATTTGTAGAAATTTAGGGCTTTGCCTCACATTAGGTGTAATTTCTATTCAAATTAGTTACATTTAAGTATGATATGATTCAAATTTCATAAGGTCTTATTTACTCGGTTTTCTCTATAAATTCCTGCTACCATAAATTTACTTTATGCTCAATGTAATTATCTGAAAAAAATCTCCAGGAAGCGATTCACCATAAAGAAGTTTTTTTTCACTCTTGTTCAGTCACCATTGATTTTTCTCAGTGATTTGTGTTAACGTCAGCGTTTTACCCTTTCTGCTCAATCACATTATGACAAAATCAATCTCCAGAGAAGACTCGGCTTAAATAAAATAAAATGAATGGCCAACATAAGACGTTTCATACCACAACTTTCGGAACCTCTTCAGGTCTGGAAGTTGCGGTAGTATCTCAAACCTCTTAAGGTTTTAATTAAAGAACCGAAAAGTGGGGATGAAACGTCTAATTTTGAATTGAAATTCTTCTATTTCTGACTTTTGGCCGTTAATTGTATTTCATTTGTAATATTAAGTCCGACTAAACTCATTATTTTATTTATGATTCGGCTTAATTTTTTTTGTATATCCTAACCCTTTACTTTTTTTTACATGGAATTGTATTCATTTGAGCTTCTTTACCTTTGAAGTATTGCAAATCAGACTCGTCAAATTTTCCATTCTCAAAGTATCACTAATGCGTTTTGAATTTGATGTTTTCGGCTTTGGAAGAATGAGACCCGCGCGCTTTTCCCTCCGGTGTATATAATATGTTGCATATTTGCGTCGAATGTTACTCTATTTAATAAATAGGGATTAATTTTTACTATTAGTATGAACAGTTTGACTCATTCTTTAGATTAAAAAAGTAATGTTTTACTGGCCAAGCTGCGTTTGCTCAGAGCGTCTGCCAATAAAACTGCACAAATGTCTTTTACAAGCAAATACTTTTTTATCCCACCGTTTTTCTCAACACAACCGTTCTTAAATATCTATGACAATTAATCACCGAATTGGGTCGTACAATATAAAAAATAATGTATTCAATATGCAAGTGTTCATTCTCCTACATAAAGAGCTACTTATTAACAAATAATAATTTTTCTGACTTACTAAATCCATTTACGATGTTTCTTGTTTGTCTGTTAACTAGTCTGACTTTCACGAATTTTTACATCGTTTTGGTTTCTCGAGTTTACAAATACGTTCAAAGACATTTTAATACGATTCATTGTTAGCCGCAGATATGATATATCAATGTTTTCGCCTTAAATACGTCGTAAATTGATGTTAGATTGAAATGTTAATTTAAAAATACACTTTACATGACAAAACTTAGTTATATGACGATCAAATGATTATTTGAGTTCATAACTCAATTGTAACTATTAATTTCATGTTGAGGGAAATCAGCTCATTTATTAATATTTTTTGTACCCGTCCATTCTCAGATTAAGATTGAATCTAAAATATTTCAATTTAGTAACTGTCAAAATAAAAAAGAATAATATATTTAAAATTGTAGAATTTATAACATCAAATTTTATAAATGTAGGGGCCTGTTTTTTCAATTTGCTCAAAAAATAAAAATCCTTAGTTCCCAGCCTATCACGAAGTGATAACAGGAGACTGATTTTTTTGACATTTGATGTGGATGTTGAACGTAATCTATTCATCTTCCAGGAGAAAAGAAAACATACCAGCATTAATTAATATGAGAATTCCTTCATCTTTAGTAAAACAATCGCCGTTTAAATTTGAAACTTATATTTGGAAAATTATTTAGAAAGAAACTACTTTACTCCGAATTCCGTATAATGAAGGGATATTTTGAAGCAAGTTAAAGAATTCTGATACTTGGGGAAAGTAATGACTATGACTAGGGATGTTAGAAGTATAATAGACAAAGAGTAGGAAAGAACAGGCAAGAAAAACTTTCGCAAAAAAGAGGAATTTATTTACGGTAAATGTAAGCATGGAAAGTAGGAATATGGGTGCAAACGTGGTTGCAGAAAGGAAGAGAATAGAAGCTTTTGAAATGTAATGCTGAAACTTAGATGGGCGGATAGAGTAAGTAACCAGAAAGATGTAAGCTGAATAAGGGAAGAGAGAACAATATGGAGATCTTTGATCAAGAAAGGGGATAGATTAATAGGCCACGTTTTGAGACCATGAGAACTAAGGGAGTAGCGTTAAAAATCTCTCACATTAGCTGTTTTGTTTATGTGTCAACGTGATTCTGGTCTTTTCCTTAAGCTGATTGGCGCCTTTCTGCATGTCTCTCTCCCTATCTCTAGGAACGGAATAGATGACGCCAGATTTGCTGGATTGAAACTGGTTGTAATTAGTTTTTACGTACAGTTTAGGAACATAGGCAGATATATAATAGAGTACGGCCCGTCGTTGGTTTTGGAAGGGCGGTTTTAATGGCTTTATGAATTATGTGACATTTAAAATTATTGGCTAGCCTTATTAGAGATTATTTTTAACATACATCAAACAGTAACGGTCAAAGTAATTCCGCCAACCAAATCGATTATTTAAGTGTTATCCTAAATAATTCCAATAACACGGAAATAATTATTATCATGATGCATCTGCTTGTTATCAAGTTAACTACTTTGCTTGGAACAACTCACTCCAGAATGAAACACCCTCTGAGACTATTCTGAGATGATGGCTCGAGATATGGCCGGACTGGACTTATTTTTAACAAGTAAAAATGTCAGCAAAACATGTAATTACATTTAATATAAATACTATTAACACGTTTCGTCCATCTTGTGTAGAAAAAATCATTTCATAATCTGCATAATTTACTGTCGTGGAATTCGTCCAGCGACGGTTGAGGCCGAAATTGGAATTATTTTTCTGATTTTACCTATCCATTTAAATCTTTTGCAGTACTGCACTTCATAAGCCGCCAAGTTCATGTTAATTTTTCAAAATTTCCGTTTCCATACAATACTTGTTTTTTTCCCCCACACAGATTCATAAACCTAAGTCTCACTATTTACAAGCATCGGACGAAGTTTTTTTTGTCCAACATCCTGACTTTTCCGAGCTGTTAAGACCAGTAAATTATCAATGTTTAACGGCAAAGAGTATCCCGCAATTATCGACAAATAATATTGGTCTAAATCCACAAACACTGAAATTCATACATATCTTCTTCCTTCCCATTCAGGCCTTGACCTACCGAGCCGACTGCGGACTGTTACCTTACATTAAACTTTCCAAATTTGGAGTGGTCAGCGTATCGATTCTCCTGCAGTCTTAATACCTGTCTCCGTGACCATGACGACACAAACATCCAAGCACGTGCTAGGATTCGAACTCAGGACCTCAATGTTGTGACTAAGCGACGCTAGCCAATGTACCACAGAAGGTCACCAATAAATATATCAATTTAGCCGGAAAATGTTGCCAGTATGTTAACTACTGACCGACCGGCGTATTCGGTTCGGTGTCGAAAATATGGAAAACATTTCCCGGGCATAATAGTTCCCAGTCTTCACCAAAACTTCTCTAGTCAATCAGCTGCGTTAAAAATTACCATTCCACATTGATGGGACAGTTCTGTGTGTTTCGTTAATACTACTTAGTATTCCTGTTATAAATTGATCATTTCATTTATCATTGAAGTACACGAAATTAAATCCGTGCGACGTAAAGGCGATAGGTTATGGGTTGAAAAAAATATGCTTAGCAAGTAGTTAACCAACAAATTTCGCAACCAGTGATGACAGTTGGACATTTGTTGAAAAGCAACACAAAAAATAATTAGAAAAATTTCAAATTTTTTAAATAAATATTTATTTACTCCTTTCATTAAACCTTTGCATACTTCTCTAACGGTGTGCGAAATCGAACAGTGAGATACTTTGAATAAATACATCGAACATTTATAGGACCCCACAGGAAACTCATCTCTCTTCATTCTAAAGGTTGTAAGAATAGTACGCAAAATTCCGACCTACCTGATGCTGCTTTTCACTGCGTCAGTTTTAGGTGAACGGGTAGGATCCTTAAATTATAGCCCCAATACCCCAGTAAACCTTTGGCTACTTTGCTCTACGTTCCACGTCCCCTCCTTTTCAATTCCCTTCCTATGCTATTAAAGGGGAGTTGCCTGTGTCACCCTCATGAAGCCTGTTATCCCTTCCCCCCCCAAAAAAAGAAAATAATAGGAGTCTGGTCGAAAGAGTAGAAGGGTGACTGCCAAATGATGGATTGTAAATCAATTAACGTCTGTATTTCCCATAATTAAATGAAATAAATTAAGGTCAGTACAAAGTTTTTATTTCATGGAATAGACGTTTCGTTTTCATATTTGGGACGTCCTCAGCTAATTTTAAATTTTGAAGAAGAATGATGCCAAATGTATAAAAATCCAAATTTGACTGTCTATAAAGTCAACTTCAGCAGTAGTGACAAGTATTGCTTTCAATTTTTTTAAACAAACATTCAAAGTTATCTTACAATATTCTTTTGAAGGTTTTGAATTAGTTATTTTAACGAATTCTTTGCTTAAATTGTTAAGCGTTTCTCATTTATTTAAATAAAGTTGAAATTTATGTTTATTTAATATATTTACGATGTTTTGTTCTCATTTTTGGGTATAAGAAAATAAAAAATAAATTTCGATCGTAACCGTCGCTGGACGCAGTCACGACGTTAAGTTATCCGCTTAGAGCATATATTATCCATTTAAAATTTACTTGATTAAGTTAACTTCTTTAATTTTTTTTATTACCATAAATGTTGCGTTTGTAATAACATCTCCGAAAATTTTGCCGAGTTATAGTTTTCAAAAACATTGTCCTCAATATGAAATTTTTCTGCTCGTTTACGAACCACTTCATTCGCAAGTAATAACTAGGTAAATATAAACTGTTAATCGTAGTTCGTCACTTCGGGATTTCATATAAAATACGAATCCGGTCATATGGTAACACCACTCCTTTAAGAGTCCACGTAATATTCAACGGCATTAGAGCTCTCTTGTACTT